>JAHFWJ010000104.1:0-697728 GCA_028555115.1 Himalopsyche japonica
TATTTTGCGCAAAAATCTTGAAATTTTAAGAATAACATGTAATAAAACATTGTTAATAAAAACAATGACATGTTATAACTCAATATTTTTAACTATGACCTAATTTTCAATGTCCTAATCAAGTAGGAGCGTTCGTTCGTACCGTTCATAATAACATATTAGTGCAATGATATTTATATATGTCCATCAACGGATGCTATTTTCGATTTAATCCTTTTCAATTGATTTTAAAACATAACTACAATTTTAGATTGTCTAATTCTCTATTATTAAAAAAAAAGCATATATCACTGACCGAAAAGTTTCTTAAAGTTTTCTAAAGACTAATAATATAACTGATAAATATTTTATTTTTATAAGATAATTCCTTCACCTGGCGGTATTATTGGCGTATTAGTAAATAAAGTAGTGATATTTTTGTAGATTGGCAAAGGTTTTTGCCACATATTTTACTATAAACCGAGTTGAAATATTGTGATTACACAGATATTGGATAGCAAAAGGAATTTTCTTTCTTACTGTAAACATAAAATGAAATGTGTATTATACAGTGTATTAACAGTATCAAAATAATACGAATTTAATGCCTGAAAATACTAAATATACATTCTGTATCCATATTTTGAAACCGACCCTAGTATAAAACATATAAAATTTTGTACATAACAATATATTACCATTTCGAAAATGAAGTGCTTTTATAACAAGACGTGACAGTTAACACCTTAAAAGTGAAATATTGATACTATAAACTCATTTATAAAACTTATAATATATATTAATACTTTGTAAGTTCGATCTATGTCTGATCTATTCTTTGAATGACAGAAACAAAAATACATTTAAGTGGCATTCTTGGAAGCTTTTTTCTATTATATTTTTCTAAAGAAATTATATTTAGAGATTGATACACAATGAAGGACTGTATTTGCTTTACGATGATGAACCAATTAAAAAAATACCAATTCAAAAATGTTGAGGAAAAACGACCAAGTTCTCGAAAATAACGAATGGTTATTTGTATTTCTTATATAATATATATATAAAAATGAATGTTTGTTTTTTTTGTTCATTTCTATACCGTTAATCCGATTGCTTATTATGTGAATATGCGATTATTGTACACCGTCCGCAAAGGTTACTGAAATAGTGCTATCATTAGATCAGTACCGGTATCGCTAATGGCAAACACTACCAACTGATACGAAAAACAATGTGGATATGCTTCTTACATGGACAGTTTTATGTGGACTGATCGCATGTCGTAAAACCTTCGAAATCGAAAAGCCCTTCGATGAATAGAATAGTAACATAATCACTTTCTTTGCAATCACTAGCTTGCAGACTATTAAGCATTGCTCGACATTTCTAGATGATTTCATGTTGAGAATCGCAAATTAAAAAAGAATGATTTCTATTGATTGGATACTAATTGTGATGGAAAATTTTTCGGGCTTTTAGAGCTCTTACAGAGAGCGTTTTTCAAACAAACTCATTGTTGTTGATTCAAATTATCAATTTAAAACTGTTTTCATTCACTTTTAATCTTCTGATTAAGTTGACTGCAGTGTGTTACTATTATAGTTAATACAAGCGTGAACGAATTAATTGTGTGAAACTTTCTTGTCATAGATAACCATTCTGCTAAAAATTAGCCTTGTTTTCGATATATATATACCACGAAAATTTTATTTACACCAACACAAATGAATATTTTTTTGAATGATATCGGATAGAAAAAACCAAATTTTCAAAAACTCTAAATATAAATGACAGTTGTTTTTTGTAAGCTTTAGTTCTTTTTGGATGTATTATATTATATAATTTAATAATAGCAAATTGAGTCGTTATGTTTATATTATAAAATTGAGAAAACAGTACTTTTCATTGTTTTTTATATTATATTTAAGTGTTGTTTTTATTGTAATTATTATTATAATTATAGATTACATTATCGTTTACTTAATAGTTATTTATAACAATAGAGTTAAAATAGTAAAGTATTTAGTTCTACAAAACTTTGCATGTTCATTGGAGGCTTTTTTGACATGCGGTAACGCCAGAGCTTTTTTGAAAAAACCTTTAATTTTAAATTAATATAATGCCTTAAATTATTTTGTGTGCTTATGTTTTTCACGTAGTCGAGAGTTGAGTCGAATATTATCTTTTACAATGTTACATTGTATAAGTATAGTTTTGTTTGAATAAATTATAGAAAAAAAACTACATCAGTACTAATGTACTAAAACGTCAATGAATTATGCAGAATGAAGCCATTGCAGTCCGTTAATTGAGCCGCATTTGTCAGTAATGCGTAGTTAATCAATTGCATAAAGATAGCTTTATAAAATGGGACAGTAAAAATCGTGCCGGAAATGCATTGTAACGCATTAGTTAGCTCCGACGGGAGCGTAGCGTAATCCCTTTTAGTGGCTCAACAAATTTTTAACTTAATTCGTAGACGTCAGAGTCAAACTACAATAGTTACTAAGACGATAATGTGTTATTTTTGAAAAAAAAATTCAAATGTTGCCATCATGAAATGTATAAAGACGATACAAGTTTTATTTTAATTGCAATCGGTAGATTAATAATTATTTTAATGTATTCCATTGCTGATTATTTTATTTTTTATATAAGCAAAGAATTATTATATTTAAAAGTAACTTATTGAAACACAATTACGCCGTGGTTTAGTTGTATTATAGATTGTAGTATGTGCTTATTAAAATGAGTATAAATAATAAAGAAATAGACAGATGAAGACATATTCCGCCGGGACAAAAAATATGCAAAATTAAAAAAAACCGCCATTGAAGAGTATTAGATGGTGGTATTAGCAAAGCAGGTTTCACAATAGTAGAAAAAACTCATTGTTTCTTTTAAATTTTAATTGTATCAGATCGTTATAAATGTATAATTGTGAGTAGTTATTATGACGATATGTAGCAATATAAGATTTAAAAAATATCACAAGAAAAATCATTTTTATTTCAGTATTAGTGATCCGCGATGAATTCATTTCTTACCGGTCCACAAGAGCAAAAATGTTGGGGAATACTGAAAAAGAAATTGATGGTCAGTAGAAACTTTGCACAACTTGGCATATAAAAGAGAAGAATTTCAAAAAATTTCGACCCTACAAAGGTACCCTACATACAATATTTGCATATCTACAATATTACTAAAAAAATTAATATAAAATATTCAAATTAAGAAGTCATAACAGTATCATTTTTGTTTCGGTATTGGTTTTCTATATATATACATAATATTGTTTTAAGGCATGCAACTAATGTTTCAAATCCCACCTGTAGTTATTCATCATGAGATAGTTTTGTTCTAAGTGATGCTTAAATTATAAATATATTATTTGTTTTATACCTCCAGCTGTAAGCTGGATTTCCATTTATGACAACCTATGACTGTACCGATTCGTCGCGACTCGTGTAAAGCGCCGACGTCGTTTGTCGAATTCAGAAACGACGCCAACCGTCGCCGCGACGCTCATTTGTTCGCTTCTTGGGATTCCAGCCGGATCAAACGGAATAATGTATTAGAAATTCGCCAGAAGCGCTTTCAAAGTTGGCTAATAGGTCTCGGATATTATTATGAAAAATGCTGAGTTTATTCATTCGCAAAGCTTTTTGTTTATGCTTCCATAAATTTACGCAGAATTTTTAACATCAAGCGTTGAAAGATTCAATAAAGGTGTTCGTGTTGTATGATACGACTAATTATTTTTGAATAATAGATACACAAAACGAGGCAAAAAAATATATTCAAATAAAAGTTTGTGTATTGTTTGTACAGTAAAGGCGTAATATATTTTATAATTTAAGAAATGAAGATGTTTTTTAGAAATTAGAAAACCAAACTTGTTCGTTCACATTGTGTTGATTTATTTCCACGAGTTTTTTTTAATCACGACTGGGTTTCGTGCAGAATAGATAATTTGAATGTTATAAGGAAAACAGGAGAAAAATAGTTATTTACTTAGAAGGTAGTGACCTTTTTAATTTTTTTTTTAAATAACATTACAAATTATTTTAGTTCTATAAAAATCATAAGGTATATAGTTAATAATTTATTCTGCTTACGCTTTTGTCAGCAATTCAATTTTTAAATAAATCGAATAAATAACGATTATTACTATATTGATTGAATTGGCATTCACTTGGTAGAACTCCATTATAACACGGTGAAAAAATAGCAATGTATTTTGGTTCTACAAAATTATTTTGTAGTTTTGACGATGGCGTGACCCGAAATAGCTATCAACTATACTTGGTAAAAATTATTTTGTAGAACTAAAATTATTTCTAAGCTATTATTTCACCGTGTTAACGTTTATTACCACTCAATAAATAAAACACAGATTATCTCTCTCTTCGAAACATACACAAAATCAATTTGCCATAACATAAAACTATGAACTTTATAACAAAAGAGAAGATGTATTGTGTACCTTTTCTTTACCACTGTCTGTATATATATATTAAAGTAATTGTAGGCTTAAAACATAATTCTGATGACATCTTATAATTTTGGTAGAACTAAAATACATTGCTATTTTTCACCGTGCTATAATGGATTAATACTAAGTAAATTCCACTTCGATCACAACGTTTAATACTGATGATCAGTTGATAATTCTAGCGATTAACGAAACCAGTCCTTATCTGGGAAATATTACCTTATACAAATACAATATTGACTGAGATTGCTGGAATTTTGATATTAAATTTTAATTGTTACAACTTTGTACGATTCCACATGTTTAATACATAATAATGACAAAATATGTCTTTTCCTCGTATGATATACGGTAGAATGACGTTAGCTGGAGAATCGAAACCGGATATGTATAGGCCATTAGTACTGTCAAACAATAAATTTTTTAAATTGTTTAACAGTGATATATGTACGGTAAAAAATACGCACGGACTTTTCTTACGTAAAATTGTTCGAATTGTGTTTATTGCAAAAATAAAAAGAAGAAAAATCAACACAACTGTTGAAATTCTTGAAATTTCGTACGATTCCACATATTTTGTCAGTAACAACCTGTGTTTCACCTTTCGTTATTTTCAGGCATTCTCGTCAATTCTGTTATCATATGTCAGTATTGGTTTACACGATAAGTTTCATTAATGATTTATTGTTAATGAGTCAGTCTTTAAAGGGTTTAACAACAAATAAAAATTACCAGACGATGCTAACTGTTTATTGTGCGTCAGTTCTGTTGCATCCGTGTAATAGAATGCTTGATGATTTTAGGTATGCTCAATTTTAATAGTTTGAAAAATCGAAGAGAAATGTATCTAGCCACGTATTTCTTTCGACTAATTCGAGGCCTAAATGAGAATCCTGCCATCCTCAATAATATCAATTTGTATGTTCCGGATAGTTTTTTTAAGAAATCGTGTACATAATTTGTTTGTTCATCCAAAGTGTAGAATCAGTCTGCCAATGGAGATACCAATGGTAAGAGCATTAACAATGTCCAACAGTATTTTCATGTGGACGAAAGTGAGTTCAGACGAATGCTATTGTTTCAGTTAAAGTAGACATTTCATGAGCTTACTTGGTTAATTTTTTTTGCAATCCTTTTGATTGTTTGTTGAATTTTTATATTTAAATATGTTAATATGTTACGGTGCAAAAGCAATGAATTGATAACTTGCAAGTTTTGCACCGTGTAGTTATAAATAAATAAATGATGCCCAGAGACGAAACCATACAAAGTTTCAACAATTTAATTTTTACATTGCAACTCTATCGGGCACTTTCAGTCAGTATCATAAACAATTCATCTGTAATTTTTCCCCTCGGTTTACAACGATTACAAAAATTCTCAGAACCAGATGTGATTCACACATCTTGACTATTTTATTTGTTATGTTTTAGTCAACGATCTGAAGAAGGCTCAATGGCAGCCGTCTCGTCGATTAAGGCTCTACGCTATGGCGCAATAAAACAGAACAACACACCAGAAAAGCCCACGCGTTCGCAGAAAGCTAAGCGTCAACCTCCTTTGTAAATGGTCAATGCGGACAAATTTTCCGGCTGCGAAAATTTTACGCAGAAGCGATATTGCACTCCAAATAATTAAAATCGCACGGTACTCGCTTTTCAGAAATTAATAAACTAAAATGCTATCCGTAATATCCAATTTTCTATTAAAACTATCTGTCCCGTCAAAAATTTGGCGAACCTCGCCTGTGTGTACGGCCCATTTTTCAACAAATGACATAGTAAATTTGAATCGTTACAACTTTGTACGATTTCAAATGTTTTGTCACTAACGACATGGATTTCGCCTTGCGGCATTTTCAGGCATTCTATAATACTGATGCAACAGAACTTATGCACAATAAACAAGCTATCAGCATTGTCTATATACCAAAGGTATTAATTGAAGGAAAACACAGACCCCGAGGCGAGAACTAAATGGCAGCTAAAACAAATTTAATAACATTTATCCAACAATAATTAACACAATTGCCTGTGATAAGTTTTGAAGCAAGCGTTTTACAAAAAATTATAATTACTAGACGTATAGGATGTTTTTTTTTTGTAAATAGAAATGAAATTTACTTTACTCAAAAGATAATCGTTTGGCAGTATAATTTAAATATGATTTCTGGCATATGACCGCTACGACTAGCTCGAACGTAGTCTAATCTGGAGGTCCAATTTTCGATAACTTTTTTCAACATTTGTGGCCGTATATCGGCAACAACGCGGCGAATGTTGTCTTCCAAGTGATCAATCGTTTCGGGATTATCGGCGTAGACTAGCGACTTCACATATTCCCACAGAAAATAGCCTAGCGGCGTTAAATCACACGATCTTGGAGGCCAATTCACGGGTCCGAAACTTGAAACTGTGTGGTTCCCAAACGTTTCCTTCAATAAATCAATTGTGGCACGAGCTGTGTGACATGTTGCGCCATTTTATTGAAACCAAAGCTCTTGCACGTCATAGTTGTTCTATTGATGAACGAAGAAGTCAGTAATCATGGCTCTATAGCGATCACCGTTGACTTTAACGTTCTGGCCAGCATCGTTCTTTAAGGAAGTACGGACCAATGATTCCACCAGCCCATAAAGCACACCGTAAACAGTCAGTTTTTCTGGATGCAACGGTCTCTCAACATACACTTGAAGATTATTATTACTCTACATACGGCAGTTTTGTTTATAAACGTATCCATTCAACCAAAAGTGAGCTTCATCGCTAATGGAAGTAGTGCGCGATACGTATTTCGAACAGAACCATGATTTTCAAAATAAATTTACACAATTTGGAAGCATTGTTCAGGTTTCAGTTTATTTATGTTAAAATGCCAAACAAAACTAACTATAAATCACTTGACAACAAATGACAAAATGACCGTCAGTTAAAAAAGTATTGTCAACTTAAAATTCTATACCTCTAAAAAAACACTGTACATTAAATAATAAACTTTTAATTTGGCTATTTTTTTGAAATATTAGATATTAATTTTTATTATAATATTTTTATTTCGCAATTAAAGATGATTCTCCAAATAAGCGAAACAAGTGTTTAATCTGATAAAATACTAAAATATACAATATAATGAATCAATATAATAAAAATAAACTTCTGTGTGTTAATTCTCACAGCTCAAATTTATACCTTACTGTTCATCCATTATATTATATTATATAATATAAGTACGTAACAACACTCGAAACAAAATGCCTTGACCTTTGAAGCTTGCGGTTATAGAATAAGGTGTTTTCAATGTTGTCGATCAGAGTTTCCACATAGTTACCCAACTCCTAAGGGATCCCGTTTCTGGAAATCGAATCCTGTTACAAACTTCACGTTTTGTATCGGGATACAATTTCCATGAAAGTTATGAACAGTTAAAGCCAGAATTACGTTTGACATTAACGTGCAATTGTTTGATCATTAACATTGTTTATGCGAATTTCTAAAACTGGTGTACACTTTAGAACTTCCAACCCCGTCTGTAAAGTCGTCAAGTGGTGGCTTGAAAAGAGAAATAAAAAAGTTTTTATTTTGTTTTAAATTCAAAATCAAAAATAAATGTTTTAAATAATTAAAACTGTCATTAAGAACGAAATTTCTTATAATAAAGTTCTACTAATTAAATCAATAAAAACCATTTAATTTGAACTGTTACAACTTTGCTTGATTCCACGTTCAGTTTTGTTACTAACAACTCGGGTTTCGCCTTTCAGCATCTTCAGGCATTCTATCACACGGATGCAACAGAACTGACGTAATATAAACAGTTACATCGTATATATATTAATGTCATTAATTACAGGAAAACACTTACCCCTAGGCAAGCAGTAAATTACAGCTAAAAAAAAATTAACAATATTAATCTAATAACAATTAACAGAATTGCCTGTGATAATTTTCATTAACGATGTTGTTAGTGAATCATTATTGAAAGAGGTTTTTTCAATAAATATCAATCAACTAACATTAAAATGCAAATGGGTTTTTTTTGTTCAAATTGATGAAATTCCATCAAGCACATTCAGTCGATATCATAAATTATAAAAACGATTTATTTATAAAAAACACTGTAAATTAGCATATTTAATGTAGACGAGAGTGAATTCAGAAAAATACTGTTTTTAATCAATTATTTGAGTAGATTTTACCTTGAGCTGAATACTTTGCAAATTTCCAATGTTTATCATAAATAATATATTTTTATTGATCGAATTGATATTTACTTGGTAAACCTCCATTATAACACGATTGAAAATTAGAAATGTATTTTAGTCCTGCAAAATTTTGTTCTAAATAAGAGTAAAATAAATAAGATTACATAGAAAATATATTTAGATTTAATTAAAAAAAAAAAATAAGGGCTGATCATATAAAGATGGCATGTTTTGCGTTTTTTTTTTGTTATTAACTTTATTTCTAAAAAAACATATAAGGTATAACCTGATAGCTATTTTGGCTTACGCCTTCATAGTTATGATGAGAGTATAAGCTGAAATATCTATCAGCTATATATATACATTATAAAATTTTGAAAAACTAACATACATCGGTGTTTTTTCACTCTGTTAAAACAATTTTACGTTGCAAAAGCGATGATCTAAAAATTTAAAAATATTCATAAATAATTAAAATAATATAAATGTATCGAAAAAACAATTTAGTGACGCTACGAATGTATTGTTATGAGAAACCAGACGGATTATATAAGATTTTGTCTTACTTAACCCTTTGTGTGCTAGCATAAAAAGCTTGGGCGACTGATTTTAGCGAGTTGATAGTTGAAACAAATATTAACAAACATATAATGAACTAATATAAACAAATATTGGTGTTAAAATTTTTGAGTGAAAGCAATTTTTTTATGAAATATATTCTGATTTGCAATGATAATAACTGTCTACAAGATTAACTTATGTCAGGGGAGGGCAAACTTTTTAGATGGAGGGTCAAATTCAAGAATTCTAATGAGTGGGGCGGGCCGCATGTAAAATATCATTTTAAAATTTACTCTATTTACTATCACGAAAAATAAACGTTACAAATACGTTAATGAGAACAATGAAACTGTTGTTCATTTTAAAACATTTTTTTATATTTTTTGGTGTTAATTTTTTAGTTTTAGGTAGTAATATTCTCAAAACAGCTTGTAAATGGTCATTGTAGATATTTGATTTGGGCCGCAAAAAATTCCCAGAAGGCCGCAGTGTGCCATCTTTTGGCTTAAACTAACACTTCTAAATCAGTTTTGTTTTTTTTTTAGTCGGAATACTTTTACAAATTTTCTTCAAGATCTTCTTGGCTTAATGCTTTACGTATTGTATATACATGCTTGTATTTTTGTGTGAGTTTTGTAGATGTGGATGTAAATATCATTATAGTGCGTGTGGTATCTATGCATATCGGATAACCTGTAGATTGCTCAGCTCTGCAGCGAATAACAGAATAGATATACGTATACAAATAAGTCAATACGTGCGAGGTGAAAGAGACTTCAAGAGCTCTGATGTTAACGCTTTATCGATCTCCAACATTAACGTTCTATTAGTTAGATTATTAAAAAAAAATCGTGACTACACGGAAAAGCTTAAAATAAAGACTACTTGTAAGAGACATTCAATATCGAAAAACTCAAAGAAATATTTGTCTGAAAACTGCAAAAAGTTTTCCAAATATTCTTTCAATTGTTTTTATGTTTTCATTTTCAACAAAAAGAAAATGCTCGATATTACAAACTTTACAGATTGCTTGGAATTTTCCGCATAACTACTATTACAGAGTGGAAATTTTCCTGGCTTTTATCATTGCATGGCAACAGTATTTGTTGTAAGGACAAAAAGAAATTCCAGAGTGCTGACACAATTTTCTTTTATTGCTGCTCCTTACAGGATATCAGGGTTAATGCTTTGTGGATTTCGTGAAGACATTAAATTATATGGATTAAAGAACGGAAGATTTTTTCAGTCGGAAATTTTTAAGCTCGTTTTTAATTTTGTAAAATACTGTAAGCCCGCGAAAATCGGTCATAAGAAATATTGTTGTATGTAATATATAGACTTATACGAAACATTTTCGAAATATTGTTAATTTTAGTCTTTTTTAAGTCATGTAACATAAGATCCCTCTAATTAATAGATAAATCTTTTAATCAAGATTATATGAATAAATTTCTCTAATAATGCATATTTCTATATGTTTTGTCATTTTCAACATTGATTTTGCTTTTCGATATGAGATTTGTTCAATCAGTTACAAATCTAAAAACAGTGGTACTTCGAGAAACGAGTGCCCTGACATACGAAATATTTGAGATACGAGCCGTGTAGCGAGTGAAGTTTCGCTTTGAAATACGAGCAATATTTGAGATACGAAAACGGCCGGTTACAAACAACCCATCAAAAGTTGCAACTGGTTGTGCATCGGAGCTATTTAATGACACTTGTCTAACTTACTTCTGCAATATTCTGAAAGGGATGATGACACAAACCTCATTGGAAAGGTTTTTTTTTTGAATTCGGCTACCGGTGAAGAGAAAAGCAGTGACTTAAATAAAGCATACAGTCGCATTTAAGTTGTGTGTATGTTGCATTTAACCGGTTAACTGCCAACGGCGTCTTAAGACGCATAATTTTCTGTGAACGGATCGCCGCTCATACAAAAATTACGTCTTAAGACGCGCCGTTTTAAATGAGCTTTATACTAAAGACAATCAATTATTTAAAATGTACAAATATATTGAATTGATTATGGATAAATGACTGCACGACTGGCGAGCTCTTCATTTATTTGGTAAGTTTTATAAATAAACTTTATTACACTTTCAATAACGATATGTTTAGAAGGTTTTATTTCTGTCGTAAAATTCGCGGCGTGCTGGGTACCACCATACACGTACCTGCCGGCAGTTAACCGGTTAAGGGACCAAAAAACAAATACACTATTTAAAACCAGTTTATTTTTAACATTCTTTTTTATTATGTTTTTGTACAATCTTGTCACTTATAAATACATTTTAAACACGTAATATTTGAAAAATGATTTCAGTGGTGTTAAAAAAACTAATTAAGGTTAATAAAATGAATTATGCTTTATTTTTTTCTTTATTATTATCAGCCGTCTCAACAGTCGAGTCGTTAGCAATTAATGGGTTAGGGTATTACAACCTTTATAAACGATATCGATTGAAGGTGCTTGATGGTATTTCATTATTAACATAATTGTATTTTATTTTATTTTATTTTTTTATTTTATTTATTATAACTTTACGGTACAAAACTTACAAATTATTAATTCAATGCTTTTGCACCGTAACATATTAACATATATAAATATAAAAGTATAAAAATTCAACAAATAATATAAAACAATCAATAATGATTGCAAAAAAGAAAGTCAACCAAGTAAGCTCATGAAATGTCTACTTTAACTGAAAAAATAGCATTCGTCTGAGCTCACTTTCGTCCTCAAAATATGTCAACATCCGAAGCAATACCGTTGAACATTGTTAATGCTATTACCATTGGCATCCCCATTGGCAGACTGGTTCTACACTTTGGAAGAACAAACAAATTATGTACACGATTTCTTAAAAAACTATCCGGAACATACAAATTTACATTATTAAGGATGGCAAAATTCTCATTTAGGCCTCGAATTAGTCGAAAGAAATATGTGGCTAGATACATTTCTCTTCGATTTTTCAAACTATTAAAATTGAGCATACTCAAAAGAAAGTCAGTTGGATAAAGCCACGGATAGTATCCGTATGCTCTCAAGTAAAGAAGTCTCAAAAATTTCTTCTGAACCTTTTCCACCATAAGGGCATATTTCAAATCTCCTGGGGCCCAAACAATAGACCCACTCTCAAGTCTGCTTCGTACTAAGTTATTGTACAATAATATTAAAATTTTAACACCTGAAAAGGCTCTCGTAGTACGTAGGATAAAGCGCAACATTTGCAATGCTTTGTTGCAGGTAGTCCTAATGTGACTATTGAGTTAAGTTAGTTTACTTTCGAATTGTACAATTTGATCGATGAATTGTACAATCGCGAATTTCATCAGTAAAGGATCTTGGAGTACTCCAAGATCCTTTACTGATGAAATTCGCGAGAGAGTTCGGCCACTCATTGAATAGCGGAAAAATAACACCTGCGACCGTCTAGTAAACGATAAAATACTGCATTTGTCTATATTAAAATCGAGTTTATTACTCCTTCCCCATTCTACTATATTGACTATATCAGACTGCAGACGGAGACAATCATCAATTGCGGCAATTTGTAAAAACAATTTCAAATCATCAGCAAATAATAAGAATTTAGCATTTTTTATGACGTTTACTATGTCATTTACAAATATAGTAAACAGCAATGGCCCCAAGTTCGAACCTTGTGGAACACCAGAATACGTGCAGAACGGTTTGGATTCAAAGAGCCCATACGATACGTATTGTTTTCGGTTCGAAAATAACTTCCAAACAATCTAACAAAGCTATCTGACAAACCTTTGTATAGTGCACTCTTGTGGAGAACAGGGGGTGTTTTTCAACCCCCATTTCTCTTTTATCTCTTGTTAAAGTTTATTATAACACCTATATTTAGAACGGATATATTTATTATAAATATTTAAAAAAATATATACAAATGCATTGCAAGATTGTATTTTTAGAATTGTTGAAAAATAAAATTAAAACAAAAGCATTTTTTAAACCTCCGAGCCGAACGACACGTGCCGAGGGACGTTGTATTATTTCTTGTCGATGGTCTCCCACAGTGAAGGCAATGAATGACTAACGTAAGATCTCGTTTTTTTGAGCATTTACTTTGTTCAAGTTAACTGGAAACGAACCAATATCTACTACTATTTTAGTTTAAATACAAATTTTTGGACAATAGACAATTGTTGTAAATTAATACTATTTATGTAATTCAAAAAGATATATGTAAATATATGTTTTTGAATTTATGA
Organism: Himalopsyche japonica; assembly: GCA_028555115.1. NCBI lineage: Eukaryota > Metazoa > Arthropoda > Insecta > Trichoptera > Rhyacophilidae > Himalopsyche > Himalopsyche japonica. The sequence goes on from JAHFWJ010000104.1 coordinate 13,491, forward strand.
TTAAATTTGAATTGTTGCAACTTCGTTCTATTCCACACGTTTTGTCACTGACGACCCGGGTTTTGCCTTTCAGCATCTTCATTTGCATCCGTGTGATAGAATGCCTTCATGTGATAGAATATCTTATTTTTTTTACTATTTCCACAATATATTTTATCATCAGGACAGGTATAAAATATACTGTGAAAATAAATAGTAAAAATGTGTTTTAGCTTTAAAATTTTTGTATAAATAGTATGTAGGGTCTTTCAATAGCGATGATTGAAATTTGTTAGGTTATAGCAGACTTTTTAGTCGATTGCTTAATAGACTACGGCAAATCACAATGAAAAGCCAAAGCGCTGAACAATATGTGCGTATCATCAATTTTGGATGAACATTCCGCACAAGTGATTTGACGACATCGAATTGGCCATTGAGATCGTGGGATTTAACGCCGTTAGACTTCCTTCTTCGAAGCTATTTCAAATCGCAAGTCTTTGAAAATAAACCACTAACAATTTAAGCCCTTAAAGTCAATGAAACAAACGCTATCGAACAGATTCAGCCAAATTCATGCGACAAAGTCATTGAAAATTGGACCTCCCAAATAAGTGCCAATAAGCAAAGCCGCTGAGTGCATTTGAATGACATTGTATTACACATTGAACGTCAAAAAATATACTTTCAAGTGAAAAAGAAATTGGGTGGATATCTCACAAACTACTTGTTTTATTTACATTTTAACAAATTTCGAACACCAATATTGAAAGATCCTTTACATACGATATTTAATTAAAATAATTAAAACAAGCTTTAAGTTTGATTATCAATACAATTCTATTCCTTGTGTAATTTATATTAAAATGTGGTAGAAATGCTATGATAGTCTTTTTTTACTTGAAGCAATTCAATCGTCTAGCGAAATATAAAACGGCGGGTGGGTGGTACGTTGGTTCGTAGTTTTTTCGAAGACGCCTGATTCTGAAGATAGGTATTTACGCAACGCGAAACTCTGCACGAGATCTCGGGGACTGGCGTGTGTTTACCGTCACGTGTAGACTTCCTGGTGGGTTTGCGTTATTCAAAATCGCTTGGACTCATCGTTGCGATAATCGTTTCTTCATAAATATAAATATGGCCCAAGGAAATAAAAAAGAAAATACCAAAAGGCCACAGGAAACAAACAAAAAAAAAAATGGAAATTATCAATGAAATAATAAATTTTTATTTTAATTATTTCTTTGCAGGGTAGTCTATCAGAATCTTTATAGGTGACAGCAGGATTAAAACAAGGAGACTCCTTATCACCTATGCTTTTCAACCTAACTTTAGAGAAAGCCGTAAGAGAGGCAATGAAAGCAGAAGGCGGAGTTATACTGAATGGGTCCCACAAAATATTGGGCTACGCGGATGATCTAGTGGTGCTCGGAGAATCTGAAGACGATATAAAAAATATTTTCACTCCTTTGGAGGACACAGCAAAAAGGTTAAACCTACGAGTAAATGTGGGAAATACTAAGTATTTGAAAATGACAAAAGGCAACGAACTCTCTGGTGACATTGTAATAAGAAACTCCTCGTTCGAAAGAACCTCTCTTTTCAAGTACTTGGGCTCTAATATTTCCTCTAGGAATGAGATGACTTTGGAGCTTGCTGACCGACTGAGAAGTGGAAATGCAGCGTACTTCGCGCTAAATAGTCTGTTTAGGTCCAAAATGCTGTCCATCAAAACCAAGTGCCGGGTGTACAACGTGATCATTAAACCGATAGTCATGTATGGATGTGAAACCTGGGGTTTAACAGAAAAACAAGAAAAGGCGCTCCAAGTATTTGAAAACAGAATCCTCCGGAGAATACTTGGACCCGTTAATGAAAACCACCGGTGGCGCATTCGTACGAACGCTGAGCTCTTCGACCGATACAAACCAAGAATCATTAATGTCTTGAGATCGAGAAGGCTCAGATGGGCGGGTCACGTTGTACGATCTGAGAAGTCTAGAGCTCTCCATAAAACTTATGAAGGAACATCAGCTGGCACCCGACCTCTCGGTCGTCCTCGACGGAGATGGGCGGATAACATTCGAAAGGATCACTTTTAAGGTGTTAACTGTCACTTCTTGATGGAAAGGCATTATATTTTAAATAATAAAAACACATTTTTTTAGTACTTATTTCCACAATATATTTTTTGATCAGGACCGGTTTCGCTCATCAGTTGATAATGCTCGCGATAAGCGAAACCGGTCCTGATCAAAAAATATATTGTGGAAATAAGTACTAAAAAAATGTGTTTTTATTATTTAAAATTCGAAAGGATGTTGAGAGGCTGGGGATAGTCAACTGGAGAGAAAGAGCGCTCGACAGAGATGCCTGGAGAGAGGTTGTACAGTCGGCCATGGACCTGAACGGCCCCTAGCGCCATTCTATCATAATAATAATAATTGTTAATATGAAAATTAGATTTTTAATCACTAGATGACTAGTACTAGACTGATATAATCACTGATAGTAGGTATTTTAATGTCAGTTGATTGATATTTATTGTAAAATCCTTTCAAGAATGACTCATCAACAAGATCGCTAATGAAAATTATCACAGGCAATTCTGTTAATTATTATTATATTAATATTATTAAATTTGTTTTAGCTGTAATTTACTGCTTGCCTTGGCGTAGGTGTTTTCCTGTAATTAATAACTTTAGTATACGATACTAACTGTTTATTTTACGTCAGTTCTGTTGCATCCGTATGAAAGGACGCCCGAAGATGCCGAAAGGCTAAACCCGGGTCGTTAGTAACTAAACATGTGGAATCGTACAAAGTTGTAACAATTAAAATTTTGATATTTGAAATGTGTTATTCAAATATTTTTTTAATGCTCTCTCGGTATACGATATTTGTCTATAATTTGAGGGATTTTTTAATCACGGGTTATTGTAAACGAGTCAAATATGTCATTCATAATGAAATATAATGTTAATTGCTATTTCCACAATTTATGGCTTAACAAGATCAGAACCGGTGTCGGCCAATGTGAACATCAGTTAACATATTTAAATAATAAAACAAAATGTTTCAAACTATTTTCACCATTTTGCATGAATTAAATTAGGACAAGACACTGATCAATAAAATTATTGTGGAGAAAAGTGTCGAAAAATGTATTGATTGAATTGGCATTTACTTGGTAGAACTCCAATATAGCACGGTGAAAAAATGTGTGTCAGAACTAGTTCTGACAATGGCGTGAGCTGAAATAGCTATCAACTATATCTTATAAAGATTATTGTAGAACTAAAATACGTTGCAATTTTTTCACCGTGTTAAAAAATGTGTTTTTATTATTTAAATAAATGACAATTAAGACAATAAAAATATTAAATGTGAATGTCATTTATAAAATATATTTTCAATTGTCCGTTTAATAGAGGCATTGAGTTTATTGACCTCTTTTTATATTAAAAATTTCTTGGTAAAATATTCTATAATCCCCCGTGTTTTGGTGCAATAATTCAATACCTGCATCAGCGTTAAACAAGTGGTTTTTCGATAATGAATGATCGGCTGTAGTCGATTTATATTTCTTAGAAAGTTATAACCTGGGTCGTGAATAACAGAACATTTAGAAATGTACAGTTTATTTACATTAGATCGTTATTAAAATAATTGAATTTCTTACCTTTTTAATGAGTTACGTTGTTTTGATAAAATCGTTGTATTATATGTTATGCAATACTTTATAGTTATGTATCCTTAAGTCAATGGAATTAAAGCGTTAGATAATAACATATTTATTTCTACACAATTACATGATCGATAAATAATAATATGATCTCCACCCTTGATATTGTTATATGAAATTTTTTTGGAGTGTTATCTTCGTAACATTTTCGAATTATTGCAAATCATTATGTCTATTGGGTCGTACAGATTTTCTGTCAAATTCACGTGACCAATCGAAGTGAACTTACCATATCCAATTGAATAACGGTGCAAAAGGGAGCGACAAGATGGGTTGTCACAAGCAGAAGCAATATTGCGTACTGGGAAAAAAGCTGTGGTTTGAAAGCTCGGAAATACTGTAAAAATGCCATGAATCCATAGAGCCATCAATAATATATTATAAACTTTCTTATAATTAATTCAGTTTGTTGTAATTTTATGATAATATAATTCACTTTTATGGTGTTAACTGTCACCTTTTCTTGATGGAAAGGCATGCTATTTTAAATAATAAAAACACATATTTTTAGTACTAATTTCCACAATATATATTTTGATCGGACCAGTTTCGCTCATCGCAAACATTCACTTGACGGTTCAACTCGCGATGAGCTGAACCGGTCCTGATCAAAAAATATGTTGTTGAAATAAGTACTAAAAATGTGTTTTTATTATATAACTCAATCAAAAAAATGTTGAAAGGATTTTTTTTATGATATCGACTGAAGGTACTTGATGGAATTTCAATATCAATTTTGAATTGTTAAAGATTTTAATGATTCCACATGTTTTGTCATTAACTACCAGGGTTTCAAATTTCGGCATCTTCGGTTATTCTTCCATATGGACAGAACTGAGGTCAATTCTGACAGTCAGATTCTAGATTATCTAGATTCAAGAAATAATTATGAAATGCTCATTTTATAACCAACTTAAAAGTATTTAAATGATTTATTACAATGGATTATAAATATAAAGTAAATCATAAGCTACAACTCATATTTTTGAGAATGCACCTTTGGCATTGTAAGTCAGAGTGAACGATGTAAGTTATTTTGTTTCATGTTAATATGATGAAATTTCAATATTAAATTAAAATTTTTATAACCGTGTAAAATTCCAATCGAATGTAATATCATTTCTATTGTATCTATGTGAAAGAATGCCTGAAGATGCCAAAAAGTGAAACCCATGACGTTAGTGACGTTACACAGTTTTAGTAATTAATATTTAGTTGTTGTAAATCAGAGTGAACGATGTCATTAATGACTCCGATTTCACCTTTCGACATCTTCAGTCATTCTATCATATGGATGCGACAGAACTTTTGTCATTTCTGGCAGTCAGATTCTCTTATCTAGAAGATCATCTAGATTCTAGAAAAAATTATGAAATACTCATTTTACAATCAACCCAAAAACATTATAATGAATTATAAAGTAATTCATAAGATGTAGCTCATATTCTAGAAAATGTATCTTCTGCATAGTAAATCAGAGTGAAAGATGTTAGTAACTTTGTATCATGTTAGTTTGATGAAATTTCAATATTAAATTTAAATTGTTTAAACTGCGTATAATTCCAATTGAATGTAATAAAAATTTTATTGTATCCTGACGATGTAAAAAAGCGAAACCCATAACAGTGACAAAGCTTGTGAAAATTTATAAAGTTTTAGTAATTATTATTTAGTTGTATTGTTGTTTTTGTCTAACCTCTTTACGTCAACTGTAAATAAACACCCCCATCCTACTCTTAATTTTAAGCTTTGTTAAAAAATTATTTCTTGTCATATAAATAATTAAATTATCGATACAGTTTTTCAAAATATGCTTCTCAAATACGCGACCAACTGTCGTATTTATTAGAAACCCAGGAACAAAGTTATTATTATTAATTTTACTTTAGGACAGTAAATTGATATCTTGTATCACTGTGAATAAGTTAGATTTAAGCTTCACGTGATATTACCGTAACGACCACGTGAATATTAATCCGATTAAACCGATTAATGAATTGCCCGTGAGTTCACAGAAATTTGATACATTCGAACGCAGTAATTGCGTTTTACGTGAAACACAGTATTTTACGTATATCATGAAATCGTCACGTTAGACTGCCAAAATAAATATTATAGTTTAAATATCAGATTTGGAAAAAAGTTTGGTCCAAAATGGTTTTAATGCGCATGGATTCATGTTCTCATAAACAAAATTTCTTAGAACGTACAAAAAATCATCGTTCAGTAAAATATTTGTCTTGTATGTTATATGGTAAAAGAAACAGTGATTGGCCAGGTAACGATATGTGTTGCTTTGATATTTAGATAAAAGTTATTTGTAAAGTTTTTATGAAACACATTTTTTTTTATGCTTAACGAGCATGCGAATTTTTGTTTTTGTTCTGTACATATTTTGTAATATTAAACGGAATGATTATAAAAATAAACATTTAGTTACACAAGTACTGTGATCAAAAAGATTTCCTGCATTTTAAGGTTGACACTAACTGATAAAAATTGTAAAAATAATGTAAAAAAAAAAAATTTGATATCCCAAAAAAATATCGTATTTTACTGTTGTGTGACCTATCACTGAAAGGTGGCTGACAACTGTATCGGTTACACAATTACCTGACAAACTACGAAAGCTTTATAGTTTGTAGCATAACAACCGTGATAAAATCAACGGTGGAAATAATGGAATCAGAATTTTAAACTTTGATTATCTGTAAGCTAGAGCAGTGGTAGTTAATTTAAATGTACATGTAGACTAGTTATAAATAAAAAAATAAAAGATTGAATGAGCACACTAACGATTTAGGCCTTCAAAATAATATTTATAAAATTCATAGAGTAGCAGGTGAAAAAATCGGTATAGGTGATTTACTAACAAAATTTGAAATATAATACATATTTTTTAATTTCAAGATTTTAACTGTCATTTTTTTGATTGCATTCGTATGCAGAATACAGAAATCAAGTGGTCCAATACTGTCAAGTATCTAGGACTCACTCTAGACAATAGACTAAAATTCAATGAGCACACCGCGATTATAAAACGTCAAGATTATGGTGTAAAAGCTAGACTAAACTTTATGATCAATGTGAAGAGCAAGCTTACTCTCAAAAGCAAGCTGCTCCTCTATACAGCTATAACTCGGCCAATTATGGTGTACGCTACTCCAGTGTGGGATTATGCTCACCAGAAGCATCTGAAGACACTTCAAATTGTTTCACACGTATGCGTGAGTGAATATAATGCGTATGGTGTCCGCGTGAGCTGCACTCATTGTGGGTTCCACGGCTCAGCTGCGACCTAATATTGTCAACAATGACACAACAATTATAACAAAATTAAATTTATATATGAGAGATGGAGGAGACATGAAGAGCTTTGATGCTGACGCGTCATATATCTTACCGCTCCATGAATTTGATATCCCAAAAAAAATAAAAAAAACGATAAAAAGACATGATATTTTAAATAGTAAGAACATAGTTTTTAATACTATTTCAACAAAATATTTTATGATCAAGACTGATTTCGCTCATTGTGATGATATAAAAATAGCAAATAATTATTCTTTTTAACAAACAATTAACAACTGATGATCGCACAATCATCCGTTGATAGTGCTCACGATGAGCGAAACCGGCCCTCATCATAAAATATATTTTGAAAATAATATTGAAAATATGTTTTTATTATTTAAAATATCTTATTTTTTAGTGTTATATATATATTATATCAATAGCTATCAATTGTTTTAACTAATATTTTTGATCATAAAGGAGGGAGGAGCTTTTCATGACGTTTGTACGAGGGCATCAAATTTCTAGTTACCCCACTGATATGTGGTCCGCGTAAAAATTGTCGGGCTTGGATTGATTATACGATAAAATGGTTGGATATTGAAGGCTTCTTTATAGAAATTATGCAAAAAAAATCATGTGAAATTGAGTTAAGAAGTTTAAGAATCAGACCTCAATGGTGCATTTAAAATAAGGGAATCGTTGGACTACAATTTATTTATTGAATATGTTGTATAAAGAAATACGTTACGCGATTTTATGTGGTATTTTATTTTATTTTGATTAATTATAAAACAGTTTTTTTATCACTTAATATATAATATAATTAGTTGTTACTTTTGACAGACAGGCAGACAAGCAAACAACATTTATCTTTCGATTACTTTTCTACAACTATTATAACAAGAGTAGAAAATGTTCTATGACATTAATGATCAGGCCATTGACACGTGAAGAAGAGTGAGGTCTTACGTTGTACCGGAAGTATCCAATTTTTCACTTTTTCTTTTTTTGGCCCTCACAAAGAGAAATCCCGGAAGTGGGCGAGATTAATGAAATTCGGTAAGAGAGAGGAAAAGCCGCCTGACCGCAAAAGTGAAAAGCCGGAGAACACAAGAAAATACACTGCCGACAATATTATTGAGTGATATCAGAATGGAAGCGATGTTTAACATAATAATATATATTTACAATGCCAACGAACTCATTTTCGATATCTAGAAATTGTTTTTTTTAGATAAGACTGGTTGATAATGAGAAAAATTTTCGATTACAATATTTTCAAAAACAGCCTGATTTTGTTTATTTAATAAATATAGTGTTTTAAATTTTCATTTATCTTGTTTAAGTACGAAACAAGAAAATATTCCGATAGAAATGTTAAATTTGAATTGATTCTCTTATATATTTAGAGTGAAAATATATTTTAAATCTGTCTAATTCAAGATTCATCCGTTTAAACAATCCGGAAAAAACATTCATTAAAAAGCAATGATATTCTAAATCATTGTAATCTGTTTTGAATTGTAACAACTTCGTACGATTCCACATGTTTTGTCACTAACGACCCGGGTATCATCTTTCGGCATCTTCAGGCATTCTATCACACGGACGCAACAGAACTGACGTAAAATAAACAGTAAGCATCGTCTATATACTAAAGTTATTAATTACAGGAAAACACATAACCCAAGGCAAGCAGTAAATGGCAGCTAAAACAAATTCAATAATAATAATTAAGACAATTGCCTGTGATAATTTTCACTAACGATCTTGTTAATGAGTCATTCTTAAAAGGGTTGATATAAATTATCATACTTACGTTAAACGTTATTAATAGAAATGTTAAAGCTTGTTATATCTTTGAATTGTTGAAACTTTGTACGTAGCCTGCTAGGACTGCGTAGGACTGCTAACGTCTCATCTCTTGAGATGGCTGATTTTAATGTGTTGATAGTAGATACTCAAAAATATATGAATTAACAGAGATCAAAACCTTCTTGTACTTGCTAATTTTTGAGTTAATGTATTGCTTGATTTGTCCTGACAAACTCAAGAGATTATTTCAAACCAATGTTATTCAATAAATTTTTGAAATCTAGGTGTTGGAATATCCTTTAATCGGCTCAGCAAGGAATGAGTTAATCTCTTATATATTGATGTATTTGCTGTATAACTGTTATGTCGTTGCAGAGCAATTCATAGGGGATTCGGTTCACGTGGACAACACACGTATTATAATTACATTTACAACCCCACGCTCTATACTTACACACGTGCATATATGCACACAAACGTACAAACAGATACATGTCTGCATAAACAATACGTAAAGAAGAAAGCTATAGTAAATTGATGAAATGCTGCAGTTTTTTTAATATTGTATTTTGGGAAAAAGTTGATATTACAAATTACTATGCCTGACGATTTAAAAGAATAATTCTGACCAGAATTTGCCTTTAGAATGAAAGATGTAAATTTTTTAAAAGAACATTCAAATCGTTTTTTGTATGACAGTTTATAATATTAATATGCCGAAAGACATTGTTTTTTTAGATTACTCTGACCAATTCAAAGAGACAAATATAACAGTAATGCCCTGAACCGAAATTGCCAGATAAGCGACGACTTCCAAATCGAAATCAAGTAATTCATGGTAGGTAAATCAAAGAATTACATATAGGACCATTTTATGCAGGTTCCATCATTTGATATTGTTATAGTTTAAAGGGCAATAGACCTCGTTCTTCAATTTAAATAAAATAATGAAAAGGTTGTGCTTTTTCATAGTATAGTTTGCGCATAAAGCAAAAATCTTTAATACTTTGAATAGAGCCTTCATTGATAAATTCTGATACAAATGTTTGCTTAGGGTAACATTAACATATGCAGCTGTCAGCCACCTTTTAGTGATGAACCACTCAGAAATAAAACAAAAAAATACGTATGTAAAAATAATAATATTGATTTTTGTTTTACTGTTATATTTGGACACGCATGTCAACATTTCTATATATATTATATTTAAACATTAAAAAAGAATAGAATTCAACTTAAGTAATTATGCAATGTTTAAATGACAAAACACAATTTTGGTACTATTTTTACAATTTAAAATTAATAAAAACACAAATTAGGTGTAAATTATGAGATAAATGGAATTTCAAAATCAAATATGAATTTGTTAAAACTTTGTACAATTTACATGTTTTGTCACTAACGACCCGGGTTTCGCTTTTCAGCATCTTCATAAATAAATAAAAAAAAAAAAAATCACACGGATTCAACAGAAGTGATAAAATACCTGAAGATGCCAAAAAGCGAAACCCGGGTCTTAAGTGTGTAAACATGTGGAATCTTAAGATTTCTAAAAGCTTATTTACATGCGGTTAAGTTTGTAGAAAGTTTCAATAACTAATATACTAAAGTTAAAAAAAATCGAAAGAATTGAAGTTCATTCGCTTTTGTCATTTGAAGACGTAAAATCTTAGAATAAATGCAACCTAGACTGTGTTATTAGACAATTGACATTTACATATTGTATTTGTGTTAAATATAAACAATAAATACGTTTGAATAAACCGCTACTAAAATCCTAGCGACGACTTATTATAGCAACGCATATCCTTAAGTGGCCCATCGCTGTATCAGTTACCCTTTTTGTTTTATTTACTATATTTACCGCCATAATATTAAAGATAAGTGCTAGACTATGATAACGTCGAAAATTCCACGAAATTGATCAACGATTCAATTATAATTAATATTATTACTTTTGGATTCAGTGTTGCCAAGCTCTCTGCCAACATCAAGTACCCGATAATTAAGTTATGTTACATTAAGCAAATCATATGCCCTATAAGTGGTTACTACGCGAAACAATTTGGCTGTTACTGAGTACCTTGAATCGGATGATTTATATTTTATTTCGTACCGAACAGTGTTTGCCAACCTTGTCAACCACTCAGCTTACAATATTCAATCACGTGGCATGCAAAAATCGTTTGAAAGATATACCGACAAAAGCTCATTTTAATTTTAAAATGTCGATGAAACTTATTTTAAATTAATCACTTTTAATGCATTAACTTTCATTTATTGGTGTAAAGGCACTATGTTTAAATAATACACTAATACTTTAGCAATTTAATGTTATTATCATCGGGCTGGTTTAGCTCATCTCGAGCATTATCAATTAATACAAAAAAACAATGCTGTTTAAAGAACAATTGAGTTCATAACTATCAGGTTTACAAAATAAATGGTTCAATAACTAAGAGAATAATAAATAAAGTAAGTTAAAAAAATATAAAAGACCTCTAAAATAAAAAAAATCCGTTTTTGGTATAGAAATGGTTGTTAAATATAAAGTTGATAATGCTCTCAATGAGCAAAACCAGTTTTGATTTTAAAACAATAAGATTGTGTTTTTTTATTTACATATTTGACTGTTTTAATTTGTCGGCTCTGTGGTGCAATGGCCAACGATATTAGACTCCTCTCTAAAGTTATTTCGTGATGCCGTCGTATCCCTTTTTATGTCATATTGAAGGAGCTTTAATATCTAAGTAAGGCTACTTGAAGTCTCCTTCATATCGTTAGTATTCATTTATTTGTTGCATTATTATTCTGTCGTTGCCGAAAAAAGCTAGTCGCTGCAGAGCTGGGTAATTCACAGTCAATTCAGTTCATGTGGACACCATATGCATTATATTTATATATAATTCGTCATATATCACAATCACATACACATGCTTACAAGTGCAAATAGAGATAAACATATACACATACAATCCATAAGGAAGATTATTTTAAATATTTTTTTATCTCTTTTTAAAATAGCGGTTAAATAACTGAGTAACAGTAGTTCTCGTAGAAAAACAACAGTATAGATTCCTTCGTTAGCAGACTATATACTACATTTAGGGAGCGGTCATGGAATAAAATGATTGATAAATTTGATTGTTTCGTTTATTCAAATGATCAAACGAAAACTAGCATATCACCTTTTCACAGTGCATATTCTAATTTTTTGATTGGCATTTACTTGATAAAGCTCCATTGTAAAACGATGAAAATAATAAATATTCAGGTTTTCGAATATAGCTTTGACGACGATGGAAGCCGTAAAAGCTATTTGAAGGCTAAATATTTCGTTATTTTCACCTTGTTAAATTTAATTGTCCAACCTCGAAACAGTTCATGTGAACATATCGAATTTGTAATTTAAGCGATCATCCATACATCACGGTTTGACATTTTATCACGCGATACATTTTAAAAATGTGAACAGGCAGATCAATAAAACAATAATTTGTACCCTGGAAATTCGATCCTCATTATAATTTGTTGTTGAGTTAAGCTGGAATAAAATTCAAGGGAAATAACCAGGGTTATAAGGCTTTCGTGACAACAGTCAGACCTCTGTCAAGGGCGGCCGAGCGAACGTATCGATGGTCCGTTTCATTATATAAATGATTTTTACACGACGTAAGAAACACCGCAATGCACAGTTATGGCATATATAAACATCGGAAGCTTACGTAATATTATATATATAACAAACCATAAAAGTTAATTAACTGGTGTCTGAAAGGCGACTTTAGTTTTATGTATTAATTTTGTCACGTTTAAGGTATTGACTGTCACTTAAAATGGACTGGCGGAAAGGCATTTTCTTGAAATAATTAAAAAAACAATGTTTGGTTGTATTATATTTCCCAGGGCTGTGGAGTCGTTAAAAAAACACTCACAAAAACAAACACAAAACAGATTAACAATTTGCAAATCACTTTGTAAAAGAATTACATAATATAAATTTAAGCTCAGCGCCTACGTGTTTACATCTTTGTAATAAAGGTCGCAAGATAACGGATTTGGAACAGCTAGAAATCAATAGATGTAAATCATTACACAAAATTTTAAATGAACAAACAAATATAGGTCGGTCGCCACTCCTCAGACCATTGCGAGGGGCTATTGCCTATCCGTAATAAACCATAACAACCATCCCGTCCAATATTGTAGGTTATTGAAATTGCCGCCTGTTTAATTTCATTTACATTTTCAAAAAAGAAAAATAGTTTTAATGCTAGCAGGAAATAAGCTAGGTCGCTAAAACAAAAGAGAAGATGTATTATGTACCTTTTCTACACAGCTATATATAGTTAAGCAAATGTACGTTTAAACATAGTTCCGACGATGGGTGAGCCGAAATACCTCATATCAACTATATCTTATAAAAAAATTTGAAGAACTAAAAAACATTGCTGTTTTTTCACAGTTGTATAATAAAGTTCTTCCAAGTAAATGCCAATTCAATCAATCAATAAAAAAAATCTCCAACATTGACCAATAACACGACTTCGACTCAAAGAAGGTTATTTTTGTCAGGCTTTTTTTTCCTACGTTTCCTATTCATGTGCATTAAATTAAGTTTTAAAATTAGTATTATAGTATTAATTACATTAGATTAACCAACCAATCCGGGAAATTGTTCATTGAGATATTCTTCAACTATCGTCTAATCGAAAAAGTAGCCGAAGTCGCTCGTTATCAACGACTCCGACTTAGGTTTCACAGCCCTGATATTTTCACAATTTTGAAGTAAAAAGAACAGTAACGGTTTCGTTGATCGCAAGCATTATCAACGATTAACGGCCATGATCATAAAAATATTACTTTTATTGTGTTAATTATCACTTCTTGATAGAAATGATGATATTTTAAACAATAAAAAGAGTACTTTTTGGCTTTCAATGTTAACTTTACTATCCCTAAGAGTAATGATATGCCCCTCTCACATTGTTGTCAATATTTATTTGATATAGGTTACCTAAAGTGAATGCATTTTTACACATGATGCCGAAAGAAAAAAATATGTTGTGTAAAGTTGTCTCAAATATATACTGAATATAAGTATGTAGCAATTGAATACTGAAGAAAAATTCAGAGACCCAAAGCTATAATTTATAGAATCGAATGATGGTGCTTGATGGAATTTCAATATAAAATTTGAATTGTACCGATGATGCCGAAAGCCGAAACCTGGTTACTGGAAACGTTCCAATAATTCAAATTGATATTGAAATTCTATTAAACACATCCAGCTGATATCAAAAATTATGTCAAATCAAAGAATTATTTTTTTTAAAAAGATTTAATTAAGCTTTGATATTTTCGTCAAATAGAGCTTTTTTCGATAAGTAGAGCTTTGATAAGCTTTTGATTCTTAATAGAAATGTGTAATTTTAAGTGCAATATTACATAAAAGCCTCTGTATTAACTAGCGTTTTTTATATATTAAACCATATATTGAAAAAAAAGTGTAATCAATTGAAATCTGTTAATATTACGTTATTACTTCTATTTAATTGACAACACACCGGAAAATTAAAACCGTTGACCATTAATTAAAAAAAAAACGTTGAAAATAATATTGTGCTGTTAACGATACACAATTATTGATCTTGAATAGTAGCGCTTACGTGAGTGGAAAAATTTTTTCCGAATGCGGAAAGCCCGCAAGTTTTCGTCGAGGGGGGAAAAAGTTTTGTTATATAAATGTTTCTTTTCATTATTTCCGCGAGAAATATTGCAAAGATTTTTTTAATTACTGTTGCTATTCTGAGGTAAGAAAAGTTTTTAAAACCTCATAATTTTTATATTTCATTACGTTATGTTACGAAAAAATACTTTTTCAACAAAAAAATTACTTTCTCCAAGGTGAGTGAAATATTCACAAACGATTATATAAGGTGCGAATTGAATATTAAAATTTCTTACTAAAGAAGTCTTTTATTTAAACGAAAATATTGTCCGTATTTCCTTGATTCTAAAACAAGTTATTTTTTTAATACAACAATTAAAAAATAAATTAAAAAATATTGAATTAACTTTCTTATGCAAAGTTATACAATTCGAAAAACAATAAAAAAGTTTCCGGTTAGTGTCGTAGTGTTTCTACGGAATTGGATTCTTTTTGCTACCAAAAGTATCAGTGACGCAGTATTTTTGATAGAATATTTTGAAAGAGTTTCCGGGATTTCCTTCCAAGCAGCTACCCACAAAACAATTTTTGATTGATTCATAACGTCTGGAGAATTTTTAGACATCAAAACAAGAAACACATATGTGTAATAATTGATTTTTTATATAGCTAGATTATGATTTTTTTTAATTTGTTCTAGTCCTTCTTTCCTTTCTTACCTTTTTGTATTTACCATTTATTTTTATACGGTGGAACCCCGATCAACCGTCCTCGCATTATAAGTTTTCCCGGAAGGTTCGTTCATTTTTTTATGATCCCGTCAAACACCCATAAGCACAATATGAAATAATCTCTCATTAACCGTTCCCCGATTTATCAATTTCCTCGATCTATTATCAAAATATTATGGTCCCGTCTCAAATATTATCCCGATTGACCAGTTTTGTTAAATAAATGTTTCCATCCAATACAATTTGTGAGCTCGACCACATTAAATCTTACATATTAACAAAAGAAATTAATGCTGAAATATATACTTAGTTGGCTCAAGTGTCCTGAGATTTTATTGATTGAATCGGCATTTACTTGGTAGAACTCCATTATAACACGGTGAAAAAATAGCAATGTGTTTTAGTTTTACAATTTTTTTTTCTGACGATGGCGTGAGACAAAGTAACCGTCAACTATATCTTATAAAAACATTGTACAACTAAAATACATTGCTATTTTTTCACTGTGTCTTGAGATTTTATCTATTAAAGAACTTCACGAGAAGAAGTTTTAAACATTATACGATTATTTCAATAAATAAGATCATATAACTTTCATAAAACCCTCTGATATTAATCAATTTCAATTGAAACCCATTTTTGGAAATTAAAGTTTATTATTATATTTAGCTACCATAATAATAAATAAATACAATATATGTAGCACACACACATAGACCTTAACCTTTCCTTAAAAAGAGTTACTGATTGTCAAGTAGTTTTGATCGATGCAACTCAAAGCTTGAATGACTAAAAATTGATTTAACATATTATACATACATTTGTCGTTTATGATATGATACAATAGTAAAATGATATAAAAGAGCTACGATTTTTTTCTGTTTTCTCGATGTATTTTCAAAGCGACAGCAAAAAATTTATATGATGAAGTGATTCCTATTTATTTTCGCAAATAAAAGCACAAAAAAGGACACGAATATTCATGCCTTCAAAGAAAACATTTTGTATATTTTCTTAAGAAAGCTGCCATTTAACTATCATTCGTGTTTGTATGCTTTGAATGAATGACTCATTTTTCAGAATTTCAAAGGTCATCCTATTGTTAAGTTTTATTATACAGAGTGGCTGATAAAAAAAGAGAAATGAAGAGTTTTATTTCTAGAATCTGTAACGAATGAGACGTTATTAGTCAAAATTTTACTTCAATATTATTAAACACTGAGCTAGTCAAACTGCGAACAATAATTATATTTGAATTGTTGAAACTGTTTAAATTTGACAAGTCACTCACAATTCGAAATCTTATAGTAATTAGTAATTCATTTATTCCATCCATGGCAAATCGATGATCAGCTAAAGAACAGTTCTGACTACAAAAAATCGGACAACGATCAGTATCATGAAAGTTATTTGTATTCGGACAGCGAACAAATATTCGGAAAACGAACTAAAATAATCTTTATAATCCACTTATCTGTAAGACTTGGTGGATCGGTTAAGGAACAATTCGGATGGTGAGCATAGTCTCAGAACAGATTATGTTAGTTAACCGATTCCCCACTGTATCATTAAAGTTTAATTGGATAATTTGAAACTACTTACTTTAATTGGGTGGGTTATGATGTAATTAACGATTTACAGAAAAAAGTATAAAAAAAGATTATAGAAAAAAAATGGATTAAAAAACTAGTAGACTATGGCGAATAATGGAGACTTAATTAATTGCTCGTTCAATAAAGGCAATAAGCTTAATTGAGCTGTTTTTGTTTACAAATGTTAATGTGAAGTTAGTCTAATTAACTGAGAATTTGATAAAAAAAAACATACAATACATCATCAAATATTTAATCCCACCTTTATCCACTATTGTAATTAGGTTTTCTTTTCAAAATTTGAATATCATAACGTGGATATTTTTTTTAAAAAGTTTCTTGTATTATATATGCAAGAAAATTTTACTTACTGTCAATTCTATTGCAATACGTGATACCGAAAGGGAAACCCGAGTCGCGAGTAACAAAACTTTGTACACACTTGAACTGTCAGCAATTGAAATATTAAGATTGTTATTGATTGATTGAATCGGCATGTACTTGGTAGAACTCCATTAAAACACGGTGAAAAAAAAGCGATGCATTTTAATTCTACAAAATTTATAACGTATATAGTTACAGTTTAATCATAGTTTTGATGAGAGTGTAAAACGAAATAACTATCAACAATGTATCTTATAAATTTTTTAGAACTTAAATACGTTGCTATTTTTTCATCGTGTTATCCAGATTGTTTTCTTGGCAATAAATCCATAGAACAAATCTGAATTCTTATTCAATGTTGTAATGTAATAAAATCAAAATCACTTCAATCAAAATTTGAATAATTAATTTTTAAACTAATTAACATTATTTGAAATAATACTGTATGATTTCCTGTAAATTGTTTCATAGTTTTTGAACCCATGTTTTTGTATACCCGCTACCTTTAACTAAAATATTTTGTATAAATAGATTTAAATTTGAATTGTTACAACTTTGTACGATTCCATATGTCTTATCACAAACGACCCAGGTTTCGCCCTTCGGCATCTTCAGGTATTCCATCGCACGGATGCAACGGAACTGTCAGTTCGGTCGTTTGTGATAAGACATATGGAATCGTACAAAGTTGTAACAATTCAAATTTAATATTGAAGTTCCATCCAGCACCTTCAGTCGATATCATAAATTATAAAAAGATTTGTTTGTAAATTGTATTCTATCAGTTTTAATGCTCGCGATGAGCGAAACCGGTGCTGATCAAAAAATATGTTGCGAAAATAAGTACTAAAAATGTGTTTTTATCATCTAAAATATCATGCCTGTCTATCAAGAAGTGACAGTTAACACCTCAAAAGCGTAATTGATTGATGTACGTTATCGACTGAGGGAGATTTATTGAATTTCAATATCAAATTTGAATATTTGAAACTTCGTTCATATACATGTGGAAATATAAAAAGTTTTAACTCTTTTATAATAACTTTTGATAAAGAGTGAATTAATATTTAAAGCGGTATTTTATTTCACGATTAACGTCTTCGTAATAAAGGTCGCAAGATAATGGCTTTGGAACAGCTGGAAATCAATAGATATCAATTGTCAGACTAAATTTTAAGCGAACAAACAAATATAAATCTTTCGCCGTTCCTCAGACCATTGCGAGGGGCTAATCCTTTTCCGTAATAAATCATTTCCGTCCAATATTTAAGATTATTCTAATTGCCGCCTGTTTAGTTTCATATATTTTTTCTTTGTTTTATTGCTAGCAGGAAATAAGCTAGGCTGTTAAAACAGAAGAGAAGATGTATTATGTACCTTTTCTACACAGTTATATATAAGCAAATTTACGTTTAAACACAGTTTAGACGATGACGTGAGCCGAAATAGCTATCAACAAATTGAAAAAAATGTAGAACTAAAATACATTGCCATTTTTTCACCGTGTTATAATAAAGTTCTACCAAGTAAATGCCAATTCAATCAATAAAATGATACTTTATTTAACATTAAACACTCTGTATTTAGTGTTCTTCAACTATTAAACATGCAAATGAAAAAAATAACTGAAAATAGCTCTGTGTAGTACGACTTCCAAGCGCCTAACAACTGCATCACCTTGGCAACAAAGTATGGGAAATGGGGTGAAGATTTATTCATAGAACGATGTAAAAATAACGCAGAGATTTGGTTTTCAATCGGTTTTATTGACTGACAGTTGTTTGAAGTGTGTTACTGCATTACACAAACAAATGTTGTCGAAGAAACTCTATTAGTATTCCAATAGTTATAATTTATGATATCGACTGAATATGCTTGATGGAATTTCAATATCAAATTTGAATTGTTATAACTTTGTACAATTCCACATATTTTGTCACTAACAACCAGGGTTTTGCCTTCTCGGCATCTTCAGGCATTTTATCACACGGATGCAACAGAACTGGCGTAAAATCAACAGTTATCATCGTCAATATACACCAAAGTCATTAATTACAGGAAAATACTTACCCCAAGGCAAGCAGTAAATTGCAGCGAAATCGAATTTAATAATACTAATCCAATAATAATTAATTAGCAATTCATTTCATTTTATTCTTATAGTTAACGTTATATGAGTTAAATTGTCATTTACGTGGTAGAACTCCATTATTGCACGGTGAAAAAATAGCAATGTATTTTAGTTCTAAAGAGAGACAAAATAGTTACAATTTATATACCAATATCATGCCTTTCCATCAAAAAATGATATTTAACACACTAACAATGATGATTGTAGTGTGTTGATAGTTGTTTAAAATTGAATAAGTAAAGTGTTAATAACACTTAGATTTTAGGCTAATTTTTTAATGTAAATTATCACATCTTTGTAAATAGTTATATGTTCTGTCACTGACGACCCAGGTTTCGTATCACGGCATCGTTAGGCATTCTATCACGTTGACGCAATAGAGTCGAAATTACACGAAATATTCTCAATCAATGTCGTAAATTAAGCAGCAGTTTTTTTAACGATGTCCATTGTTAATGTATTGTGGTGATACAAAACCCGCGACCTGTCGGCCTTAAATAACATGTTTTAGTCCGAGATCTGAACACTTAAAAACAATTGATTATCAACTGAATACTCGAGGTGAGCGAAGCAAGTACTGAAAATAAGTTTTTATTATTAAAAATATAATACCTTTCCACCAAAACGTGACAGTTAACTCATTAAAAATGCCTACTAAAGTAAAAAGTTTTAAAGGTCTAATATATGTCAGACATTCCTGAGATCCATTAAAAATATTTAAAATCGTAATTTATATAAATTATATACATAACATTCAAATATTTTTATAAATTGATTTAAATCTAAAAAAATAAATAAACGTGAATTGCCCTTAAATAGCAAGACAACGTGAATTCCTGACATGTAACAAAGGGGCTTAATTGTATTAGATAAAAAATTTCAACCAAGAAGACAGTTAACATCAATGCAACACAGGAAAAATTTGATATGATTCTTGGTGGTTTGTAGTTATTACATAACTGAACGTGTTAGGGATTCGGTATGTAACAGTATGATCGATGCCTAGAGCGTTTGCATACTTCATGGAGTTTATACATATTTTTCTTTGTATATTGGTGTGTATTATTTATAGCCACTTTGATGGATAAAAGTTATTTTCAGAAAATTCAGAGTAAATATTCTCGAAATAACTGAAATAATTGACAGGCATATTGTTATTGAGCTTTCGAAAGCCTTAATGAACTTAAGATGTAGAAACCGTACAGAAAATAAAGCTATGAATATAATCCAAAATCCACAATTAATAATTGTTACTTTAATATGTAACGAAAAATTAAACCGTCTTTACAGAAACATGTTGAATGTAAAAAGGCAAACAGATTAAACCTACACAAAACAAATGTTACACGTGGCAGAAAAACGTTTTTTTTTAAGATATCTCAGTGTCTTATAAAAAAAATATAAATGGTTTAATTTACGTTATTAACTAAAGGTGCTTTAACGAATTACAGCAACGAATTTGAATTGCTAAATCCGTGCACAATTCCACAAATTTTGTCATTCGTGTGAATAGTCTCACCTTTAGGCATCTTCAGACGCTTTATCACACGGAAGCAACAGAAATGAATGATTATGATTGAGTATACGAAGATGCCAAAAGGCTAAATATGTGGAATCGTACAAAATTTCAACAATTCGAATTTAAGTGTGATGAATTAATATTATTTTTGTCATTTAAAAGTTTTAAATAATAAACCTAGCTTACCTTTCCACAAAGAAGTGACAACCAACACTCTAAAAGTGATATAAAAGTTAATTTTTTTTGATAAATGAAGTGGCGACGGTTTAAGAAACTGTTTGAAACTGTATTAATTCAATTATATTTGGCGATATTTTATAAAATAAATGAAACTCTGGTTAAAAAGATAAATTCGTTTTAATTGATTTTTTTGTTGAATGAAATTGCATTGTCCAATACAAATTGCTATGTGTTGCAACAGGTACGAAAAAAACTCGTTTGTTTTGGTTTCAATCAGGCTTACATACTGCGATGTTTTGGAAACTTGGCATTAGAACAGATTTTTTGAAGATCACCTAACATCAACAATGATGATGGTTAGTTGTAAATTTCATCATAAATTTTTCCATAGTACGGCCGAGAGTGTGACTCAACTGTTTCGGATACCAGCTGTGCACTAACTAATGATTTTTTGCGCCTACAGTGTGATCAGAATACAACTCCCTCCCCGATTTACGCGGTGCCGTAATTTTTTCACACATGTTCACTTTGCTTTCCATACATTAAGAATTATATCGCCCGTTATTAATTCTGTGAGATGTAAGTTTGAATTTGAAATTGAAAAAATTCTATGATTCGCCTTTCGGCATCTTCAGACCTTCCATCACACAGATGCAACATAACTGGCACAAAATAAACAGTTAGCATTGTTTATATAATATACAAAAGAACGAGTTTCTTGAAATGGCTTAAGTAGAGATGATGGTTTGATGTTCACTTTGTCATTTACAATATTATCATTTTCAGCAATATAATAAGAAAAAAACATTGTTAAAAATAAAATAATACCTTTTACTTATAGTCATAGAATAAGTTTGACTGATATTGAGATGATCTCTATTCTAACAGCTTATAACGTACACAGTGCAAATTTCGCACTGTTCTTTGATTGAAAACTTTGGCCCCTGCATTTGGCGTCCGTTATATTAACTTTTACGACGATTCGCATTTAGTTTAACTCTAACAAACATATAAGCTATTTTATGTAAGTATTTTAGATTTTATTCATTGTGGATTCGTTCAAAGCAAAATAAACAGAATTAAGCTTGAAGATTTTGAAATACAAGCAAGATTAAATTTAGTTTAACCATTGTTCTGACGATGATAGAAGCTGATATATATATCAACAACAAATATAAAGAAAAATATACAAGATATGCTTTATTTTAAATTTTCAATTTATTTTATTGGTAGATTAAGTTTTATAGATGTTGCAGTCGATAAGGGAGATATCCGAAAATCTATTAACATAATTATAAAGAAAATAACTCCAAATTCCCTTTATTATTACAAGTAAATTTATTAATATCTATCTATCTAAATACATGATTGAAAATAAGCTTATTTCTATTTTTACAACCCTCTATCAATGCACATTTAAAGTTCAGCAGCAATAATGTGCGAAAGTCGAATGCCGACTGTATTTGTTCATATAAGAATGCATATGTTACAGTGATAGTTCTATATTCAACGTTACAGTTTGAATCGATACCGGATGGAAATATTTACGCGATAATTATCAACTGATAGAACAAAATTTACAAACAAGTCTATTTATACAAAATATTATAGCAGGTATAGCAAAAACAATGTATTCTATCAGCTGATAATGCTCGCGATGAGCGAAACCGGTCCTGATCAAAAAATATATTGTGGAAATAAGAACTAAAAAATGTGTTCTTATTTTCCTAAATATCATGCCTTTCCACCAAGAAGTGATAGTTAACACCTTAAAAGCATTTCGAATTTAAGTTAGTATATTTAATACATTATGTGTTTACTGATATTTAAAACTGTTTTCAGCCGATGTCAATTCAAACTGTGACGAAGGCAGTTGAATACAGATCTATCAATGCTACATTTACGTTCTTAGATGAACAAATACAATTGGCATTTGACTTACGCACATTATTACTACTGAAAATGTGTATTAAAGTTATGTGTGCGTAAGTAGAGGGATACATACTAAAGTAAGTACGTACTAAGTTGGTAAGTACTAAAAAATGTGTATTTATGTTTTATAATAATAATGAAGCTCTGTCATGTCAAACGTAATTTGATAAGTAAGTGTTATTTGAACCAGGCTGTACTGACTTCTTAATCGGAGAAACGCACCTCAAAAGAGGCAGTCTCGGTCAGTGCACGTCGAAATATATATTGAATTTATTTGTGTATACAAAAGAAGAACAGTAGACTAGTTCTAGTGACCTAAATTTTTCCGTCTGTCCAGCTGTATTAGACACTGTATGGGCGGCGAAGAATTCAATAGATCCTTTTGCGACGTTGTTCGAGAATTGTGCTATTAACGTTAGGGCACCACCAATAAAAACTTTAACGAATAAAACGTAACAATTAATATATATACAATAATATAAGCGCGCCCAATTAAGCTCATTGCTTTTGTTAAGCGATCAGCTAAATCTTTTAAATTCTCTCCTGCTTTCACAATTCATAATTCCATATCGATAATTAGTTCTTATTTATTTTACCTGCCCAGCTGATTAGACACTGCATTGGTAGTAAAGAATTCAATAGAGCCATTTGCGACGTCATTTGGGAATTGTGTTAATAACATTAGAGCCCACCAAAGAAAACTTCTTCGAAAAAACGAAACAATAAATAAATGCAATGAAAAAACAAATAAAACATTCGATACAATAATGTAAGCAGAGCCCAATTAAGTTCTTTGCTTTTGTTAAGCGATCGGTTAAGTTTATTGATTGAATTGGCATTCACTTGGTAGAACTCCATTAAAACACGGTGAAAAAATAGCAATATATATAAAAAAAAACTGGTTCTGACGATGGCGTGAGCCGAAATAGCTATCAACAATATTTTTT
This sequence comes from Himalopsyche japonica, assembly GCA_028555115.1. Lineage (NCBI taxonomy): Eukaryota > Metazoa > Arthropoda > Insecta > Trichoptera > Rhyacophilidae > Himalopsyche > Himalopsyche japonica. Next base: position 37,414 of record JAHFWJ010000104.1, read on the forward strand.
AAAAAATAATTTTGTAGAACTAAAATACATTGCTGTTTTTTTCACCGTGTGATCCATTAAATATTGTTAATTTTTTCTTACTATGTCTATTACATATCTTTTAACTAGTTTTCATTTCTTTCACATGTCCAGCTGATTAGACACTGCATGGGTGACAAAGAATTTAATAGATCCTTTTGTGATATTGTTTCAAAGAATATTTTATCAATTTTAGGGCACAATCAATAAAAAATGCTTGGAAAAAATGCAAAAGCAATGGATATTTTTTCAACGGATCTTCTAATCGAGAATCATATTTACATATTAATATAGTAAAACTTGCTATACAAAAATGTAAGCAGGCCCAATTAAGTTCATTGCTTTTATTGAACGATCAGTTAAGCCTTTCTATTGTGCAGCTATATTCCTTACTTGAGATTAGTGAAATTAGTCTTAGATCTAGCTGACTCGGACGGGTAGGCTTAGAATGAAATTGGTGCTATTTTATACAATATTAATATTAATTCCGATATTGCCAATTGTATACTCCTGATAATTTTTTGAGATATCGTGGAAGTTAATTGTTAGCTTTAGAAGAAGAACCAGTTAACCAAAAAGGCTTACATTTATTCTGAGACTCATGATTCTCAAGCAATCTGTTTCAGAACATACGTGGTCCTTTTCTACATTTTATTAATAGCTAACTAACAGTGCCTGTATTTTGATGCTTTACATTATTTTTGAAGGATTCGACGGTAACTTTGTGGAAGGTAATTCCAAACATAAATTAAAATTGATAACTTTTTCATTACACCCAGTATGTTACTACAATAGATATAATATAACACGTGTTTCGCTTGGTTAAAAATAATCATCAGACTAACCGCTATTTAAAAAGCTATTTAAATTCAAACTACGTCAATGATTATTTTTTAAATTTAATTATTGATAACGTTACGAGGATAATAATAAATATGGCACAAGTTAACAAAAAAACTGATTTTTTTTATTGTTTTGGTTGTATTGGGAAAGTACGGATAAGCTAAGGAACAATATTAGATTGAAATTGATTAACCTGTAAAAATAGTTCTATTCTAATCCACAGATACAATTAACCCTTTGGACGCCACCACTTTCAATACTTATTTTGTATTTACAACGCCCTGATTTTTTACAAAGTCGACAATAATGACGTAGCGAGGTCGCTTAGCTTTATGGCCGAGACAAACATCTCGGCCACGCTCAAACATCTGTGCATTTTTCCGCGCCGAGCTTTTACAAGCTTTTCAATTTTAGTCGGTTTATTTTATGAGTCACGATTCTGTCATAACATTGCAAGTGGTAATTAATACAAAGCGGTTTTCGAGAATTGATTTGCAAGCATTATTTTGTTTTCACGTATATATTCGCGTTTACTTTTTTTTATGGAATCACAAGCGAATGTTTATAACAACATTGTTGTTGTTCCTTATTTTCAAACTCATGCTGCGATTAATTTCGTTCTTGGAAATTATTAATCAAAAATTAAAATAAAACATAATTTGGTCAAAGATATTAGTTATTATTGTCAAGGTTATAAAGCAAGATAGAATATGCCATAATTCATTAGAGCTTGCCAAACCGAAATGGCATTTTTTCAACACAAATTAATGCATACTGACGAAATTTTAAACAACTTTCTTTACGATATATAATGCATTGAAATATGACTTCGAAATATCCATATATAACATATGTCACATCTGAATTCTTTGAATACTTTAATACATCAACCGAGCATGCCTAAAGTTCGTGCTTGAACCAATAGAAATTAATATTTTTTGTATATGCTTTTTTACTTTAAATTTATGATATCGACTGAAGGTGCTTGATGGAATTTGAATATCATATTAGAATTGTTAAAACTTTTTACGACTCCACATGTTTTATCACTAATGGACCGGACAATAAACACGCAAACTATTTTTTGAAATCGTAAAATATTTAAGGCGTAAAAAATGTTTTGTTTAATAATATTGAAGAATTGATGAGATTTTAAAAATAGGTTCATATGGCAATTATGTACCTGATGTTTTTTTTTATCATATTAAACATGTAGTTATTTAAGTTCGTAGAAATATTTACATAGCTTTATTAGATATTAGTTCGGCAGTTCTGTTGCATCTGTGTAATAGAATGTGTGAAGATGCCGAAAGGCGAAACCCGGACCGTTATTGTTAAAACATGTGGAACCGTTCAGGGTTTTAACAATTCAAATGTAATATTGAAATTCCACCAAGCACACCTCCAATCGATATCATAAATTAATTATAAATTCAATTTTAAATGATAAAAAAATGCATGGGTTTCACCTTTCGTCATCTTCAAGCATTCTATCGCATGGATACAACTTAACTAAAGTCAGTTTGATATTGAAATTCCATCAAGAATACATATCGTTCCATCCGTGTAATATAATAGAATGTCTGAAGATACCGAAAGGCGAAACCCGGGCCGTTAGTGACAAAACATGCGAAATCGTACAAAGTTTCAACAATTTGAATATTCTATCATTAATAAATGGACTAGACAGTAGTGATCCATTTGAAATGTGTTTCATTTTTCTGATACTGTTTTATGTAGTATAACGTTCTTGAAAACTTACATATCATTATGTTTGAGCGTATTTTGAGTGTAATTTGAACAATTGACCTATTTTTGAGCATGTCGATCATGAATCAGCATCCTGTCAAGGAAAGAAACAAGATACATAAATATACTGCCAAAAAAGTTATAAGTCAACACGAATACCGAGAAAATGCATTATGAGTGTTTGCAGTAATTTCTTGTGCAGTAATAAAGTGCAAAATACTTGAAATAAGCAGAAAAAGAAATTAATGGCATCGATCCATATTTCACACAGTTAAAGTTGGCGAGATATTTTGGAATATCGGTTATTAGGGTAACAGATAGTGTTGTTGGCCATCCCTATAGTTACGGACTACTCAGCAATAAATAATAAAAAATAATTTTCAGTACTGTTGCCGCAGCTAGGTTCGGTTAGTTGGTTATTTCGGCACCGGTTTCGATCATCATAAGCTTGTGTTTCATGAAGGTATCACAAAACTAAAGAACTTCACATTTCACCTTAAATTTTTCATATTATTAATTTTTATATGAAAAAGTTATGTTTTTAGTTTTATTGCTATCAAGAAACAAGCTAGGTCGTTAAAACAGGAGAGAAGATGTATTGTGTACCTTTTCTACACACCTATATATAGATAAGCAAGTGTTCATGTAAGCATAGTTCTGACGATGGCGTGAGCCGAAATAGCTATCAACTATATCTAAAAAAAATTGTCGAAATTAAATACATTGCTATTTTTTCACCGTGTTATAATGGGTTCTACCAAGTGATAGCCAATTCAATCAATCAACTATTAACACAGTAAAATAAGCCGTTTCAACAGTTGAGACGTTAGCAGTCAGAGGGTAATAGGCCGATCACTGTATTTTTTACCGTATGTTGAAATGTTGGTTATTATTTCATTCGTCAGAATCCACGGTGGAGATTAAAAGTTTTGTTTTCTTTGAGCCGAAAGCAAATATTTACAATCCCAAATCGGAGCATCGTGGCCATGAAAAGGGTGCTTTTATTTTTGGTGGGCCACATTATTGCCGTCCGTGAAGTGATCGGATATTTTGGATACCATGTGCGCTGCATACGAAGACGTGATGATAATATTATGCACGTCTTTTACAATTTTTGATAAAAAAAAAAAATTTTGGCCGCAAAATAAAGCAATGCCCGTTTGTTTTAAAAAACACACTTGAAATTATACCATTTATGATATCAACTGAAGGTATTTGATGTCGGAGGGACATTCTTTTGACGCGGATGAGGGGGCTTAATTGTTGCATCATAACACGGGAGACCATAAACTGATTTATCAGGAGATTTTAGAAATTAATAGAGGCCAGTTATTAAATTCAAACTTCATTCTCAATGATCAACTCAATCTTCCCAACTCACCCTTGTTGTACTTTTTACGTGAGATCGGTTCAACGAATCGACAATTTCATGACGTAAATTCTTATGTTTCATCACTAGATGTTTGATAGTAGGTATTCTTTATATGAAAAAAAACCGTTTATATTTTGATGTTAGTTGATTGATATTTGTTGAGAAACCCTTTCAAAAATGACTCATTAATAAGATCGTTAATGGAAATTATCACAAGCAATTGTCACTTGAAGATGTTAACGATCACTTCTTGATGGAAAGGCATGATATTTTAAATAATAAAAACACTTTTTAGTGACGGATCAGTTGACAATGCTCGCAATGAGCGAAATCGGTCCTGATCAAAAACTATATTGTGATAATAAGAAGTGAAACATGTGTTTTTATTATTTAAAGCAGGCATTATGTTGATTATTATTACATTGATATTGTTAAATCTGTTTTAGCTGTAATTTACTGTTAGCATTGGGGCTAATTTTTTCCTGTAATTAAAAACTTTGGTGTATATACGATGATAACTGTTTATTTTTCGTCAGTTCTGTTGCATCCGTGTGATAGAATGCCTGAAGATGCCAAAAGGCGAAACCCAGGTCGTTAGTGACCAAACGTGTGGAATCGTACAAAGTTCTAACAATTCAAAATTGAAAAGTTACCTCTTCAGCTTTAACAAAAGGTTGAGTTGATAGCTATTTCGATAGTTCTGACGAGGCGTAAGTCGAAATATCTATCAAATATACACCTTATAATTTTTGTAGAACTAAAATATATTGCTATTTTTTTCATGTTAAACATAAATAAATATAAAAGTGGTATTTTGCGGTCCACTCTCATTTTGAATTCCTGGATTTTGATATAATATATCGACTGAAGGTTCTTTTTTTTTGATAAATTTTCTATGTAAAATGTGGCTTGTTGAAACTTCGTACGATTCCGTATGTTCGACATTCTATCAATATGCCTGAAGATATCGAAAGACAAAACCGGGGTTGTTATTGACGAAGCATGTGGAATCATACAATATAAATATCTAAATGGAAGAAAATAGTTGACAAATAAAATGTTAAGGACCTCCTAGTACTAATATGTAATCAAAAAAAAATCAAATTAAAAATCTATCAAGACTCAGTAAATTATTATAAAATACTAAGATAGAAGAAAAAAAATTAAAAGGGAAAATTTAACAATTAATTTTATTAGGGAATATAAAATATTAAAAAATTATTATAATATTTTCAAAATGCAATACGAAATTAAACTCACATATAAATGTGAAAATATTTCTATACATTGTGTTTTATTATTTTAATGTAGTTACTGTCTAACAAGATGTAATAGTTAACTCCTCAATTTATAGCTATAACTATTCCAGAGTTACACAAACTGTGCGCCGCGGCGCCCCAGAACGCCGTGGCGCCCCAGAACGCCGTGGCTATTGGGAGCCGTGAAAATTTTTCCTTTATAAACTAATACTCAATAAAACATTGTGTAACATAAGGTTTGCAATGAGAAAACCTATGTTTTGACTTGGGGTGCCGCAAAAAAATCTGATATTTTAAGGGAGTCGGAAACAGATAAAGTTTAGGAATCCCTGAGCTAATTAATCTATGGTTCCCGGTGAAATATACATTTTCAAATTAGGCATTATCGTAACGGCAGGGTAGTCTCCATGGATTAACATTCTAACGCTACTCGAAGGTCCAATCATATTTCGCTTATCAAATAGACTGTGTTTTCATTACGTTTGACCTTTATTCACAAGGACGACGTGTATTAAGGACGGCAATTATTAAATCAAGGATATTCTTTCATGCATACAATAGATCTTGAATTAAAATATATAACATGTTTTTTACAATATAAATTAAAATTACACAAGGGATAAAACGTTATGATAGTATATATTTCCATGCAGTAAACGTTTGTCAGAAGCATAATTTTTAAAAATTTTATTTATTTTCTTACTGAGCTTTCAGTGCTTTTATTAATGAAAAATATATTTTTTAACTTTTAAGCTATTCTTATTAATTATTACTCGACAGTGTATTTAAATGATATTATTTAATACATTTTATATTTTACAAGAGGAGTTGATTACAAAAACTTTCAGCCTTAGGGTCTAAGCTTTTCCCAGGGTTGTGAGTCTGAATCGTGAGACGCGGTGTTTTGGCTTGAGTTGAAGTCTTCGATATCGGAGTCGGAGTCGTGAAAATTCGAGCAACTTCTACAAAACTTAATTTTACTTATTTCTTAAGACAGTTAAAGAAATACATAACAATGAACAATTTGCCGGATTGCTTGGTCAATCTTTAATTTAGTTGGTTCACATAAACAGGAAAGGTAGGAAAAAAAAACCTTTCAAAAATCAACTTTCTTTAGTCGGATACGTGCTGTTGGTCAAGCTCGAAGTTGAAGCCATGTTTTTTTAACGATTCAACAGCACTGATTTTTCCTTTATAATTATATATCTTATATCTATCTATCTATATATATATAAATGAATGTCTGTCTGTCCTTTATAAACTCCTACACCATTAATCCAATTTCGATAAAACTTTGTCGAATTATTGCTTAGACTACCGGGCAAAAGACAGGATACTCAGAATTTGATTTGATTACGAAAATTAATTGAATATTTACGAAAAACATGTTTTCATACAAGACTATTGTAATACAGAATGGCCATTTATGACACAGTGTATCTATAGCAACGCCGAAAACAAGAACGACGCAAATCTGTCACATTCACTCACCTGTAGGTACTTACGTAAGGTACTGAATATTTTGAAACAAAGTTCGATTTTCGAAAAAAGTATTTCAATGTTCTATTTTTTACCGATTTTTTTGTTTTGGTTTTATGTCGCATGACAGAACGAAATGAAATAAATATTACGTATAAATCGTGTGTGATATAGAACGAATTTATTCAATATATCAATTATTTTTTTTTTATTTTTCAAAAGTGAATTTCAAAATGTAGCATTCACTGTGAAATCAATTATGCCAGCCAAACGAAAAGGAATAGGTCAGAGTACAACTCAAGCACGAAAGAAAAGGGTGAAACAATGAGGTTGAAGTTTATAATCGTTGGATTGTACCGTATTCACAGCTTCTCTCGAAAACGTACAAAGCACACATCAACGTCGAGTATTGTAATTCAGTGAAATCCATCAAATACATTTGTAAATATGTCAACAAATGAAGCGATATGGCAGTTTTTGGAGTGGGAAATTCAACTGCATCTATCGATGAAATCAACCAATGTCTGAAGATGTATGTAGAATCATACAAAATTTCTACAATTAAAATTAGAAAGGAATGATATTTTAAAAAATACTAATAAATTTCCACAATATATTTTATGATCAAGACCGGTTTTGTTCATTACGAGTACAATCAACTTTTTTTTGGTTTGATCAGTTGAAACTAGTCCTGATGATAAAATATACTGTGGAAACGGTTCCAATTTTTTAAAATTATTTTAAGCACTAAAATCTGCCGTCTCGGCGTATGAGATATGAGCACGCAAGTGAACAATAATGAATTGGAATGATTATTCAATTTAGTAATATATAACAGTCAAACATTTAGTCTGAAGATGTTTCGCAAAGAAACGAGACACGTGTCATAGTCAGAAACACACTGAATTCAATAGTTAATTCATTAATTTATTTTTAATATAAATAAGACTCTCAAAAAAGTTGCCGGTAAATCCAACAAAAAACTAATCGGAAAACGAAAAGATCGGACAACGAACTCTATGACGAAGGATTTTCGTATTCAGTTGTTCTATCTGTAATATAATAAAATAATGATCGATAACGAACAATTCGGATAGCGAACAGATTATGTTCATTAAACGATCACCCACTGTATACTAAATGTGTTTAATCTTCAGACTTATATGTTTCTCTTTAATATTAAATGACTTGACTCGATAATTCGATGACGTCTAATAGTTGGGTTCGGTGTTACGAGATAAAGTGTTTGGTTACATGCGTTTTAGTTTATAAACACGGGTGTTTAAACGTGACCGACTAAAATCGTTGTTTAAGGAGCTTGAGGAAGCGAACGATTTCTTGAAAACATAATATATATCAGCTGAGGGTTATTGACAAAAAAATTGCTTATAGTGTCTACATCAGTGGTTTTTATGTACGGCCAGCAACAACTTTATAATATATGAACAATTAAAAAAAGGTCAAATTGAAATTTGTCGATTCCACATGTCACTAACGACCCGGGTTTCGTCTTTCGGTATTCTATTACTCGAATGAAACAGAAATGACTTTCAAATTTTATATTGAAATTTCATCAAACATTATCATTCAATTTCATAAAATGAATGAAAAAAACACGACAGATTGAAGATGAAGTACACTGAAAATAAATTTAAGGAATTTAAATATTTATTAATAACTAGTTTTAACTCGAGGAAAAAGGTACGCTCAAAACATTTTCGGGGGTGTACTAAAGAAATTTGTAAAGTTTCATATCGATCTGATGAATGGTTTAGTAATTCACAAAGGACAAACACACACACATACATTGATTTATATATATAATAAAATATATACAATATAAATATCACAGTGAAAAAAATACGACTCCAATTCCGAGATTGATCAACAATACGATTTCGACTGTAAAAAGTTCAATTTTGTCAGGTTTTTCTTACCTTTCCTATTAACGTGAATTAAATTAAGATCTACCAACCAATCTGGCAAATTGTTCATTAATATATATTTCATAATCGTCAAGACTGATTTTTATTGTATATTTATAGAAGTAAGATTGTTCAACAGATTTTTTTGATGAAAATAGCTAGCCTCAAATGTCAAATATGGATATCAAAAACGATACAAAGTTTATTGTTCGATTTATTTTTTTTAAGTTAATGAAAGGTTATTTTTTATATATTACTAATTAAAATAAAGTTTTTATTTGTTAGTGTAGATTAAGTTTGACATTCAAAATTTAAAGGTGATAATTAAAATTGTTTTCAAGACAAAATAAACACAGTTTCCTAAAGCTCTCTAAAAAGCTCCCTCAGGTGTAACACATTCCGTTTGACTTTATGACGTTTCAGACGAAAGCATCATTATATTATATCATACGTATAATAGATGCCTAAAATTCCTTTGAGCATTTTGCAGCCTTTACACAAAACGTCGTCAATAACAAACTACGCAGAATAAATTCAAGCGACAGTAGTTTTTCACTAATAATATTGTACGAATTCAAATTTTCACCTAAAGCATATTTATTCCGCAAGGAAATAACGATGGTAGTATGTACATATTTATGGGGAGAAAAATCATTACGACATATGTATTGCGTTTTAGACGAAAACATGACAAAATAGTGAATTTCGATCGAATATTGTGTAGTGGTATACTGGCTTTATAATATTCTATCCCTAAAATGAAGAGCTAATTAGTGTATAAAACATTTACAAAATATAAAAATATGATTTTTTTTATTTTTAAAGTTGTTAACTGTCAATTCTTGATAGAAAGGCATGATATTTTAAATAATGAAAACACATTTTTGATTACTTAGACCTGTTTCGCTCATCGCGAGTCATCAACTGATAGAATACAATTTAAAAGCAAGTCTATTGTACAAAATGTTTGAGTTAAAGGTAGCAGGTATACGAAATCATAGGTTCAAGAACTAAGAAACAATTTACAGGAACCGGTCCTAATCCAAAAATATATTGTAGAAATAAGTTTAAAAAAAATATTTTTTATTATTTAAAAACAAATATGTATGATTTTTCGAATGGTTACAACTTTGTACGATTCCACATGTTTTGTCACTAACGACCCGGAATTCCCTTTTTGGCATCATCAGACATCCAGAACTTGTCAGTTCTGTTGCATCCGTTTGATAGAATGCCTGAAGATGCCGAAAGGTGAATCCCGGGTCGTTAGTGACAAAACATGTGGAATCGTACAAAATTGTAACAATCAAATTTGTTATTGAAATTCCAACACCTTCAGTCGATATCATAAAATACGATTTTGGTAGGTTTCCCCAAGCGTTATAGAGTTATTATTACATATTGTGTGAAATGACAATTTTTGTTTAATTTGAGAGGTAAAATTTTTATGCAATAAAGTTAAATATTTAGCGCGTTACTTTCATCTAAAATACATGTATATTTAAAAATAATCGAAACCCAATAATATTACTGCGTCGCATTTTAAAAAGCTATACGATACAAAAGTGTTGTAATTGAGACGTTCCGCGTGTTCTTTAAACTTTAAAGACATAGACGTCTCCAGCTAGTCGAGAACGGCTGGCCTTTTTCACCTTTCAGTAATGTCTCTCCGTGTAATAGGTACAGATTGAAATTTTCACGGAAATTTCCATCACATTTATCTACAAATGACGTGTCGGGGAATGGGTGATATACCTCAAGACTTATAAACGTGTCGTATCAGTACGTCATTTTAAAATGAACAAATGAACAATGACCATTTCAAATTTGAATAGCTTAATTATTTAAAAAATATATATACTATCACCCAAGAGCCAAGTTTTGCATTACAGTATTTTCATACACGTTAGTATGCGCACGAGATCGAAATGATAGTAAATATAAAGTATAATTTTAAATAATAAAAACACATTTTTAGTACTATTTTCATAGTATATTTTATGACAGAAACTGGCCTTGATTATAAAATATATAGTTGAAACAGTTCTATTCATTTTTTTATTATTTAAAATATAATGCTGTTCAATCAAGAACTGACAGTTAACGCCTCAAAAGTGATATTTTTTTTTTAAATATCAAATTGATGAAGTTTTAAGATCTATGACGCGTTAGCATCAAAGTTCATTACGTCTCCTTTATCTATTATGTATAGAAATATTTTTTATATACTTGTTATGTCGTTGGTATCAGACGTTAGTCGCTGCAGAGCTGAGCAATCCACAGTGAACCCGGTTCCATTGGATGCATTATAATTATGCTTATATCTTCAAATATATTCCTCACAGATGCATACATATTTATAAAAACATACACGTATGCATACAGAATACGACATATTTATTTAAAAAAATGTCTTGGGTAAAAGAAGCACTCAAAAAGAACACAAAAATTTTAAATAATGTAAGAATTAATTTAAATTCACCCAATCTTATTTGGAAGATAGTTAATTAGATTGATATCATTAAAATTAAATAAAGATAAAAAATAATTTTCTCATACCCAAAAATACAGAAGTCATCTCAAATATCTATTGTACACAATTCAATGTTCATACTCATGATAATCCAAAATAAAATTTTATACATATGTTACTAAAAAATAAAGAAATATTAGATGGCTAGTCATATCACAAATAAAAATTTATTCTAAACAGGAACTCATTATTATAATTTTGTATGTTTTATATAAAATCTCGCAACATCAAACGACATACGTATTTTTTCGCACGTGTGATAACGTTCGCAATTATTGGCGGACTCGATTTCATCAGTCGCGAATCGCTGTTCGAGATGATTTTTTACGCACAACTTAAGAAATGATTATTTATCGAAACATATCAAGGATTTTGTATGAAATATAAAACACCCAGTCCTTTTTTTACGCGATACATTGGTTCCAGAAAAAGGCGCGTAAAGAAAATCGCGTAATAAAATGATTTCACGCAATTACATTATATTTCTTTACACAACCTAAGACATAAATTCGCATAATATCCGATACACTTGTAAACATTTGGCAATTGTAAGTGTATTTAAAAAATGGAATGCTTTACAAAATTAAGTTTTGAAAATACACAAAAAAAAATTATTTAAAAAAATAATGAAACGTACATACCTAGATTCATATATAAATGTCTTCTTTAAAACAAATTTGGGGAAAAAATTGCGTAAAAACGATTGAAGCGCGTAAAAAAATGTAGCGGTGCCGTCCAAAAACATGTGCCTAGAGATATAATAAATAAAAGCCTTAAAAACCTATTAATAGAAAAATGTTATTTTATTGGGGTTAGGCAAGTACCTTCATCGTTTCGCATGCTATTTTTCTATTTAAGAGTTACACCAATGATTTATAGAATCGATGTAATAGTATTTAATAAGAAAAATATAGTCGTTGCCCGTGAAATTTTCCTCTACACCAACGTAATTCAACTTTTAGCGACATTTATTTATTGAATCCGATGAATGTTGTTGAGTGCATCGCGGAAAAAATCACGATGACATAATATTGAAACGTAATCTCTATTAATGTTTCATCACAGACTTTTTATGACTTCATTGCGCCCAATGTCAAAGTCGTGTACCACGTATAGCAAGAATAATACGGAATTATGACATCTTGCGCAAATAAATGTGCCGAGGAAAGACTTGAGAAGTTTGTTTACGGAAGAAATTAGCTTTAAATGCAAATGCGGCCGATATCTGTTAGAAGCTCATTATTTGTGAAGTTTTTGATTTTTAATAAATTAAATTCAGCTAGGATTTGCTTCAACGTGTTTACTTTTCGATAGAAATAGATGTTTGTGCGTTATGTCACCGTATCGATCGAGCATCTTAAAAATAACATTTATATAGTTTTGTAAGAATGTTTTCATTGCAGTCATGAAATACGAACGATTCTGTCCATTTTTTTCAATTAGACGATTTAAAAAAATATTTCAATGCACAAAAAAATAAATAAACCGTCCTCATTTGGGTACAACAATATTAAATAATCCCGCATTAACCTTTCCCCGATTTATCGATTCACTCGATTTGTCGTCTAAATATTATATTATGGTCCCGTCTCAAATATTACCCCGATTGACCGGTTTTGTTAGATAAATCTTTCTATTCAATACAATTTGAGAATAATCAATTTTATATACTAACCAACATATCAATGAGTGAGTTATACATAGTTCGCTCAAATCTTTTGAGATTTTCTGTACTAAAATATTTCACAAGAAGAAGTTTAAAGAAAGCACTATTCAGTTATTTCAATAAATAATTTGAATTTTTACAACGTTGTACGATTCCACATGTTTAATCACTAACGACCCGAGTTTCGCCTTGCGGCATCTTCAGGCAATTCAAATTTGATATTGAAATTCCTATATACTAATATCATAAATTATATCAATAAATAACATTTCATTAATATATCTTTTTCAAAATCCTCTTGTATTTACCATTTTTTTAAAATTCCATTTCTGGAAATTTAAGGGGAGAGGACTTTATGTTTCTTAATATTTTACTTATTTTGTTATAATTTTAAGCTTTTCTGCATTCCTCGTTTCTCGCATTTTTCATTTTTCAGCGTCCATTGAAAAACGTTGAATCGAGGTTTAACTGTATATTAATGTATGTATGTATTTATATACACACACAGACCTTAACCTTTCCTTAAAAAAACATTAGATTCATAATTCATTTTATTACGCGACCATAAAACGAATCAAGTACCAATAAACAGCCTTTACTAAATAACTTTCCTTCAGTTCGAGGTGAGTGTCGAATATCTTTTTGTTGAACTCCTGCGGTAATGAGTTTTTCACGGTACTTTTGCTGTTGCTTGGTGAAATATTGTGTAAGCGGAGCTAGGGTAAACCTTGTTAATAAACTAACCAGATTTAAGGACAGACCAGATACCGTAACTCGATCATGCTGCACGAGGCAGGAAATGCCAAACATCATATACATTAAATCGTACAGGTTATATAATATCTTAGAATATGTAAGATAACACAAACCTTTTATCAAAGACTCATTAGTACTATTTAGTTTCAATAAAACTTACCACAGGCAGTTAATTGTCGTTATTATAAAATTAATAGTATTGAACGTTATTTCAGTTGTTAGTTTGGATCCTAGCCTAAGGGTCTGTGTTTTTCTTTTGTAATTAACTTTCCTTGTAAATAACCGATTAAAACTGTTTATTTTGTGTCAGTTCGGTTGCATCCGTGTGATAAAATGACTGAATATGCCGAAATGCTAAACCCAGGTCGTTAGTGACAGAACATTTTGGAATCGTACAAAATATCTACAATATTAAATTAAATTTGAAATTTCATCAAGCTTCTTCAGTTATTCAAGCTAATTTATCGATTTTATAAACTTTATTGTGACTATATTTTTTTAATTTTTTTCGCTTTGTTATTTTAATACGATTGCGTGTTATGGGTTGCTATACCAACAATCAACAACTATATGACTTTAAAATAGATTGCGCTGCTATAGTTTACCATTGGACATACGGGACTTAGAGATATAGAACAGATGGTTTTATTCTGTATAATAAAGTTAAAAAAAGTTGAATCAAAATAATAAAATATTACTTTTTTTTAAGTTATAATAAAAAGTTCTTATGGGTTTAACCTTTTTGGTGGAGAAGAATGATTTCTTAAAAAATGATAACACATTTTTAAGTAAAATATATTTAATAATCAGGATAGGTTTCGCTCAACACGGAAATCATCAACTGCCCTATCAGAATGATGAAAAATTTGTTGTTTAATATTAAAATATGGCTCAACTTTCAGATTGCGTGGAAATTAAAAAATCATATTAAAATTAAAATATTCAAAATAACTCGAACTTTTGGAGAAAATAAAAAAAATACCCACGCGTTCGATCAAGAAAGTTTGATTATTTTTAATTTTTAGAATATTTGGTATATGCAAGTCAACTTGCAAACATCTGACGTAGTGAAACCGTGACATGGTAACCCAGAAAGTGTGAACCCATTGATTGTGTCATCGTTTACGCTACGCGAGGCATCAATCCTCGGCGCAGGGCGGCGGCGCTGATGGTCTTCGCACTTCCTTAGCCGCTAACCACTTTATTGCATTAATAAAATAGACTAAGGTCCAATATACTTGGTAAACAGCCATGGTCTAATGTTATTATGTGTTTCATGGTGAATAAATATTCACCTTTAAGATGTATCAGATTTTTTGGATTTTGTGTAAATCGAGTGTAATATTAGTTTTTGAGCAAACCCTCTAATAAAATATTAAAGTAACATAGAATTTTGTATTTCACGGCAATTGAATGTTTAGTACATCATTAATAACCTTTAAGGTGTTAATGTCAATTCTTGGTGGAAATCCATGATGCTAATTGGTATGCCAATAATAGAAGCATTGAAAACAGTATTGTTTCGGATGTCGACATATTTCATGTGGACAAGAGTGAGCTCAGACGAATACATTTTTAAAGTGAATTAAAATATAATTTATGATATCGACTGAAGGTGCTTGATGTAACTTCAATATAAAATTTGAATTGTTGCAACTTTGTACGATTCCATATGTCTTGTCATAAACGACCTGGGTTTCACCCTTCGGCATCTTCAGATATTGCATCGCACGGATGCAACAGAACTGACCTAGTTCAGTTCCTAGACTCAATTATGTTGCAATGGCGAAACCCGGGTCGTTTGTGACAAGACATATGGAATCGTACAAAGTTGCAACAATTCAAATCGAATTAAAATAGATTTTTTTCTGAGATTACTTGTTTTCTTCGTGAGAATGATTCAGTTGATAATGCTTGCGATGAGCGAAACTAGCCCTAATCATAAAATATACTCGGCGTGGCGTTGTAATGCCACTCAAACAGAGAAAGAATTTGTGTTGTAATTCTGTTCATCGAAGTGCTTTTGGATAAACATTTTTTTATCCGTCTACTGCATACTGGAATAAATCAGAAGTTTTTACGACCCGTGAGCAGGCCACATAAAGCTGTCCATGTGAAAAGCATGTTCACACAGTCCATTGTATTAATTGATGGTATGTACACAATAACCCACCAAAGCTTAATCGTAATCAGATTAACAGTATAAGAATGCATACGGAACGGAAAAAACAAACAAATATTAATTTTTAAATATGAAAAGATATGCTTTTCCACAAAGAAGTGACAGTTAAGAAATTAAAAGTTATGTTGAAATAATAAGCATGATTCGTATATTTATAAAATATTTTAATTTAAATTTCAAAATACAGGCTGTTTACTTTGGCTTTCACCCTATTAACGAACCCAATTCGTTATCCATAGTAACGCTTTGGTAAATAAACTTCAGGGCCAGAATTAAGGGCGAAAGGGATTTTTCACCCGTCGAAGGCTCTTTCCGAGGACAAAAGAATTGGATCTGTTGTCTAATGTATATGTGTTATCAATAAATATATATCGAACAGTCGCGTCCTACATTATAAAATATATTCAAAAATAAAACTTATTAACTAATCGCTTGCTTAAAAAATAAGTTTTTTGTTGTTGATAGTTATTTGCTATCGTCAAAACCGCTACAAAACAAAAATAATTTTTAGCATTATATAATTAATGAGGTTAAATCAGAGTACCAATTAGAATTTTAACATGAAATCGTTCAAACTATTTAAACTTCAAAGTTTCGACAATTTCGAATTGGCTTAATCTTATCTCTACTAAGTAATCTATCACAGTGTTCTCCAACCGCTTGTCCGTGGCCGCAGAGACTTTCCGTCGGGCCACAAACACCATGCCAAATTTTAAGAAATTCGCCATGCAAAAATATTAAATAAAGGTTTTTTTCACCTGCATGATTACTTTTATTTTTATTTATTGTTAAATAATAATTATTGGTAGGATGATGCGACACGAAGGAACATAATAAAAACTTTCAGAAACAGCAATGTAGCTAAGAATATGTAATATATTAGCAAATATGTAACAGCAGTTTTGTATTAGTTTGTTAGAAAAAAATCATTTATATTTTGTTAAATTTTAATTGTATCAAACTATTGTATGTGTATTTGTTAGTTGTAGTTATGTTCATCTGTCACAGTATAAGAATTAAAAATATTTCATAAAAAACCTTTTTATTTCAGTATTAGTAATTAGCGTTTTTTTTCCTTTTATTACTGGTCCGTAGGTGCAAAATTTTGAGGAACACTTATATATTGCTTGGAAGATATAAAACTAAAAATAGACAGTCAGTAAACAGTTTGCATCACTTAACATAAAATAAAAAATAGACCATAAATGGCTAAATACATGTACAATATTATATAAATCTGCAATTTATTGATTGAATTGGCATTTACATGGCAGAACTCCGTTATAACACTGTAAAAAAATAGGAATGTATTTTAGTTCTACAAATTTTTATAAGATTAAAGTTAATAACTATTTCGGCTCACGCCTTCGTCAGAACTAGTTCTAATGCAACGATTTTAATAACTATTGATTTGAATATAATACGTTCGAATTTGGAAAATATAAGATTATCTTTTGTTATATGTATATGTTATCTTATCAGACCATGGTGAAGGCGTTTAACTGCCTATATCAGACATCTAGTGCAGCCTTCGCTAGGTTTAAGACGATAATCATTTGTGCATTAAATGCTACTCTTGAGTTTAGACAGTTATATTAATATTAAAGTAACTTTAACGTTGAAATTTAATTTCGTTTCGTAAATTAATATCATTGCCAAATTCACCATCGATTAATGGCCATTATCGAGATGTCGTGGTGACACAACATAATATTTAAAACAGTAACAAATACTGAACCTTCGGAGGCTTTCATACAATCGCTAATAAGTAATTGTGTTTGAGCCTGCGTTCCACCCCCTCATTTTGTTTGCATATGATATTTATCTGGCATTGAAACGTCACGGAAAAAAAGCAATTTTATGCCAAGAATAACCAAAGAAAATACGCAAATAGAAACAAGTAATTTGAAACACGTGGATTAATTTTATCCGAAATTGTTTGATGTTAATTTCGCAGAATTTTTTTAAAAAGAGGATCGTAGATTTAAAAGATTTCATTCAAGAAATTCGTTCTTAACTAATGTTATTGTTTTTTAAGCGGTTTGACTGTTACGCAAATTATGTGAATCAAAATTCTGGAAATAAGATGTAGTTGGTACGATGTTTTTTGTTTCCATACAAAAATTGAGGGTCTGGAAAATTTACAGTCGAGTATATTCTTGCGATTATTTTTGAGCTATAAATTGTGCGACAAATTGATGCCACGGTAAACTGTTACCAATCTTTTGCTGGCGGTAAGTAAGTTTGCGGTTTGTAAGTTCAAAAAATTTAAAATTATTAAGATCTATACGAATTTAAAAATACGATTTTTCCATTAAAAAATGACGGTCTGGAAAATATATACTTGAGTATATTCTTGTGATTATTTGAGAGCTATAAATTGTGCGACGAATTGATGCCCCGGTAAACTGCTAGCGATCTATTGCTGGTGGTAAGTAAGATTGCGGTTTGTGTTCAAAAAAATAAAAAATATTAAAGTATTTACGAAATTTAAATTATGATTGTTATTGATCAGTTAACAAGGCCAGTGACTAACGAAACCGGTCCTGATCTGTTTAATATAGAAATCTGGAAAAAGTTCTAAGCATTGTGTATTATTATTTAAATGTACTTTATATCTATTTTATTGAACGGGGTCAAAATTTCAATCAGAATTATTACTTTTGAGGTGACCGAAATTAACTGACTATCTTTGATTGATTGAGTAAATTTAAATATTTTTTTTGTACGTATACTAGTTAATATATGAGCCTTACATTTGACAAAATGATTTTAATAAGCTTTTCAATGATGACGTGTTAATGAAGCACTTAATGAGGGAATCATTGAATATGGTCTAGTCAGTTATTTTGAGCGTAATTGTGACAAGGAAGTCAAAAAGACTAGTGATCTACAGTGTGTGATCGGTTGACTAACAGTTCAGACGACGGACTCTATCAGGAAAGATCTTTGTATCCGAACAACGAACAAATATTCGGATAACGAGCTAAAATCATCTTTCTAGTTCACTTGCTCTATCTATTGTATAAAACTCTGTTGATCGGTAACGAGTAATTCGGATAGCGATAAGAACAGATTACGTTCGTTAACTGATTATCCACAGTTTATTATTCGTGCTTATTTGCGTGGCACTGGAGACATCATAATCCGCATAGTATATCTGAAAATTTTATACAAAAATATGCATACATAATTATGAAAAAGGAAAATAAAAATTATACACGTTATAACTGTTCCTTGCCAAATTGGGTTAAAATACACCGAGTACTTCAAAACATTATTGAATAATAAAACAATTTTATGGAAATTGTCAGCAAAAATTATGGTACCTTTTATGATAAAAAATAAATTTTGTACGAAACTTTCGATAATGTTAAAACTCTTATATTTTTGAGTATAAGTTTCAATCATTTAAATTTAGTTTCTTCGATATAGTTTTTAAGCCGTTGTGTATTTTTTTTAAACCAAAATTTAGTATTGCGCGTTAACGAAGGCGCGCTAATGTCCCGCGCGCTAACTTAACCGCATCAAATATATATTTAGCATATTTACCCAGTATTGCGACTCAAATGAACGAATCTTTCGAAATAAATCACCAAATTCAATTAACAAGTCTAAATAAAAACAAAGAAATAGGCGTAGCAAGGGTCATTCATTGCTTTATCAATATATTTATATTTAAGCGCTTCGCAAAATTAACGTTTACCGCTCAAATGAAAATAAGCTCTATTAACCTGTACATGTACCCAATGACATCTGTTTTAAATTTGGAAAACTATTTTGAACTTTATTGCTTTTGTTTTTAGTACCAACTGCACGCAACGCTTTTTTTTGTTTTATTTGAAACAATGCGAAACGCCGTGTTTTCTTTTACCAAGAATATATCCGATTACGTTACTTAGAAATGATTAGCGCATGAAGAGGTCTATTAATAGCTTAACACGATATCCTTGGTAAAATTCAATAAGGGTATTCCCGCGGCATTTCGCGAAGGTTGAAGTGTTTAGTTCGCGGTTTGAAATTGAAACATGACGTGACCTTACTTATCGGTGTTAAATTAGCATAATAATTTCGTGGAAGGCTTTTAAAATGGGCGGGAAAACGTTTAAAACGGTGGCCTCTTTCTTGCGTAGGGCTGCATTAATTTATTGTTGCCAGACTGAAAATAGAACTGAATTATTAATTAACGCGTCTTTTTCTTAAAACAATGGTGAAGAGTTAATATGGTTGAAAACGGAATGTGAAAGAATCGTCCTTGCCTATTTAGCTATTACTTCTCGGTGGAATTGTATCTTAATTATAAAACACAATATTCAGTACAATTTTCAAAAATTCTCTAACAGCAAGCAATATCAAAATCAACATTAACAATACAAATTAAAGAGATGTGAAAATGTGCAGGACGTCAAATTCAAATTAAAATTTGTTATCAAAATTACAACAAACGCTCTAAGTCGTAATTAGTTTGTAAGTTAAATATTTTAAGGTAATATTGCCCAGAGCAGGACCGGTTTCGTTAATCACTAGCATTATCAACCGATAATCAGTACTAAACGTTGTATTATTGATTGAATTGGCATATATTGTACTTAGATATCTCTTAACACACGGTGAAAAGTAGCAATGTATTTTAGTTCTATAAAAATTATAAAGTGTATAGTTTTTTCTGCTTGATATTAACAATACAAACTAAAAAAATGCCATTTAAAAAAAATGTTAGTTAATATTTACCAGGTATATAAAACTAACGGTTTTGTATGACAAAAATGGCAATGTATTTTAGTTTTACAGAATTTATAAAAAACACACTTAATAGCTATTTCGGTTTACCCCCTCATCACAACTATGTTTAAATGCACATTCATTTGTCTATATATAGCGGTGTAGAAAAAGTACACAAAACACCTTCTTTTCTGTTAAAGTATTCTAGTTTTATATTGTGATAATAAATTCTTAAGCATCTATTAACTATTGTAAATTGCTATTTTTTCACGGTGTTATAATTAAGTTCTACCAAATAAATGCCAAGTTAATCAATAAAAAAATAAAATATTTAGCACCGCTGCAAATGAATACTTATATTTTCTAATTTTTCATGCTTAAATGTCAATTTAAAATGTAAAAAATGCGAAAAAAAACAGATTCACAATTCGCTAATCACGTTATTAATGAATCACATAAAATAAATTCAAACTCAGCCCCTAAATGTTTGCATCTTTGTAGTAAGGGTCGGAGAATGACTTTGGAAGAGCTGGAAATCAATAGACACCAATTATCACAAAGGATTCTTAACGAACAAACTAACATAATAGTATCGCCACTTGTCCAGCCGTTGTACAAAGGGGTGGTCTGATTTGCTTCCAGAAGGACCACATCCGTCCCACATATAATCTTATTGTCATAGACACCTATTGTTTCATTTAGAATTTTGAAAATTTAGTGTCATTGTGTTAAAGTAACAAGCTAGGCCGTTGGAACAGGAGAGAGGATGTGTTGTGTGCCTTTTCTGCACAGCTATATATAGATAAGCGAATGTTAGTTTATTAAGCATAGTTCTGACGATGGCGTGGTCCAAAATAGCTATCAACTATATTTGTTAAAATAATTTTGTAGAACTAAAATACATTGCTATTTTTTCACCGTGTTATAATGGAGTTCTACCAAGTGAATGCCAATTCAATCAATAAACTTAATGATAGTACTACAAAAACTAGAGAAGTCCACTGTTTTAAAGTTACCACTAACATTAACCACGCAATTATTCAAAATAACCTTAACCTTAAGAGGTAACTATTATATAATTTTCTTTACTAACCATATCACACGCAATTTTTAAAATTCATGTATTCTGTAATTTTTTACAGAAATAAAAATATTAATCAGCCATCTAAATTCAACCTGAATAACGAAAACAAGGAGCATATTTAGTTTTATTTTAAGAATGGTTACTTCTAAACACAATATTTTCAGCAATACAATGTCGATAAAAATCTAGAAAAAAAAATATTTTTATAAATCGAGTAGCACTATTTTTTTTTTTTTGAAAGAAAGAAAAATATAAATGTATATAATATCTATATATACAAACATTTTTAACGGAATTTGCATTCCGTTACAATTATTTCATGGGTAGTCAAACTTTAAGCACTACGGATCATCTGCTTTTAAAATAGTAGGTGGTGGTTTAATATCACTACACGAATTAATTTAAACCCTAAAATAAGTTTTAATTGAAACTTTAAAAAAGGCAATACCAAATTTCAAGTTAAATTTGAAATGTCACAACTTTGTTCGATTCCACATGTTTTGTCACTAATGACACGGGTTTCGCCTTTCGGCGTCTTCAGGCATTTTATCACATGGATGCAGCAGAACTGAGTACGATATCTGAGAACAGTATCAAGTTATTTAATAACAGCAATTGACGATCATTGAGTTTGATTAATATGGAGCCTTTCCACCAAGAAGTCACAGTTAACATTTCTAAGTATTTTTTAATATTGTCAAATATTTTTTTCACAACCTTAAGCTGAAAAAAAATAGATTTATTCATGAGAAGAGCATAAGCATAACCAAATTTGAACATTTTAAAAACTACATACAAAGAGTTTAACCCGTTGAATGCTTGCGTCTCAACTGTTGAGACAGATAATTGTAACTTATTGAATTAAGATCAGTTGATCAGTTGATAACGCTCGTGATAAGCAAAATCGGTCCTGATCATAAAGTGTATTCTGGAAATTAGTGCAATGTGTATTGTAGAAATTAGTACACTAAATGTGTTTTTATTGTTTAAAATATCATGCCTTTCCATCAAGATGTGATAGTTACACATTAAAAGTGATACTAAAAACCGTTTAGGAATCTGTTGATGACTTGTGTAGAAATTAACGTCCAATTATAGAAATATGTCAAGAATACGGTTAATGTTTGAATAAAAAAAAAATAACCATATATAAGTTCGTTTTTTAATATTACATAGACAAAGTCATTACTCATTAATGGCCTATATTTGAAGAAAGTGAAAAAGAATGCTTGATGTGAAAGTCTTACTACATTATTATAATATATTTATATGAGATATAATATATTTGCGTTCCAAATAACAGTTGGATTATTTTTAAGCCTTATGATAAATAAGATTAGATAGAAAATATATTCACATTAAATTTAAACCACCCCCAATTGCTGACCTGATTCTTTACAGCGCTCAATTACTATAAATAAATAACAGAGCAATTTGAAAATATAAGGGCCGATCATTTTCTATAAAAACTGATTGTGTTCTATGGTTGTTATTTTGGATGTCTGTGACCAAAACATTTTCATTTCCCTTATACTTATTTGTCCTCATAGCGTAAAATATAAATTTCCCATAAAATAAATTATTATCAAAGACCGAGTTTCGCCTTTCGGCATCTTCAACTATTCTATCACACGTATACAAAAAATATGACTTGTCAACTTTGTCAGCTCTGTTGCTTACGTGTGATAGAATACCCGAAGATGCCGAAAGAAGAAACACATGTCGTTAGCGACAACATGTGGAATCGTAGAAAGCATCAACAATTCAAATTTGCTATCGTAGTTGTTAAATAATTTGTTTAATTTACTTGTAAACAATTAACATCCAATTTTATCTATATTTCAGTTTAAAGTTTTATAATTAATGATATCCACTGAAGGTGCTTGATTGAATTTAAATATCAAAATTGAAATTTAAAAACTTGAATTGTCACAACTTTGTACGATTCCACATGCTTTATTTCGTCAGTTATGTTGCATCCGTTTGATAGAATGCCTAAAGATGCCGAAAGGCGAAACCCGAATCGTTAGTGACAAAACATATGGAATCGTATCGGAAGTTTTATGTGTTATTCAATAAAATTGGTGATGAGGGAAACGGTTATTATTAATAGTTTTTTTAATTATTAAAATATAATGACTTCCCGACAAAAGTTAACGATAATCACATTAAGAGACACTGATTATACGATTATGGTGACACGAGCCTAAAAGCTTTCGTTTTGACATCCTTGATAAAGTATATTAAGAGTTAATTTTCTTCGTATTAACGACGTCAGTTCAATCTTCGTGCACGTGTTTGAAATGAATTCACGCTGAGCTTTTGAACAAGTCGAAGAAAAGGGAAAATACACGATTCCCTCCATCACAGCTGGTGATATTTTTCACTGAAAAAAAACAAGCTAATAATTTTATATAAAAAAAACAAATGCATTGGTATTTAATTGTAACTTTTGAACTTTCTATAATTGTATTATATTTAAATTATGAAGATTTTTTCGTATTCTTTTATCAGCTTTTACAAATTATTTGTGATTTAACGTATGTAATGACTTATGTATGAAAGCAAGTAATTTTTGATTCATTTAATAGGTTTTTGCATTTCCAAGTCACTTCCACAGTAAGAGCTTTCTGATCAATTCCTTAATTATAAAGTTTTCAAGATATCGTTTCAAGTTGCCTAAAGCTCAATGCGTTCCTCAATTTCTCTGTATTTAAGTATGTGTATAATATATTTTATAAAACATTGCTACCCAAAATCACAAGGACATATATGAACATTTGTTGAATACGACGTACGAATGCAACTTTTTTATTATTTGTTTCTCTATATCAGTGTTTCCTACCTTTTTTACACTTGCGCTGAAAAATTCGCTGACCACTAATACTGAATTAAAAATAGATTATTATGTAATATTTTTTAAATCTTATATTGATGACAGATGGACATAACTATAATTAACACATGTACACGTAACAGTCTGGTAGATGTAATTTTTAACAAAAAAAAATGTTTTTTTCAACAAATTAGTTTGTATTGTATCTGCTATTGCATCAAAAATAACAATAGGGTTTTTTCAACGAATTAGTTTGCTACCTGCTACCTTTGCTAATATATTGGATATTCTTGGCTACAGTGCTTTGAAAAAATCCGTTGCTTAATATTTTTTGCTTGCCGATTTTCTTGAAATTCGGCATACTGTTTGCGTCTCGAGGAAAGCCTCTGCAACCCTTTACCTCACACCACCGGTTGGGGAACACTACTTTAAATAATGGAGAAAAAATTGAAAGAAAAAATAAATTTGGTTAAACTACGACATAAAAGGATTGTGCTCATATAAGTATATTTAATTTTTAATGTGTTAACTTACACTTATTGGTAGAAAGGCATGGTATTTGAAATAATAAAAATATTTTTTTATAGTACTTATTTCCACAATATATTTTATGATCAGAACCGTTTTCGCTCATTAAGAGTATTATCAAGTATAATAACACTCGAGTTTTCACTTTTGTGGCGACGATTATATTAAAAAGATTAAAAAATGTTTCCAGGTTACAATAACATTTCATTTTCTGAAATTACAGATATGATAAAACAATAATAAATTGATACAATTTTACAAAAGTTAAGCTAACATGATATACGTTTAAAAGCTTATGGAAGATTATGAAGACATATGGAATCGTAAAAAGTTGCAACAATTCAAATTAAAAAAAAAAAAATGAATAAATAATCCTTTTACGAAATAATTTATTGTGTTTGTAAAGGGCAAATGCCAAACAATGAAGCGTTGATAACACAATTATAGTACAATATATTGAATAAATGAAGTAGTTTACATAAGCGTTTTTTTCATTCAAACAAACCAGGACATATATTTAAATTTCCGAATAAAATAAAGAGCGGAAAACGAAAAAGGAAAATTTCAGAAAGAGGTAATGAGTAAAATTGTTATCTCGCTCCCTCAAACAGGGTTGTAGGCTAAACTACATTAGCAGTGATCTATATTGATTAATGGAAACGAATAAGTTCGTATTACGTAATTATTTTATTATTTTAAAAACTTATTCAAATATTATTGAATATATGAAAGTTTAAATAAAATTTGCTGTCGTAGTCGAATAGGTAGTAGTCAACCCGGGTTGTTAGTGAGACAAAACATATGCAATCGTATACAGTTTCAACCATTAGAATTTTAAATATAAATTTCTTCAATTACCTTCAGTCGATATTATAAATTAGTAAGTCATTTATCTTTTATGCACGGTGATCAATTTATTTACTCACTTAGGTTATTAGTCTTGTGTTGTTTCCATAAAAATACATTTTGATACATATTTTTGTATATTTGCGATCGATGGTTAGTTATTCATAAATTGTATCGCGGGCCCAAACAGTGGGCACGTGGGAAAAACCGGAAGGATAACTGCGTTTCAAAATGTCATGTTAAATCAATTCTGCTTTTATGCGTAGGTTTATTGTAAACACACAAAAATATTGGCTTTAGCGTATTATTCCAAATTTTATTATTTACATTAGCATGGGTCAAAACCAATAATGTGATTTTTTTATTTCAATTATTCAATATTTTTTCTAACATATTCAACTATTGTTTTGCTGTGAATATATAATATTTAAAATCGATATAACCATTGTGAATTCTAATTATTTTGCACTTAAGTACAGTGCAGTAACATTGAAGTTGTAAGGAATTAAATAAATGTAATAATAAAATGTCGTTATTACATTCTTAGAAAATTTAATATATATTATAGTTTATTTGATTTATCCTTTTGTAGGTATTAACTATCACTTCTTGATGGAAAGGCATGATATTTGACATAATAAAAACACATTTTTTATTAATTATTTCCACCATGTATATTTTACGATCAGGACCGGTTACGCTCATCGCTAGCATTAAATACTTATAATATAACTATAACTTATAAAAATTAAATTTAGTACTATGAGATATATATTGATTTTATATGGGTGAGATATGATGAGATTTAATATGATATAACCAATTGTTGTAAGAAATTAACTTATCAAAATAAAGGATAAGCAATAGAGATTCAACTGATCGTTTAATACAGATCATGAAGTAGATTTGGTTATGTTAATTTAATAATATAATATATTGACTAAAACAAATGCTTGTTGGTTTTCCAATGTCAAATTAGCTATAATTGAAGCGGATGTATTCAGAAACATTTCCGATATTAGAATATTTCTAATTAGAAACTGTCACACAAAAAATGCGATTCAAAATAATCTAGGCGTAAAAATAGTCTCGGAATGTACTAAAAAAAACAATAAAAATAGAAAGAAATATATTTACGATCGAAATGTCTATATTTTAACTTTCTGCGGTTTTCCGAATTGGTGCTTTGTAGGCGGAAAGTTTACGATTCACAAAAACAATAAAATGCCATTAATAAAAAATGCGCTAATTTTTCACGTGAACATAAAACCCACGACAATATTTTACTACAATACAAATTAATACCCTCATACGTCAATGTCTCCTAATGAACGGAAAGGTCGCAAAAATAAGAAAGATATTTGAGTTTATGAATCATGTTTTTACTTCCAAGATAACGTCTAAATACATTCGTGTTGAAGAAATCAAATCACACGAATTTTACACTCAGTCTTCAAGAATTTTAGTACACGAATGCGTTACAGATATTCGAACTGCTTTTCCTTTTTAAGTCCCTTGAATAATTTTGTACATTCATCATGCTTGCCAAAAAAGTGTGACTTCGGGAAATTACCGATAAAAATGAAAAGAATATTTATCGTATACATGTGAAGTCCTCAGCAATAAGCAAAATAACCATGTGTGTAGATTAAGCGAGGTATTCCAAACTCCACACCTAACATAGTAAGTCTGAAAATGTTTCTCAAATGAGAAAATTACGTGTATATTATTTTTTTAGTAATACCACGCAATATTAATTATTGTTTCAATAATTTAACATTATTACGGTCATAATCAGTGATAATCATTGATAATGCTCGCGAAGGAATGAAGTATATAAACTGATAGCTGAAAAAGAAGCATAAAGCCAACGAAAAAGCTATCGTTAATAAGCTTCGCTGATGAAACTATCCATGTAACTAGTGATAGGTAGTCAATACTTATAAAGTGAAATACCTTGTTGTTGTGGCCTTTTTTAAAACAAATAAGAACTCTTGGGCCTCATATAACACGGTTGTATAAATTGTGACATATTTTTATACATTTAAATAACAGGGTTAAACGAAAAAAATAATATGTTTGATTTGTACGTTCATGAAACATGCCATGACAAACCGTAATTTACTTTTTTTTTTATTTTGAAACCTTATAAGGAAAAACGTTACGATTTATACGCTTAAAGCAGACAATTGTTCATTACCGAATTTTCGAAAGCTTAAACCATAAAAAATCCAGTTGCCTAAAATTATAAAAACTCACAACCAATCTCGAAAAATATCAAAACATAGAAAACTCCAAAATTTCTTTCAATACATATAATAAAAATAAAGAACATTTGTATATTATACAAGCTCTCTTTTATATATTTTTGGACCGCAAACCTTAATTTTGTATAAACTTCAAACCTTGTATAACACGTATTCGTATTACACGACGTTTTTGTTGAACCATACAACCATGTTATACGAGGCCCGACTGTATTATAAAGTAATCTGAAGAATTCTCGCTTTTATCAGTTCCAAAATTATTCGATTTAATCGAAGGTATATGGTATTTATTGCAATTAAAGCCATCATTTTAGTATTATTTGTTTTACAAGACAGTTGGATATTCGCTGTTTGTTACACGTGCTTTAATGCACTTGAGGCTTCTCTTTAAAATCATATCATCGTATCTTAGTAAACGTTATATAAACCTAACTTCTATCGTATGGCGTGGTTTGCACAAACAATAATTTGCACTCAAAGCATAGTTCCGTGTCTATGAAATCAGTTTCGAATTGATGTAAGGTAAATATGTTTTTAGATCCGATCTTAAATATATCATAACGTACATTTTGTCAAAATGAGTGCGCTATATTAAATCATTCACAACACAGATTTACATAAAAAATAAGGCTTAAAATTATTCTAGGTCAAAACAATATAGAATAGGATATGTTTAATTAGTGAGAGATGAAAGCGTACATAACCGGACAGGAGGACACCGCATATGTATAGAACAGGATATAGAAAAAGTATTCTCGTTAATTATTGTTTTATTTTTCGTACTACATATTTCACTGAAAATCCATTTAAAAAACGAAAGCCATTTTATATTATGGGTATCGATTGGTGCTGTGGACAATTATTTCAAACGTTGGTATAGTGAAATTGTACAAAATATATTTAAATGGCAGATTTTTTTATTAGTTAACATCTCATCATGAAATAAATTTTTATCTCATGAAGTACAATATTTTTTACTAGAGAATGAATAGAAAATTTAGATTTTTAATCGTATCATATCATTTTTTAAGAATTGAAATAACAAATAAGTAAATTTGAGTTACTGAAACACCACGGTTCCACCTATTTTTTCACTAACGACCCGGGTTTCGCCTTTCCGCATCTTCGGGCACTCACAAGTATGCAATAGAACTGACGATGCCGAAATGCGGAACCCGGTCGTTAGTAACAAAACGTGTGAAATAGTACAGTTTCAATAATTCTAATTGGATATTAAAATTCCATTAACTTCCTTCAGTCTATATCATAAGTAAATATTTATCCAAATGATGACTAATGTGAAACAATTTTTACTTAATATCTCAATGATTAATGAAAATCAATAAATTTATAACTTAAAATAAATTTTATTATTGAGTATAAATTTTCATCACAGATATACAGCAGAAACTTATTTTTTTTTTATGATAAAAACACATTTTTAGTACATATTTCCACCACAATACTAAATATTTAGTAATAAAATATTAAAAGAAAATACGCAGCAAAAAATACGTTATTATTATTTGAAATATCTTACCGTTCCATCTAGAACTGACAGCTAACACTCTTAAATGTAAGAAACTTCATTGTATCGTGTATTGTACTTCTATATCACTAACATTACTAAGCTTTCCATTATAAACAAAAACATATCATATAAATTAAACAGTAAAAAAGTATGGACGGATTTATTTTGCATGGCTTTGTCCCTGGACCGTTAAAACATCTGAATGGCATAATATAGGTAAACCGTTCAATAATGTATAATTCAAAATTTAATGTCAAATAAATGATAAATTTTACTAAACAAAGAAATACTCCTACTTTACTGTTCATCTTTAATTTAATAACTATAATTAAACTTACTTTTACACACAAAAAACACAATACATATGTAATACACGATTTCCAACGAAGATAAGATAAATGTTGGACCGATAAGTAAAAAATCTATGTAAATTTATCTGTGATGTTGTTATACAACAACCGAAATCTCTCCCTTTAATAATATATGTGTATATAATATTGTTATGCACTATTTTTAATTTATTAATAGGTTTATCATAACAAAAACAGTTCGTAAGATGGCGCTCTTATATAGTCGATTTGCACCCGGAAAATGGCGGGCAATATGTCTACTCCTCACTCAACACCAGATACAACATGTCCGATACTGAATCGATTGTTTTACAAGGCTGCATAATACAATCCATCAAATTATTTCATTGCGTAAACAGATCTTTTGTCTTAGGTTATGTACAATTTAATGCTATTAAAGCATACACTTTGATTTCGAGCTACGTAACAATGTTTTGATGACTGCTTTTGCGAAATTGTTTTTTTACATTAGAAATGGTGTTGAATACAATTAATGCCACGGTTAATGTAATACAAAAAAAAAATTAGGTTCATTTTGATAACAACAGTTTTAAATTTATTTAATTTTTGAATTGTTACAACTTTGTACGACTCCACATGTTTTGTCACTAACGATCCGGGTTTCGCCGTTCGGTATCTTCAGGCATTCTACCACACGAACGCAGCAGAACTGACCAAAAGTCAATAAGTAGTGACAAAACCTATTGAATCGTACAAAGTTGTAACAGTTAAAATTTTATATTGAAATTCCATCAAGCACCTTCAGTCGATATCATAAATCAAATTTATTTATTTATCCCGCTGACTGAACATGTCTTACTTTTAAGATGTAAAGTGTCACTTCATGATGGAAAGGCGTGATATTTAAAAAAAAAAAATTTCAAGTACTTATTTCCACAATATATTTTATGATTAGGACCGGTGTCGCTCGTCGCAAGCATCACCTCTCTCCGCACCGTATCGTGAAATCACTGTGTTTTGGACGGTTGCCAAGCTGTTGGTCATGTTGGGAGTTAACCTTGTGTTTTTCGTCAATATCAGAGTCGGAGTCGTGCTTTTTAACGCATCTACAGCCCTGCTATTTCCACCATATATATTTTATGATAAAAGCCAGTTTCGCTCATCGCTAGCGTTATCAACTGATCGCAAACAAATTAAAAATAAGCCTATTTATAAAAAAGAATAAGTCACAGGTTAGCAAGTATATGAAACACAATAACTAAGAAACCAGTTTGCATGATTTCTAACAATATACATTCAAACGAGCTGAATTAACTGATTGAATTGGCATTAACTTGGCAGAACTCCATTATAACACGATGAAAAAATAGCAATGTATTTTAGTTCTACAAATTTTTTACAAGATATAGTGATATAGACGATGGCGTGAGCCCAAATAGCAATCAACTATACCTTATTAAAATAATTCGTAGAACTAAAATTCACTGCTATTTTTTTACAGAGCTCAATTAATTTAAAAATAATATAATCGCTTATTAATTATTTGCGTACAACGTTAAGACAAATCAATAATTCATTATAAGCCCAGAACAATCGCGAAAGACTCATTACGAAGAATAATAAGTTTTACATCATAATAAACTATATGTATAATGTATTCCTAATTTTTTTAAATTATATCATAGTTAAAAGGATAGGAGGAAATGGTTCGTCAGGTGCGTCCTAGTACTTCCAGAAACACACAACAAAACACTACAATCAGCCGTCTCAATGATAGAGGCATTAGCAATCAGCGGCTTAATAGCCTTTGTTCGATACACAGAAATTGATGAGTATAGACTTGAAAAATATTTCTTGGTATAAATTCAAATATTACAAGACAAATGCAAAATATTTATCCGCATTTCCCAGGAAGCGTTTCGATAATCTCTTTATTTATTGCGGTATTCCGTTATGAGCGGTTTTCATAAACCTCATCCCTTAAAAGGCTTAAGAAAAACGATATTTCCATATCCGCAAAGCTTCCGGGAAAGTAAAACGGTAACGATAAAAACAGTGGGAGGCAATGACCGAATCATCCCTTTATTTCAAAATCTTATAGAGAAACCTTGCGTTGGATGTATGTAGTTGATAAAACGAAATCCAAACCTTTTGAGCGGTTGGGATGCTATTCAAATAACATGATTTTTATTGTGCCATTAATTTACTAAAAATGTATGTTATTACATCACTGTAACCACAATTTGATCAACAACAAAAAAAGTAAGGATTAATTACATGCAACGTTTCGGGGATAAAGAATGATACTAAAAAATTGGTATATGATATCGGCTGAAGATGGTTGATGGAATTTCAAAATAAAATTTGAATTGTTGTAACTTTGTACACTTCTAAATTTTTTTTTCACTTACGACCCGAGTTTCGCCTTTCGGCATCTGTAACTCTTATCCGTTATTTGCATCCGTTTGATAGGACACTTGAAGGTATCAAAACGCAAAACTCGAGTCATTAATTACAAAACAAAAAGGATAGTTTTAATTATTTTCTAACGGCACAACCTGCATGTTGCGTTTTTTTTTGATGTTGATATTTAAATCGAAATAATATTCGTTATTGTTAAGATGTAGAAAAGTTGTTCTAGTTGTATGGCACAATTGAATTGGTATATGATAAAAAACGGCTTATGCTATGAGAAAGGTTTACTGCCTTTGATTTAGAATAATGTATTATAATCCTTTTCTTGTTTTTTTTAATTCATAAATAAAATGGTCACCCTTATCTCGTGCAAGAATTTTGAAAAGAAAGATGTTTTAACTAAAAGCAATGCTGCAGTTATTGGAAAGTGCATTCACTTTTACTAGCTCGCTTCTTTCTGAAATGATCGTTACGAATCCACGCTATCTTCCGCAAGGATTTTATAGTGTTATTGCTAATTGGGTGCTTTTCAAAAAGCTTTTCAAGACGGTTTATACAAAAGACAAAAGGATTTCTTGCCACACAGCTTTTGTGGTTGTTTGTTTTTAGTTTTTTTTTATATTCCGTACCGGTGTATCAATTTACTTCATAACCCTTTTTCGTTTTTGTAAAACCATCGATTAAATTTGAACTATTGAAACTGTGTATATATTACTTACAACAGTTACAGTAAACAGTTTATATCACTGATATACAAGAGAATTTACACAAAAAATAAAGAGGTGAATATATGTAAGAAATAATTTTAATAACTACTGATTTGATTATAAAGGCATTCAAATTTGGGAAAGACAAACAAACTTTCAGTCAATACAGCCAAATGACTTTTTTCGAAGTTTTTTCAAAAATGAACAAACAATTAAATATAATTGGGTAATTTACGTGTATATAACTTTGTAAGTAATTATTCTTTATAAATAACGATTATTTAAAAAAACTACAAATTATTTTATGAACAAATCAACAATTTGTAGTCAAAACTGACTACGTCCATTATTATATGACTTAAAGATTTTTTCAGAAATGATTTATTACAAAGTGCATAATAAATTCAACAGAAGAAAAATCTTTACTTGTCAATTATCAAGGTTCAAATATCGTGTTACAGTTTTACATAGAAAATATACACTAAGTCTTGTAATTACGAAATTAAAAGTTTCTTTGAAATTTTCGCGAAAAAATTTACACGCTGCTTCTTAAAGAATATCTATCAATACAATTGATTGGTAAAAATATTTTTTTTCATAGAAAGTTATTTTTTGTCAGGTTTTTCCTGCCTTTATTATTTAAGAGTATTAAATTAAAGATTTACCAACCAATCCGGCAATTTTACTTTGAGATAATTTTCAAAGTTCTCTCATTGAAAAAATAGTCACAGTCATTTGTTTTTCATGAATTCCAATATGGTATTTTCTTGTAAAAGTCTTTCCGGAGAAAATTTTGATTTCTAAAAAAGTGTTTTGTTTATATTATTCAAATGTTTGCGTGATATAATCGTTAATATTACCGTAATTAATTTTAATACAACATAATATCTCGTCAGCATAAACACTAAAGAGAAAAGTCGGACCAAAAGTATGTCATAAACGTTTTGACAGCGACAAAACGTGCCGGATCTCGTGATTAACACAAAATCCTATAATTATATAATTCGTAACCTAGACGTTGTATACGTCAATATGACAGTCACTTATCTTTAATGATATAAGTCATCTTTTTAATAATTGATATAATATATTATATATGAAATTAATTTGTCGATTTTGAAGGTGGAAAGGAAACGTATTTAAATAGTAAAAGGTAATGTTTATCAATATTTCAACAATTTTACAATCAATTAATTCATTATTAAAATCATCACCTGTTTCGTTTATCACGAGCATTTTTATCTGATACAGTACATTTTTAATTTGTTAACTGTCACTTCTAGATGGAAATTTAGAAAGACATGGTATATTAAGTAAGGAAAACAAATTTTTTACACAAGTTTATTTATACAAATACCAGGTATACAAAACCAATGTTTCAAGAACAAGTAGATTTTTATTTGTTGAAAACGCTTTCATGAATGACTCATGTACAAGATTAATCTTTAATGGAAATTATCACAGGCAATTGAGTTAATTGTTATTAGATTAATATTATTTAATTTGCTTTAACTGCCATTTATTTCTAACCTTAGGGTCTGCGATTTTATGTAATTAATACCTTTGGTATAAAAACGATGCTAACTGTATATTTACGTCAGTTCCGTTGCATCCGTATGATTGAATGTCCGAAGATGCCGAAAGCCGAAACCCGGGTCGAAAGTGACAAAATATGTGGAATCGTAACGATTCAAATTTCATATTGAAATTACATCACGCACCTTCAGTCGACATCATTATTTATTTCAAATCCATTAAGAGTTGATAAATAATTATTAAATAGTCAATTGCAAGAACAACGGATAGGAAAGTGATTTTGATTGTAAAATTTCCCTATTCTTTATGGTATAGATAACACGATGTTTAATGAAATATTTGGAAAGCTCTCTAATATTTTAGTTGGAAGCTATTTCAGTTCATTTACTTAAATAAGTAATATTGTTTTGTAAGTCAATAAAATACGACCATAATACGCTGGTTTTTGGATGTTTTGCAAATGCAAAATGCCTACGCAATATGCTAATGAAAAGTTTTTTTTATATGTATTTTTCTGACCAAAATAATAGAGGGCGTTTTGATACGTAGGGAGGTTCTAAGGATCATTCAAGTTCTCAGAAATAATTGGAACTCAGTGCCAAATAATAAACTTTTGGTATGTGCTTCGATCGAAATGATATGATGCCAGTTTTGGGGTTCATAGAATCAGAAAGGTCAAAATATGCGATAAATTTTACCCTCTGTTATTTTATGAGTGAAAGTTCGTAGTTAATCAAAGGTTATATGCGTTTTTGTTAGTAAAAAAAGCTGTGAATAAATTTGAATTGTTGAAACATGTAGGATACCACATATTTTATCACAAACGGCCTAGGTTTCGCCTTTCGGCATATTCATGCATTCTATCACACGGATAAAACAAAACAGTTTACATCGATTATATACAAAAAGAGTTAATGAAGGAAAAAATACACACTCTAAGCCTAGGTATCGATCGCATTGGTATTTACTTGGTAGAACTCCATTAAAAAATTCTGAAAAAATAGCAATGTATTTTGTAGAATTAAAATACATTTCTATTTTTTCACCGTGTTATCCATTTCTACTGTGGATATACGATTAAATTTATGTAAAATGTATTTAGTTCTACAAAATTTACTAGATATATAAGTTGGTAGCTATTTCAGCTTACGCCCTCATCAGAACTGTGTTTAAACGTAATTTACCTATCTATGTATAGCTGTTAAGAAAGGGTACATTACACAATTATCTCTTCTGTTTAAACACCCTAGCTTCATATTGTGCTGATAAATTCTAACACGCGGCACATTTTATACATTTCTCAAATGACGAGTTGATTTGGGTTTTAACCGGTTAACTGCCAAAAGCGTCTTAAGACGCATAATTTTCTGTGAATGGAGCGCCGCTCATACAAAAATTACGTCTTAAGACGCGCCGTTTAAAATGGGCTTTTACTAAAGAAAATCAATTATTTAAAATGTACAAATATATTGAATTGATTATGGATAAATGACTGCACGACTGGCGCGCTCTTCATTTATTTGGTAAGTTTTATAAATAAGCTTTATTACACTTTCAATAACGATATGCTTAGAAGGTTTTATTTTTGTCATAAAATTCGCGGCGTGCTGGGTACCGCCATACATGTACCTGCCGACAGTTAACCGGTTAAGCAAATATAAATGTAAGTCTTTCACCGCTTCTCAGACCATTTCGAGGGACGTTAATGTATCTTTGTAATTAATCATTTCAGTACAGTATTTACGTTTATTTCAAAAACAAAAACTCAAAAACTCCAGAATAGCCATCAACTATGTATATTATAAATTTTACAGTACTAGAATAACACGGTGAAAATATAGCAATGTATTTTAGTTCTTCAAAATTTGCTACTTTTTCACCGTGTAATAACGGAGTTCCACCAAGTAAATGCCAATTCAATCAATAACTATAATACATTGCTATTTTTTCACAATGTCCTAAAGCTAGGATCGAAACGAATCAAATATCAACACAATCCTTACTATATCCTGTTTTATCCGTCAGTACCACTTGGAAATTTGATGACTGCTAAGGTAAAACAAAGCAATTTGTGGTTACCAGGAAATAGTGGAAGTGATACGTTATGGCAATATGCGCCATTTAAAAAGTGGTCTATATCGTCAAAGAATCAAAAGAAATTTGTACGTAAGGTAAAAGTTTGGTTTGTTTTTGAGCTTTTTTAGTCATTTGATTCTTGAAAGTAGGGTAAAGAGGTGTAAATGCTCTTAGAAACATAATCTTATATGTATAGAACTAAGCACGTGTTGGGGTAATAATTTTGTTTTTATATTATTGTATCGTTGCTCCAACTCGTGTTGCGATTATTTTCCCGCGTGTGTTGCCCTCGTTCTTCGGTGGCCGCATATGTCTGTTTCCTGTTTACGTGCTACCGGCATACGACAACTTCCGGTTTATCGAAAACGGCACATATGAGGACCGTATTCACTACAATGCTCTTAAACAATATTGCTTATTGACACGTAGTTTCCAGGTTATTTATGGTATTGTAAAACATTTTATTATAAATTTTCGGATTTTTTTAAAAATGTGAATGAAATAATAGCATAGATATATAAACACGATGAAAAATTGCAATGTATAGGGTTTTTGTTTCTAGAGGTATAGAACTTTAAGTTGGCAACACTTTTTTAACTGGCGGCCATTTTCTCAGTTGTCAAGTGATTTTTGGTTTTTGTTTGGTTTGGCATTTAAACACGAATAGACTGACACCTGAACAACGTTTCCAAATCGTGCATATTTATTTTGAAAATCATGGTTCTGTTCAAAATACGTATTGCGTACGACGTCCATTAGCGATGAAGCTCACTTTTGGTTGAATGGATACGTCAATAAACAAAACTGCCTTATTTGGAGTAATGACAATCTTCAAGTGTATGTTGAGACACCGGTACATCCAGAAAAACTGACTGTTTAGTTTGCTTTATAGGTTGGTGGAATCATTGGTCCGTACTTCTTTAACACTTCCCCAACTGTGCTAAAAAAATACGTCCGCCACGGAACACTCAGTGACCAATTGAAAAAATATGCTTTAAATTGAAATAATGCTTAGTTAAGTTCTTTCGCTGACTGTATTTTAACAATATTATAATTTTATAATGTATATTATTCCCGTTAATGCAAAAAATCATGAAAATCTGTAAAATAATGAAATAATCATAAGCATTTCGAGAAGACAACCGCGAGACGTACTTCCTATGCATTGACTCAACGATGACTAATGCAACGAATTTTTGTATACGGGCAGAATGCGTGTGCGCAGGGATTTGAAACAGTTTGAATTAAATTTCATTAAAAAAAAGCAAACAAATGTAGTTTGTACAATTATAAATTATCTTATAACATACTACCATTAATAAAAATTACAAATTAGGACACTTAAAAGTCATGAAATATACGAAAAATTATAAAAAATATACGAATAATAAAAAGAATAAAACGTACAATTTTTTTAATATGTATATGGTTACAGTAAAGTAAAATGTCTACTGCGTTCGCGACAAGAAATATTTTGTTTTGACTCTGTGTAAGAAATACACCGGTCCGTTGTAAATAGTGCAAAACATTTTTTTTCTTTTTTGAAATCTTTAGAACATATATGTTATTACAGATTCTCTTCTAAGCCAAAGGGGTACAACTGAGATGTTACTTTTTGCCGTGTCAGTTAGCACCTCGCCACAATACGACAACACCGTGTTGAAAGCATTTTATAGTTGCTTACGGTATTTGACGTTTGCATTTTTTCTTTTTATAATATTGGGCATTGCTAATTATAAGCTAAACTCCCTAATAAAAGCTTTTTTTTTATAAAAAATAGTAAATATAAAGAATTTTAATGATACCGAAAGGAATAATAAATAAAATTGAATAAAAATATTCAATTCCCAAATTCAAAGCTTATTATCCCTGCCCGGTAGAATTCGCGAATGGGTGGGACACACACACACTTCTACATATGCTCACACCGATATGATGAAGTACGCATACATACAAGGTGCTTCCCGATTTCATTGCAAAAGTTGATTTTTTGCGACTAAGACTTAGTCAAGGAATACATAGTATATGAAGAGCCAGGGCTCAATAGATTTAGAAAAAAAAAGATTTAAGTCTTGGACCCTAAAAGTCAATCATCGGATGGCAGGTGTAAAAAAATGATGCTGGCCAGAACGTTACAGTAAATGGTGATGGCTATAGAGCCATGATTATTGATTTTTTCGGTCATCAATTGAACGACCATGACGTGCAGTAGCTGTGGTTTTAACAAGACGGCGCAACATGTCACACAGCTTGTGCCACAATTGATTTATTGAAGGACACGTTTGGTAACCGCATGGTTTTACATTTCGGACCCGTGAATTGGCCTCCAAGATCGTGTGATTTAACGCCGCTAGACTATTTTCTGTGGGGATATGTGAAGTCGCTAGTCTACGCCAATAAGCCCGAAACGATTGACCACTTGGAAGACAACATTTGCCGCGCTATTGCCGATATATGGCCACAAATGTTGGAAAAAGTCATCGAAAATTGGACCTCCAGGTTTGACTACGTCCGAGCTAAACGTGGCAATCATATGCCAGAAATCATACTTGAAATATCATGTCAGAAAAGTTCTTTCGAATAAAGTAAATTTCATGCCTATTTAAAAAATTATCTTTGTTTTATTCCATTTCAAAGTTCTATACCTCTAAATAAAACATCCTATATTTTAGTTTCACAAAATTTATAATGTATAGTTATTTCGACTTTCGACCCTTATCAAAACTATTATAGGATTATACAAGTTTTAAATCCGGTCCTGATCGAAAAATATATTGCGGAAATAAGAACTAAAAATATGTTTTTATTATTTAAAATAAATTATAGATTTTAATTTAATCATAAACAAATTGTGAAGATAATTCCATCTTATTTTTGACATAATGTAATTATTTGGGATTTTTGTTTATAAATTATTTTACGTTCATTTGCTAATATAAAATATACGAGTGTTATTTTCTATAGCTAATAATCTTCAACGTTGTTATCATTGGCAAAGAAATGAAAACTCAAACCGTTAATCAAAATTGACTAAATCAATGAAATATTGCTGCGTTTATCGCTTTAGAGTGAAGCCATATTGGCTGGGTTCCCATTGAATGTTGCAATACAAAAAAATCCGTATTCAGTAAGAGATTTATTTAAAACTTGCAATTATGAATTAAATATTTGAATCTAGAATTTTTGTATATTTATGTTTCGAATATATGTGAAACAGCTTACTTCTTGCGTTGTAATAAGAAAAAATAACAAAGTATTTAGCTCAATTATTTTTATAATGTTATTTAAAACATGGCTATATAGACGGAGTCGTGTTTTTGGTCAATGTTGGATTCGTGAAAAACGAGTGACTGATTACTCTTTCGATTAGACGGTTTTGAAGAATATCTCGTTGAACAATTTAACGGATTGTTCGGTTGATTTTAATTTAATGCGATTAGATAGGAAAGGTAGGAAAACAATCGGACAAAAATGATCTTTTTATTGATTCAATTGGCGTTTGCTTGGTAGAACTCCATTATAATACGGTGAAAAAAATAGCAATGTATTTTAGTTCTACAAATTATTTTAGCGCCTACGTGCTTACATCTTTGTAATAAAGGTCGCAAGATGGTGGCTTTGGAACAGCTGGAAATCAATAAATATAATTCGTTTCACGAAATTTTAAATGAACAAAAAATATAAATCGGTCGCCGCTTCTGAGACCATTGCGAGGGGCTATTCCATACCCGTTATAAACCATAACAACCATCCTTTCCAATAGTCGAGCTCATTGAAATGGCCATTTTCATTTACATTTTCAAAATTTTTAGTTTTATTGCTAGCAGGAAATAAGCTAGGTTGTTGAAACAGGAGAGAGCTTTTCTGACGGCTATATATAGATAAGCAAGTGCACGTTTTAAACATAGATTTGACGATGCGTGAGCCGAAATAGCTATCAACTATACCTTATAAAAAAAATGTAGAACTAAAATACATTGCTATTTTTTTACCGTGTTGTAATCTTTTTAAGTCGGAGTTGTGTTTTTATTTAACGACTGCACAGCCTTGGTTTTATAGATATATTTTGACGTCCATCATCGTTAGAAGTATGATTAAATGAAGCTTAGATTAATATACATTTTACCATATTTGTTTTTAAATAAATTTCTTAACTTGTATCTAAAGGATTGGGTGTCTGTAATCAGATCCTTGAAACTGCTATCAATTTTGGTTTTACGTTAAATTATTAGCAAATTTTCAAAGCTTTTACCACTCAAATATAGAAGCCGACAAGTAAATAAAGCACGTCGTCAAAACGGCTTAATAACATCCGTCGTTTGATGGTTATAAAAATATTTTTTTTACAGCTGACGTAATGTCCATAGACAAAATGCATAAAGGGGGTGATGTGACGTCAAAATTAACATAAGTGGTCGTCATTTCCGACGTCATCGACTGCCATTAGCCTACTTTATGACAGATTTTATGTATTGTACAACAAATTGACGTTTTCTGAGCTCTTATGTACGAAATTGTAACGGCGCTTGTTTTTGACAACATGTTCATCATTGTGACGAGAGTTTGCTTCAGTCAAATTCAACAAAAACTCACAATAACTCGTATATTTGATATTAGAGATCTGTTTCTCACAAAATTTCAATTGTTAGTTTTTATGCCTAACAGCAAATACATTTAAATGAAACTACCCCCAATTGTTGAACTGATTCTTAACAGCGCTCATATACTATAAATAACTTTCGATAAATAATTGAGAACTATAGTTCTGAAGAAAGTGTAAGCCTATAGTAGTTATCAACTATATATCTTATAAATTTTGTAGAACTAAACTTCTTCAGAAATTCTATCACATGGATGCAATATAACTAACCAGGTAAAAAATCATTAAATCAGGTAAATTAAAAATGTCACTTCTGTTGCATTCGTGCGATAGAATGCCTGATAATACCAAATGGCGAAACCTGAGTTTTTGTGGAATCGTACAAAATTCTAAAATTCATTTTTTTTTTGAATATTTTGGAGTATCAACTTTAAACAGCTGTCTCAACGATTGGGAAGTTTAGTAAATTAAAATTTATTGCGCTACAAAAAGGTTTTTGGAATAAAAAAAATATTTGATATTTTTAAGCATTATCAATATATAATATACATTCGTCTCAAATCTTAATTGAGCTTTCGAATAGCATAATACTTAGAAATCTCGGTCAAATAAACATACTAAGAAAATTATTTGTTTACTTTGGCAAGTGTTTTGGAGATGCTGTCACTAAAAATCCTTGGTGACATTTATACCTCAGTATCGAAGAAATTCCCTCGTTTTATCTGCAGTCACCAATTTTTGGTTGTCACCGACCATTCATACAAAATATAAAATATATTGTCACGATTCCATAAATGTCAAACATCATATGTATATGAATTGGTACTATATGGGAAGTAAATCGGTTCATGTATTTTATTATTTTGGATCCTCTACACATACATTATGTTTGGAATTTGACCGTGTTAATTAGTATTGCAAGATCATCACATAAATTCTGGTAAATTTGCACATATTTTCAATGTTGATATACTCATATAATGGCTCCTAAAACAACTTAAGTGCTTAACATATGAATGTTGATTTTTCTAAAATCTCATTGAGAATTTGATAATACTTTCTGAACTGATAACATTTTCCCTAATTGTATAAAGGGTTTTTAATTTGGTTTTAAATTTAATAACGTATTAGAATATCTTGCAGTATAGGTCACAAACTTATTATTTTGAAAATATTTTTAACGTAATTTAGCTATATATATATGTAAGCCATTTTCTTTATTCTTAAACAATCTGTTTTTAATATCTGATAACTATTAAATTTCGGTTTATATCAATAGAATATGTTAATTTTTATCAGTTGATGAATGGATATATTCTGTCACAAAAGTAGAAAAGAAAAATTCAACACACGTTAAAATATGATTAAAAAAGTATCGAATATGTATTGCTTTTTTAACACAAATTTTCGTTAATAGTTTAGTGACAATAATAATTAGTGACAATAAAATAGTTCTGACGATGGCGTGAGCCGAAATAGCTATCAGCTGAATCTCATAAAAAAAATTGTAGAACTAAAATATATTGCTATTTTTTCATCGTGTCAAATTTTATTTGCTTTAATATGTCTTAAATTGGCTTAAAAAATAAAAACATTTAATTAAAAATGATTTAAATTAATTTAATTTTTTTAATGTTTATTATATAAAGCTTACGATTTTTTTTTTATACATACACAGTAAATAAATGAAATTTATTTTTTACTTAATGGAACTTACAGGTCATTTTTGTATGGGCACCTTTATTCGCACATTAGGTACATATCTCGCATACCACCGGTTGGCAATCGCTAGTTTGTATTTCAGTAAAAAGCGCAATTTGAAGGAATTATTCGTGTAATTACATTTTTTAATAATAGATGGCCCATTTATCGTGTCATTGAATTTCGCTGCAACAGTTATTGGCTTTAAAGAATATATAATATTTTAGGATTTAGAATTAATTCTAAAATGCATTCAATCCTCTAGCGAATATTCCAAAATAAGCGTTGGTGTGCTATTTTTCAATTAACGAATATTTTTAACTCCTAAATTTATTTGATCCTCTGGGGTATTTAAAATTTTGAGTTACTTATTAGCAGGCTTACAAAACCAAAGGTCAAGAATTATGAACAAAAATACATCGCACAATTCTGTAGGACACATGACAGTAAATTGTTTCATTATTTCTAAAGCTTTCGGTTTTTGTATACCTGCGAATTGTTAACTAAAAATTTTGCACGAATTAGCTTGTTCGTAATTTATATTGTTATTCAATCTATAGTGCTCGCGATGAGCGAAACCGGGCCTGATTATTCAATATGTTGTGTAAATAGCACTTAAAATGTGTGGTGATTATGTAATAAAAAAGTATTATATTTACGATGTTTTAGACATTCGTGTTTGTGCTAATTGTTTTGTTGAAATATATTTAAGAGTTTTTTTTTCGCTTTTAAGGTATGAACTGTCACTTCTTGATGGAAAGGCATGATATTTTAAATAATAAAAACACATTTTTTAGTACTTATTTCCACAATTTATTTTTTGACCGGTTTCGTTCATTACGAACATTGTCAACTGATAGACTGATAGATATCTATATTTGATAGCAGAGAATTCGTAAAGTTCCACATCGATCGGTTGAAAAGAGTTGATAATATATATATATATATAGATATCGTCTGGCTTATTCAAAACGTCATAACATTTATTTTAAATAATAATATAGAATTTTTAAAACTGCTTAATAGTACTATGTACATATGTAAAATGCGTTTAAGTTAATAGTACGTAATTAAATAGATTCATTGCAAATGTAGCCAACCAAACAAAACAAAATAAATTTCAGATAAAAGAATTATTCTTCATTGCGCTTTTTGTCATTGACACGATATATCGGCCAACGTATTAAATACAAAAAGACAAGAGGTCTGTTTTATTTGTAAATTTAATAAAGAAAACCTTCGAAAAGTCTAGGACAATAATGTGAAGTAATTGATTTTGCATCTCTGTTTTATTGTATTACTTTAAATAGGGATAAATCTAGGAACTCTACAGTAATTTATTAAATAGGTTCCGTTTAACCCTGTCCTATATTGATGTATTTGGAACTTAGTTCCAAAACTGTGCGATGGTATTTGGTATATATTATAAATGTTCTTGTATCTTTAACGTAAAAAAATATATCTTTTAAAACCGTCAAAAAATCATGCAGTTGCCCAGGAAAATAGTTAAGAATGTTTAATACGGTAACGCTCAAACTAAAAAAAATATTGGTTTTTAATTATACGTTTCACAAATTTTTACTTCCCATGAAAAGATTTTGCAGCTCAAACGATCTTCATAAAAGTATGCGTTGTCATTAGGATGTGTATTTAAATGGGGAATTAAATTAAAGCAGTGCTTTCCAAGAGTTTTCATGCTAAGGCTCTCTAAATCTAAAAAAAATAATCAACGACCTTTCTGAAAAAAAAACATGTAAAAGTTAAAAAAACTTGCAACCCACGGGATGGACGATATCAAACAATTTGTAGACAATTTGATGATAAAAAAGACACACAGCCAAAACATAAATTTTCTTATTTTTATCAATGTATTGAATTGAATAGTTGAAGTATATTTTCATGGTGTTAAATAATCAAAATAATTTTTTGAGAATTTTTATTTGAGGGTATATAGATA
The DNA here is from genome assembly GCA_028555115.1 of Himalopsyche japonica. NCBI lineage: Eukaryota > Metazoa > Arthropoda > Insecta > Trichoptera > Rhyacophilidae > Himalopsyche > Himalopsyche japonica. The sequence goes on from JAHFWJ010000104.1 coordinate 82,313, forward strand.
CTATCCATGCCTTTATCCAACTAACTTTCTTTTAGAAATGCTCATTTATAATAGTTTGAAAACTCGAAGAGAAATGTACCTCGCCACATATTCCTTTCGACTTTTACGATGTCATAATTGAGAATTCTGCTATCTTTGATGATATTAAATTGCATACTGTCATGGACATGAACTTTTTGTTCTTTTAAAGTATGCACACATTCTGCCCATGGGGATGCGAATGATAAGAGGATTAACAATGTCTTACAGTATCGCTTCGGATGTCGACTTATTCCAAATAGACGATAGTGAGTTCAGACGAATATTATTTTTTAAGTGTTAAAGAAGGTTTTACATAAGTATTGTGCATTGTTTCTCTTGTTATTTATCCTTTTGATATTCAATGTTATATTTTTAAATATTTTCAACGTTACAAAAGCAAAAAATAGTTATAATTTGTAATTTTTGTAACGTATTTGACAAAATACAGACTGTCGATAAACAAACACGTGTGAATTTTAATATACAGTGGGTGATGGGTTAACGAACAGTTCTGACTGCGAACAATTTGGACAACGAATCACGTATGATTTTTGTGTTCGGACAACGAATACATATTCGGATAACGAACTGAAACGATCTTTCAAATCCATAATAAAAACTTAAGTAAATCGATGTTCGGTTAACGAACAATTTGGAAATCGAACATAGTCTTGGAACGGATTATTTACTTATTTATTATATATTTATATGGCACAAAATTTACAAATTATAAATTCATTGCTTTTGCAACGTAAACATATTTGAACATAAAGTGTTGGGAATTTAACAAATACACAGCAAAATAATCAACAAGTATTGCAAAAAAGTCAACAAAACTCATGAAAAGTCTACTTTAATTGAAAAATAATATTCGCAATATTATGAAAAATATTATGTTCGTTAACCGATTACCCAATATAAAATCAAAATTAATTATATCTGCTAATGATTCGGATAAAAATAAATAAAAAACGATATTTTTTCCACATCAAAGGAATTGGATTCAGAATAAATTAATATACTATTTACTTGGGTCATGAATATCCGTAAGCCACGCCACTGGAGGACAGTTTCGCTTTACCTACACATTGCCACCGTAATTATAATTGGGTTTTCGGTGTCACGTGGTGAATCGATAACATTCGTAGAATAAAATCGTGTCCCATTTTCAAATGTTTAAATATTAAATGCAAGCGGGTTAATTCCACTATTCTCTGGAAAACTTTTCGTGTTTCTGTGGAAGGACATTCTGTGAAAGTCAATCGATATTTTAAATTCAATTTAACTAATTCAAGACCGACCTAGTTTACCTTTTTATGTTTTATAAATGTACTTTATTTTTCTGGAGAAAATTTTTGAGCTGATTTAAAAAATCATTCCAAATTTAGCATTGGCTTTTATTTTAAGTCAGCTGGCACGTTGCTGTGATCTCGGAGTGAGGAAATTAAAGGAAAATCGTTATGATAATAAACAATTTAATTTTTGCTAGTTTCGTTTTAATTATATTTATTTACTATTCAGAGGGAAGGTTGGAGAAAAAGTTGTATGCTAGAAATATTTGCAGGAGTGTATTTCATAATTTCGTAAGGTTTCATATCGATTGAGTGAATGGTGTAGTAATGCATAAATGACAAACAGACACACACACAAGACCAAATTTTTGAAAAAAAATAATATTCGATATTATTGATTCAAATCGTGGCAAATCATGACAGCAGACAGAGTGAAAAAAATAACTCGCGAAGAATCCGATTAGAATCGACACAATTATCGTTAATTTTCATTGCGCAGTGCTACGACTCAGGTAAATGAATTGGAGAGGTTAAATGATTCACGTTTAAGCCACACACTTTCAATATCAATACGTGGAACGGATTCGCCATAAGCTTAGGTGTTGCTGTATTTAGTAGGTAACAGCTGTAATTTAACAACTATTACATAACTATTAAAATAAAAAAGATTTTTGAATTAAATATATTAGGATAGATTTATAGAAATATTTGAACGACGAAGTTTAATTTTTTATCGTAATATGAGAGAAAAAAAGTCATTTTGCCATAGTATTTCAAGTGCCAAAAGAGGTTTAAAAAAGATTGGTATGTTTGTTGCTTTCTATTAAAAGAAAAAATTAAATTCTTTTGTAAACTTAAGACAACTGTATCATTGAAATGTTTTATTTTAAAAATGTTTAAATAAAACTTTATACTAAATGCTATTTTAAACAACAATGGTGAAGGGTTTTTTTTAATCATCATTTGTGGTAAATCGCGAAATAACTTTGCTCAAACAATTGAAAGTCCTTTGAAAATAACTTTAGGTGATAAAACAAATGACTGACGTCGGGAAACAAACAGCGTACGTCAACCTACGCATGTAACATACAAAAATACATGCAAAGTTTTTTTTAAATTTGATATATAAATAATGATTCATTAAACGAGGGTTCAAAAATTATATATAGATAACATTTTAAATACAAACTCCTTATAAATAGTTTTCGATACTCTGCGTGAATCACATTTTATTGATAAGTAAATAAAAAATAGTTTAATTAAGTAATTATTTAATCAAGACAACACATATTTTCAATTCAGAGTTCCATAACACGAATTCAGTTGACGTAATATTTTAGTCTTCAGGGAAACGAAGTGAGGTGTCACTATTTTCTTGTTTACGATGAATGACATTGTATCAGGTATTTGAAACAATTTGTTTGTGTACAGTGAACTACAATTGTGTAATCAAAACAAAACTGGTTTTCAAATAACTGACACTTTGTAAATATATTATATAATATAAGCTAGATTTATTCGCCTTTTTATCATTTTATATTTGGTTCTTGAGAGACAATTTATACAAATAAAAAAAACGAATGAATAGTGTATCATCCAATTTGATACGGGAATCAAGCGGTGGCATTACTGTATGCTTTGTCTTAACCGGTTAACTGCCGGCAGGTACATGTATGGCGGTACCCAGCACGCCGCGAATTTTACGACAAAAATAAAACCTTCTAAACATATCGTTATTGAAAGTGTAATAAAGTTTATTTATAAAACATACCAAATAAATGAAGAGCGCGCCAGTCGTGCAGTCATTTATCCATAATCATAAAATTAATTATACATTTAAATAATTGATTTTTCTTTAATAAAAGCCCATTTAAAACGGCGCGTCTTAAGACGTAATTTTTGTATGAGCGGCGCTCCGTTCACAGAAAATTATGCGTCTTAAGACGCTTTTGGCAGTTAACCGGTTAACGATCTTGGTGCGTAGTGCCTTTGTTGGTGGTGACCAAGGTTGTGGAGTCATTAAAAAAAAAACACGATTATGGCTAAAAAGCTTTTATTTTGTCAGGTTCAAAGATCAGCGGCAAATTGTTAGATATATTTATTTATATTTATATTTTTAAAAATCTTCTTATCCAACCATACTCGAACTTTTTGTTCCTCAGGGACGCATTCCGATTTTTGCTTTTCTACGTGAGCCGCAACATATTAATAGTAAACTGTAAATGTAACACATACTATACGGCATACATATGTATGTATCATGATGTCAAAATAAAACTATTTTATTTTTTGTGAATATTTATTTATTAAATTAGACTTACCAGCATAAGAACAAAATATAAAATATTTTGGCAATAATAAGAAATTTTACTGCCAAAATCAGTCTCCTAAATACAACTTCAAAACTTCAAATTTAAGATGAAAAGAGAATTTTTTGTGAATTATGATGTTGAGTCAAACTTTGGACTATATATAACTAAATATTTGGTAACTATAATTATTTTGGGCCGAACATATGAGCTATTTGGGCCGCAGTTTGAGTATCGCTGGTCTAATCGAAAAAATACTCAAAGTCGCTCGATTTTCACTACTCCGAATTCGGTCATAACACCGACACTTTATGACTCCGACTCCATTTACTTCAAGCTTAGAGTTTTTTTGTTGATATTGTTATAAATGGTTTGGCTGCCATGTTGGGTCGTAAATTGATTTTTTTGCTAATAATTTTTTATCCTCGAAAGAAGGTCAATGCTCTAGATGGTTTTAAAGTTCTCTCTTCGGAGTCGTGTAGTCATATTCTTCTTTTTTCTACTGATTCCGATTCATTCGTACACCAGTCAGGTATCCTGTAAATGAAGGAAGTGGTCTTTAGTAGTGAGGGAGGTTTGAGGTTTGTCTAAGAAGGCTTTAGCATTAAAACTCTCCAGAGTGTGTTTAAGTCTGTTGACGTGTTATCGTCATAGCTATTTAGTTTGGGTGGATCATTGTATTGGGATGGTCCTTCACGTCGCTGTTGTTACACACATTATCAGTCGGTGAAAATTATAATTTTTCTCAATCCACCTATTGCGAGTGACTAAATATTAAAAAAACGAGATATATCCGGACTCTATGATCTGGTCGTAAAAGCTATGCTCTAACGACCACGGGAGTCTTGGTCTAGATAATTGAAAAACGACTAAAAAAAATTTCGTCTGTAATTGCTTTGAAGTGAACCAAAAAAAAAACGTGACCCTCTTATGATTTTTTAATATTTGGCACATTGTATGTGCTCTGTTTTACCAGATATAATTTTTTTATTACATTTTTTTATCTAACAAAACACTGCCAGTCGCTTAATATAAATTCATAATAAATCTAGACTTCTTTTTACGCGATTTTATAGATGATATCGTTATTTTTTTTTTGCGCGGCTTATTTGTTATTACCCGATTTTTTACAAAAAGTCATGATTAAAATGAATTGACAATGCATGACGGAACTTTATAAATTATGTCAACTATGAAAAATGCAGAAATCATACCAAACATTTATCACTTTCAAAGTGTGAACTGTTACTTCTTGGTGAAAAGGCATGATATTTTAAATAAAATAAGAACATTTTTTAATACTTATTTCCCCGATATATTTATTAATTAAAGTATTAACAATTCAAATTTGATATTGAAATTCCATCAAGTACCTCTAGTCGAGATCGTAAATTTATTCAAAATTCAACTTTAAATAATAAAAAATGCATACCTACGAAGAAAAAATTTTGTATCTTCATAAATTTTTGATATTTAACAAATTATGTGAGATTTTTTTATATGTTGAGTAAAAAACGATTCTATCAATGCCAATATAAATTGTAACACAAATTAAAGCTTCAAACTCATTTCTACATAAAAAAATTGTAATTATTTATTGATTATCAATTTTTAATGAAATATTTCTATTAGATCAAAAAATTTAATACACCACGTGTAGTGAGTGTCATGTTGTATATTTCAGGGTTAGTTTTCAGTTACAAAGAGTGCGTTTGTGTCGCCATTATTTAGAAATGATTATGAAAAATAAAATTTTACACCAGGGATGTCACACGTGTCCGCCATCACAATAAATACTGAGAAAATAAAAATGTCGGCAGATAATCCAGTGAAGACAAACGAAACTATTGATCAGTATTTTATATTCTGTTGAACATTTTATCAAGAAATTTTATCCGTAGTGAAGTTATAAGTCGTATTCGTAACGTCACGCATATATTTTGATGTTTTTTCTATGAAGTTTTGACCATATTAAGATTGTATAAAAATTCAAATTGTTGGTTAATTTTCTACTTTATCTTCCGACCCGTCTACTGCTGAAACATACGAGGAAAAATGGGAATGAAGTGTACATAAATTCATTTTTATTTATTAATTTACCACTCGTTGAATTCGAGAAGTATAATATTTGCGATTATCTTTCAATCATCTGATGTGAAAACCATATGAAACAAAGGTTATTTTAGTTGACTACAACTGACTGTAAGTCCGCCCTTCCATCGCTCTTAATGGAAGTACTCCATTGGGATGTTTTGATTACAGATTCTTGTTAATGACAAATAGGGTTGGACGATAACATGTCAACTTCAATAGGGCAGCTAAAGGAATTTTACCAAAGCTGCTAACTTATATTACTTCCAAGAATTTCAATAGTTTATCGATATATAAAACATTAAATTTCAAAAAAGCAGTCAAAAAATTGTTTTTAGCACGCTAAAAAAATGCAATATATTGTAGCTCTACATGCGTTTTACTGTAGTTTTAGTTCGAAACGTGAATCCCGGGTCCTTCAGTTCAATGAATCGACAATCTCATAAATTAAATTCCTATATTGTGTCACTTGATGTTTAATCGTTACTTGCCAAATTAAAATAAATAGGTATTTCTTAACAAAAAAAAACGATTATATTTTAATGATATTGCTGATTATTATTTGTTGTAAAATCCTTTCAAGAAAGACTCATTAAAAGCATTTATAGTTAATGAATCTTATCACAGCCAATTGTGTAAATTATCATTAGATCAATATTATTGAATTTATTTTGGCTGTCATTTAGTCCTTGCTTTGGGGTCTGTGTTTTCCTTCAATTATTAACTTTTATATATAGACGATACTAACTGTTTATTGTGCGTCAGTTCTGTTGCATCCGTGTGATAGAATACCTGAAGATGCCGAAAGGCGCAACCTGGGTCGTTCTTGACAAAACATGTGGAATCGTACAAAGTTTCTAGAATTCAAATTTGATATTGAAGTTCCATAAAGCACCTTTAGTCGATATCACAAGCTAGATTTGGGGCTCGGAACCGAAAGAATACGAGTGTGTTAACTATAACATAGTTTCTAAACCTTTTTACATCCGCGGATCACAAAAAATCCAAAAATGTTTGCGGACCATCAACATTGGAATACAATAATAAATACTTATGTAATATAATTGACTTTTATTAAAAAAAAATTTTTTTGCAATATCGTATGCTGATACAAGTTGGTTGTCCCACCTCCACCCGTTATGTGTATGCAGCTGTTGTTACACGGCCGCCATCCATAAGGCAATACTAATAAAAAAAATCTGTTTTAGTCCTCATATTCTTGGCCCGATACAGAGCTGCTAATAATAATATTTATGTATATTAAAATATTTTAAATAATAAAAGCACATTTTTTTTAATTTTAGTACTTATTTCCACAATATATTTTTTGATCAGGACCGGTTTCGCTCATCGCGAGCATTATCAACTGATAGAATACAATTTACAAACAAGTCTATTTATACAAAACAAAAAATTAATTTGAGTTAAAGGTAGCAGGTGTACAAAACCATGGGTACAAGAACTAGGAAACAATTTACATAAAATCATACAATATTGATACAAATAAAGTAAATTAGTATAAAAATTAAATGTTCACAATCACTTATTAAGAATTAAATTACAATTATGGTAAATCAATAATCCATTAGGAGCTCTAAACAATCAATAAGAAAGTAAGGAGTGGGAAATTTTTAATGACAAAAATAACCCACAATCACTACTTAATGGAACAAAATAAATTAATACATGAGAAGTCGATTAAAGATAAATCGATGAGATGGGAAGATATGGTCAGTCAGGGGCGTTCCAATATTTTCTGTAAAAAATTTAAGTAAAAGGAGGCAATATCATTTTTCAAAAAAAAAAAAAAAGGGAAACAAATAAAAATAATAATATTTATTTGAAATATATATTTATTAATCTAATTTAATGAGTATAACAATGGTGACGACGCAAAAGTAGTTTGTTCATTTATAAGGTTAGAATTAGGCAAAAATTTATATCGATTAATTTCAAGGATTTCTTGTTTATCTAATTTCAGTGATTTGTTATTGAAATGCAGGATTTTGTAGTTTATAGTAAAATCACATGAATGTTTATTTTGAAACAAATGGTTTCCAAAAGTAGAAATCTCATCGCCTTTTTTGGCACAAGCTAAATGTTCCTTAAATCTAGTATGAAAGGATCTTCCTGTTTGACCAATATACCTAGCCTCACAGGAATCACATTTTAGAAGATAAATACCACTTTGGCTTAAAATATTAATTTTGTCTTTCGTGTTAACTAACATTCGACTAAGATTATGATTGTTATAAAAAGATACATTAAAAAGTTTTTTGTCTAACTTCTTGGATATGTTTTCAGAAACTCGGCCTAAATAACTTAGTTTTACCCAACGTTTTTCAACGGAGGGAACATCAATCATCAAGCTCGAGGTTACATTTAATAAAGCTAATTTTTTAGTTTTTTTAAAGACAAGTCGATCAATCAACTTTGCATCGTATCCATTGTTAAGTGCGATCTGTTTAATGGTGTTTAATTCTAAATTGAAATTTGATTCTGTCATAGGAATCGTCAACAAGCGATGAATAAAAGAATGAAAAGTTGACAACTTTTGTGAAATGTGGTGTCTAGACGAGCTACTTATGATATTGTCACTAAAAGTCTCTTTTCTGTAAATACTGAAACTATGACGATTATTAATTAGTTCAACGGTTAAATCTAAAAAGTTTATTTTATGCATACCCAATTCCATTGTGAATTGAATTGAACTATGAATCTTATTCAAAAAATATATTGTGGAAATAAGTACTAAAATTAAAAAAAATGTGTTTTTATTATTTAAAATACAATGCCTTTCCATCAAGAAGTGACATTTAACACCTTAAAAGTATATTAAAATATACAATAACAAAAAAAAACAACATGAAATTCAATTGTTTTGGCTCATCCAAAAATCTTCGCGGACCACCCAAAAATTTCCACGAACCACCGGTTGAGAAACTAAGGGATGTGAGACAGCCTGTGTTATACGGTGCGTGTTTTTTTAACAGTATCTAACGGCAATAAGCTCGGAACGATCTCAGCTAAAAAGGATTTCGTGACACCACTTAAAATGGGAAATCCCCTCTTATTGAAGTGAAATAAACAGGTGTCACAGAAACGTGACGTGGGTTATAAACGAGGGGGTAATTTTAATATTGATATTCTACTAGTGACACGTGACCGCCACGTTTCCACGGACGTAACAAACGCCGTCTCTTCGATGATAATTAATACCTGTTCGACCATCCCCTATCATATATTTAAGTGTTGCCACCCGACGAAAAAATATATTCCTTTTATAGTGCTTAAAGAACTGTCACTTCTTTATGGTTAGGCAATTTATGTATATGATATTTTAAATAATATAAATATATTTCAAACCGGTCGTGATCGTTAAATTTATTATGGAAATAGTATTTATAAATGAGTTTTTATTATTTAAAATATGAATTTTCTTCAAAAATCAGCGATTTCCAAAATGTATGCTGCCACGCCCCCCTTAAAAAATCTTTTTTCGTGCCTCTCTCCTTCCTTTTTATTTTTAATATATTAACCAATATATAAACGTTTTAAGTGCTAATAACTTTGTTTTCAAAAACAGAATTGCTGTAATTACATACAATTACTAAAACAATAGTAAGGTTTTGCATAATATAGCAAAATCGTACCAACTACAAATATGTACAAACATATGAACTTTTGTTTTAATATTAAATTATTTACTAATCTGATCAACAAAATATAATGCGAAGGATGTTGCTGTTTATTGACACAAAGTTTTTCAAATCTTATGGTATAATTAAAAAAAATATATCCCAAGAAAGTTATTGGCACCTCGCCTCCTTTAGCGAAAGCCCCCGAGATTGGAAGCCACTCTCTTAATGAATGAAACACAATTTAATAATTACAATATTTTTCACAATTTTACACTCATTACGTTAGGAACGGTTTCGATCATCGTTCGCATTATTTTATGTTGGAAAATTGGGTTATATGAATATTTTGTCATTTATATAATCGATAGCATTTTCAATTGATGTCTCACTTGATAATGATCATGCTGTGCGAAACCGACAATATAATAAAATATGTCAAACTTTTAAAATAATAAATACTCATTTTTAGTACGCGGTCGTTATTATAAAATATATTGTGAACGTAGTAATAAAAATGTGTTTTTATTATATCCTGCCTTTCCATTAAGGAGTTACAAAAAACCTTAATCGTCTAGAAATTTAAGATAGACTTTATCAAAAAGTGATCCAACCTTCTTATACCATCTTTTTACAAAAGGAAATCAAAGCTATCGGTAAATAAATTTTGAATGAATTAATTAAGGCAACAATCTGGGCGACAGGTAATAAATGTGTAGACCGTTGACAGCTGGTGTGTGACCAACGTTAACATTTTTTTTTAAAACAGGATATCTTTTAATTTAATGAAATAGTTTTTGCATTCCAAAAATGCATATTTCTTCATAAATATTATATATGAAAATATCGGCTTATGTCCGCTATGTTCTGATCAGGGCGTCAAAATAGCTATCAACTATATACCCTATAAGTATTGTATAATTAAAATACAATGCTATTTTTACACTGTGTTATAATGGAGTTCTACCAGGTAAATACCATTTCAATAAATATTGAAATATGTAGTTTAAAAAATTAAAAGAAAAACCTTTTCTTCAGTGTGTTGTTTTTCTCAAAACACGTGCGTTATTTGAAAAATAAACCATAACGAATAAACTAAGCATATTAGGAACGAACAAGTGAAAATGAATAATTTATGTAGTATGTATTGTATTTTTCCGACAAACAAATGACGAAAAAATTATATATTTGGTTTCGTGTTAACAGGATTTAAATTTTTGATATGATTTCGTGTTTCAATAATAGATAATTACTGTAAGAATAAAAACCCGACCAAAAGATATCTGTCAAATAGAACATATGACATTTTCAATGGCATATAATTAAAGTAAATCATTTTACGACAGTTATTTGAGTTTCCTTTTACTTTTTTGTGTTCGAGTAAAGATAAAAACTATTCAATTGATTTGTTTCCATAAATTAACACCGGTAACCGCACTCAAACTAGCAAAACTGCATTTTAAAATTAGCAATATCAATAGTTAGTGGTCAATTGAACAGGAACTAAATAAAGAATATATCTAAAATAGATTCTGTTTGAAATTATGCATTCATCATTATAGTAGTTAATCGGTTGGAAATTTCAACACCATTATGTTATTTGTTTTAACAAATGAAGCATTTTAAGAATAGATCATTGCGCGTCGTTTTCAATGCAAAGTGATTGGTTATGCTTTAATTGTCTATGGTTTCAATTAAACAAATTCGCGGTTTTCCTGTATTTGATTCAAATATCTGGATACAATGTATACAATAATTTAAATGGACGTAACCAGCACAAAGTAATACGGTTGTTGCATTGTCACGTTCTCGTCCACTGAACTAAAATAGTAAAATAAGTTTTCCCGCTGCAGGGTTGACAGCAGGTCGGCAGCCATTTTGTATAATAATATAACACTTTTTTTAAATGTATTATTTTATATTATGGACTGACTGGCCACCATTTTGAATATCGAATGTTTATTTGACATTTATCTGCAAACATTATTTATAATACTTTTATGGTTAATGTATAACTAAATTTTTTAGTTCGATTTTAGCCGAACGTGGTTTTACTTTTTTAATGCTTCATTTGAATGAAAATCGTAGATGGTATCGGGTGGAATTTTTACGTTGATTTATGTGAACGTCCTATCTCAAAATGATAACGTTTTCAGAAGAAACCGTTAAAGAAAAAAAAAAATCATAACATGACCAAAGTTGTTGAAGATGATATTTGACTAACTAAATGGGTATTTTTGATCATATGAAATTTAATTTGAAACTTTAAAATTCGACAGGTTGTGAAATTATACATTGTGTAACGTCACGCATGGTTTGTCGTATTAACTTTTCAAAAGTAAATCTTTTTTTTATTTTATAAAAAAAGTTTTAAGTGTTAATTGAATTAATGAAATTCAACACAAAAATAAGCTATCATTTATGAAATCGATTGAAAGTGCTTGATGGAACTTTAATGTAAAATTTTAATTGTTGAAACTTGGTACGACTCCACATGTTTTTTCATTAAATACACGGGTTTTGCTTTTCTATTGCAACAGACAAATTTCGTAGAATGCCTGAAAATGACGAAAGGCGAAATCCGTGTCGTTAATGACAAAACACGTAGAATCGTAAATTTTGAAAATTCAAACAAAAATAAATTTTAACATAAGTATCAACCAATTTTTAAGTACTATTTCCACAATATATGACCACGACCGGCTCAGCTCGTCGCGAGCATTATCAACTGATCCGTGGAAATATTACTCCAAATGTGGTTTTATTATTTAAAATATCATGACTTTTAATTAAGAAGTGATAGTTAACAACTTTTAAGTGAAAGTGTCAACTGCCATGTGTGTGTATCAGTAGTTGATACATTAATAGTCAGGGGCTAATAAAACAAATATATAGTTCAGTCCTCCGAAACCTTTTCTCACCTGCGACACACCAAAACTCTTTATAAAAATCCGCGGCACACAAAATGCTAATATATGTAAATATTACATTGATAAAAATTTCTTGACAATAAATTTTAAATTATATACATAAGGAACAATTGTATTTTACCGTGACACATCAGTTGCGGAGCACTGATCTATTTAACGTTTATTTTCCTACAACATGGAGAGTTGCCATCAATAACATAATTAAATGATATTGCGGTTATTTAAAGTGAAATCGAGGATTCGTCAAAACAGAACGCGCTAACTAAATTTTACCAATGTACTATGTAACATATGGGCAAAATCCGAAGAAGAATAATTTTCGCTACTGCGGTGACAAAATCGTTTTGCTTGAATCCCATAATTGGTGAGTAAACAATCGATCATGATGGATATGATTATTTGGAGATTATTGTTTCATATTGCTTTGCCCTATTTGAGGCATGCATTGTGAATAAAATGGATAGGTTTATTTATTTGTGCATTGTAAATCCGGTTAATCGGTTCACCCTGTGGTCGATTGTGAGTTTTCCGCGAAACTCATTTCATTATGTGGCCGAGGGTTAGAGCTTGTGAATAAAACCTAGATTGATTTTATTTTTAAATCGATTTATAGATTGCTTTTAGTGTGTTAACTGTTCTTGGCGAAAATCAGAGTTGAGGATTCGTTAAAAAAACACAATTTCGACTCTGACATTAACCAACAACATGACTCAGTTTTTTCCTACTATTACTATTAATGTGCATTAAATTGAAGATCAATCAATAAATCTGGCAAATTTTTCATTGATATATTTTTTCAAAATAGTCACTCTTTTTTACGAATTTTACTTCGGCCATAACACCAAAACTCCACAACTTCGACTCCCCAACCCTAGTGAAATGTTATTGTATTTACAATTTAGTATTATTAAGTGTCATATATAATACTATTTACCCTCACTGCGAGCATAATTACTTGAAACAATAAAGAAAGACAAGTATTTTAAAGCAACATATAGAGATTATAATCACCAAGTGTACCAAAACCAATGGTTTGAGTAAAAATTTGAAAATGAAATTAGCTTCCAAATTTTTTGAACGGAACGGCTGGTTGAACCTGGGATATAATTTACGCGATATATAATATAAAGCGATTTGTGAATCACTCCATTTTTATGGTTCAAATACGTGGAAGGGAAGTGATTTTAGACACCACATAGAATTTTATCAGTGATAATGAACATATTCAATTTTATAATTTGAAATAAAAATTATGTTTAAATACGTGAGACGACATATTACTTACAATTATATAAAAAAATATATGAAAATAAGCTTGAGAAAAATCCTTAGAACGGCTTAGTTTGAAAAGCTAAGCCATTCTTAGCTTAGTTATTAAAAATCATATAAATCTTTTGTGGAACATAATACTTAATGATAATAAAAAACACATGAAGTACAAACAAAATTTACATATGTTATGTTTTAATGACAATTTTTTGGAAAATTTTAAGTAATTCAAAATGTTTGTGAGCTCTGTTGGAGAAAAAGTTTTCCTTCACTGCCTCTCGCCATTCATTCCAAGATAATTATTTACAATCATATTATAAAATTTAAATATTTGATGGTTGTGATTGTTTAATCATTACAGTTTATTGAAGCCATTATTCTGTTTTAATATGTCTACATGAATCATCATGAGTTAATCCTTTGGCGTGATACACGCAGGAAAATTGAGAGAATAAACACATAACAGTAGTTATAAGAACCGTATCATAATGGGTTCTACCAAGTAAATGTCGATCCAACCAAATATTGACACCTGTTGTTCGAATCTTGTTCTAAATAAGTTTTTTATTTAGATTTGATAAAAGGGAAATAAAACAATGTTTACTGATAAAAATATATTATATTTATAAATTGATCTAAAAATATTATGTGTACACAGTCAGTATATATCTATCTTACAAATAAATATGCAGTAAAAAATGAAAAAAAAATCGTTTACATGCGTAAGTATTAAAAGTAAGTAGCCTTTTTCACCGGAAGTGATTCAATAGTAAGTCAAAAAGTATCAAGTCGAAAAATTGCAGTTTTGAGTCAAGTATGAGGAAATGTTTTCAATACCGATATTTAACAGTTCCGAAATGAAACAAGTGTAAATTTGTCGTTATTTCTACATTGACAGTTAAAAAATTAATTAAGTAGTGGTGTTGTTGAACGAATTTATTAAGATTATCAAAACAAACCAGGCTTTATTATTAACATGTAAATGACAGTTTTGACACTGTTGTATTTTTAGTATAATCTATTGACACATAGCAATTGGTCGTCGAAATATTTGAAACATTGGCGGAGTCAGAATTTTTATTTTTTTTATTTTACTTAATTCTATACTAAGTACAACTATTCAAAAAACTACATTTTGATACAAAATTATATAAAACGTTTAACCCGTTTCCTGCTGATTTGTATAAAGGCTGTTCCAATTTTAAATACCTTAATTAATTTATTATAGTATTATGTAAAGCGAACACATAATAAGATTATTAGGAAAAATCAGGCTATATTTAAAGACAAAAATTCGTTCTTGCACAAAAGTTTTAACACTGCTTATATTTTTGAGTGCATCTTATTTAATATTAAAATTATCATTAGTAGTCCAAGAGATAATAGCGTTTGTTTTATATCAAAAGACTTTCGTAATTAAAATTTTTAAAAATATTGAAATCTTTTTTCAGAACGTCATTTTTTGATTTATTACACTTTTGAACTTGGTATTAGTATGAAAGACTGAAATTAAATGACTATGAAACAATTTCTGGGTTATTAAATACGTTACTGAATATCAGTGAAAGAATAAAACAAAAAATAACTTATTCAGATGGACAGAATCTGGAAATTAATTTCATATATTTAAAATGTGTTTTTATATATAATAATAACTAGAATTAAAAATGTGTGTGGTAAAAATAAGACCTAATTTAAGCTTTATGTTTTAATCTCACTTGAAATAATTTTTGTATCATTCTTTCTTATTTCTTCTTGACTATCTTCCTTCGGGATCTCTTTCGGATCAAACTTATACCCGAGTGACATCATTTCTTTGACTATCGTTGGGTTGCATTTAAGGGAGTCCAGCCAAATGGTGTACGAGAAGTCTGGTCTTGAGCCACCATATTTTTCTGGCAGGAATTTGGGTTCTATATGCTTATGTAACGACTCCATATTTGATCCATGGAAGAAGATTTTCGATCGCATTCTTTCGTCTATAAGAGGTTTGAAGACTGCGTAGACGGTATCGAAGATCCATGATTGGTTCAGTATGTGAAGAGCGTGGGTTTTCATTGGGAAACTTGTCTGAAAACAAAAACATTATTTAACAATTATTAAACAACAACTTTCAATGAATTCAGTGGTTAATTCGTAGATTTTTTTTAACTCACAGTGTCTTGATTGTTGTGATAGCTTTTCGCAGTGTGTTGATAGACAATAAACAGGAGAAACAATACAATTATTTAACATTAATAAAACATCTGATTTTTAAGCAATACAAATTAATGTTATTGAGTTTTGTTACCTAACAATAACAAAGAAAAACATTTAAGACTATTCAGAGATACAGCTGTCAGTCAATCTCATTTAAATTGCATAAATATTGTGTAGCATAAATGTTGAAAAAAATACATTCAAGGACTTTCATAGACAATCAAATTAATTTTGTAAATCTTTTTTGTTGTGTTTGATTTCTTCAGTGTTACTTGATTAATGAATTAATATGTTAAATATGTTGTGATGTTTCTTTGTTATTGTGGTCATCGTTTCTTACATGTGTGCATTTTTTTTAGTTATGCTTCATTGCGTTTATTCAAATTGTAATTTAAAAAACAGCTAATTAATTATATTGTATTTAATTAAGTTTTTTTTATAATGCTTCAAGTATTACCATTATTTAAAAAAATGACATTGCAGTGACATCTATGAGAAAAAATTCAGAATTTTTAAATTTAATTGATTTTGTCTCTTTTAAATTTTATTGCGAGTCGATGCAAAGATTCTTTGAAAATATTTTTCTCATTTTATAACTAAATAATAAAAAGTTATTCTTTCATTATCATATATTACTAAAAAAAAAGCATTGCAGTGGCATCTATGGGAAAGAAAATAAGATTTTTTATTACAAGCCTTCATTGTCTTCTTGCTATTATTTTTTCATCTGTCACTAATAAAAAAGCTAAATCATACTTTCATTACTATAATATTTAAGCGTAATCACGAAATAGTTGTTTTTTTTCTATGGTGCTATAGTTGAATTCTACTGTGTAAGTGAAATAAAATATAATGTCATCAAGAGAAATAATTTGAGTCAATCAAATCTAAAACTTCTTAGAAAAATTATTTTTAACAAAGTTTCCTTTCAGTGAAAACGTTATATTATAAACTCTTACCACCATGAGCTGGATGACTCGGGATGCAACAGATGGCGTAACCTGCCATGCGTGCTGCATTGAAAGATTTTCCAGATCAAAGATGGCTACTCCTCCCATTATCTGTGCCCGAGGCTCCAATATTCCCAGCTCCAAAACGATCAACGTTGCTTTGAAGAGCTCCTCCACTGAATACGCATTGGGATCCCAATTACCTGAAATAAGTGATTGATTTAGGAATAAATCTTTAGTAAGTCCTGATCCAGTACAAAATGCACAATTTCTAAAATATTCGTTGGTTCACACTACTTCTGAATGGGTCAAATTTTAGTAGATTTAAGATTTTATAATTTGTTTGCTCTGTGTGCGTATAAGTGTATTTTAATTATAAGTGAATATTAATATACTTCATACCAATTCTGTAAATCATGCTCCGTCTTCCATCTTGATCTCTGTATGGTGGAACTGCCAAGACATCAGCATCTCCAAGGTATCTTAGATTAAGTGGTTCAACATCTTCATGCATTGCAGGATTTTCTTCTTTGAAGAGGTAGTAATTCACAATCTGATCAAAATTAAAGACTTTTTCTTTTAAGCAATAAAAAAGCTTCATCATACAAATGATAGATGCCACTAATAATATTTTTCTTTCAAACAGTATCAATCATAAACGGTGATTGTAGGGCACTTAGTGACATCTTTTAATCTAAAAAAATATTTTTACAAACAATCATGTGATTTAGTAGTAAAACTTTGGTAAAATAAAAAAAACATTTTGCAATCGACAAAAGATGGCACACAATTAATTCGTCATTCTCGATAATCCATTGAAAATTTTAAAATGTCAACAAACAGGAAAAAAAATATTCAACGAAAAACATATGTTTCTTATAATAATAATATTTAGTTCTGTATCTAAAAATGCAACTGACACTTAATCCATCCTATGCAACAGCATTAAAAAAATTTAAGTCACTTGGGATAATTGTTTTATTTTTATTAACTTTATTTTATGAATTACACAAATGTTTTTCTATAATCATTTGATATTTTTTTATATAGATGTCACTGGTTGCACAGGTGATAATATTTTTTTATGTGGAAATACTGTAAAAATGTCGAATTCATCTTGATGTCAAAGGAATTATATTTATTTTTACTTTCATTTAAAATAAACCAAAAAAGACACGGAAATTATGGGTAATCATGGTGAATAGTTTAAGAATCCAATAGAAAAAAAAATCGCGTGGCTTAATTGAATATTAATGATGTATATCGGAGAACTTACTAATCTATGTGCTCTTTCTATGATGAAAGATCTTGCCCTCAAAAATCTTAAAAGAAAAGCGTCGTCCATTCTATGTGGTCTACATTCTCCCCTTTCTGAAATAATTTGAAATAGTATTTGAGATATATCAATAGATGGCAATGCAATCATAAAAATAAAATTAAAGTTTCCAACAATGCTTTGTATTATATTTTGTCTTCGAACAGAATCGAGTGAAAAAACTGCTTTTTCTAGGACAACAACAACACAGGCCTGTTATATTAAATGGCGTCTGATATGGTTGTATTCAATTATAAGAACTCATAGCTCTTCATTTTAATTCAAAAGGATAAGACGTTTATAGCCTGAAGATGGTTTTTAAAGAAGGGAAACACATGTTGCTAGTATTATAAATCATTAAAAATGAACTTCTATAAAGTTACTGCTGATATGTTGTATAAACATTTTTATTAATCCTTCATAATGCGTGTATATATTTATTATATAGAATTAAGGTTTTAAAATAATAAAAAGCAAATTGGGTTTTTAGCTCACCATATATCATGTCTCTCAGGTCCTCCAAGTACTTTGCACGAGTTTCAGGACATTCTCCGAGGTGGACACGAGCATATTCGAGCAATTCTGGTGGAGGCTCACCGATGTCCAATTCCGCTGACCATTCTTGAGGCATTTTTTAATTTATCAGCAAAACCTTTATCGAGAAAGAAAATGATTTCATTAGCAGTCATGAAATATGAACTATTGTATGATGAGATCTTTATGATCATGTGTGGCAAAAAAATGGCAACACTGAATTGTTAGTGAAAACAATTGTAAAAAAAATAAAAGAAACATTAAGGTTTACTTCTTTCAACAAATTCAATTATTATAAGTCAAATAAGATACGAAAAACATTTTGATTGTTTTCCACACAAAAGATAATCCAACATTGAGTGTTTCAAAAATTGAATTGAGTATTGTTGGTATTTTCAAAAATTATGATTATTAACTATTAGGAAAAAGTCAGTCCAATTTAGAATTTAAAAATTAGCTTATTTATGACGTCGACTGAGAGAGACTTGGAAATTCAATATCAAATTTGAATCATTTAAACTGTACACTACTACACGTTTTCTATTGCATATAAGTGATGTAATGTCAATGTGACAGAATAATTAAAAAAATAATGTTTTAACTCATAATGAATGACAAGAGAATCTGACCAATTCATTAACTATAAGAAAAAGTCAATAAGTTCAATTGTTTAAACTTATGTTTGTAATATTTTACGAGACACATTATCCTTGATTACAAATATAATACGATGTAAAAATAAAGATAAAATCAATAATAAATGACATTACATGGCTAGATTGTAAAACAGTTTTTTTCTAGTTGTTCTTGAATTATTACTACAGTTAAATATATCAAACGATTATATTTGTAATTCCCTTTCGCTAAAGGTTTTATAGATTGGAATAAAATTAATTTTAGATGCACTCTTTAGGTCAGGGCTACCCAGTTTGAGAAGTAATTGATTGTAGCATTCTAAAATAAAGTGTTTATTTACTATCCAAAGTACATAACAATACTTCAGTTCCAAAGTGTCACAACTCAAAAAGTATACATATTTAAAAATATTTTAAAAGTTAATTTTGAAAATAAAAGGAATACATTAAAAGAGATTGCAAGGAAGTTAATTAAACAAGCTCATGTAAAATTTTATTCTGCGTATTAAAAATAGTATTCGCTTGGACTCTCATACACATGCAATATGTCAACATTTAAAGCAATAATATTGGAAATTATTAATGCTTTAACATTGGTATCCCCATTGGCGGACTGGTTCTGCACTTTGGAAAAACAAACAATTAATGACCACGACTTGTCAAAAAATATGCGGAATATACGATTTGATATTATCAAGGATGGAAGAATTCTCATTTTGGTCTCGTAAAAGTTGAAAGAAATATGTGACATAATATTGCACGGTGAGTATAAAACCATAGCAAATGCAAATTTTTCGATTTTGAAATTTTAATGTAAAACAATTGCAAAAATAATTAACTTTGATAATGTAAGAGTGAAGCAACTGGAAACTCATTCTTTTCATAAAAAAACAGATTATTTGCTTTTAAAATAATAAGAACTACATAATTGTTAATTTAACCTTTTCGTCACCGCGAATAAATAACGATACAGTGCTCATCAGGAGGAATATTTTTGGTCACAATAAAACATGTCTAACAATTTTTTTTTGCTGTGTTATAAAGAAATTATAATTTACTTACAAAATATTGTAACCCGCACTGATTTTTAGAGTATATTCTTGTAGTTAACCAGTTTCAAAATTTAATTGTCCGATTGAGTCGCACACGGTTCCAAAAGTGTGCTTTCGAGATATTTCGTCTGAGGCAACACGAACACTGCACTATTCGACGAGATATCTCGTTTATGGCAACCACCAGGTTAAAACAAGAGTATCTCTGCTCATAATTCACTTTAGAAACACTATTTAGATATCATATATTCATTGTGAAACTCGAGTAATATATACATCAAGCTTACGTTTTGAAAAACTCTTTTTTCTGACAAAACAAAAACTTTAAGCCGTACTATCTCTAAGCTAGGTTACTTACAGATGCGTTAGTTTTACATTCAAAGTGAGATATACAATATATACCTGACGAATTCTTTATAATTCTGGCCAATTCAAAACACTCAATCGCCTTTTTGTATTTTCGTTTTCGCCGGTGTCACGGTCAGTGAACATTTCCAGGAATTTATGATTGAGCTCAATTCTCGCATTGAGTTTCCGTGATTCATTTGAGAGAATTTATGTTTACAGATTTGGCGAGGTCGTGGATAATTATTACATACATTGATTAATTGGCAAGATCGGCAAACCGTGCTGTCAGCTGTCGTATTCTTTGTTTCGATCAGATGCGAAATATTTGAATAATAATCAAAAAAAATGCTATCAATTTTAGTCAAATTGTGTCCGTATTTTGAATAAAGATTGATGTTTTTTAACTTGAAAAAACTTAATTCACTTATGGTTGTATATTCGATGCTGTTTTTTCTATTCTTTATTTATGAAAAATGGAAGATTTAAAAAGTATTCGATACTATATACAGTTTTGAAGTCGTATTTTGTCAGTTGTAAACAACTGTAGTCCATCGGTTGATAATGCTCGCGATGAGCGAAACCGGTCCTGATCAAAAATATGTTGTGGAAATATGTACTAAAAAATGTGTTTTCATTATTTAAAATATCATGCCTATCCATCAGTAAGTGACAGAATGATTAGAAAATGTTTGATTGTGTCAGATTTTTTTTCCTATTTATGTGAATCAAATTAAATACAACCAGTCCTTTCTTTATGCGATACATTGGTTCCAGAAAAAGGCGTGTAAAACAAATCGCGTAAAAAAATCACAACTTTCATATAATTTGATAAATTGGTTCCAAAAATTTAAATATCGCGTAAAAAAGTACCAGAAACGTATGAAAAACCAAAATTTGCTCTTTAAAATTCGTGCAAAAAAATTATATATTTTCATGTCTTTATTGCTTATAAAAATATAATGAGACTATAAAAATATAATTTTATTCACTTATATGAATTATTCGCTTCTGTCACTCTCGGTTGCGAAATGTAATCGTTTGCGATTTTTTGAACGAAAGTATTGAATTTTGCATAAATCAAGTTTAAGTTTTGTAAACAAAATTAAGTTACAAAAATACACATTTTTTTTATTTAAAAAAATAATGAAACGCACTTGCCTAGCATCAAATATAAATTTCTTCAAATTTGGGGAAACATACGCGTAAAAACGAGTAAAGCGCGTAAAAAATGTAACCGTGCCATCCAAAAAAATCGCGTAAAATCGAATTCGCGTAAAAAAAGGACTGGGTGTATCATACAACCAATACGGCCATTTTAACCTAAATTTTAATTTATTTTTCTTAAAATAGCATTGCTTCTATTTAAACCAGAATTAAGGATTTTATTATTGGAAAATAGCCGCTCTACGAATACTTGGTTTGGTGGCAATGCTGTAACGATCAATACAGAATCTTTGATAATTTGATGATTTCTGGACACATTACACGTATTGACATTTCAACATTCAAATTCAGTAAAAAAATTCACTATTTTTAGTGCATGGTAAAATTCATTTTTAATTTTTGAAATACAACATCCTTCTTCTAGTATATTGTGAAACAAACAAGGATGATTTATTTCCTTTTGTTCATTGAGCTATTTTTCAAAATCATCTAATCGAAAATATAGTCAAAGTCGCTCATTTTTCTCGAATTTGATTACGACTCCGCAGTCTTGCTTGAAGCGGTCAAAACTTACAAAAATGACAAAATAAAAAAAACATGCGTAACGTTACATAAGACACATTAAAAAAAAATGAATGTATATCGTAGACCGTATTCTATCAATGTGTCGATATTTGGATTGAACTAGTTTTTAATTAATATTCGTCTAAATATTATATATAATATAACGAAGGCCGAGGCCATGTTACAAGGCTGTGATCGGTATTGAATAAATTACTTTATCTGGAATAGATTTGGTAATCAGGTAACACTATATTAATTTGCGATAATATAATATTTCATTAAAGATCATTTCTGCTTTGTTTGTGAGTAATAAATTCATGTTCTCTTACGATTTTTATCCAGCGCAGTCAATAAAACAAAACACAAGTTTAATTTTGCTATGTTTCTTTCTACTTTTCCTATTTATGTGTATTAAATTAAAGATCAGCCAACCAATTCGGCAAATTGTTCATTGAGATATTTTTCAAAATCGTCTAATCGTAAAGGAAGTCAGAGTCGCTCGTTTTTCACGTTTTCGAATCATTACTTTTATCATACATTAAGAACTGTTTCATAATTGTTTATTCATTATTTTTAGAATCTCTTCAGACCAAATTTGTTTCATTTGTCATCGGAAATTTAATTCTGTTTATTTTCGTACAAAAATAAAACATGGATTTTAACACTTTTCATATTTGGAAAACACATGTAGATTGATGTAAAATTATATTATGATAATAAAACGCTGTATAAGTAATATTTTCAGAGTTTTATAAAGAGTCTTTCAATAGCGGTGTCCAAAATTTGTTAAATGTAAATAAACCAAATTGTGTGTGAGATATCCACTCATTTTTTTTTCATTTGAAGTTATATTTTGTGATGTTAAATGTGGAATACAATGCCGTGAAAATGTTCACAGTGGCTTTGCTTAGTAGCACGTATTTGAAAGGTCTAAATTTCAATGACTTTGTCGCATGAATCTGGCTGAATCTGTTGGATAGCGTTTGTTATGTTGACTTTTGGGGTGTCAAGTATTATTGGTTTGTTCGCAACAATTTGCGACTTAGAATAGTAAATTTAATAAAAACATCCAACATTCAGTATATATATATTCATATGTAAATAATTGAAAGAATTTCTCGATGAGATTTTGAATAGCACAATAATAGCAGACGAAGGATTTAAAGCCTTTAACACAAAAAAAGAAAAATGCTATAAACATTAAGTTATTTAAAAATTCTAAATATAATTCATTTCAGTGACATATTTTACATTAAAACTATGAACATGTTTACGCCTGGAAGTAAGTTTTTATTACCTGCATTTATCCATTAATACAATTCTCTTAGTTAATTGTTACTTAATCGTACTCCTGACATCGATAAAAGTAATTATGTTAAGAAACATACCCATAATTAAATTGATAGTTTGGAATTAGAGAAGAATAATGCAGTGATTTGGTTTTAATGCACGTTAATTATGCTTCAATCGCGGATATAATTTAATTAATAGATAGCCGCGGCTACAAAATGCTACGTTTTACCATAAATCGATTTTCAATGTAAAATATAGACCGATTCTAAGTCGATAGTGGATAGCTGTCATTATTGGGAACGAAAATGGCGATAATTGATGTTTTTCGTTTAAATTAATTGAGTGCAATTTGGCTAAATAATACATGCGGGGAGATAAATATATATTTCTGAAATAGTTTTAAAACCTACTGGTTTAATTAAAATGAAAATTAAATTTCGAAAAGATAATCTTGTAAAGCATAATGAGTTTGAGGGGAAATGTTTTTCAAAAACTAACATTTGATTATTTTATGGAACAACTGTTTTTATTCTAATATACATATTTGTTACAAATCTTTAAGCAAAGAATGTTAAGCGTGATACAGTGAAACCTCGATTTTACGTTATCCAAGGGACCCTGAAAAAATAACGGTAAATGCGGGAAAGCTTCAAATAATAATAAACAAGTAAAATCGTAAAAAACATTTATTTATTAGTTACTTGTACATACTGTATATAAAATTTATTTTTTTAAAAGTCTTTTATGTTAGTTTGCTTCTTTGTAATTTGGCACTTTAATCGGAACAAAGACTTGATACTAAACTTGTGACTAAAAGTTTGTATGTACAGGAATCATTATTACTATGAATTTTAAACAACTGAAAATGTATTTGCATCATAAACAATAATACGCATGTGGTGGATTTCAACCCAAAAAATAGCACATGCGTCCAATGCGTTACGTCTAACATGTACAGCGGATTTCAACGTGTCTAGACATAACACCTGCACTCGGCTGTGTCAAACTTGCTTGCCTAGATACAGAGAAATATGCAATACAAACGGTCAATCGGGATAATATTTGTGACGGGACCAAAATATTTAGACGGTTTATCGAGGAAATCGGGGGATCGGGAAACGGTCAATGCGGGAATATTTAACATTATTCTTATGGAAGTTTGGCGGGACTATAAAAAATAAGCGTTTCAGCCGGGAAAACGTATTATGCGAGAACGGTTGATCGAGGTTCCACTGTATATGTATATATACATATTTTAATTCGCTGGATACATGATATAAATGCATCGCAAAAAGATTATTGACGGGGTTAATCTTCCTCGCAAACCATCTTTGTAGGTGTACCTCAGGGTTCATCACTTTGTCCAAATTTAAAAATCTTTGTCCGCTCTCAATGTGGAGCAAATGTTCTCAAAATAGAGATTATTTTCTACGAGAGCGGCTTGTTACTGAGTTGATCGATATCTTTTCTCACAAAATATGTAAAAAAGCATAAATGGGGCTAAGGAAAGACTGGTGCTTAAGATTGGAATAGTCTTGATTTTAATATTTTAATTCCATCAAGCACATTCAGTCAATATAATAAATTATATCAATATTGCTTACATTGTAAGATAGACAGTATTTTATATTAAATTAGTGTTGTTGTCAACATTTATATTGAAAGTTTTTTCAGTTGTTTATTTGGATCCCAGCCTAAGTGCCTGTGTTTTTTTCTTGTAATGAACTCCTCTGGTATATAACTGATGCTGACTGTTTATTATGTGTCAGTATCTGAAGATGCCGAAAAGCGAAACCCTTGTCGCTATTGATAAAAAATGTGGAATCGCACAATTTTTCAACAATTCCAATTACATATCCGTAAAGCTTGTCGACATTATGAATTGTTGATTGATTTCGAAAATTTTCTTTCGAAAATTTTCAAATACAACGAATAGACTAATCATGTGAAGATTTTGAGATACGCCTTTGTTCCGACACAATAATGGGAAAATTGCTAAACAATGAATTAATGAATACAATAGTCTAAACTTTTAATTGAGCTTGCAAAAGAATTTTTATATTTCAGTTGCAAATGACGGAGTTTCTACATAGGATATTTAATTAAATTGATGCAAGATAGAATGCAGTTTATAAACAACAATTGTTAATTTTATTCAATGAAGATGTTTTGAAACGTGTATTTCTTCAAAGATATACAATTTTATAAGTAAAGATTATTAGTTTATATTGCAAAAAATAGCTTATTTATAACAAGCAAAAGTTAAGTCATTACCGTTTCTTATTACATATATTATAAAGAATTAACCTGACTACACATGTTCATTAAACTTTAATGATCTTTTTAACGCGATATTAATATCACTACCCGGTTTAATTAATTTTCAATAAGAAAACATATTTTTCGTCTCGGTTAAAAAATTGATTCAAGAATGATGAAATCGACTCTGCCAATCATTGCCAACATTATCACACGCGCGAGCGCATATTTATGTCGTTTAATGTTGCCAGATATAATATAAAATGAAACATCGGTTTATAATAATGTGTTCCTATCTGGAGTCGTTGAAAAAAACACGATTTCGATTCTGAAATTGGCCAACAATATGAATTCGTCTAAAAGAAGTCTTTTTTCCAATCTTATCAATTTATGTGTATTGAAATAATGATCAACCAACTATTTTAATTCGGCTTTTGACCAAATTTTGAACGAGGACGATTTGTTTCTTCTTGTTCATTGAGTATTTTATAAAATCATTTAATCGAAAATCCGTCGTCACAGTTCTTATTCCTATCTATAGAAAATATTATTTTTTTTCCTTCAGATCGCTGATCACATATCGATGTGTAAAGAAAGAACTTTCTATTGAGATGAACCCCGATCAACCGTTATTGCATAATACGGTTTCCCGGATAGATCGTTCATTTTTTTACCGTCAAACACTCATCCCGAATTAAGCGTTTCACGATTTATCGGTTTCTTCGATCTATCTTCTAATTATTATGGTTCCATCCTAAATATTATCTCGATTGACCAGTTTCGATAGATAAATCTTTCTATAAATGATAAATCTGATACAATTTGTGAGTTTTAGCACATAAAATCGTATATGTTAACCTTAGAAGTTAATGATGAAATATATACTTAGTTCGCTCTTAGATTTTCTTTAGTAAGAAATTTCACAAGAAGAAGTTGAAATGCTGTTGGATAATTTCAATAAATAAGATTTAAATATATAACTTTTAAAAAACCCTTTCATATTAACCAATTTTTGTAAAACTCCATTTTTGTAAATTAAAGGTACATTTGTTATTATTATTTTAAAGTTTCTCGAATTTTTCGATTCTTTTTTTAGGGTCCTTAAAAACGTGGAATTGCGGTTTCACTGTAGTTTTATATGGCATAAAAAAAGTATATATACGTTGGGTTTCTATTTTCAAATTTTAATCAGTGCTTACTTTGCAAAATTGTAAGTTTATTTTTAATCTTTCATCCGCTCTTTATGTTAACAAATCGATTTGCGGGAGAAAAAACACATTTTCAATAAAATCGCTTTGAACATTAGTGATGATACAAAAAACATCCGACCACAATATTTACATTTCATTTCAGCTATTAAATTCTTGTGAATGAAATGGTTTCTGAATGGATTAATTGAAATACTATTTATTCATTCGTTGGCAATAAAAAAATTACAACTAAAACGAAAAGATATATTTAAATTAGATGCTTGAAATTATATTGTATACAAAAAACAGGTTAAACGACACAAATAATATTTCTTATGAATATATTCACTACAAGTTTACTGAACTTTTATATGCATATGATTATTTTTTTTATTATAAATATTGATCACGGTCATTACCCGGCAAGAATCTGAAATAATTTTCAGAAAAATATAGTGTCGTTCAATAGGGGTGTTTGAAATTTTAAAAAATGTAAATAAAATAAGTTTTGTGTGAGATATCCACCACTTTTTTATATTTGGATTAAATTTCATGATGTTAAATGTGGAATACAATGTCATGAAAATGCCCGTAATGGTTTTGCTTAGTGGCAATTATTTGGGAGGTCCAATTTTCAATGACTTTGTCGCATGAATCTGGCTGAATCTGTTGGATAGCGTTTGTCATGTTGACCTTGAAGGTGTCAAGTGTTAGTGGTTTATTTGCAAAGACTTGCGATTTAAAATAGCCCCAAAAGAAGATGTCGCCTTTAGCGTTAAGTCTCATGATCCAAATGGCCAGTTCCATGCCATCAAATCACTCGTGCAAAATGTCCATCCAAAATTGATTTTTACACATGTTGTTCAACGCTTTAACTTTCGATAGTAATTTGCCGTAGTCTGTTTAGAAATTGACAACAAATTTGACAGATGTCACTTTAGCAACATGTCTGCCATAACCTAACAAATTTCAATCATCCCTATTGAAACACCGCTTATTATCGAGATCAGAACCGGTTTATATATATTTAACTAAAAGCAATGCAAATGTATAATATATTATTCAACAGTTCTTTTTTTCTATATAAAATTCATCGCCATCTTTGAATTTGTCAAGAGGTTTCTATATTTTATAATTATTAAAAGCATTACACTGA
Source organism: Himalopsyche japonica (assembly GCA_028555115.1). Classification (NCBI taxonomy): domain Eukaryota; kingdom Metazoa; phylum Arthropoda; class Insecta; order Trichoptera; family Rhyacophilidae; genus Himalopsyche; species Himalopsyche japonica. Next base: position 110,522 of record JAHFWJ010000104.1, read on the forward strand.
ATGATCTTTCACAACATACAGTTACAAGACAAATAATTTATAAAAAAACATATATATTTTTTACATCAAATAACTTTTGATGGCTCTGCACTAGTGACCATAATACCGGTCTGTCCTAGTTTAAGATGGTCAGTATTGCGTACTCGGTTTTCATGCAACGCGTTCATTACAGCACTTAAACACGATGTTATCATTTGCGCGTGATGTTATTAATAGAGATTTCAAAACAATAATTATCTACAAATGGCAGTGATTGAACTACGTTAATTGCTTAACCCCTAAATGCTTAATCAGTTGTCACAACTATCGAGATGACAGATTGATGAAATTTGTATCATAAAAAACTCAACCATTTTTTTAAGTTCTGATGACGGCGTAAGCTGAAATGCATTGTTATTTTTTTCTTATTATGGTACTATTTTTTCAATATATTTTATGATCAAGATCGATTTCGCTCATTGTTGATAATAATAAGTGATGATCGAAGCCGGTCTAGTTTATGAAATACATTGTGGAAATATTAAAGAACTTAAAATGTGTTTTTATTATTTACAATATCATGTATTTCCATTAAGAAGTGACAGTTAACTCATTAAAAAGTAATGTGTGTGTATTTCTGTGTACGTCTGTAAATATGTTTATGTTTATTCGTGTAAACATGTAATATGTGAAGGCTTGTATATTTAAAATTTTGCTTTTTTATTAATTACAAAAATTATTTTATTAACGAACTCAGAACATAGACTAGATCATATAAATTGACGGATGGGATAATCAATAATAACTCAATGTGTTCATACAAAAGCGAAATCAATATTTAACCCTTTGACTTCTAAGCTCTCAACCATTAAGTCGATGCAGTGTGTTCATAATTGACACTCATAAAAATATGTTTTTTTTTCTAGAAATATAAATCAAATAAATTGATATTGTCATACAAGTTGGTTGGCCCACCTCCACCTGTTGTGTTTATGCAACCGCAGTGACACGGCCGCCTTACATAATAATTAATCCATATATAAAAATCAATATATGTGTGTCTGTTTGTCCTTTGTACATTACTTTACCATTCATCAGATCAATATGAAACTTTACAGATTTCTTGAGTATACTCCTGCAAAGGTTTCTGGCACACCAGAAACCCAAAAGTGACGTATAATCTAATCTATATTTTTACATATAACACTATTAACAATGAAATCTTTTGTAATCATAATAAGTTCAAGTTGTGCGACGGGTCAGTTCATTACTGATAAAAAGAAAAGCGCGACAGAACTTTCATGAGATTTCTAATTGTTGTGTTGAAGTAGCCTGATTTATTTTGATAATCTCCATAAGTTTGGCTAACACGCACACAGCCGTATTAATCTTTGAAATATTTGTTATTGAAATGTTTTATATGTAGATCAAGTGAGAACAGATGAGATCGTGCTTGAGTGTTTCAAAAAAAAAAATGAGTAAAATGTAAATTAGATGCAATATTTTTATTAATTAATTGCAGAAACTATTCAATTTGTATGAGAATATTCGTACAAAAAATTCAAGTAAGAATTGATTCAACAAGTGGACAAAAATCATGTCTTGAATGTATGTCACTTACGTCATCGAAGCAAATCGATAATTAAAATAAAGCCATTCAAAGGTCGTTAATATATTCTAATGTGTTTTTTGTAATGGCGTAAGTGTTACTTTATACTATTTTAATTAGTTTTTTTTTCGGTTAATATGAATTTAAAAATAAATTCAGGTTCGTGACTCAGAGCTTTGGTTTATAAATATTGATAACTTATATTTTGAAAAAACTATAATATGAATTGTTAAAACTTTGTACGATTCCACTTGCTATGTCACTGACGACTCGGGTTTCGCCTTTCGGCATATTCAGGCCTTCTATCACACGGATGCAACAGAGCTGATGTACAATAAACAGTTAGCATCGTCTATTACACATGTACATTTCAAATTTTTTTGGGTACCAAACAATAGACCCACTTTCAAGCATATTTTGTACTAAGCCATTATAGATTAATATCAATTTTTTAACACTCGTATAGTCTCCACATTTGCAATACTGTGTTGCAGATAACCTTAATATGACTATTTAATGTTAGTTTGTAAAGGGCATGTAGAAAAAAAGATTGGCAGCCTTTGTTCTGGAATATACAATAACACTTAATTAGTTCTATACTATTCTATGTGGACAATCTGCATTTGCTTGTTTTTACAATTCTATTCACGCCAGTTGACTCAATAATAAGGGTCAACAGATACGATTGCCATTGTTTTGTTTCCATTACTAAGCGAATCAAATAATTTAACCCTTTGGTTACCGAGCGGCGATATATCACGGCCAATTTAAGCAGTGCGATATAGCGTGGTCTTGATATATAATCGGAGTACTGCTACTAAGAGTATATCCATTCACAAACAATCAAAATTAAAAAAAGAGATTATTAAGCATAATAAGTCAAAATGTTTCGTTTGATTTTGAATATGTTCACTTTGATGCAAATGGTCCTCTGAAATCTTTTTTATATTTTAAATAAACCTTCTTTATATTTTAATTTTATTGTAATTTTCTACTTGACCGAATTTTGTAATTGTAATGGATAAAGTATAAAATTTTAATGACTTTTGTATTTCATAACTTCTACTAAAATAAATTTTAAATAATTAAGTGCCAAACCGGTCCTGATCATAAACTATACTGTGGATTTTTAAAAAATAAGCTCTGTTCTTATTAATTAAAACATCACGAATTTCCATCAAGAAATGACAGCTAACATTTTAAAAGTGCCTAAAATATATGATGAATATGAAATTTACATAAAAAAGCAATGTGTTTTCTAGTATTAAGTTTTAAATAAATATTTAATCTAAGTATTACTTATGTTTTTCATATTTAATTTTTCATTTTCATTTATCATATAGTCAACATTATGTCGAATTTAATTTTATTGACTTAATTCAAAAAAAAAAATATATGATTATTCTCCCGGTATATTGAAAATTGTCAGAAAACCTGTTGGTATGCAAAGGGTTAAGTAATAATCAGTTGGCAGTCTCACCTAACCGCAGTCTCGCAGACTCCATAAGTAAAGTTTGCTTTGATCAACCACAAACCAATTTATTGGTTTCTAAAGGCATTGTGTATTATATTTGATTTTCTATCTTTAAATTAACCTCATGTTCACTCGATCATAAAATAATAATGAAAAAAATAAACTACTAGTTGTCAGGCCAAGATCTAGGGCAGGGCAAAAGAGTTTGATCAGAGTGTACGATTTAACGAGCGAAAAGTTTTTGTAAAGAAATTACTGAAATTTGTATCAATGTTACGTGAAATGCGTTCTAAAAAATGGAAATTGATTTATTGATCGAATTGGCATTTAATTTGTAGAACTCCATTATAACACGGTTAAAAAATAGCAATATATTTAAGTTCTACATTTTTTTATAAGATATAGTTGATAGCTATTTCGGCTCACGCCATCGTCAGAACTATGTTTAAACGTGCATTTAAATTTCTATATATAGCTGTGTAGAAAATTTATATGATATAATACATCTTCTCTTCTGTTTTAACAATCTAGCTTCTATCCTGCTAGCAATAAAACTAAAATTCAAATGAAAATTAACAGGTGGCAATTTTAGTAAGCTTCAATATTGGCCGGAGATGATTTATTACAGAAATGCATTAGCCCCTCGCAATGTTCTGAGGCAATAAATTTGTACAATCGAGTCAGTAATATTTTTGATAGCTATATGAACATTAACTTATCGCCTCTAATTAAACAATTGCAATGAACTTATGTAATTATGCATAATTGTAACGTTTTCAACGTGGCCAGGCGTATCGTACTTACTTGGGTCTAGTTTTATGATATTTGAATCACTATCACAATACAGGACGCCGAGACACAATAACAAATTAACTATGAGTGATTCAAAGAGTGGCTCGTTACGCTATATGAAAACAATCAGTGACAATGAATTACCTTAGGTCCTTATTGCTTCAATGAATAACTGCAAAGCGTAGATAGCCTTGTGTTTTCGTTAGGTCTAGTCAATTTCTGTGAACAAAAAAAATCAAGGTTTATTAAGTATTTTACAATATTTTCGAGTTCCTAATAGAGATATCTTAACTTTTTTTTCATTTTGCACGATTCCACATGTTTCGCCTTTCGGCATCTTCGGTCATTCTATCACACGTTGCGTTCTGTTGCATCCGTATGATAGAATGCTTGAAGATGCCAAAAGGCGAAACCTGGATCGTTAGTGACAAAATATGTGGAATCGTACAAAGTTGTAACAATTCAAACCTATTATAAATATATTTTTTGGAAAGTTATTGTAATATACACCAGCAAGTGATTATAACTATTGCATATAACCTTTTCCACTATTAAGGTATTAACTGTTACTTCTTGATGGCAAGGTACGATATCTATATACTGGGTGTCAGTTAATAATGCTTTTAATGTGCAAAACCGGTCCTGATCATAAATTATATAATGGAATTATATGCTAAAAAATGCGTTTTTGTTTTTATTATTACGTCTCTAAATTTATAGCTATACCACTGATCGGATAAGTGGGATGGAATGATTAAGAAATCACGAACACCCATGCCTTCGATCATAATTCGATTAAAAAAACGCTTCGTACAGGTATTCGAGCTCGTAAAATCTGTCATGGACGCTAACAACGTTGACCACTGCTCTATAGTTCGATAACTGAATATAGTATACCATTTCAATTGTTATCGGCCTTCAGATGTTATTAATTTCTTTAGCGAATGGAATTAAGATTTATTTAACAATATAATAAATAAATTGGAAGATATTATCGACAAAGTCAGTCGTATTCAAACCCATGATTGACCGTTATGAAACGTGACCTTGTACATACCCAAAAACACGATTTAATCTTCACGCTTTTTCAGGACGGCGACATTGTCAAAAGAACAGAACGGTTGTTGTGCAATAAAACTTGCTTAACTTTCTGCCGTTTCCGTTAAATATTTTTTTTAATCTATTAACCGGAAGTAACACATTTCTTATGACTATGCGAGTAAAGTAAATAAACGGTCGGTTAGATCGCAATAAAATTGTTTTTGGCAAGTTTTTCGTAATGTTAATTTCGTTTTTGTCTAATAAAATAATAAAAACTGTTTATTTGAAATATCTAATGTAGACATTTTCTAAGATCAAATTTTGTGATCTGGTCTTCTAATATTGAATTATATTTTTTTATGTACAATTTATCGTTTCATAATGCCAGTGGTGAAAATATAAGTTCCAGACTTTTCTTTAAACCAATATCCGCTCCTAAAGTTGAGCATATCGCCGTTTGTGGAGATATATTAGAAGAAGTGTTCAGTTAAAAACTTTCTCTGCGCATGCAACGACACAAAAGAAATTAGTGTGTTTGTTTGACCTGTCAATATTTTGAAACCTCATATAGATTGTATGAGGTTTTTTAAAATGAAATTTTAGAACCCGACAAACATACACAAATAAAAACGTTCAGCTGTTTTTTTTAAATTCATCTTCGTATACAATTCAGAACATATCAACGTGGACTGATTGTTACTCATTTACTCAATCCTTATTCTAGAATGAGAAAAGAAAAAGTTAGAAATGATGTATTTATAAGACAGTGATAAACTAACTTCTCTCGAAACACTCCGATTACTCCGATTTCGTTAATAATGCTCACGATGAGTGAAAACGGTCCTGAATATTATATTATAAAGTTATCGAAATAGTGTTAAAAATTGTGTTATATTCCTTTATCATATTTATAAAATACCCTTTAGACAAGTGACAGTTGGCAGTTGATATTGTAAATATTATTGATTATGATAATTTATGTGAAACAGATGTAGAGCGTAAATAGAGCACTAAAAAAACGATCGCACTAAAATCACGAAAAAACGTGACTATTGAGAAAGATAATATCATTATAAATGTAAACACGATAAATCATAAAAAAAAACGCACACGAGTCTAAAACGATGACATCAGCGCAAGATTATGATCACAACATGTTTATTCATCAATCAAGTTGCATTAAATGAAACCAAACACAAGAAAATGGATGAAAAACGCTTTGCAAAATTAATTCGATTGTCTTTGAAAATCATTGAATTTTTTTCTGATTATTACGCAAGTTGATTTTTATACAGTAAACATGAATTTGATTGACAGCCACGTGTCTAAATAATGCAAAATGTATTGTTTGGTATTGTTATGTATTTAACCCATTAACTGCTGACGTCTCAATCGTTGAGATGGCAGCGTACTGCTTGAGAATACCCAAAGCTTACATTCGTGTACTGGGTAATTTTGTGTTGGAATGTTTTGTTCTTATAATCTCAATCAGATTAATTACCATAACTTACGATAACTTTGTACGACTCCACATGTTCTGTCACTAACGACCCGGGTTTCGCCTTTCGGTATCTCATGCATTCTATCACACGGATGCAACAGAACTGTGAACTGAACATGCAATAAACAGTTGACATCGTCTATATACCAAAGGTAGTAATAACTATAGGTATATAGGCGATGCTTACTGTTTATTTTACGTCAGTTCTGTTCCAACCGTGCGATAGAATGCCTGAAGATGGCGAAAGGTGAAACCCGGGTCTTAAGTGACAAAAAATGTGGAATCGAACAAAGTTTTAACAACTCAAATTTGATATTGAAATTCTATCAAGCACATTCAGTCGTTATTATAAATTTGGTAAATAAATAATAGTTTGACTATCCTTTGTGTTTTTCGGAAAAATGGGTTAACCTAAGAGTCAGAATGAGCGGCTATTTACATAGACATTTGCGGCTCTTTGGACATAAACTCCAATTTAACGTCATCTCAAATCGCCTTATAACTTATTAATTTTTGAGATAGAGCTGTCAAACAAAATTCGACGGCATACTTTTTACCAATTTAGTTCTCTGCTGCCTTTATTATCTTGTTTCCATGGCAATTTGGCACATTTGCCGACCACTGGGTTAACCCATTGACTTGTGTATTAGTAAAAACTTAAATATTTTGCAGATTGTTTCTTAAACAAACAAAAAAAATTTTTGCAACTCTAGCGATAAAAATACGGAAAATTCACCGTCATTTTGTATGCTTAAATATATAAACAAAAACGATATCGCTTGGTGTAGTGAGGAATTATGTTGCGCACAATATTTAATAAAAATTTTAGGCCAAGTTCAGTGACATGTGACGATTGACAAGTACCCATAAATTATCTATGTATACAAATACCATAGAGATTGTGATAAAAAAAACAATTTATAATACAATGCTCTTTCTGTAAGAATTATATTATATTAATTTATTTTAGTGCCCGTATGGATAAATGCTTATCGAAATAACCTTTTGCAAATTGCTGCCTTGGCAATGTTCGCGAAAAGTGTTTTTTCTGTAATTAACCTCAATATAAGGTGACATATACAGTTGTTAGCTACCCACATTGAGCTGCACAGCATCCAAACATAATAAATAGGCTTTCGAAATTGAAAGTTTTTGCTCTCGCTTCTAAAATGTTACTGGAAATAACACATAACTATATATTTTACGTTTAGCACTTTACAATTAAAAGAATTCATCTTTTATGTGATCTAGTTTCTTATTTTATCTCAACAAGGAGATCAAGGAGAATTTTATTGATATTATTATAAACTCAAACAATTTGATTTAGCATTAAAAGAAAAATAAGCCTTATTTGTATCATTCATACAGAAAAAGGCAGAAAGCTAGTCACTGCGAGAAAATTGGCCAATAACTGTAAATATAGACAATTAATATATCTTTTTTTTTTTTTTAAATAATAAAAACACATTTTGTAGTACTTATTTCCACAATATATATATATTGTGGAAATAAGTACTAAAAAATGTGTTTTTATTATTTAAAATATCATGCCTTTCCATCAAGAAGTGACAGTTAACACTTTAAAAGTATCTATTTTTTGAATTTCATAACTGGGTTTGAATTGAATTGTTGAAACTTTGTACGATTCCATATATTTTGACACTAAAAACCCGAGTTTCGCCTTTCATCTTCATCAGGCATTACAAGGATGCAACAGAACTGAAAGATATACAGCTTGAATATGATAAAAGGCGAAACTCGCGTCGTTAGTGAAAAACATTTTGAATAGTTCAAAGTTTCAACAATTCAAATTTGGTATTGAAATTCCATCAAGCACCTTCAGTCGATATCATAAATTGTATTCATTACGTTAAATATTTTACTAAGTAACAATTAACATTATTTTTAAATAATATTTTTTTCAATATAACCCTAATTTTAAGCTTGTGTTGATATATGGGGTCAATCCATAACATTAACTGACCGATCACTGTATCTGTTACCCTTTGTGAGTGATTCTGTCCAATTATTGCCCCTATGGAAAAGTGACGTCGTTTGTTTAAGTCATGTTAATTATATTTTTTATAGTAATTGGCATCTTTGTGATTTAATTGAAATCAATAAAACTTCATTTGTTTATCTGAGCTTAAATTATTGTCTATGGTTTTAAGACGCTTTTATGACCGCAAATTGCATAATTATTTTATAGACTACAAATGACAGCATAAATATATAATTATAAACTTAACTAAAATTATAAACTCCAAGCAATAAAAATAAGTTGGATACATTTACTACTCATTTTATGTTGTCAATAATTCGAGTCTACCTTAATCGTTATTCAATGATAATTTTATTTTCATTCGATTGATAGAACTCCATAATAAAGTTATTCTATAACTAGTTTATAGATCAAAATAATTTAATGATTTTACTGCTATAATAAAGTTTCTATATTCGATAAAATATGTAATCAATTGATGCAACCGTAATCTGCTTGCGATGAATTGCTGGCGGTAAACTGTGAGCGATAAATTTTCTATACTCTCGACTATATTTTGCCGATTCGATTCTTAAAAGTGACACCTACGAATGTAATACTAAAACTTCCGATTGACTGTTGTAGTATATCACTTTTAAGGTGTTAACTGTCACTTCTTGATGGAAAGGCATGATATTTTAAATAATAAAAACACATTTTTTAGCACTTTTTTCAACATAATATTTTTTGATCAGGACCGGTTTCGCTCATCGTGAGAGTTATCAACTGAACTATTTTCTTATTAAATTAATTTACATTATTTGCATTAATATTGTATGATTTCCGCTAAATTGTTTCTTAGTTCTTAAACCCATGGTTTTGTATATCTGCTGCCTTTACTTTTGCTCGCGATGAGCGAAACCGGCCCTGATCAAAAAATACATTGTGGAAATAAGTGCTAAAAAATGTGTTTTTATTATTTAAAAATTGTGTTATATGTAGACGTCCCTGATGTTTTGAATATTTTTTAAAAAATGGAACACTTATCATTGTCATTAATTGGCTGTTTTTAGAATAAATAAGCAAAATTAAATTCATACTAAGAAATCAAAAGACAATAAAAATTATCTTTTTGAAAATGGAACGATTTGATGGTTATACTTGGTACACACTTATATGTGGGAAATTATTCTCTCAATAATAATAACAACATTGCTGATGGAAGGAATTTTAAGAGAAAAAAGACAAATGGTCAAACCGTTATCGTTCAATTTTTTGTCGTTGGTTTTCAACGAACAATTATTTATGGTCATGGAACACTGATTTCTTCGTTTGTCAGCAAAAACATGATTTTAAATAAATTCGGCAAACGCAAGCATTGCGTTTTAAACATTCATATTGTTATAATTTATGATATCGACTCAGGTGCTTGATGGAACTTCAATATTAAATTTGAATTGTTGCAACTCTGTACGATTCCATATGTCTTATCTCAAACGACCCGGGCGTGGCTCTTCGGCATCTTCAGGTATTCCATCGCACTGACTAACTGTCAGTTCTGTTGCATCCGTGCGATGGAATACCTGAAGATGCCGAAGGGCGAAACCCGGGTCGTTTGTGATAAGACATATGAAATCGTACAAAGTTGCAAAAATTCAAATTTAACATTCATATTGTATTGATAAAATATCATAATATAATATTTGACGTAAAATAATGCGAGTAATCTTTAAATATATAGTTATTATTATTATCAATTTAGAACATTTTTTAAGGGGGTTGATATTAATTCAATCCAATTTTTTTTAACTACTAACGTTTCTTGCTGAAAAGGCTATACAGAAAAACCCCCATTTACACTAATGTCAGAGCCTTGTAATTTGCAGTAGTGTAATTGGAGGAGTGAATCTTGTGCAAAATTATGGATTCCGTTTTTATTTTTAGTTTTGCAAAATAAAATAAATGGATAAAATATTTTGTTACTATGTGATAAAATGAATAGCATTCACAAAATCCAGAGCACAGACACTCGCCTGGAATGTGTTGAATGCACATACACTAGCCAGCATTCGCCTGTATGCACCGCAAAACGGCCGTCCGGCTGTATATGTACAGTCAATTGATCGTGCTATTGGGGGATTCACGTTGAAAATTTCAAGCCGTTATTTAGATTAGTGTAATTAGGGGTTCCGCTGGATATAATATTTAAATAAATAAAATATAGTGTTAAGCCCACAGCTTTTATGTATTATATAACTTAAATATTAAATATGTTATCGTTTTAAAAATTGTCGTTTGAAAATTATTTTAATGTATTTCTACTATGTATATACACGTAAAATTAATATACATAAACAACGATTTTTGTTTAGGTAAGTTTTATAACGAGTTAATATGCTCCTTCTTGGAGTCGAAAATAACAAAAAATAAATGTTATTCTTAGAAAATTAACGCTTGAACTCAATACATCAGTGCAATCGAATACACAAAGATACAGTATGGCTAAAAAAGTCAACAAAATTTGACATCAATCAACTGTATTAAATATTTCAAATAATTACACGACAAATATTTGTCATTTTACATTGCAATGCAAGTCGTATATCCGAATGATTCTGACAAATGACATGACAATAGAATGATGCAAAAAAAGTATATTTAAATAATTGCTGATTGAATTAACAAAAGGTAAAGATATTGACCTCTCGTGCCTTTTAAAAAACTTTTATTTCACTAGTCATTCAAATATTGATCTCTCTTCCGTTAATAAACCACAAAAGCTATTTGCAGCTATACCGAACATCAACAAGTTTATTTTACTATCTGAAAACATAACCCAAAGCAGACTTTCTACACGAATTTATAATATATTATGCAGAAACGTTAAAGCGAATTTTTCGCTCGAACTTATTTCCTTTTGTTCTTCAAAGAGCTGTCAGAGTTATGATGGAAAATACGAATTATTTAGTGTTGCCACATTGAAAATAATAATGGAGAAGTGAAGCATTCTACGAAAGACTGGCGAAATTAATTTATTGTTATATCCTCACAATTACAACCAGTTGGCATTACGGAAAGTTGCAAACCGCCAGTGCAGTGATGCACAACTTATTTTACTGTGTAACCAATAAATTCAAGAGGCTTGAATTTTTTTTATTTATAATGGCATTTTATGTGCTTAATATATGCAGATATTACTGAGACAGCTTAAATTATGTATTCTATGTTGCAAAGAAAATTGTATTTGCCTATAATTTTTCGATATTAAGGGTTTAATCACTTTTCAAAAAGTTTTTCAATTTCAGAAAAAAAATTCAGGATTTTTGATCATTTATTAAATAAAATTGTATACAACATTAGAGATATATATCAATGACTTTCTGAATTGTAAATGAAGGAAAACCTATAAGTAACATGAAGTTTAACATAATATAACCAATTTTTGATTTGATGTCGATTATTGAAACCGGTCCTGATCGTAAAATAATTATTGGAAATAGTACTAAAATGTGTTTTTATTATGAAAAATATCATGCCTTTCCACCAAGAAGTGACAATTAACATCTTGAAAATTGTACGTCGTCTCAAAAGTTGAGACGCAACACAACAGTTGTAATGTTAACTGTCACTTTTTGGTGGAAAGACATCGCATCGCGAGAATTAGCAACTGTATTTATTATTTAAATATAACAGTTAATTTTAAATGATAAAAATATATATTCATTACTATTTTTATAAAATATTTTATGATAAGAGATCAGTTGATAATGCTCATGACGAATGAAACCGGTTTGATCATATATAGGGGAAAAAGCGCTTAAATGTTTTTTTATTATTTGAAATATCACGCCTTTCAACCAAGAAGTGATGGTTAACACCTTAAAAGTGAATAACAGATTTATCAGTATTGAGTCTTAACATACATAATTTGATGTTTTTCGTAGAGAGATTAAGAGAGCATTCTCGAATGAATTATATGGTAGTTAACATATATTTTTTAAAACTATTGTATATAAGTGATAGAAAGTTACATTTGATTCTAATGTCCTCATGGACAAGTATATGTCGCAATAAATGTAATTCTATACTCATGTGAATCATTGGCCGCGGGTTTTGTAACTGCTCAAGAGGAAACTTGCTCTCCGTGTTTTTCTTTGAAAAAATTCAGCTAGCAAAGGTAAGTTATTCGCTTGTTAAATGCATTCAATGTATAAAGACCGAGAAAGTTGCATTTATTAAACTTTAATTAATCACAATTAAAATGACAAGCTGAATGTAATTAGTTGTTGATAATTGAAAGTTATGTCAAATGTATTCTCAGGTGTTTCAGTTATCATAATTGTTGATATTACATATATAATATGAACCACAAAAAAAACATCAACATTCATAGTGAAATACATCTAATAAAGCGAAAAATGGATAGTCAGTTAATTTGTTATTAATGGGATATGAATTAAATTCTATTCACAGTATCAAAATATTTGAGTTGAAAACTTTCTTTCAATTTTGACTGATGAATTGAACATGTGAACATTAATTGGCTTACTGCTGACGTCTTGAATATTGAGACGGTAAATTTTAGTGTGTTAATAGTTAAAAATTTTACTTTTTAAACAATATATACATATGAATTTGTATTTGAATTGTTAAAAAATTGTACGATTTCACATGTTTTGTCACAAACGGTCCGGCATTCGCCTTTCGGCATCTGCAGGCAAAATAATCAGTCAGCATCGTCTATAATATATACCAAAGGCATTAATTGAAGGAAAAAACAGACCCCAAGGCAAGAACTAAATGGCAGCTAAAAAAATAATTATATTGATCTAATAATAATTAACACAATTGTTTGTAATAAGTTCCATTAACGATAAATACTGTTAAAGTCAGTCAGTCTTGAAAGGGTTTTACAACATATAATAATCAACTATCATAAAAATATAATTGGGCTTGTTTTATGAAATACCTACTTATTTCAATTAGACAAGTAACGATTACTCCATGAGATTGTCGATTCATTGAACCGATCTCATGTAAAGGACAACAAGTGCGAGTTGGAAAGATTGAGCTGATCGTTAAGAATGAATAATTCAAATTCTACTAATCAAGCACCCATAGTCGATATCATAAATCATATAAACATTAATTGGCTTACTGCTGACGTCTTGAATATTGAGACAATCATCAAGTCAAATTATGAAGTTTTTTCTACCTGAATAGGTTATTAATCTTTACTTTAATGCTCATAAATAGAATTATTTATGAGCATTAAAGTAAAGATTAATCAACCAATTTGGTAATTGTACATTAAGATATTCTTAAAAATCGTCAGAATTTCTCGTTTTTCACTACTTCGACATTGACCAAAAACACGACTCCGATTTTGGCCAAAACATCAACTCTGACTTCACAGCCCTGGTTGAAACTTTATACGATTCCATATACGTTTTTTCACTAACGTCTCAGGTTTCACATCTCGACTTCTTCATATATTTTATCACACGGATACAACCGAGTTGGCATCAGTGTACTCTCAGTAGATATCATAAATTACTTGTTTATAAATGTTAAACCATTGAATTTACTCTACGTGAATATATACTGAGTATGTGAAACATTGTGCAGTTTTAGCGATTTTGTACCGTAGCCAAGTGTTTGATTCAATGAGTAAGAACATACCATCATAATATGCATAAATTCTAATTATAATAAATATAATTATGTTTTAGTATCGACTTAATTAATGGAAATATATTTTTAGTCATTCTTTATAATGTGTTCTATACTACCGCATGCCTAAATATAAGATAATCGATTTATGAAAAATACATCATTATGGAAGTGATTGAATTTTATGAATCAATCAATGAAGAATAATGATTAAAATATTGGAATAATTCAACATAAATATCTGACATAAGTCCATTTAATCAATACTAAGTACTGCATATGGTCGGTAAATACAATATAGTAAATTTTGTTTTTTTTTAAAGACACAAAAACAATTAAAAAATACTAGTTGAACAATTTTCGTTCTAGTTTCGACGTATCTCTTTGAAAATCTATTGTTATTGTATATTATATTATTATAAACTAGGTCCGACATCCGCTCATTGTTGCTTAAAAATATGTATCATACATACTTTTGTTGTGATTTTCTCACAATTTCAAAACAAAATTGTGTTTTGCAAGGAGTTATTAAAAATTCTGCATTCCTTGCATTTTTAATCATTTGTATCGTATCAGTTGGAATTTATAATATATGCTCATGATGATTGAAATCGGTCCTGATTACAATGTTATAAAATTTCAGATATGGTACTAAAAAAATAAGATTTATTTATTTCAAGTATGCTCAATTTGTTTTTGTTGAAATACTCGTTATTATTCGGTCAAAAATGATCATGTTTTTGAATTGCTTTTTTTATATGCGCGATAGACAGGGTTGTCACAATTCTCAAGCATTGATGATCAAGGCGTTTAATTGTTAAATAAATGGAACATGAAAACAATGCGTGGAAATTTTTTATTTTAGTCTAATAAAACAAGTAAATCCTTTTTGGACCAGTAATAACATAATTCTCTCCTTTCACATGATGATAAATTTGTACAAAAAACGTAATTTTAATGACACTAAAAAATTAGTTCAAATCTCACCACTGATTTTTCATCTGACCATTGAATTGACAGTTACGAAAATACTTTCTCAAAATGTTCACTGTGCTCTTGAATGTTCTAGCACGTATTCACAAGAGTTTTTCTCTACATAATCTGGTGCAATAGAATCGCAGTGTTTTGCTATATATATATGATTTTTAATCGTAAATAAGCTTTTAAATAATAAAAAAACATTGTTAAGTACACAT
Organism: Himalopsyche japonica; assembly: GCA_028555115.1. Lineage (NCBI taxonomy): Eukaryota > Metazoa > Arthropoda > Insecta > Trichoptera > Rhyacophilidae > Himalopsyche > Himalopsyche japonica. The sequence goes on from JAHFWJ010000104.1 coordinate 125,768, forward strand.
TTCCACAACACATATTTTATGATTAGGACCGGTTTCGCACATAGCCGGCATTATCAACTGATCAGAGACTTTCATTAGTTGACAATGCTCGCGATGAGTTTTCTCAACAACATGATGATATATCAAATTAAAGCTTTTTACGCGATTTTTTTTTATACTACGCCACTTTCTTGAACCAATGTATCGCGTTAACTAGGATTATCTGTAGTGAAATAATACGAAAGTCCCGGATAAGCGGTACGTATGGCAACCCTACCGATAGACGGAGTTATCATTTTCAAATCAAATTCATTCAACCTTGTAATGTAAATTTTTTACAAAGCATTATATGAAATACATAATGATCGTAGAAATCTTTTCTTCGTATAATTATATTTTGTAAATAATCGTCAAGATCACTCAAATTGTTTCATAATGAAATGTGACGCAACTAAGCCGTGTAGAACATTTGATTCTATGACTTGTGTTTCAGTACACAACCGTTACCATTTTGCACTTGGCCTTGGACTAAAATAAATTAGATGACAAATGAAAATATATTTCACCTGGTGTTGGTTATTTCATAATGATACTTGATAAAATCGCCACGTTTACTTCATATTATCTGCTGACACACTTAAAAGATATCCATCGAATATTCAATATCATAGAACAAAGTACTTTGTTATTTTAACTTAATTGTCGAATTCCATTGCGCCTGAATCTTTGTTTAAATTCATCTCAAATCTGTCCTTTTGTTGATCTGTCGTTCCGGTATAAATGAAATTTTCCAAGTTTATACGAATCGATAAGATTGTTTTTGTTTGTTTCTGTGCAATATTCAACATTTTTTAAATCTTAAAAATAAGCAACAAAACGAAAAAAATAGAGAGTTTAAATTAACCGCTTAGCTGCCAACGCAAAATATTCTATCTAGCGCATAGGCTCCCAACCTTTTCCGGGTGGCGACCCTTTTTTATAAAATCTATGTAACCCACGACACCATACAATCCAAAAGCATACAAAAAAAAAAAATATTTGACCGAATAAGTTGGCGACCCCCCAAAAATTCTTCGCGACCTCCAAGATGAGAACCTATGATCTAGCGCAATATGATATGATATGAAGAAAATAGATAAGTCAGTGTGATTCAAGTAGATATTTGGGCAAAATTCAAATTATCAATACTTAAAAAAACGATAAAAAGCGAAAGAACGATTATTTTAATTGCATCACGCAGATCTCAATATATTTTATTTCTTTTATTTTTCTAATAGTAAACACTTTTATTAATTCGAAAATTTCAGTTTAGAATGTAATTGGACACATACTATAAATAGTAGATTGTAATATACATGAGAGATGAAAATCACACTTCACACTAGTTAATCGCCGTTATTATACAAACGCTGTGTTTTTTGTTTTGTTTAAACGAACTGTGGTCGTTTGAATAGTACGAGAAAAAATCGGGATGAGTTCACTATCACTGCCATTAGTCTTGCACGAATTGTTTAGCTTGATGCGGCTAGGGACTACAAATCCGGGTCTAGGTTTTTTTATTGAAAAATTTCGGTATTACAAAGTACATCGGTACATACTAGAAAGTTCGCCTGACAGCTCTTCTTTGCATTGGCGGCAATCGTTGACATATTAAAGAAATGATTAAACAATTTTTTGATCCCATATTTTTATTCAAAGATAACAAAAATAAAAATATATATATTATGATGTCGACTGAAGTTCAGGATGGAATTTGAATTGTTACAACTTAGTACGATTCCACATATTTTGTCACTTACGACACGCGTTTCGTCTTTCAGTCAGTTTTGTTGCATGCGTTAAAAAGTGCTAGAAGATACCGGAAGGCAAAACCCAGTTTGTTAGTGACAAAAAATGTGGGATCGTAAAAAGTTTCAATTTTGTAAACTGTCACTTTCAATGCAAAGGCATGTGTCTATCAAAACTTTCAGTCGTGTTGTATCCATGTGATAAAACGCCTGAAGATGCCAAAGGGTTTCGTTTTGCCCGCGTCGTAAGTGACAAAACATCTGAAATCGCAGTAAGTTTCAAAAAATATGAATATATGTATAATATTTATCGCTTAAAAGACAATGGCCAAAAAGATAACATTTGAAACAATTGAGGGGTTGGAATGTATCAATTACAATAAAAAATAATTCATAAGGATTTTATACATCTTAGAATCTCTTATAATATATTTTAAAATAAAAAAATAAAAAAATTTTAGTCAATAAACAAACTTTTTTTCTGTCATGTATATTGTAGTCGGAGTTACTCGTTTTTCACGACTCCACGAATTCGACTCCGATTCCACAATTCAAGCTTCATATTGGGGCAAGGCAGACAACAATCCCGTATGTTTGTTTTGCATTCGAGTCAATTATGAATGACATTGACAAATAGATATTTTACTTACAATTTGGCAAGAAAAACGCTGTATTTACAATTCAAAATATGGCTTAGTTTCGTCGGGAATTAAGCCAGTCATATGTTTAACCGATATTTTGTATAAAATACCGGAATCGATGGTTCGGTCCGATATTGCAATCCCTAAATGCGACAGCGCTAATAAATAATATTAACAACTTTCTAAATGTAAATAGTTATTCAATAGGTAATAAAACTCGATGCGCGTCTGGGAACATTTATATTTTGGCCTTTTGAATTATTATGATTATGTCTAAAAACCGCAGAACTACGATTTTTAACGGAAATTGACATAAACAAAAAACGATCATGTAATAAAAGAAATCGCGTTCAATTTACCTTATATTTGTTCAACATCCAATGATGCCAAATAGCTGTAACATTATGTCTTCCACTTTAGTAACGTCAAATTCGAAACGTTTTACATAATATAACAAAAATAATATTAAAGCAAGAAAAATGCAAAAGCGTCCATAGCAGTGGTTCTCACGTGAAATTTCACTGTGGCCGCATTATAAAAATTAGCTATCCTATAGAAATGTCTCGTGGCCGCACCATGTATAAAAATAGTTTCGATATTTATTTTTTATATAGTGCATTACATTGAATGATCTTTCACAATATACAGTTCTACAACTGTAAAAGAAATTGTTGTTAATTCTTTATATTGACTTGATTCATGGTCAATGTATAACTTCGACCAAAATTGCGGAACAGTTTTATTATTAAAACGGTCCTTTACTTAAACTCGACTAAATGCTGGATAAGTTATATTCAATCAATTTTTAAAATAGTAATAATTTTACAAATTCATTTGTAAACACATTTTTTTTTAAATATTAATATTTTCTTTAAAACTGTTAGTGGCCGCACATGAGAACCACTGGATATTTTAAATATAATTTGAAAATACAAAATAAAATCCGATGTCGAATCCCATATTAAAAATATATCATATCAAAAGTGAAATATATATATATTTTAAGATGTTTAATGTCATTATAATCGAATCAGTGTTTTTTAAATTATATCACATATATATTTCACTTCTAGAATTAGGGTCTTTATATGCAATTATTCAATCAGTTTAATAGCATCAATGAGATAGAATGAATGCATGTAAATTCAGAAATGCGAAATCCAAGTTGTGGGTGACAAAACATGAGGAAAAGCATACAGTTTATATTCAATATTAAGAATTGAATAAATTAAATTCATTTGTGTGTGTTTTTAAAAAATATACAAAAAATGTAAAAAATAGCACACTAATCAAAGAGTAAATCAATAATTATTGATGACACATTCCTCGATAACTTAAATTGTTTGAAGAGCACATTTCGTGACCAAACACTTATCATACGCGTCGCCTAGTTTTAAAACTGAAAATAAACGTTCATTGTTTATATTTTTAAGCACTATACAGGTCAACTACTCTGAGGTTTTTCCCAGTAATATTTGTTGGTAGGGCTGTAGAATCGATAAAAAAAACATGACTCCAACTCCGAAATTGACCAACAACATGACTGCGACAAAAAAAACAATTTTGTCATTTTTTTACCAATATTTCTTACTAATGTGTTTCAAATTAATGATCAATCAACCAATTTGGCAAATTAATCATATATATATTTATATTTATTATCAGATGTTTTTCAAAATTGCCTAATCGAAAAAGTAGTCAGACACTCTCGTTTTTCTCAACAACAACTCCAAATCCACAACCCTGCTATCAACTTATACATTGGACTGCGTGAATATGCTTCTCACATCGACAGTTTTATGTGGTCTGCTCACTCGTCAAAAAACCTTTTTTCGCAACCTTTCTTATTTATGTGTACTAAATTAAAGATCTACCAATCAATCTAGTAAATATATTATACTTGTTGTTATTGTTAAAATTATAATAATATATATTATAATTATTTATATTTATTAAATTAGTATATATTATAATTATTGCATAAAAAAGAAACAAATTCAAACATAACTTGAGAGTGGAAAAAAATGGCTCTACGGATACTTGGATTGCCGGCAATGCTGTATCGACAAATGCTGAATCTTTTATATTTTCTGATTTATTATTGCCATTTTAGCATTTAAATTGTAGGCTCGATCAATTTTTTGCCACTATTTTCAGGGCATAGTAAAATATTTTCTTAATTTTTAGCTTCTTTCTTTATTATATTGGGACTTAAAGAGGAAGATTTTTTCCTCGTGTTCATTGAGATTTTTGCAAAATGACTAAATCGAAAATGAAATCGGAGTCGCTCATTCGTTCGTTTTTTATGACAGCCCTATTTATAAGTGATTGGAAATTCAATGAAAGTATTAAAAAAAACTAGTCTAGCAGGTTATGAACCTAGATGACTGTAAATTAAAAAGTTTTCTGAATCGTTTTCCTCAAAAAACAGCTGATTGATTCGTTCAACAAAATACGTTCATGGAGGGGAGGTCAAATAAATATAAAAATGTGCCTGCAGCCATAAATCACTAACACTTCCTTATTAAATAAATGCCAACAGTGTAGAATCAAAGTGAGTTTCATAGGAATAAAAAAAAGTATAAAACACAGTTATATTATTAATTACAAGTAAGAAAATATTTAAATTTGAATCGTCAAACATGTACATTCCATATGGTTTGTCAGGTTTTGTCATTCGACATCTTCAGATGCTCTCAAACTGACAGTTAGCTTAAAACAGATTACATTGTTAATACGAATATAAGACGAATTTCAAAAATAATGACAATGAGCTATTACCTGAATGATCGTTAAATCAAGAAATTAAATCCATTAACCGATTGAAAATCACCTGGTAATAAGAATAAATACATTGCAATCCATATAGTCCGATTGCATACGTGTGTTTCAACGCCTGAACATTGTATATTATATAAAAAGTTTGTACGATTCATGTTTGATTTTGAAATACAATCAATCAACGTCAATCGAGACTTAAAATAGTATTTGGCTCAAATCTGTGACTAGTAAAAACTTAACGCAGCGATTGGGAACCGGCGGGAATCATCCAGCCAAAGATAAAAATTGTATTTTTTCGTTTTTTTTTATATATATTAAAAAGGTATGGTTTATTTTGACTTAATCATATTGAATTGAATTCATAATGATATTGTTAGTATACATATATTTGAATGTGGCTTTTGTGACATTAGGTTTGCCAATAACCGTTTATAATTGAGGAAGCCTCTCTTTTCCTTCAAAAGCTTTTATTGTTAGCGTATAATACAAAAGCTCTCGTTTAAATTACTCAAATAAAAACACGTGTATCCTTTGAGTAAAAATTTATACATTTATTGAAAGTACATGAAATTATGATAATCCGCTACGTTTTGTTGAATTCTTAAATGGCAATTCTCAGCCTTTTATTATCGTTTGGTTATTACTTCAGAGTGAACCAACACTTGTAGTTCATTTTGAATGGTTTTTATTAAAGTTTACGATCATTTATGGCAGGGATGGCGAACCTTTGGCATGCGAATGTTTTATTATCTTCTTGTATTAAAAAAATAGCAACGAGCATTTTAACAATTATTTCATGGACTTATTCCTGTGAATAAATATTGTTTTCTTTTCAAATTAACTTTTTTAAATCAGACATAAGAAGTAGTCTAACAGACGCAAGTAATTATGTTCTTGTATTCTATTAAAAGCTACAAACTATGAACGCGATAATAAAATATTTGGTATTTAGCATCCAACAACAAAAATTTTACTAATTCTGAAGTTTTGGCGGTTCTATACATTTTTTTAAAAATAATATCTTTTATTTTGCCATTAAAAAGTACTTAATTATTTTTTTCAATTTATTAATAATATTGTAAATACTAAAAACATTTATTTGGCACTCAAGCTCAAAAAGGTTTACCACCTATGTATTATGACTATAAAAGGTACCACAAAAGCGTTTTAACACAACAGTTATTATACATTACAATATCTTTTGTTATTTAATATTACCAAAGTTCATTGTTCTGTGACCATCCGTTATGCGTGTGTTTTCTTCTAAAACATAATACTGATAAAAATAACTTATTTTCCTCCTATTTTCCTTGGACTAATAAAGTGACTGATTTTCAAGCCACTATTACTAAGCAGAGAGAAAAAAATTGATAACGAACTCTTTAGCCTCTAAAGCATTGTTTCTCAACCTTTTTACATTCGCGGACCATCAAAAAGTCCATCAACATTGGAATGAAATAATAAATATTTAAATAATTGATTTATTATTCATAACACTTAATTTTGCAACAGCATACACCGTATGGAAATATATTAATATTTGAGTATAGTAAAACAGACAGTAACCACACGATATAATTTTATAATCCATAAAATACAACATAAAATTCGATTGTTTCTCACCCAAAAAACTTCGCGGACCACAAGTTGAGAAACTATGTTCTAAGGTAACGTGATATTAGCCGCTTAAATACCGAGCACAGTAAAATCTAATATTTTTTGTATAGCGCATTTTTAAAGCAATTAATAATTTAAATTTACATACTGATGGTTAGAGTAGCGTTTTTTTCAGCTTCACACGAATGGAATAGAACTGACGACCGTAGCTCTGTTGCATCCGTGTGATATAATGCTTGCTGATGCCAAAAGCCGAAAGCCGGGTCATTAGTGACAAAACATGTAGAAATTTCGACAGCTCAAATTTAATATTTTTTTAATCATATAATGGTTAGGGGGGGCTCAAATTACGTTTGCATGAGTGCTCCAAATATCAAGCTACGCTATTGCCGGTAGTAAAAGATACAAAATTGAATATATAAAATATTATAGTATTTTTAAACGTTAATTAAAACAGTTTATGTATAAGTACTCTCGTAAATGCAGAATATTATAAACGATATTATAATAAAATTATGTAATGCAAGCACATAAAATTTAATGTCGTCATTGGGATTCGAACATAATAAATGCTAGCATCAAAGTTATAATCACTTTCCCAGCATGTGGGTCAGCTACTCTACTATACAATTTGATACGTAGAGAAACTTTGTTCGGGATTTTGAAATCGAATGCGTTGTGAATATTTTATTACTGTTGATAGGATTAAGGTATCTTTCATCTGTGTTACCAATTGCAATCAATTTTTGCAATGCTGGAGAGATCAATAAATTTTTTTTTATCTCTGTAAACATATAAATAAATTGTGATTCGACTGAAGGTGCTTAATGAAATTTTAATGTCAAATGTGAATTGTTAAAACATTGTACGATTATACATGTTTTTTCACTAAATCACTGTCAGTCAATCTTAAATTTTATATGGAAATTCCATCAATCTCTTTCAGTCGATATCATAAATTATATCGAACGTTATAATACGGCAAAATTGAATGACCTTTGTAGTAAATAAGAGTATCGTGTTGTAAGGCGAAAATTATATTGAAAGTTATTTCACTTCTCTGTTTGGACCCTAGGCTTAATGCTTGTGTTTTTTCTTTGTAATTAGCTCCTCTGGTATATATCGTGCTTATTGTTTATTGTATGTCCGTTCTGTTTCAACTGTGTTGCAGTATGCTTCAAGTTGCCGAAAGGCGAATTCTGTGTGATTATTGACAAAATATGTGGAATCGTACAAAGTTTCAACAATTCGAATTTTATAAAAATTAATGTTTGTTTGTTTGTCTTGCATGTGTTACTATACCGTTTGTCCAATAGCAATGAAAATTTGATGGTTTGTTGTGCACACGTTTGTCCAAGTTTTCAAATTAAACTAGGAACGTTATCGCCCATCGCAATAGCTATCAAATGATACAAAAGACTGTATCGGTATGCTGGTCTTACTGACAGTTTTATGTGGCCTGCTCACGCGTCGTATAACTTTCTGATTTATTAGTGTATGCAACACACTTAAAAAAATATTTTAACTAATTGTTAATTGGTGATACTCTTGCTAGGACCAAGGCGTGACTGAACCTAGTACCAGGGTGACACACGACACATAATGATCGCCTTATAAAACACTATACGGGAATATTCTGAAGTAGATCCAAACAGATAACATAAATTATAAATATTACTTTCGTCGAAAATTTATCATGTTTTTTTATCAAGTATTTCAGTAATTTCTGTATTTTTAGAGAGAATTATTTTTTAACCCATATTTAAAATTTTTTCTTTATATTCGTCATCTTCAGGCATCACACGGAAGCAATAGAACTGGCATATACATGTGGAATCGAACAAAATTTGATATTGAAATTCCATTAAGCATCTTTAGTCAATATCAAAAATTACACATTCTTTGATATATATGTATTTATTGATTATTCGATCATATTTTTTCTTAATAAAATGATTAGAGAGTTATATAAAGATCCTGAAATGCGAAACTCGGGCCGTGAGTGACAAAACATATGGAAGCAAACATGAATTTGAACAATTCAATTTTTCAACTTCATAAATATAATATTTTCGAACATATTACTTCATTATCTTGACAGTTGATAAAAATACGATCAAAAACATGTTATTCATAAAATACAATAATAGAATCACCATGGAGAAAAGTAAATAATATTTTTAAATGTAATATTTTAAATTAAAAAGAATGTTTTTGTTATTAAATAGATAATCAAATCTGCAAAGAATTTAAAGTTGTTAGCAATACTCACTGTCTTACCATATACACAATAATTAATAAGTTATATTTTATCTCCAGTGAATTAGCATTAAGTATAAAAGCAATAATTTTGTACTCTTATCAAAGTGTTTTCATGTATACACCAACTAAATCACGGGTCTTCAATCTTTCAACAGTTTTGAACTACGTAAATTGAGAAGTAATCGTTTTGGGTCAAACATAATGTTTTTAATGATTGATAAAATACTGCTTTGCATGTTTGCACAATTTTTTTGACATGAAAATAAAGTTGACGTAACAAATTAATATGTTTTTTGATTTTGAATATTTGTTGTGACTAAATTACCCATTTCATCATCAGCCGGGGTCGATCCACTGCTGGATGAAGGCCTCCCCCCGCTGCTTTGGTTTTTTTTTTCGATGACTTTGTGGCATGAATATGGCAGAATCTGTTGTGTAATGCTGACTTTGAGGGTGTCAAGTGTTAGTGGTTTATTCGCAAAGGCTTGCAATTTAAAATAGCCGAAAGGGAGAAGTCAAAAGGCATCAAATCTTACGATTTCAAATCACTTATGCGAAATGCCCATCCAAAATTTATGTTGTTCGACGCTTTAACCTTCCATAGTCTATTAAGCAATTGACAACCAATTTGATAGATGTATTGATTGAATTGGCATTTACTTGGTAGAAATCCATTATAACACAGTGAAAAAATAGAAATTTATTTTAGTTCTACAATTTTTTTTATAAGATATAGTTGATAGCTATTTCGGCTTCCACCATCACCTGCAAAAAGCTATTAACAATATCTTATAAAAAAAATTGTAGAACTAAAACACATTGCTATTTTTTCACCGTGTTAATTTGATAGATGTAACTTTAAAAACATGGATGCTATAACCTAACAATTTTCAATCATCATTATTGAAAGACCCTATAGATACTTTTCGATATATTATATTCATTTTAGGACTTTCATTGCAACTGTATACAGCATTGTGATTCTATCAACGACTGGTTGAGTACGTTTTAGTTGCATGTATTATATTAGTTAAAATATATTCACTTAAAGTTTAGTTTCACTGGAACATATTCATAAATTTCAATGATCGTTACATTATTATTACGCCATTGCACATGTCTATCATTAAATAATATTTTTTTTTTACATAGACGGATTCAAAATAAATCAATGATAGGTGTCAAGGAAATAAATGTACATATAGTGTTCGTGATGAAAAAAAACGTGTTTATAATGTTTTTTTTTTCATAACACATAAAAATATTTGAAGGACACAAAGTAAGTGAAGATATGTATCTGCTTTTAAGTAAATGCGATGTGTGTAACTATGTATATATTATTAATCATTCATACAGCAATATTATAAATATTTTTTCATCATTTCCGTGAACCTGTTTTTATACAATTTTTGAGTGTAATAATCATAGTTGTTAATCTGCGTAAGGGATTTAAGTGAGACGACTTTTTATCTTTAAATATTTGTTTCAAAGTGAGTGAAAAGTCGTGAAAAACTAGCGTGGATGTGAAGTCGTACACATTTTTGACAATTCAAATTTTTCAATTGAAATTCCATCAAGCATCTTCATTCGATATCACAAATCAGAAACAAACCTCATTTAAGAACGTTAGTATCACTTTATTACACCGCTGTGGCGTCGGCGCTTTTGGAAAATGAGCGACTATTTTTCAGATTAGACGATTTTCAAAAATATCTCAATGAAAAATTTGGCGCGCGGTGAAAAACATTGCACAATTGGGAAATTAAAAACTCAGTAAACGTAGCTTTCAAGGTCAACAACAATTTAGGCAGACATCTTAACGAACAAACTATGTCGGTCACCATTGCTTAACCCTCTGCGGGGTGCTTCATTGTTTCTGTAATAGACAATTTCCGTGCCATATGTAAACTTATTGATGTAGCCGTCTTTCTAATTTCATTTACGATTTTTAGTTTTATTGCGAGCAAGAAACAAGTTAGGTCGTTAAAACAGGAGAGAAGATGCATTGTGTACCTTTTCTACACAACTATATATAGATAAGCAAATGTTCGTTTAACAACAGTTCTGACGATGGCGTGAGCCGAAACAGCTATCACTATATTTAAAAAAAAAAAACAATTTTGTAGACCTAAAATACATTGATATTTTTTTCACCGGGTAATAATGGAGTTCTACCAAGTAAATGGCAATTCAATCAACAATTTGCCGGATTGGTTGGTTGATCTTCAATTTAACGCACATAAATAGGAAAGGAAGGAATAAGACCTGACAAAATTATTTTTTTTTGTCGGAATCGTGTTTTATATGCGAATCCATAACCCTGGTTATGAACAAAAAAAGTGTGTTTCGTGCTTAACCTTTTGACTCGTAACATCTTAACTGTTTGAGACAGCGGATCGCAGTGTGTTGATAGTTGATACTCAAAAAAAAAATAAGAGTGTAAGAATTTTCGTGTTTAACCTTTGACTGAAACTAGTTTGTTCATAGATCTGAAGATGGCAGAAGTCACAATAGTTATCAAAAAATTTTCATTTGTCATTTTATTGATTAAAGTGGTATTTACTTAGAACTCATGTTTTTCCACCGTGTGCATTCGTCATTTTGGCAATAAGATTTTTAACTTATTTTGTCGCAAGACACGAAAATAAAAATCAGTATGATTCCTTAAGAATGTGAATAAAGAAAAAAACACTTATTTATAATAATAAAATGTGGTAAAATATTATTGATTGTTTTGGCATTTACTTGGTAGAACTCCATTATAGCCCGTGATCGTGAGCGTGTGATCCGTCGGAACCGACGATGGCGTGAGCCGAAATAGCAAAGAGCAACTTTACCTTATAAAAAAAAATTGTAAACATACAATACATTGCTATTTTTCACCGTGTGGTAAAATATTCTTTATTTCATATTATCATTTAACGTAAAAATATATCCCCACGCAACGTTGGTTGATTGATCGAACAGTAAACAATTCGAAATATTCCAAGAATATTTTTTCAAATGTAATGTAAAACCAAACAAAAGTCGGTCATTGTGTAAAATGATTTATTGATGTATTGCCAAATGAAAATATGAAAATTGTAATGTATAATATAATAATATCCGCAAACTAGGATTGTATAAACGAATTCTTCTTGCATGCCAAAAAACTGGTTCGGTTTGAATCCGTACTAGTAAATACAATACGATTGCAAGCCTAATTACTCACACGGCAAGAAAAAATTATTTACAGATAATAACTAAAATTATTTCATTATAATATTGTATTGAGAAACAAACATTCATTTGTTTTTTTAAGTCATATTAAAAAAGCGTTGATCTATTTACCTGAAATTGTTCACACAAAGAACTGCCAAAACTTTTTTGAATTTAGAACTTCACAATATTAGTTGAATTTGAATGTTGCTAGCACAAAATATTCATTATTACGTATGGCTGTTGCGTTAATGTTTTTAGCGTCGAAACCGAGAGTGCAAGTATTTAATTTAGAAGTTCAAGTTGTTTGTAAATGGGCACACCAAGCAGTGACGGCGCGAGCGATCGACACCCGTTTGTATTATACACTAACCGACTGGAAACCGACTGAAATTGCAAACGACCAGCAACGCTTGGGCGGATTTAGACGATAGACATTGAAATGCATTTCGTTACGGCGCGGAGAGGGGGCACGCCAAGTTAATGCGAGGTTTTTAGTATCAAACGTTTTGCCTGCCAATTTGATGAAAACAGCGTTTTTATTAATTATAATGAATACAAACGACAATAATGCAGTATGTAGCAAAAACATATTTTATAATAGGCTCTTTTTACGTAGGTTTAATTTGCACTTTGAAACGTTTTGACGTATCTCATTCGATTCGTTTTCATAGGTACTGTTCAATATATCAGTGCTCCGCAACTGGTGTGCCGCGGCACACTAGTGTGCCATTATCCAGATAAAGGTGTGCCATGGTCAAATATTGAGGCGAATATAAAACTTTTTTGTTCATTGAAATATCAGATTAATTTTATAATAATTATTAATATTGCATAATAAAATATTTTATAGTTTTATGTATGTTAACATTTCAAAAAAAAAACGAGAATTTATTGTAAAATTTGTGTAATGTAATCTTTATATATTTTAGGTTTTGGTGTGCCGCAGAATTCCAGTAAGAGTTTTGGTCGTAGTTAAGAAAAGGTTGCAAGGCGCTGTAATATATAAATTGAGCAGTGTATAGAGATTTAAATCCATTCTAAAATTTATGGAATTGCAGAACATTTCTAAAATTCAAATTTGATAATGTTTATGCACGAAATAAATAAAAAAAACAATGGTTCGACAGTAAATTTTAACACTGTGTATCCCAAACATTTTCAGCATCGAAATATTTCGCAAATCCAAAAATTTTACAGAACACAACTTTTTTTACGAAAAATTTCTTTAGGCTCTGTGAAATATAATTTTTAGATCCCGGATCTAACAGATATGCACAAAACGGATTATTCATTGGCGAGAAGCATTATATTAGGTCGAGTCATAAAAAACTTCCGCCCGAGCAGGCTGCGACTGTTGTTACTGTTCACACACAATGGGATATTTCTGGATATTAAGTTTGTGTTTTTACTTCACAGGTAGGACTTGGTCAGTCTATAGACAACTTCCTTGGAGTTCGCACTTTATATAGTTTTTTTTTGCCTTTAAAATGGAGGAAAAAAAAATACACATTCGACATGTGATGCTTTGGGAATTTAAACAAGGGAAAAGTTCTGCAGCTACGGCTCAAAAACTATGCAGTGTGTATGGTGAAGGACTGATAACTGATCGGGCAGTAAACAATTGGTTTGTCAAATTCCGTTCTGGAGATATGACCTTGAAAGATGAACCAAGGACAGGTCGCCCTTCTGACTATGATGACGATGTATTGAAGTCAAAATTGGAAAAAAAATCCACGCCAGTCGACCAGAGAATTAGCAGAGAGCCTCACTACATCACAATCAACTATTTGCCGTCACCTTGAAAAATTAGGGAAAGTAAGCAGATTAGGAGTATGGGTACCCCATAATCTGAGTGAAGGCAAAAAGACGGATAGGATGTCCATTGCCACAAGTCTCCTCTCACGAGAAAAAATGAACCCTTCTTGATGAAGATCATTACTGGTGATGAAAAATGGATCACTTATAAAAACGTCATCCGTAAAAGACAGCGGTAAGATAGAGATCAGCCTCTACCAGATCCTTTAGGATCCTTTAGCAAATATTCACGGCAAGAAAATTTTGATGTGTCTGGTGGGATCGCTAAGGGATCATTCACTATGAGCTTCTGAATAGGAATGAAACGGTGACTGGTGATATGTATGTTCAGCAGCTGCACTCGCATGCACTTAAATAAATTTATGACAATTTGCAAACCATCAATTGTTCTTAAACCAAATTCCTTTGTTTGAGTGTCAACATTTGTAAGGCATGCCAGATACCCCATGATTTATTGATAAAATTAAATAGCTTACAATATCCGTACAATTAAACAATGAAAGTAATTGAAAAACACTAATGTGAACACTTATATAGTTGGAAAGTCTATGTCAGGTTTATATATTGTTGTTTTGCATTTTAGACACGGAAGAAAACAGATATTTGATGTCTTTGCAAGCATTTAATTGTTTAATTATATAGTACATCCTATATAAATGATTCATAAATAAAATTAATGTTTGTTAAATAACCGATTTATTAAAATCAAAAGCAATTTTTATAGTTTATCTATATTGTAATGATCAATTATTAATTTCAATGACTTTTATAAACAAGTAAGTGATTGAATAATGTTCGAAAATTATATTCCTTCACTTTTTTAACACACAATACCTGCACTAAATTATGATTGCGGCTAAAAAGCGACAGGTCCCAATTTAGCTATTTTATCGCCCTTAGGAAAATGTATTAAGTAAGAATTGTTATTTTATTATTTTCAACATGTGTTATTTTGACGTGACAACGTCTTATAAATCGATGATCGCCCGCTGCACGCACGAAAAAACATGACTCATTGTCCCGTTTGTCGCGTGCGAATAAAATATATCAATAAAAAATTGTAGATTTCATTTCACTCCTTCTTCGTATCCATACAAAATAATGATAATTCAATAAAAATGATTCCATTTTATTCATAAAAGTATGCAATCATTTCATCAATGTTTTCTTATGACGTTGTCACGTTAAATTATCGTCCGTAAACCGACTTTATAGACAACCAATTTTTTAATGAATTAATTTAAGTATTTTTAAAAAAGATGCGACACCCACCTCTGATGTTTCTTACAAAAAATAAATAAATAAATAACACGCCAGCGTCGTTTTTTTTCATTAAATTTTTTGATAATTTGACCTAATATGTCAAATATTTATGAATTGAAATATTCATTTACTATACGATATACACATAAAAACACAATTTCTTTTCAATGATTTAAAAAAAAAAAACAATATTTAATCGCAATTTTCTCCGTCAAGTATTTTTTAAATAAAATAACTTTTCCTATAACAATGACGATATGCTGCATTGATATTGTGCGACCATAATTGTATTCAGTAATTTGAAAATGTTTCAAAAAGGTTGCCTAACTATCTTATACATTATATTTGTAAAGTTTTGAGAATAAGCAATCTATCATAGTTGTTTATTTAACAACAATATTTGCCGCCCTCCAAATCTGCTGCCTCGACTAAATTTCACGTTTGCCCCACCCTTAATGCGGAACGGAATAACGAGGCATAAGTTATTTACCACGCCACTTAGGAAAAAACCAATGGCTCTTATTAATTTAGATCGTAGTCTCTTTCGAGTTGTTTATTCCTTCTATGCAGTGTCTATATTATCGAGATCCTCTCTAAAAAACTGATATTAAAAATACAAATTAATCACACAACGTTATTTCAGATTCCCGCCTACTATGCTTAAAATTCGAACACCGTATATTTTTGAGTACACAGTTAAGACCTCAGAAGCGAGGGGTTAAGCTGGTCTTGCAATATTACAAAATTTGAAACTGTCAATACGGAAATTGTGCAAAAAAATACTTTAAGGTAAATATTTTATAACTTGACTTCTCATAAAATAAATATTTAAATATTTGCTGTGTGCATTAACAAGGCTAAGCGTAAGGCGATGAATTTGTACGATGTTATGCGATTTATTTGTTTATTTATCTAATAGATTTTATACTGTTCAGTGGCGATGTTTAACAATGACTTAATAATTATGACGAAAGAAATTTTAACCTTTCCGATACCGGCTGCCATCGATGATACTCGTGGTTTTTATTCAAAATTATCATATTGTATAACTTTAACACACGTAATTTTTTTATTATTTATTGAGAAATATAATGATTTTAGCATTGTATATATTAGAACAGATGTATACAGATACAAAATAGCCTGTTTTTTCTTTTTTTATATTGTAATACGAGAGAATAAAGTCATTTTAATTGGGGTCTGGTGAATCCATTTACAGTTTTACAAACTATTTTTGCAGTAACAGTCATTTATAAGTTAAAAATGTAAAACTAAATTTAATGATTTTGTGTGGAGTAAAATTTGCTGAATCAACATTTTTAACAAAGTCCAAAACTAAGCAATTTGTGTTGCTTTGTTATAGAATTGACATACTTTATCTGATAGAATAGTTATTCGAACAAAGGATAATTTGTTATTGTAATCAGTCAGTAGATAAGCCCTTTTATCTGTACGCTCAGACAGATAAAACATATTCGTTATAAATCATATTAATAAACATACATATTACGTTATTCCTTGTTTACATGGCACTTCAATATTTCGATAACAGAAACTTGTTGCATCATATTATAATATATTAAAATCAGTAAGTAAAAATATTTGAAACCTACGCCACATACACAAAATAAAATATATTCGGTTAACGAACAGTTCGGACTGCGAAAAATTCGGAAAACGAAAACAATCACGATATATTTTTTTTGTTCGTATACATATTCTTAAGCGATCTTTCCAATTCACTTATTCCATATGTAAAACTAATCGAATCAATTAGCGAACAATTATGACAACGAATACTATCACGAAAGATTTTTGTGTTCGGATAACGAACTAACATAATCTTCTGAATTGACTTGTTCAATCTGTAAACCTTATTGAATCGGTTAACAAACAATTCAGAAAGCCAACACTATCACGATTTTTTGTTTTCGTACAATAAGCATATATTCAGACAACAAAATAAAATAATCTTTTGAATCGATTTATTCAATCTGTAAAACTAATCGAATCGGTCAACGAACACATATTCGGATAACGAACTAAAATCAATCATCTTTCGAATCCACTTATCATATCTGTAAAACTAGTCAAATACTATGTAAATACGAATAGTCACTTAGTAAATTATTTTTCAATAGTGACGAATCGAAATTAGTGTAAACTAAAATATATATTAAACAAATTGTGTGTCAAATATCTAATATATTATAACTTCGTTCAAATGTCAGCCGTAGCATTTCTTGGTAGCACTTATTCTCGAGGTCTAATTTTCAATGACTATCGAATAAAGGCAGCTGAAGTTTTTGAATGGCGTTTGTTATATTACTTTGAGTACGTCAATTGTTTGCGGTTTATTTGCAAAGACTTGCGATTTAAGATAACGATCTCGGTGGTCTGTTCCTTGCTCTCAAATCACTTGTGAAAAATATCCATTCGAATTCGATGATTTGAATGCGTTGTTCAACACAGCTACTAAATAATTGAACACAATTTTAACAGGTGTCACTTCAAGAACATTTATTTAAACACCCTTAATAAAGTGATCATGTCTACAAGAAAGTCAGTTGTATAAAGGCACGTGTAGTATTCATATTGCCTTGAAGTAATAGTTTACTTACAAACATCCGTTCCATTATTTTACTAGATAATAATGTTGATTGAATTTCAAAACCTTTTAAGTTCCAAGCTGTTTGAAATGTATTTTGTATACTATCCCATAATACAAATGTTGTTTTATGTTGTTTGGAAACATGGCACCTTACCAAGCACATTGAATCAGTGTTAGGATTGTTCAAAATAATGCGAGTTAATTAATTTTCGGTGTTTTCAAATAAATATGGTCAAAATATTACATTCTAATGCGATACGAGAATATCTATGCCGATCTTTCATATAAAATACAAGTGTGATTTATTTCGGTAAAAATCAAAAAAAATCTAATTCAGAAGGGTTCCTCTGTACCTAAAATGGAAACCAGTTATTGATGAGAGAAGCTCAAAACAAAGAAACGCCAGAAAAAAAGAAGAAAACTAGTTTTATTCACTGTAAAATAAATCAAATTTAAACTGATTAACCCAAGTAAAATTCTACATTTTTTCTCTCATGACCCTGATTTCGCCTTTTGGCATCTTTTGGCGTTTCTATCACCTCACGCTGATAATGTAGAATGTCTGAAGATATACCCAAAGATGAAATCGAATTCGAAAGTCGCGGTATCGTAAAATATTTAAAACAATGTATTGAACATTTGTACTGTAATATATGTCACCAAAAAGTTGTTACAATGATTTCATTAAATTTATGATATCGACTGAAGGTGCTTGATGGAATTTCAATATCAAATTTTAATCACACGGGTGCAACAGATCTGTCAGTTGTGTTGCATCCGTTGCAAACTATAATTTTGACTGACAACACTGTACTTACATATACAACACTAATTTACTATAAAGTTCAGGCAATAAATAAAAGGCCCGGGTTTCGCCTTTCGATATCTTCAGGCATTCTATCACATGAATGCAACAGAACTAACACACAATAAATGATTAGCATCGTTTATACACGAAAGGAGTTAATTTATTGATACAATAAATAATCTATGATCAGTTGATTGAAAAAGTCTTTGGAATTTAAAAATTTTCTATGTTAATGCCGGAAACGGAAATATTTTACTAAATATTTAGACGATAGATCGACGAAATTGATAATCGGGGAACGATAAATCCGGGATTACTGAACATTGTTCTTACAGAAAATAGCCGAGACTGTATAAAAAGAATAAGATATGCAAAAAAAAAAAAAATAGTTCCGACGATGGTTGAGCCGAAATAGCTATCAACTATATCTTATAAAAAAAAATGTAGAACTAAAATACATTGCTATTTTTTCACCGTGTTGCAAAAAAATACGATTAATGTCGGATTCGTTAGATTTATTTATTCTAACGTTAGATTCATTTACCACTGTACTATAATAAATGTCTGAAACTTTTATTTTGTAAGGTTTGATTTAAGAAATCTATATTTTATTAGACTCGCTTGAATTCTAAAAAAACTTTTGCTTCCGTTTGTTACGATCGAATTGCTATGTTTATCACACACTTACTTAAATTTCTATCTAGAATATTTTCAAATCGTCATATTTATTTCAAAGGGTTTTCGGAAAGTAACTGTAACAACGATGTCTTGTTAATTAAACAACTTCTTGGTAAAAAATTGCCAGCATAAACCTGTCGCTTGATTGAAATATAACTACACGTGGAAGAGAGTATGCCTCAAGCAATAATATAACCGCTTTCGGTGGGTAACCATTAATCAAATAAAAATCTTTCACTTTTTTAAAAATTGATAATATGTTTTAAGGCATAGTATTAATTTCAAGAGCGGATAATTTATAGGCGGTCAATCGAAAGGTGACTGTAAAACTGTAAGTACGTTTGATATGCAATAATACTGTAAGCAAAGACGTATTGCATGGAACATCGTAAACATTTCATACTGGTGTAAATAAACCAGAAGTTTTTGTGTCGGTTTTAAATTCTTTCCCACTATTCAATAAACAGGTTTTATATTATGAATTAATATAATTGAAATATACTCGATATTATTAAAAAGTACCGATTGTTTTTTTTGACGTGACAACGTCTTATAAATCGATGAAGGCCCGCTGCACGCATGAAAAAACATGACTCATTGTCCCGTTTGTCGCGTTACGCCGAAGGCAAGCGTGCGAGCGAGAGCGCGGATAAGCGATAGAGAGGCACGATCGGCCTACCGTTCGGATTGTGCCGCATCTATCTCTCTTCCACTCGATTGGTCAATGCGTCTGAGTAGAAAAGAGACAGCGGCAGCACACAACTTATACACCTACAGTACCTACACGTGATCTGTTTACAACTGTTTATAAAGTGAAGTGAAATGTTAATGTGGTTTTCATTGTTTATATTACAACAACAATTGCGGCAATAAAGGTAATTAATTCTTGCATATTAAAATCTGATTAACGTATAACAAATATACTTTTAACAATAAATTATCAACGATTTCTTTCAGAAAAAAAATTGTAGATTTCATTTCAGTCCTTCTTCGTATCCATACAAAATAATGATAATTCAATAAAAATGATTCCATTTTATTCATAAAAGTATGCAATCATTTCATCAATGTTTTCTTATGATGTTGTCACGTTAAACTATCGTCCGTAAACCGACTTTACAGACAACCAATTTTTTTTATAATTTTTTACGCTGATTTTTTTATAATTTGTGATATCGACTTAAGACGCTTGATGGAATTTCATTATTGAATTTGAATTGTTGAAGCTATGTACGATTGCTCGAGTTTTGTCATTAACGTTCCGGGTTTCGCCTTTCGGCATCTTCAGGCATTCTATCAGACGGTTGCAACAGAACTGAGGCACAATAAAAAGTTTGCGCCGTCTATATTATAAAGGTATTATTAATTGGAAGAAAACACAGATCCCAAGGCGAGAAATAAATGATGGTTAAAATAAATTGAATAATATTAATCTAATAAAAATTAACACAATTACCTGTGATAATTTTCATTAATGACCGTCATTCTTGAAAGTGTTTTGCAACAAATAAAATAATCAACTATCATTATTCATCAATTAATCATTAATAGTCTATTGATGGAATGTTTTAAGGTGCCGAAAGGCGAAACCCGAGTCGCTAGTGATAAAACATGTGGAATCGTACAAAGCTATAACAATTCAAATTTGATATTGAAATTCCATTAAGCACCTTCATTTGATATCATAAAATAAATCAATAGTTATTGAAATTATTATAAAAATATATTTAGTTAAAAACTTTAGGGTTTTTTGTGTAAATTCCTCTTTTTTATAACCGATGCAAACTATTTATTGCGTATTAGTTGTGAATGCTTGAAGATGGCGAAATGTGCAACCCGAGCCGTGAGTGACAAAAAATTTGGAAATGTATAAAGTTTCAACAATTCATATTTGATATATAAATACAAAAATCATGACAAATATTTTTATAATTCCTTACTCGCTTGATGATAAATGTTAAAAATACGATGTAAGTTTTCAATGCCAGACCATCGGTATCCGGTATCCGGAAGTAGTAATTAAATACTCGTTGCTTTGAAAAATGCAAGAGTTGAATAGTATTGATGTCTTTGGACCAGATTTGATTACGTTACATGCAGAAAAAATAATTTTCTACCGTGCTTCGACGCGTTCTGTGTACCTACTCCATAAATGACACGATTGAAATCTTGCTTTATATATTCATAAATATGTGCATGTGGTCGAGAGGTCAACCGTGTCTGTTTCGGCTGCGGTATTCACACGTTCGACGCTCAGTACGGATTGAATTATAAAATATGCTAAAATAAACTGCACTCGAAACCCTTGTGCATTATATTGGAATCGGACATGTATTTCTTCCTTCTGTGTGCAAAAACTAATGTATTTGTAATGTTACAACTTTGTACGATTCCACATGTTTTGTCACTAACGACCCGGGTTTCGCCTTTCGGCATCTTCAGACATTCTATCAAACGGATGTAACAAAACTGACAGTGTGTCAGTGACAAAACATGTGGAATCGTTCATAATTGTAACAATTCAAATTTGATATTGAAATTCCGTCAAGCACCATCAGTCAATATCATAAATTATTTGTAATTTATTTTGGAAAATAAGCAAATAACTTATGAAAGATTAAATTAAATATTTTTTTTATAAATGTAAATTTCAGCATTATTTCTTTCAGGTCTGTGGTGCAGTGGTCTACGTCGTTGGCTTCCGTGACGGATGGCACAGGTTCGTTATATAAATAGAAATAGAACGCAAGAATAGCGTTTTTTTCTTTGGATTTATTGATTCTGTTTGAATACTTGGCTCGGCGTGTTTGTGATGCCATATTCACTGTGGATTATTGCGCAGCTCTGCAGTGACTAACGTGTATCAGCAATTACAGAAAAAATATAAAACAAATTAATCAATACATAAGGGATGAACGAAACTTGAAGAGTCCTGATGCTAGCGCGTCGTAGATGTTAAGGTTTTATCAATTCGATATCAAAAACAAAAAAGAGTGATCGGTATCACAGAATGGTGGATGACGACTTTATACGTCATCTTTTATGAGATTTAATTTACCCAATAACTACTGAAGAAAATGCGAACTTCGTGGGTCGTAATTCACATTTCTGAATTTAACGTTCACAATGTGTATTAAATTTGTATACGTAGTCAAGAATTGCTTAAAATTTATAACCCGTGAATAGAGTTAATTGAAGTTTATGAACTGTTTTTGAGAGCCAGTATATAATGTACTTTATGATACGTAAACAACAAAATTTCTTATAATAATCGATGACTAACATTGCACGTGGTCGTAAATTTAAATGTCGGAGTTTACTTGATTTCTGCGAAGCATTCATAACAATATTAATTTAGTATTACATATTGTATATGCATCCGTTGGTTGATTTACCGCGTAGAAAATTTCATAGATCCTATACAATAAAATGGTATTATTTCTAACGCATAAAGCGGCCAAGATATAAAGGTTACACGGTGCGTTCACGACAATGGCGAATGTAACATTTTTTAAAATATATTATTATAGTTCGCGTTATATATTGAAATCCCGATTCCAGACATTTTAAACCATTCCACTGTCCATTCTATTATGTAAGCGTTGGCGTAAAAATAGACGAAATCAATCGAGGAAATTGATAAATTTCGGACCATTAAACATTGTCTTTTTTTGGTGTATGACAGGAACCATAATGTTGGGGTTACACTGCAGTTATTTTTTATCGTGGATAAACTTGTGTTTTGTTTAGAAAAGTAGAAATTCATTCGACACATGATACAATAAATCTCATCACGTAATCAATGCCAATATATGTTGACAATATACATTCAAATCACAATCGAAAAAAAAACGTCATTTGAATGACAATCGTATACAAGCGACGTGCGGGCTTGCAGAGAAAGTCTATAGTATTGCATAAAAAGATTTGAACCGCCATAAATGTATTTAAAACAAATTGACGAAAATAAAACCGAACGTTGTTTGAGTTTTGAGTTAAACCGGTTTATGAAAGGGGGCATCGACTGTTATGTATATTCTGAATCATAGGAAAGAGTGTAATATCTCATAAAGAAAAGAGTTTCCTAAACTATTCTTTTGACAGATCACTTCAAAATTTTCAATATTTTTTTTAGCAATTTGTATATTGACCGTCACATCTCGTGCCTTTTTTTTTAAATAAGCGTCTTATATGTTGATATATTACGTCATGTAAACGGTGAAAAAAAAATAGAATCTTATTATATATAATAGATAATTTATGACAGTGCTCCGCAACTTTTTGTCTTCCTCGTCACACAAATTTTTCCCAAAAATTTCGTATTAAGTAAACATTTAATTACGTTTTAGAGTTTTAAGACAGTTGTTGGTTGGTATACAGCATGCAATGTAATTATTTTATTGCTTAATTCATGTAATATGACGTTTTAAAAAGAGTCAGTAAGCTTGCTCTAGCAAGAAAGTTCTTTATTGAAATCGTCTAGAATTTATAACATAGATATATTTTATTTATTATTCTACATATTGTATAATCACAATCAACACTTGCCTTACGTCAAGTTGAATATAGTTTGAGAAACGCTGGTGTGACTTACTATAGGTACCAGAAATGAATATGTATAATCTATCAATCTATCATATGATCAAAATCCACTCACAATAAAAATGACCTGATATACTTTCATCAAAATTAAACTGAAATGTTCTATTGAACCGCGTTAATCGAAATATATTTTTTTTATAGACACATGTAGTGTAATTTTCATTATTATTGCAGTGAACATAGCTGCAATCAATAACGCTTTTAAAAAAGTCTACCAACACGTAATAGATACTTAGAAGAAGTGCAACAAAAGTAATATTCGAAAAAAGTGAGTCAAGCATATCTGCTTTGGCTATAATAGTGTCTAGTCCAGTGGTCAGCAACCTTTTGAGAGACTGGGTAAAAAAACCATTTTGTAAATTTTATTTGCATTAAGTTCAAAACAAGTTAATTTTGAATTTGATTCGTACAAACTTTGTGCGATTCCACGTGTTATCAATAAAGCACGGGTTTCGCCTTTCAGCATCTTCAGACATTCTGATCTCACATCTTACAGATTAAACAGAAATGATACACAATTAACAGTTAGCATCGGTTATATACAAGAGGTGTTAATGCAAATGAAAAAAACAACCCTAAAGCTAGATTCCTATTTTTTAAACGACTATCATTCAACAAAAAAAACATACTAACAACACATAACATTAAAGTTCAATTAATCTGCTCGTACAAGTAATAGGGAAGTATTTATTCCGTGTGATATCATGCCTGTAGATGCCGAAAGACTAAACCCAGGTTATCTAAATCGTTAGTAACAAAATACGTGGAATTTTAAAAAGTTCAGCAATTCAAAATTGACATTGGAATTACATCAAGCAACTTTAGTTACTAAATTATATTTATATGAAACAGTCATGGGCAAACCGTGGCCCACGGGACTCGTATATTCCTGTGGCACGCGAGCGTAAAAACGCTTTAAAAAAAAGATTGAAAACAAATATAATAACAACTTAAATTAAAATAGCCACGACCATACCACGTTGAAAGCACCGGCTCTCGTGCGATCACCGAAGTTAAAGCAGCATTAGACGCGGATAGTGCTTGGATGGGTGACCGCTCGGGAACACCGCGTGCCGTGTTCTCTTGGCTATGGGAAGTAAAACCCAGACAGAAAACCTATCACCAACTCGCCTGGGCAGCGTGGTGTTGCTATGTCCAAACAACCCAACCCCCTGGAAAAAAAAGCGGGGGGAGGCCTTCATCCAGCAGTGGATCGACCCCGGCTGATGATGATGAAAATAAAATAAAATGTCTAGTTATTTCATTGTCTCGGGTTCTGTTCAAACCATTATAATAATAAATAGTTTACGTACATATTAAAAGTGGTATTTTATTTGCGGCCCACCGTCATTTTGAATTCTTGTATTTGGTCCTTCATCCCAAAAGTATGCTCCCCCCCTGGTAAAAAATATAAGTTAATAGAAATTGGCCTTTATTTACTTATTTAATCCGATGGTTGCCACAAACGAGATATCTCGGATGTACTTTTGATAGCGTGTGCGACGCAGTGTGACAACCCTGTCTGACAATGAAATTTTGACACTCGTTAACTTCGTTAATAAACTCTAAAAATCGGTGCGGTAAATTATAATTTCTTCGAAACACAGGAAATAAAAAGACTTGGTAAACAATGCGTCGTGATTTATTTGTTGCTAAAAAAGATAAAAAGTGATAAAAATTATTGTTAATGTTTCATTTATAGATATTTTCAATAAATAAATAATTTGATACATATTTAAAACATATTTCTTTGGTGGGTGTCGATGTGACGGTTGAGACTTTGTAGTGGACGATTTAATTACCCATGGTCGACCACTGGCCTGAACAATGTTAATTATTTTTGTTAGATTTAAAAAAAATCAAAATTGTTATTAAATTTAAGATTGTTTTTAAATATGTATAATTAGATTATTGTAGTGTATATAATATTTCAAATGAAAATTATATTGTTTCAAAAATATCAGTTTTCTTTGTAATTTTGCAAATCTTTTGGTTCTACAAAAAAAACCTGTCGGCTCTACAAAGAAAACCGGTTCCAACCGGTATTTTTTTATAGAGCAGAAAGGGTTAATAATGATTAGATGATGAATAATGATAATATTATAGCTGCGTTTACAGCGTCTCAGATAACTGCTTTATGTACAACAATCTTGCATAAATTTTCTATTCAATAGACGCCAAATTCAGAACAAGGTTGAACTTTACGATCACTGAGTTACTACGGGCTTGCAAATTGATTTAGCCAAAGCGATATTCTTGAATCAATCAATCAATATTGGTGTATTTTTGCACCTTTACAAGGTTTTTGTATTATTCCATTGCAATAACGACTTCAAAAAATTAAAACTTTTATTATTAACAATTTTCAACGACGAGAAGATGCTATTAACTTTCATTTGTTATATAAAAATCTTGTTGAAACTTTCTTTGTATTATATTTTAAGAGTTTACAATATGCCACACAATAAAACACGTTTACGACTAATAAAACAAAACAAAAAACATTTGATTTAAATCTTAATATATTATAAATACAATCTTTTGTTTTTGACAGTGGACAGCAACATTTTTACAGACTTGGTTGAGTATTAGTTAGGACTAGTTAGTAACGATGGCAAAATTGTTGTACGTAAGAAGCATGTTGGAGCAGTGGTGATGTTCTAATTTAGTTCAGACTTAGTGAGAAGTATGCTTGAGAGTGTTTCTATGGTTTGGGCCCCAGGAGGTTTGAAGTATGCCCTCATGTTGGAAAAGGTTCAGAAGACATTTTTGAGACATCTTTACTTGAGGGCGTATGGATACTAAGAAATGTATCTTGCCACATATTTCTTTCGACTCATTCGAGGCCAAAATGAGAATTCTGCCAAATTGTATGTTCCGGATATATTTTTTTAAGAAATCGTAAACTTGAATTATTTGTTCTTCCAAAGTGTAGAACCAGTCTGCCAATGATAAGATTATTAACATTGTTCAACAGTAACACGGCGAAGAAAATTGCAATGTACTTTAGTTGTATAAAATTATTATTTTAAGATATAGTTGATAGCTATTTCGGCTCACGTCATCGTCAGAGCTATGCTTAAATGAACATTTGCTTATCTATATATAGCTATGTAGAAAAGTATTTTTCAACAGTATTGCTTCGAGTGTTGACATTCCATGTGGACGAAATTGAGTTCAGGTCAAAACTATTTTGTAATGTATAATATTAAAGTAGATTTTTCATGAGTTTGCTTGGTTGACTTTCTTGCTATCCGTATCTTTGGTTTTTATTTCTTTAATTTCCTACATTAAATATTTAAATATTTTGACGTTGCAAAAGCAATGAACTTGTAACGTGTATATTTATTATAATGTGTATGTGTTTTATAAATAAATTAATAAATAACTCAGTTACATACTTAGAAATTGGCTAAAAATTCTCGACTGCAACCTTATGTTGTTACTTGATCAATGATTATGGCCTTCAGAAATAAATAGGATCCTCGTTGCTGCACTTTAGTCTATATCAGTGATAGTCAACCTAGTCCATACCGCTCACCAGTGGACGATAGGAGTATTATAAATATAAAGTAAAGTTTGTTTCCCTACTTTATACATTACCATTAATATGGTACCAGTGCGTGGTTAAAAAAATTTACTACTGAAAGAGTTATAATTGTGTACTGTAGTTATAAAAATGTTGACTGTTGACTATGTAAACTGATTGCATTATCATTTCGAGTGCATCGGTGTACTAGAAAGCAATGATGATTATGAAAATTGAAACCTGGGTCGTAAGTGACCAAACATGTGGAAGCGTATAAATCTTAAATGATTCAAATTAAAAACAAAAATATTGACTTATGATTGGTTTTAAATTACCTTATTATTTTAAAGGATTTATTGTCTGGGTCTAATAGGATGAACCACTTTCCAATCTTGTAAACCAGTGTTTTAAAAAACGTTAATTGCATTACTGCCATAGTTTAGTTTTAATATATAATTACATAGCATTCTCTTAGTTTTATACCACAGGCAATAAAACTAACATTTTGAAAGAAAACCCCTTTCTCTGCTGGACCCCAAAAAAATCGCATCATCGACTATTTTAAAACTGCAGCATAAAGTTGTATTAGAAACAAAAACATTTATGGACACTTTCAGAACATATCAGACTATATTTTACGAGAAAATATAACTTTTAGCTCTGTTAATACTTTTACTATTTCGAGTGTCGAGAGTCTAAGTTGCTATGTTATTTGCAGGCCCTGTCCAATAACGTAGTACTACGTAACCTTTTGTCACCCACGGCACACTAAAGAAGTCATCAGAATTTCGCGACACACCTCACGCAAAAATGAGTGAGTTACTGAAACAATTTGAATTAACGATCGCTTATTACATGGCCGCTTAATTTTGATATATGTGTATGTTGTTTTAAAAAGTAACTTGATCATCAATCACCGATTTATCTCTTATACAGCGTAAATATTCAAAACGTATTGATCAACATAGTCTGTTCCAAGACTATGTTCGTTATTCGAATTTTACAGATAGAATAAGTGGATTAAAAAGATCGATTTAGTTCGTTATCCGAATATGTGGTTGTTGTCCGAATACAAAAATCTTTCTTGATAATGCTCGTTATCCGAATTGTTCGATAACCGATTCGATTAGTTTTACAGATGTAATAAGTGGATTAAAAAAGATCGTTTTAGTTCGTCATCCAAATATGTGTTCGTTATCCGAATACAAAAATCTACCTTGATAGTGTTCGTTAACTGATCACCAACCATATTAAAAAAATAATAATTCAGTACTGTGTGTATTAAACTTTTGGAGATTATCAACATAAATGAGGCTATATTTCAATTAAGAAATTAGTTTATACGCAAAAATTTTAATACTGTTAAAACTCTTATATTTTATAAAATTAACTTTCATATTACTCCAATCAACCATCTCGATGACTGAGACGTAAGCACTCTGTGGGTTATTGATACATAAAGTATCTAAATGTTATTATTAACCTGATTATATACTTTCATTTAAAGTGAATTCTAAAGAAACTAAAAAGTGAAAATAAACATTCTAATCAAAAAAATAAAAAAATAAAGCTACTAATACTACTCCAAAATAAAAAACTGTCTTGCTTCAGAAAGAGTAGAGACGACGGGAATTATGGTAATAAATTCTAAACTTTATTGTATTTTGCTTCACATTATGTCTTTCTGTAAAAGATATATTTTTTAAATTAGGTAATTCATTATAACAATATGATATGCATGGTAGGCTAGTTAAAAAAGTGTAATTTTGAATGATACCATCTGAAAAAACTATGAAATATACATTCTATATATGATTTTAAATAAAAGTACAAGTTAGAATAATAACAACTCTGTGCAATTCCACATGTTTTGTCACTAACGAACCGGGTTTCGCCTTTCGGCATCTTCAGGCATTCTATCATTCGGATGCAACAGAACAGTATTGGCGAAACCCGGGTCGTTAGTGACAAAACATGTGGAATCGTGCAAAGTTGCAATAATTCAAATTTGATATTGAAATTCCATCAAGCACCTTAAGTCGATGTCTTAAATTAAAAGAACAAGATTTTGGAATCAGTCGATATGAAGATTTCGAAGAAAAATCTCAATGAACAATTTGACAGATTGGTTAGTCGATCTTTACTTAGCACATAGGAATGGCAGATAAAAAAAAACGTCTGAACCAAAATCGTGATTTTTCAAACGACTCCACAGTCCTTCCTGTAAAGAATTATTTTATCATAAAAAGATACCCTGATACAAATCGAGAAAGGAAATTGATTTAATACACCCAGATCTCTTTTTACGAGAATTTTTAACAAGCTGTATATACCAAGAAGCTATAAAAACAGCATTTTATCAAGAATGGTTCCGAACGAAATTCAATACGTTCGTTAAAAAAATCGCTAACGATTATTACTACAAATTAATATTTGCAATCCGACAAAAACAGCGGTGAATAACTCATATAACTGAATATACTTATTTATATGTATCTATCTGTTTCTCATTGTATTTTTAAAATAAAAAAAAGATAGTATGTAAAAAATTATTTCAATAATATTTAAAATTCTTTTTTTGGTCGATATTTTGATTGTTGGAACCAATTTATTAAATTATATGAAAGTGAGGTTTTTTTACGACATATTGTTATATGCGCTAATTTTTGAAACACTATCGTGTAAAAAGGATTGAGTGTAGATACTTATTTCAAAAGAGTTAAAAGGGTTTGTATCTTAAAATACAATTATTTCAGAATAACATCTTTTTATGTGTCGTATTTTAAAACTATGGGTACGATAAATACTTGATTTGACAACAATTTATAATCCATAAACATTGAGACAACCTTTGTAAGAAAAATATGAATTTGAATAATAAAAAACAATAAATTAATCTAAAGATGGTAAACAAACCAAGACAACTGTGTTAACACGTTCTAGTGTCAATTAAGCAAACCAATAGTCTTCGAGCCGTAATTAATAAAATCCGACAAGACATTTAAATTTAACTACACAAGTTTTTGCTAGCACAAAATTAGGGTTACCAACTTTACATAAGGTTGTCATAACCGGTATTCATATTTTTTTTCAGCTTCCAAAACATTAAAATGTTTTTGAGATTCTATTGGGCTACTAGTATATTATATAACATATAAAATCGATAGCTTTATCTTGTTATAAAAATAAAATTTAATATTAAACGACAGCAAAGGAAATTTAGAAACAATTAATGAAACGTGAATGTACAGTTGATTTCAGTGTGGATCAAAATGTCATCGTAAGTATTAAATTATTTTTAAAAAATTTCCTAGTACTTTTGTTCTTTTATTTTAAAAAAGGAATAAATTCATTAATTGATAAGCAAATTAGACTGTTGAAAATTTCAGTCAAACTTTTGTGGCAGCAAGAATGACATGTTTACATTTTATATTGTTACTACTGTCCACCCTTTAGGAGTTGTTCATGTGAATGGTTGGTACGTGTGATTTTGTTATATAGCAAAAAAAGTGTAAATAATAGATAAAGTCAAAAGAAATGTCATTTTTTTATTGCATGTTTTGCAGGGTTTCTGTCAAGTGAGCACATCAAGGTTGGTGTCATTTTGAAGCTCTGTTGTTTGTCTTGCTTTTTCACATGTTTTCATATATATAGTGAGAATGTCCAAGCAAGAAATTGACGAGGCACACTTGCGATCGTGTTTGTTGTTTTTATTTGACAGAGGCTTAAACGCAAAAGAAGTCACCCAGAGCATTTGTGATACATATGGCGACATACTGAATAGTCGAAAATGCCATAGATGGTTTGAACAATTCCAAAGTGTCGACAGAAATTTAAAAAATAAACCAAAATCGGAAAGACCTCTGAAAGTCGACGACAACGCATTAAATTCTCATAAAATGCATTGAATTATTGAAACCGGGCCAAACTGTCACAGCAGAGCTATACTATGCACAGTTGGATAGATTAAAAGCGGAAATGCTAAAAAAGCGATCAGTATTAGTCAATAACTAAAGACGCATATTGCAACATGATAATGCAAGACCACATGCAGCGAGGATCACGCAGGAAAAAATAAGAGAGTTGGATTTGGAAGTTTTACAACATCCACCATATTCTCCTGATATTGCACCTTCAGACTATCACCTTTTCAAATCATTGGAACATTCGCTTAAGTATAAAAAATTTACTTCTGTGGAAGAAGTGAAAAATCATTTGGACTCGTATTTTGATGAAAAACTGGCTGAATTTTATGAAAGAGGCATTAAAAAGCTACCTGATCTGTGGAGGGGGATAATAAACAACAATGAAAATAATTTAATCAATTAAAATCGTACCGCTTCTGTTAAAATATTTTTTTTATCCAAATAAAACAAAATACATGACACTTCTTTTGGCTTTACGTAATATATTGTATATATAATTCGTGAATTGAAGCTATTGACGGTTGTTAGCGAGACCTTTTATTTTATAGCCTTAATTGGAAACCGTTCACGAATACCCAATGTCAATAATAAATTTTCAACTCTACTTAGCACAGCTACAGTTTTTCAAAGGTATCAATAATAATTAAATTTTTAATTATATAACAATGTAAAATTGTATTTTTAATTACAAATATTGTTTATCAGTAACATTGCTGTATCAAAATGTTTTATTCATAACATCTCTTTCACAAAAAAAAAAAAAAAACCTAAATTTGAGTCGTTCAAACTATAATATTTACAATCCAACTACTTTTGTCACCAAACAGTTTTGAACTTTTGACATATTTAAATATTATAACACGTACAGTTATATTGTTTATGTAAGCTAGTTTTTTTCACAAATGAAACTAAAACAATATCGAAAAAAAGGCTATTTTTAGACGAAACTGAATGCTTTGTTAAAAAAACTGTCAACGCGTAATAAAAACCGGTATTTCAAAATGTTATTATGAAAAGTATTTTTCTCAACCCTACTCAAAGGGTCAAGGCTCTTGTTACCTCATTCTCTCTTCATACTCGATATAATATTATTTTAGTTGTATAATGTCGATAAGGATTAGTTGATCTGCGCAATAATTATTGCAATTATTATTGCCGAGTTCAATATTTTTTTTTCTAGGTTGAATTGAAAATACCGAGATCGGGCAACACTGTTTAGCTTTTATTATCCGAGATGCTGAACCTTCTGACTGCAGTGAATTAATAGTTGACACTTCAAATAAAGAGTATTAACTGAGTCAACATTTTCTTTTACAAATTAATTTATTTGTTAAAATGTAGACTGATGAATTCAGACAACATCAATCAGTTTTTTTAACAAGGACACTATTGAATAGATGTTTGAATCATTTGGTGTTTTAATATCCTTTACATCAGTGCTCCGCAACGTTTTGTCTTCCACGGCTATCTTCGCCGTTTGGGAAGAGTTTTTGTGACAGACAGATTAACGAGTGTATTTTTATTTTTATATATAAAAAAACCAAAAATAAATATAAATCGATTGTTTAATATTTACACGTCGATTTCCAATACTGTTCGGTAACATATCTTTCAATAAGAAGATTGTTTGTTGACTATATTGATTGACGATATCGACTGATGGTACATGATGGAATTAGGACCAGTATGTTCTTGCTCCTCAAATTCTGTCATTTACGGTCCGGTTTTCGTCTTTCAATGTTGTCAGGCATCCTATTAGACGGATGCATTATAATTGAAAACCTGCAAATAGTTCACATTGATAAATGTTAAGATGTAAATCCACTTAAATATAAGCGATCCAAATGTTGACTGACTGCCAGTTGCATTAAATCCATTTTATGAATGCCTGAAGATGCCGAAAGGTGAAACCTGAAAATTTTGTGGCAAACATTGTAGAATTGTACGTAGTTTGAACAATTGAAATTTGACATTATTTGTTGTAAAAATCAGTACTCCGCAACCGGTGTGTCACGGCACACCAACGTGCCACCAGACGATATTAGGTGTGCCGCGGTTCATTTTTATAACAAAATAATCAAAAGTGAATAGAAATATTCAAATTTGACATTATTTGTTGCATAAATCAATGCTCCGCAACGTTTTATCTTCCGCCGCAGACAAACAATTGAACACACTATGAGTCAATATTTAAAAAAAAACGGA
Organism: Himalopsyche japonica; assembly: GCA_028555115.1. Classification (NCBI taxonomy): domain Eukaryota; kingdom Metazoa; phylum Arthropoda; class Insecta; order Trichoptera; family Rhyacophilidae; genus Himalopsyche; species Himalopsyche japonica. The sequence goes on from JAHFWJ010000104.1 coordinate 159,473, forward strand.
ATATGCAACATCGACGCATTCGATCGCAACAGAATCTATATAAAATATATACATTTAATAATAATTTATGATATCGGCTGAAGTTGCTTGATGGAATTTCAACATCAAATTTGAATTGTTACAATTTTGTACGATTCCACATATTTTTATTATAACTTTGTTTCAGCTGTAATTTACTGTTTGCCTTGGGGTAAGTGTTTTACTATAATTAATAAATTTGCTATATAGACAATGCTAACTGTTTATTTTACGTCAGTTCTGTTGCATCAGTGTGATGGAATGCCTGTATATGCCGAAAGGCGAAACCCGGCTCGTCAAATTTGATATAATAATATGCAAAAGATGGGTACTGTGGAGTTGGAGTAAAGATCTCTTGATGATATTGACACTGAGTCATTATTTATATAGCTCAGCAGGAAACTGATTAAGATTATTCAAAATTAATTTGTCTTTTTGTAATAAAAAAAAATAGTTAAGACTGGTTATGATATATTGAGCACTATTGCCTAAGCATTTTTTTGTACGTGATTGACTTTTAATAACATACATGTCATCTTGTAAATAAATGGAAAGTCAATTTCATACAAGTCACTTAACTGTATTTTGTTTTGTTTATTTATTTTTTTGGTAATTTAACAGTCTCCGGCGATGTACTTTCTACTAATGTTAAAAAAATGTTTTTGTATGATAACTGGTTTTGATGTTTGGTGAAAAAAAAATCAATATCGATTTAGGACGCTTGTTGGATTTTTAATTGTAAAAACGTTGAACATTTTTACATGCATTGTGAATTGCGAGTCGGGTTTCGTATTTCGGCATCCTCATGCATTCATTCAAAAATAACAAAATAAAAACAATCAACGTGACACACAATTAAAAAGCAAAACGTATACACCATACGCCTCGATAATGAAATAACAATAAATATCGATTTTGTTATAATGAAAATGAATTTAAATTCATTTTTTTGTAAGAAAAATACAGTTAAGTGTTTGATAAAAGTTTTTTACAATAAATAATAATCAACTAACATTAAAATGCTATCTCTCAGTTCTGATGCATCCGCGTGACAGAATGCCTGAAGATGCCGAAAGGCAAAACCCGGGTCTTGAGTGACAAAATATGTGGAAATGTACAAAGTTTCAACAATTCAAAGTTGATGTTTTTGAAACATAACAGCTCAAAAAAAGTTATTCCAACTCGACTCAACAATGAAAATTTTATTGATTGAATTGGTATTTACTTGGTAGAACTCCATAAAATGGAAACGTACTTTAACTATGCGAAATTTGTAAGATTTATAGTTGATAACACGGCGAAAAAATTGCGATGTATTTTATTTGTAAGATGTATAGTTGATAGCTATTTCCGTTTACGCCTTCATCGGAACTATTTCTGTTCTATATATCTTATACGATGTTATTTTTTCACCGTTTTATAACGGAGTTCTACCAATTAAATGCTAATTAAATCAAAATATAGTTGAGAGCTATTTCAGCTTACACCCTCATTATAACTATATTACATTAACTCAAACAAACAATTCAATTCTAACATTGATTTTAGAAATGTATTACATATATATTGTTTTGCAAGTTTGTAAAATTAGTCAAAAACTTTGAGGATGTGAACTATTACTTCAGTAACACGGTGAAAAAATAGCAATGTATTTTAGTCCTACAAAACTTTGTAGAACTAAAATATATTGCTATTTTTTCACCGTGTTATAATGAAGTTCTACCAAGTAAATGCCAATTCAATCAATACATTACTTCAGTCATCAGTGAAAAGGCATTATACAATATATTGTACATTAAAATAAGACTATCTATACAAATTTTGAGTTAAAAACTACCATAATTAGTGATGTTGAGTGAATGTGATTGATGAAAATTCATTATCCAATTTGAAATGTTGAAACTTCGTACGATTCCATGTATGATTTGGAAGTTATTTTCAGTTCAGTTGCATCCGTGTGATAGAATGTCAGAAGATGGCGGAAATCGCAACCAGGAATGACAAAACTCGTGAAATCGTATAGAGTTTCAACAATTCAAATTTAACAATTTCCAGGTATGCAAAACAAATAGTAATAGTCAAAAAAACAAACTAAAAAATGATTATAATTCACTCAAAATTGCCTTTTCCTAATTTGTATTTCCAGTTGAAAAAGTTTACTATAGCTGAAATCGTTTTTTTTTGTATAAAATTGATCTAATTGAGTTGATAATACTTTTATGAGCGAAAGTGGTCCTGTTCCTAATAATTTATAGTTGTGAAAATACTAAAAAACACTATGTTTTATTAATCAAAAAAGATAGTCGATGCTACGATTGTTCGTTTATTTTAATGTCGTAAATCAAATTTATACACGAGAAAAGATGTTAATTCATTAGTACGCTTATGGATGTAAAAAAACAAGACTAGAGAGGCTATAAGCGTTTCCGAAAAATTTACTTTCTTTTAATATAAAAACACGCAAATCACTATAATGTGTTGCATAACTTCTATAAATACATGTATTTTTTTACTTGTTTCTTGTTTAAATTACCAAGAGTGTGTTGTCCTCATTTCAATTTCATCTCGAGTGTATTTGTGTTACGCAAAATATATAAAAAATAAATTAAAACGAATAGGGGGGTTTCGTGGAGTTGAAGTGAAGATGATTTCTTGATAGTGACATTGATTTGTGATGCATTAAGCTCGAAGTCAATTCTCAGTGTCCAATACGTTCTGGAGGCTCTCTTGGAGTCGTGATGTTATCTTCTTATTTTCTTTTACTGCCTAAAACCGAAGTTAATAATAATAATGCACGCGTTGAGCGAAACCGGTCTGAACATGTTGTGGAAATATGATAGTATTAAAAATGTGTTTTTGTTATTTAAAATATCATGCCTTTCCATCAATAATTCACAGTTAATACCTTAAAATAATAGAGGATTAATGTATTAAAACATTGTATTATAATTTTGTAAGGAATAATAAAAGTACAACTAAACTGTCAACCGATTTTGAATGAACAAGTAAGCCTCCCTATTTTTCTATAAAGGATTTTTTTAATAACGACATAACATTATGATTTTTTTTATTTTTAATAATTAAATTAAATTGAATCTATATTTTTCCGCTATGTATGAATTAAGGATATATGCTTAGATTTTTTTAGCAATGTATTATAGTTTTACAAAATTTCTACAGAACTATAGTTCTGACGAGGGCATAAGCCGAAATAGCTATCAAATATATACCCATTGATTATTATATTATACCCATTATAACAAGGTTAAAAAATAGGAATGTATTTTAGTTCTACTTTTTTAGATAGCTATTTCGGCACATACCATCGTCGGAACTATGAAAATGGCGTGAGCCAAAATAGCTATCTAAAAAAGTAGAACTAAAATACATTGCTATTTTTTCACCGTGTTAAGTATAAACTTTATAAATTTTGTAGAACTGTCTACCAATTAAATACCAATTCAATAAATCCTTATATCCCTTTCGTGAGTTACGATCAATCAATTGACATTCGGAATAATTTAATTCATGCAATGATACGTCAAACGACATTTTATCCCACAATATAAGCCAATAAAGATTTTTTTTGTACGAGACGTCAGTGATAAGCAGTTATAAATTAGTGCTTATTTAATCTAAAGACTGTAACATTGCGATAGTTAGTTTACGTTCTGAAGCTAATGTATTTAATTCTCTATGACTTTGCCTTGCTACTCTAGTTGGTGCAGGTCACGATAACCTGCCAAACCTGTATTTTCCAACACTTACTGCATCTATCTTCTGTATTGGCATACCATTAAACTTTTCCCCCATTGCGGATACGAAATAAAAATATCAAAGAAACGAGTCATTTAGAAAATTGCGACAAAAGAACTTTGTAACGCCATTTTTTCAAATATAACAGTGACTTAAACTCATTTTAGCCACATTCGTGTAAATTTTAATATTTCTTTTACTTATAAACATATTTTTTGTACTTATATCACTACTCTTGTCAACTCCATCCAATAGACACACTTATATTCTGATAAACGCATAATACTTAAATTTAATTTTTATCTTTTTTGTCAAACTTCAGGGTATGTTGAATAAATGCATACTTATCTATTATAATTTAGTCAAATATTGATGACAGACAACACATATTAGATTGTTCTGTAAATAATAACCAAATATCAAAATTTTGATTGACCGCGTTAAATTAAAACCGGGTAATTGAGGTTTGGACGAAAGAAGTGTACGTGATTCAAATAACAGCCATATTCAAAATATCGTTTGACCGAGTTGAAGTGATTCCGCGTTAATCGAGGGCTGGATATAATAATTGATTTAGATAACAGCCATATTAAAAAATTATTTATTTGAAACATTTAATATAGTATAAGAATAATAAAGGTTGAGTATACATGCTGGAATCGTCGAATTCAAAAAATGTTCAAAGAAATATTTCATAATCAATTTGTCATATAGGTAATCAATTCAAAAAAATGAAACTTTTCGAAAGATTTCGGAGAAAGTCGCGAAAACAACATATCATTTCGAAAAAAAAAACAATTTAGTTGATGAATAGGTGAAATTCAGAATTTCTCAATGAATATTTTATTCATTTTTTGTGGGAAATTTTATTATTCAAATCAAAAGTGTTCAGTTTGAGTTTTTTATTCTTCAAGTTATTTTACGTCAAATAAATAACAAATATAACATTAAATGGATTTTTTAAAAATATATTTTAGTCTATTGTGTGAATTGACTAATTCAATGAATTATGTGTATTTTGAATAATAAATGGCACATTACTTATTATTTCATATTAAATTGCATTTTATCTACGAATTACTTAATAATAAATACGGATATTACTTTCAGTGATTTAGTAAAAAAAAAAAAGAGTTGAAAGATCGAAATGTACACGTGTGGGTTTTTGTAATAAACAGAAGGCTTAAATTTCCTATTCTTTTGTCCTTTACAGTTAAAAAATAATAGATATACAGTACCTAGTCCAGATTATCATATCTATAAATATAAAATTTGAATTCAAAAAAATTTGTGCGATTCAATATGTTTTGTTAGTAACGACCCGGGTTTCGACTTTCAGAATCTTCCGGCATTCTATCACATGGATGCAATAGAATTGACATATAATACAACAAGCAGAAAGGATCAGTTTTATACCAAAGGAGTGAAATAGAAAGGAATAAGACAGACCCTAAGGCTAGGCAGGATACAAGCAAGCTGTGTGTCAGTATTTTGCATCTGTGTGATAGAATACCTGAAGATGCCAAAAGGCGAATCCCATGTCGTTAGTAATAAAATATGTGGAATCGCACATAGTATCCACAATTAAAATTTGATTGGCATTATATCAAGCATCCTAAGTTCATGTTATAATTAATTAAGATTTCCGCACATTTTCGCTAAATAACTACACCAAAATAGTTTCTTCCTATTTTGATTTTAGGCCTCGTGTATATTCTTCATCCATCTGTCGATAAATTTTGTAAGTAAGAATTAAAATTCACACTAATTTTTGGTAGTATAGCTGAGCGTCACATTGTGCGTTCCTGGGTCGTAACGTTTGTCTCATGAATGACACCAATGTGGCGTCTACGGACCGTAAAGTGTTCATACACAAATGAATGTTTGTTTGTTCCGTATGCGTTCTTACTATTTATCTGATTGAGATGGAACGTTGATTGGTCTCTGAGTACACGCCCCACGTTTCTTATTTAGTACACTAAATCTGGACCGGTTTCGGTCACCGCGATCATTATCTGCTTCGTTTGATTGCGATGAAAAAATTGAGTTGATTGTACATGATCGTGAACGTTTCTTAATTAATACAAACAACACCATAAGATAAGAACCGGTTTCGCTAAGGTAGATAAATCTATATGAAGTTATCAAACCATTATCTCTATACCTGAATATGATACAATTATGTGCATGTCTCATTCATTGATATTGTAGCAAATTTAATCTGCCGTGACCGAGATTCGATCCCGACGAGGCTCCAGAGAGGGTTGTCTAGTGCAGTGGTTCTCACGTGAAATTTCACTGTGGCCGCATTATAAACATCAGTAAATGTCTCGTGGCCGCACCAAATGTGATAACAATAGTTTCGATATGTATTATTTATATAGTGCATTACACGAATGCTCTTTTACAATATACAGTTGTAGGTAAAATCGGAAAAAATAATAAAGCAATTGTTGTTAATACTTTATATTGACTTGAATATCAGGTCAACGTATAATTTCGAACAAATTTTTTTGAACAGTTTTTTTATTAAAATGGTCCTTTACTTAAGCTCGAGTAAATGATGGAGTAAGCAGGTTTATTCAATCAATTTTAAAATAATAACAATTTTACAAATTGATTTGTAAAAATGCATTTTTTTAATGTCAATATTTACTATAATACTGTTGGTGGCCGCACATGAGAGCCACTGGTCTGGTGACTTAACCACTGCACCATAGAGGCACCCTGCTACGAGGGAGACGTAGTTTAATTATAGCTAACCTCTCGTCTTCCACAAGATTATCGCCGAATCCATTAAAAGTAAACCTCTCGTATATGTTTCCTTGCTTAACTGTGGTCTTGTCGTATTTTCTGAATACTCTTTTCGTCTAAGAACTTATATGTGCAAGATTTCTATCTGCTTGTTGGGAATATGGTCATTTTCGTAAAACTAGTTATTCACGTCCGCTAATCGTGTCCACGAGGGCTTTCTTCATGATAAATATACAAAGTATATTTCAGCAATTGACAACCTTTTGGATTAGACGGACAATGTAATTCATTTAATTTAAAATCTCAGACAATTTGATCTTTCACAATCATCAGGCGTTCTATTACATGGTACACGGATATAATGGTCATTAGGTAAATATTTTTAACATCTGTGATTGTAGAGGTCTATAATATTTAAAAACAAATTATGTAATATACTATTATTTCTAAATAACCTACTGATAGCTTATGTCTTAACTGCTGAAAATGGAGTATGTTCATCTGTGGAGTCGGAGTAGTGGACTCTTGGTGTAATGACCAGATTCGGAGTCATAGTCGTGGTTTTTAATGACTTCCTCAGTCATGATATTGGAAAATATTCGAATGTTAACAACTTTAAAAGATTTATCTACAAGTAAAAATGTTTGATTAAATTCTGCCCGATTTAAAAGTATAAGTTTCCTTAAGTTTGTTTAATACTGTATTTAATTATTAGTTGAAATACTTTCTATAAATATATCCGTTACGTGGCTCGGCAGAGAATATGTTAGATTTAATATATTTTTAGTAGTGATTATATAATATATTATTTAAACATAATAAAAGAATCTTATAACCTTTGCAAAGTTAATGACTATTCAATTAATATACAGAAAAATTTGAAGTTTAACCCTTCTTGGTCAATGTAAAATGCGTTACATTTTCCACAACAATCTATACACTTTTCTTTTGTTATCATATACATTTGAAAGATAATATTATTAATCAAAACTATTTAAATATAGGGTGGAGTTGAATTTGTTACATTTCTATAAATTTAATTTAATGCACGGGTAATAGTACAAATTTACTTTTTAATAAATAGATATTTGCAAAAGCTGGTAAAATCGTATTGCAATCACCTCTTTGTCATATTAATTATCAAAGCTATACCTATTAATAAGCTTTGTGTTTATATCTTAACAAGCAACTTACTACATAATTTTTCATAGACGATACAGTGCCAAATTTTATTTTTTTACAATAAACTTACCCAGATCGTACGATACGATAAATAAAACGTGGCCATCTCTTAAGGAAATGTTAAAGTTAATTATTAGCATAGAAATATACCTATTTTTTGTATGTAACGCTAGTTGTCGCCGTACGGTGACAATGATAGCGCATATTTCTATTGACCTCTGACAAGTAAGCTTCGAATAAATTATTCTTTATACTAATTAACAATTTAAATTTACGAGAAATAATCAGTATTTTTTTACACTTTATTTGATCAGTTTAATATACTTCGGCTAAAAATGGTTTATTTTTTTAATAAATATATTATAGTTAAGTGAATATTTTTTTCGTAGCGTTTTCGGTACTGGGTGGTCGAAAATATTTCTTTGAGTATTTTTGCGTGAGTCAATTGAAGATTACGGGGCAAAAACGTGAGTGAATTTTCCTTGGATTTAATTGATTATTATTTATTAACAACAGCTAATGTATAAATTGGTGTCGAATAAAACTCTCATGTATTCGATGAGTGGATTCATGAGTATAAATGCAAAAAGACGATTAAATTAAAAAGATTACTCTTGTATAATTATAAAATAAATTTTAATTTTAAGAAGAACCAAAAAACCATTTTACATTACTAATAGTTGAAAAAAAACTAAAAAATATTGAGAAAATTGTTGTTTGGCTATCATATTATTGACAATATAAAATAATGAGATCTAAACAAAATCATTCACACTTTTTTTTTAGTTGATATTTTTTGACTTTAATCAATTTAGCTAACCTTCTCAAATATTCCATCGCTGATTATTAAAAAAAAAAAATCATTTATCTTGATTCAGTTACAACAAACTAACTTTTGAGATTACTAGGAAAAATCAGGCTTTATTTTAATACAAAGAATAACTCTCAGACAAAAGTTTTTACAATATTCATATACATTCTTTTTTTTTTTAATTATCAACTGTCATTACACCGTAATCAGCCGTTTCAACAGTAAGCAGTAAGAGGGTTAAGCCATTGAAAATTTATCTTTATCATTTATAAATACTTGGCTGGTATATATTGTACGTATAACGATGTAATACAATATTAAAATGACTAAATATACATAACACGAGTTTACATTATTGTAATAAACTTTAGAATTAATTATAAGTCTCTTCACCTAAGGATCAACGTGTTCTGAACAATGGTAGGAGGACACACGCAGTAATAGGCCAGTTAGTGGTTCCCATTAAATGAAAAAAGGTTAGATAAAGATTAAACTTTCAATTTAAAACAATTCAGAAATTAGATAGTGATATGTAAAAAAATCCTGAACTTAACCTGGCTACTAGAAGAAGAAAAACTTTACAATACGATTATTGATTAATACAAAAAAATAATAGTAAAATAATTACTTTTTATACAGTATCATTAAGTAAAAAGTTACCTCACACCACTGATATATATGTACATGTATACAACAACGCATATAATTTCCATGTGAACCGGTTTCATTGGAGCTTGGTTGCTCAGCTCTACAGCGATTATATGCAACAAAAATATCAAACGAAAATGCCTAGACCTGTAATATAATCATGAAACAAACTTCTTGTTCATACCGCTGAGTAAAATATGTTGAAGACACTATAATGTCAATAAAATAAATTCTAAGATATAATGATCGGTGTTGTCATTAATACAGCAAATTTTGTACTAGAACTGACATGAATATAGGAAGAAATAGCAACAAGTAACGGTTTTAAATATCAGTTTGTTGTTTTTTTACTGTTATTTGGGTGGCTTACTACTATATCTGTCACCCTATGTTGAGTGAACCGCATTCGGTGTTATGTTATTGCTGTACTGACAATCAATGTAACCCATGACGTTATTTTTATAACATATGACGAATATATTATTATCAAATAAAAAAGACTTTCAGCTGTATTCATACTTGTTTTGACAAATTAAAGTAATTAAATACAAAAATAATGCAGTGTATCAAAAATAATATTAATTAAATATGACATAATAAAAAACAAAACACATGACTTTTGATTGAATTGGCATTCACTTGGTAGAACTCCATTATAACACGGTGAAAAAATAGCAATGTATTTTGTAGAACTAAAATACATTGCTATTTTTTCACCGTGTTAGTCATTAATACTTTGTTGATATCGAATCGTATGCAACGTTTGTATGTAACTCTTTGCTTATGTGTATGAACATTTTTTACAGAAATATAGCGTTATTGCTCTAATAATCTACGTCAGTTTATTGGACACCAAAAATACTGGACTTCTGGGCTGCGGAGTCGTTAAAAAAACACGATTCCAACTAAAAAAAGTTTAATTATCTCAGTGGTTCCCCTACTTTTCCTATTTATGTGCATTAAATCAAAGATATACCTGCCAATCCGGCAAACTGTCAATTGCAATTACTTAATTACAATTACTGACTCGTCAGTTCTGTTGCATCCGTGCGATGGAATTCCTGATGATGCCGAAGGGCGAAACCCGGATCGTTTATGACAAAACATATGGAATCGTACAAAGTTGCAACAATTCAAATTTAATATTGAAGTTCCATCAAGCACCTTCAGTCGATATCATTAATTACATTCAAATAATTTCTACAAGACTTCAAAAAAAAACATTTTTTTAAAGACAGTAATTGGTATATTCATTATTTCATTAAGGAAAATATTGTGTGATTTTTTTTGCATTCGCAGGATAACAATTATTTTCTGAGAAGAGGTTTTAAATTTTCCGTATTGAATGTTATTTACATTCCAAAGGTTCTTTTTCTTTCAGCACAATGTGTGTGCATGCTTTTGTAAACCATAAATATAATATGAAGCATTTTGAGCGCGGTAATTTGGGTTAAAAATAAGGTATTCACAAAAACATTGAGTATATAAATTTATTGATTGAATTGGCATCTATTTTATAGAACTCCATTACAACAAGGTTAAGAAATAGCTTTATATTTAGTTGTATAAAATTTATAAGGTATAAAGTAGAAATAGCTATTTCGGCTTAACCTCATCATATAGCTCTGAATTTTGTAGAACTAAAATATATTACTATTTTTTCTCGTATTAAACATTGTGTTTTATAATTTTAATATAACGCCTTTCCACCACTATAGTTAACACTTCAAAAGAGATATACATTTATCCCTCGATTTACGCGGCATTTTTCTGCGCGGTTCTACTTTTACTCGATCAATAAAAATGGTTTTTTTTTATATATGTAAAACAAATCACTGTGATATCCACCTTTCATCATCCTTTTTACGATGGTTTTTCGAAACGCATTTTCAAATTTAATACGAAATCAATGTGTTCATTAATGCAGTTTTTTTTATAAAGCGGAAGATATATTTTAATTTTGTATGACTTCCATTAACACGGGTCTGTGAAATATGCGTCTACCTACGTACATGTATGAATCTGCTGTAAAAATAGTAAGCAAAAATGATTTTTACGCGGTTCTACTTTAACGGGATCAAGAAAAATGGATTCAAAATGAATCATTGTGACATACATATACTACAATTTTGTATATTTAACTTTGAATAATTATTTTTATCATCTTAATTATGCGGATTTGTTTGCGTAGTTTTTTATAATAATGTAATGGAACCACCTCTTATATTTTGAGTAAGTTAATTATCTTTTTACGTGGTTTCTATGAACAAAGGTTTCTGTAAAAAACATCTACTGTGTATAGATATATGAGTATATTTAAATCTACTGTCTTTATTAGAATTAAAGCGCGAACCAGCAAAGACAAAACTAAATGTCAAGTATTATTGTTCAAGGTAAATAAAGTACATTTGACGCTGTCATACGTAACAATTACAGTTTATAGATTTGTGTTTTTTGCGCTATATTATAACGAAACAAATAAAGTTTAGCCTTGAACTTACTGCGGGTTCAGTTGTCATCTGTCATCACTGCCATTGTGACCTTCAAAGGAAGTATTATTTAATTATTATACGACAGCTCGTTCGCTAATGGATTATAATAATCTATTTAATATTTCAACGTGTGGCAGCACTGCAACTAATATTTTCTTATTTTGAATTATCAACATAGCTTTGATCTGTCAAAATAAATACTCGAGACTTTTAAATGGCACAATTTTATCAAATAATTCATAATTATTCGTTGAATTAGATTTTAGCGTACTTTTTATATTGATAACCAATAACTGTCAGTTTGTAATCAAATTGTTTTAATTAAACTATTCAAACTCTGTACACTTCCGTATATTTTGTTACTATTAACACCGTAGAATCTACCATTTGTCATTCTAGTCCAGTGTCTGCCAAACTTTTTTGCTTCACGGCACACTGGTGAAGTATTTTTTTTCCTTGGCACACCAAATAAAAATGTCTTTATAAAGGAAATTTGCCTTAATGATATAAATAAAAAAAACTCAATGCGTTGCGTATATAACATACAAACGTCAGCGTATTTGAATATGTAGATGCAAAATTTAGCCAAAATGAAATGAATACGTATTATTTTAAATAAACAGTTTTGAGACTACTCGTTTCGTGGCACACCATAAGACATCTTACTGAACACAGTTTTGCAAAAACCGCTGGACAATTTTCATATATTTCAAAAGTGATGTCAAAATTGTAAAATAAGACACTTTAATTAAAAATATTATAAAAATCCTAAATTATAACATTTACGATATTAAATAAGAGTGCCTAAGCACATAGTGCCTAACCACTAATGGTATTATAATATAAAATTTTAACTCTTCAAAATCTGTACACTTCTATACATTTTGTCACTATCACGAAACAAGGGTTTCGCCTTTTGGTGTTATCACGCATTTTTGTACGCGGATGCTCTCGAACTGACAATAAATACATAAAAGTTGAAAAAAAATTTCCAGTCATTTTATTAAACAATACTCCATAACGGAGTAATCTATTTTGGCAGGTATTTGTTAGCTCTACATCAAAGAAGAATCCACAAATAGATTGAAAAATCAATTGTTTGTGAGGTCAGTTACTTACTAGACAACTGCACCACGAACCATATAAACAAACATTGAAAATAATAAAAAAAATATCATATATATTTTTTAGGAATATCCTTATGACAATTGGCATTCGAATTAAAATAGAATTATGACCTGTCGTGTTTTTTTTATTATATCAAGTCATGTTATATTGTGCATAATTTTAATTATTGACAGTTATTAAGTAAACAATTATGTTTATTTAAATATATAATGTTTTTAGTAACGTTTGTAAGAATAGCCACACAATGTTTTTTTTTTGTTACACACATACACTGTATGACACATTCTGTTTTATTTTCCATATTCTACATTGCCAAGATAACTGTAAATTATATTTAAAAATGTAGAATTAGTTAATTTCAAACAAAAATTTAAATCATGTTCTTATAAAATATTAAAACTTTGAGGACCAAATACCGTCACGTGTGTTTTTTCTTATTTTCTCGATTTTTATTTATTAATGATTACTGACAACTGTATTTTTTTTTGTGTCGAAGAACGACTTTTTGACTTAAATACTATGTAATGTATTTACGGTTTTATTGTTTAATAAATTTTGAGAACCATTTGCAAGATTAATTATTTTTTTATAATTATGATAAAGACCGAAATAAAAACTGCTTTAAAATGTACACTGAAAGTATATTTCAAATAAAAATATTTTTTTTATTGTCGATTCAGTATTTAATCTTAACGCATTATGTTCATAATTTATGATATCGACTGAAAGTGCTTGATGAAATAGTAAGATAAAATTTTAACATGTTTATTATTATTGTAAGTGTTCGTGCATTTTTTGTTCTTTTAGGATCCCTTGAATAACATGGAATCGAAGTTTCACTGTAATACGATAAAAAAAACAAGAGTTTCAACAAAGTGTTTTCCAAGCTTTGACGCATTCTTTATAAATCGATTTTATTGGTTTTGACCTTTTTTTTGTACACAATTTGAAGACTTATGAAAAACAAATGTTATCTTAAATCATTAACAGACCGCTAAACGAGTCTATAGTTGGAAAATCACTTCGTTCTGAGAAAATAGTTTACAATCATTTTCTATTTTTACTTATTTTGAACTTTGACGATATTTACCTTCGATAATTTTATCTCAGCGGTTGTCAATTGCAAGCTTACAACGGGCCTTTTGAATATTTCTATCCCAATAAAAGAAAATAAAAAAAAGCATTTGGCTGTACAATTGTTACTTTGAACATGTGCACTTAGCATAACCCGCTAAATTAGTAGTTATCGTTATGGTTTTGATTTGTTACATGCTATATTTTATGTGTGCTACTCATAGAAATGTGATCCGTTGAGCATTTTTTCCAGAGCTATAGAGTCGTTAAAAAACATGACTTCAACTAAAAAAAAGCTTCTTTTTGTTAAGTTTTTTCAACCTTTTATAACTATATACATCAAATTAAAGATAAACCAACCTATCGGACAAACTTTTCATTGAATTTTAATTCAAAATTATCTAATCGAAAAAGTAGTCGGTCGGTTTTCACGATTCCGACTTCACAGCTCTGGTTTTTTCTGCAGCTAACGTGTTAAGGTGTCTCAACTTTTAGTGGAAAGGTATGATATTAAAAAAATTCTATTACTATTACGTATTCTTGAAACTTTGGTCTTAAATAAATTGCTAATTATTAGCTTTGTCTAAAAAGACTTGTTTGAAAGTTGTATCATATCAGTTGATAATGCTCGCGTTCAGCGAAACCGTTTCTGATCATTTAATATATAGTGTAAGTACTAAAATGTGTCGTTATTAAAAATACTGAACAATTGATTTAATTCATCAGTTGATAATACACTGTTAAATAAAACCAGATTACAACCACTGATGTAATAATAGCCAAATTAAAATAAGTAAAGTCATTATTATGAAGTAAGTAATTGTCTTTAGTGTGGCATAGGAGACTAGTTATCACCTGTGGTGAAGGTTGTCATTAGCGATTCAGTTCAAGCCGTAGATAATGAAATATTGTAGCTGTTGCAAAAGGAAATCGTCAGCGGGTTTTGTACTTCAAAGTGCACATAAAAGATGTCGCTGATTTGTAATTAATTATATAATTATGAACGATTCGTAATTAATGGAAATTGACACAAGACATTACTGTTAAGGTGTCGACTGAAATCATATTAACCTATTCCTTGCTGGAAAGCGTAAGCGATGCTCCAATATTACAAATATCAAAAATATGGCAATACAAGCGTTAGAAATGTTCTTGATGGAATTTTAATTTCAAATTTGAATCGTTGAAACTTTGTTCGACTCCACATGTTTCGTCACTTACGACCAGGTTTCACCTAAATTGGTGTTGCATCCGTGTGATAGAATGCCCGAAGATGCAAAAAGGTGTGACCTGACAAAAAAATCAACAATTCAAATTTACTTTATTGTAATTGAGCCGTTTGGAATGACAATGCTTGGTGCGTCGTGATTCTTAAGTACATTAAAAAAAAATCAATATTCACTTCTTGACATAGTAAATAAAATTCTCTTCAGATTGATTGTGGGGAAACCGTTCAAAAATGTTTAAGGAGGACTGCTGTGTCGTATTTACACGTTATTTAAAATTGACAATGAATGCAAGTCATTTCTCGTTGGTAACATAAGTTTCTGAATTTGTTAAACACCCAATATGAAAATATTTCCACGCTATTTCTAATATATAAATTTAATATTTTATAATTATCATTAAAACCATAGACAATTTATACAATATCGACTTATACCAGCCTAAATAGTCATATATTTACTGTCACGTAATGTCAAAATGTTACTTGTTCGTGAAATATAATATTTTGTCTATGCTGTCGCAAAGTAAAAATGTTGTCGAAATTTTGAATTTAGAATACCGTCGCAATGTATGACATTTTGTCAGTGAAGTCAGAAGATGGCCGCCATTACTTATGTCAGTATAGAAAATAAAACAGTTTGTTTATCTTACATATAAAACCAGGGTTTAACCCTGTTACAGTATTCGATTCCTAGACACTGTTGGCGGAAATTTTGGGGATATTCAATCAAGCAAATACTTTCTTATTTTATTTATTTTAAGAGAAAAAACTGATGTTTTTAGAAGAAAAAAACGACTTCTCTGATGCAATGAGAGAGTGCTGAAGTGATTTGCTATTGATGTGTATTCTGTAATGCAATATATTAATTTTAGTATTTTCCAAATGTTATCTAATACAATGTTTTTAATCATTTTTTTATTTTTAACACTATTTATTAATGTTTTAAACAATAAAAACAAATTTTAGTACAATATCCACAATTTGTTTTATAATCAGAGCCAGTTTTGCTCATCGCGAGCATTATAAATTGTAATATATCATTTATTATATTGTAGAAAAACACGGTAATATGGAACCACAAAAACCTCGTGTAATACAAATCCGTGTTATACAAGGTTTAAAGTTCATACAAAATTAAGGTTCGCGTTACAAAAAAAAATAATCGAAGATAGTTTATATAAATATGCACTGCATTTTTTTAATAAACAAATATATAATACAACATATTTATTGAAAGAAACTTTAATAACATAATAAACCATTCATTCATAAGCGCTGTCACTTAGAATTCGATGTTTTTTACTCTTTTTTGAGATCGGTTGATAGTTTTCATCATCGGAAGACTTTGAATTTTTTGTGGTTTTATAAGGCTCCAAAATGTTTTGTTAATACCTCTTGAATCTCAAACTTCTTTCCATTGTAGGATCATTATCAATAAAAAAAATCCAAATTATTAGCCAATTCCAAGCCGTCATTTATTGTTTTTAATGTGAAACATGTAGCTACTTCGTTGCAACTGTTTTCCGAGACATTAATTCAACATTTCATTTTAATTTATTTTTTTCCATTAAGCCGTGTTGTATCAACATATGTCACAATTTATACATTCGTGTTGTATAAAACCGTGTTATATGAGGCCTAGATGTATTTATTAATACATCATTATTTATGACTATAGGAAATAATTATAATATTAAATCAAAAATTGAATTCATATTCACGTATAATTTATTCAACAGACATAAACAGCTCCTACAATAAAATAATTAAAATTCTCACTGCATTTAGTATGACCATGAGAAAACGGATTTTTACGACACAATTGTCTGAAAAATGGCGTATTTATTTGTAATCAATAATGCAAACACAGGCAATAAAGTAATTCAAGTTCATTAAATTAATTAAGCAGTTTGTAGCTTCAGGCATATTAACATAACAGATTGTATTTATAATATTATATGTATAACAAACAAGTATCATATATAACGATGTCATAATATAATATATTACTGGAAACTTTAAAATTGGTAAATATGATGTAGAGTAAAACTTCGATTCCACGTTTTTCAAGGGACCATAAAAGCGAATAATGTGGGAAACGAGGAATGCGGGGAAGCTTAAAATAAATGTAAAATTTGGTAAATATGAGAGTGTTTTGTAAATGTTGTGTTAATTAATTTTATTTATTGAAATAATCTAATAAGGCTTTAATTTTATTCATGTGGAATTCTTTATTAAAGAAAATAACAAGACATTTGAGCGAACTATATATTTCACCATTAATCTCTTTGGTTGATATACAAAATTAGTATTTGAGACGGAACTATAATGTTTAGACGATAGATCGAGGAAATCGATAAATCGACGCTTAATGGCGGATTGTTAAGCATTGTTCTTATGGGTGTCTGACTGGGCTATAAAAAATTAACGATCCATCCGAGAAAACATATAATGCAAGAACAGTTGATCAGGGTTCCACTGTATACTGAATAAAATAATGTAGAGCTATTTGCATACAAAAACCTTCCAATTACATTTGCCTGTTCACAAAAACCCACTAAAGTTTCATCTCAGTCGGATGAATGGTATAGAAACGCATACAGGACGTACATACAAACAGTCATTCATATATATATTTATAAATCGAACTTTCCATCAAGAAGTGATAGTGAACACCTTAACCGGATGGCTGCCTGAGACGAGATATCTCGCCAATACTTTTAAACGTATTTTCCTCCAAAAATATTCTTTCTATTAAAAAGATTCTTTGACAGGACACGTACTGATATTTTTAAGAAAGGTTTAAAAATAGTTTACAATAACTGTAAAGGATTTCTACGTCGACTTGATGGAAGTCAATAGTTTTAGGGTTACCAAAATCAGTTTTCTTCAAAATTTTTCAAGAAAACCTGCTTTCTTTTATGATAGAACTAAAATTATTTGGTGAGTTTATCAATTATTTTTATATATGAAATTTCAAAAAGCATCGAAAATGCACCTGTTTTGTTTTAATTTATGGCTGCGTGCTGCGTACAGACGTTTATTTTTTTCTGGCAGCCAAACGATTAAAAGTGACTATAAAAGTTATATAATATACACAGAAAAATATAGGTGGCGACTACTGTCTATAAAGTGGCAAATAACTGCTTCTGTAATCATTATGTTTAATATTGTGAAATGTGTGTATAAAAATAGTGTTTGAGATGATTGTTCAATTAAAAAAAAAACACACGTTACACCATTGCCATATGATTTTTTTTTACTGATCTATTACAGCAATCCATACACTTAACTGACTGATCACTGCATCTGTTACCCTAAGTGAAATGGTCACGTAATTTAAATTTATTGTTTGCTCATAATGTATGTATAGATGTATATGCAGATTATTTTAATTCAACTTCAGATCTATTCATGGAAAATCTTCATAGATCATTAAAGATTTTTTTAAATATTTATCAATTATGGTTTCATTAGTACAATTAAGTAAAACATTCCATCAAAAATCTTATTTAAACAATTTATATAAATTGAATCTTTATGGTTTTTAGATTAATTTAACAACTTGTTCAATTCAAGTCAATTTAAATAATTTCATTCAATCGTTTATTTTAAAAATTATATATATTCTAATCTTTTTCTGGATGTTGGGGAAGAGTGAGATATAACATAAAGAATTTCTTCTTTATTAATTAATTATATAGAATTTATGACTTGTGCTTGGAGGTAAATATTATTAATTTTAATATGATTATATCACCCCTCTATGTCCAGTAAAACGATAATAGTCTCATACAACACTTTAGTTTACGGTTTTTATGAAGATGCTTCTCAAAAAAGCAAAACATGTATCATATGTATAATACTGACACAATTTAAATTTGATTTCGTTTATTTTAACTCGGACGAAAAGTGTTAACCCTTTAAATGCATGTATTCTTGTAATGCATTCCTTAAAAAATTAAAATATCCTTTTTATCGATAATTCTTGACAAAATGTTTCGTCTAAATATTTCGCCATGATTCCAATAAATGTCAATATGCATTTAAAATATTATATATTTCAAAACAGTCAAATTTGATAAACTACACCGCGTATACGTGGTTATTTTCTACGGCCGGTCTTCCGTGGACGTAATTACAGAACGTTAACGCGTGTATGACATATTAAGACGATATTCCATAACAAAATTCTTCTAAAAATAATTTGACTGTGTTGGTGTTAAATAAAAATATCAACACGGTGAAAAAATAGCAATGTATTTTAGTTCTACAAATTTTTTTAGTTTTTTAAATTTTCTACGGAATTTCGTAGAACTAAAATACATTGCTATTTTTTCACCGTGTTATAATGGAGTTCTACCAAGTGAATGCCAATTCAATCAATAAAAATATCAAGGTAAATTACGTCAATTTTTATATAAAAATTAAGTTGTAACGTAACTAAGTTGTAATTTGTAATACGAATGTTTTAACACTGCTGTCTTGATAATTGGGACGTTAACGTTAACAACTTTGCACGCTTCCACATGTAAAAATTTATAACAATTCAATTTTGATATGTTACATCCATGTGATAGAATGTCAGAAGATGCCGAAAAGCGAAACCTGGATCATTAGTGACAAAACACATGGAGTCGTACAAATTTATAGCAATTCATATTTGATATTGAAATTCCATCAAACACCTTCAGTAGATATCATAAAATATGTGGACAGTTGTTTAGATAAGAGAAATGGGGTATACATTATATCAATCGTATTAAAAAAATAAGGGCATTCTATCGTTTCATATTACTATAAAAACAACCAATAATGAGTGTTAGCATATTTGTTAACAAATGTAAACTATTAAATCAAATTTCTTCATACATGCTCTAGGTCAACAGAATGATTATGTCGTAAGACAAGCAACCGAATTGGTAACAGGCATTATTTAATGAATATTGCATATAACCGGTATCAAATCCTACGCGTTGATATATATAATTATAAACGATAATTATTGCTGCCTATCGTAGAGTAGTCTAGAATCATTAAGCCATACATTCGATAATCTAGCCATCAATAATTGTCCAAGTCCAAACTTCGGATAATGTAATATACCAAAAGATATAATACACAATTATCGTAGTAAAAAGTACAGACTTTGCATATACCAATAAACTACCTGAATAAATTTCCATTTATTTATGATGCTACTAATATGTGGTTTATTTTATTGAGATCATTGGCGTTACTAGTAGAGCTGTTTGCGAGTGGTCATTTTGCAGGCAAATATGTCTTTAATAGATGGTTTATCAACCGGTGGTCCACGAAGATTTTTGCGTTAGCCGAAATAATCGAATTTTATGTTGTAGTTTATGGAATTATAAATTATATTTTTTTTTGGTACTGTCTGTCATCTTACGGTGTTGGAAAATTAATTGTTTTGAATAAAAGTCAATCATAAAAAATATTTATTATTTTAATGCAATGCTGATGGCTCGTAAAACATTTTTGAATTTATTGGCGGTCCGCGGACGTAAAAAGGTTAAAGAACTATGTTTCAATATACATACTTCTATATTTGATAGCTTGTGGATAATACACATGGATTTATCCAGCTGAATTGTTCTTAGACACGATTTTGTTAAGTAGTATGACTGCTAACGTCTAAAGCAGTGTTTCTTAACCTTTTAATTTAAATTTATATTAATTGAAACCATTTGAATCTGAAAATAGGTCCCTGCATTTGCATTTTTAACATAGAAAGATATATTTTTTTCCGAAATATGTTGATTTTTTTTTGAAAATTGTGCATTTCATATATCAATTAGAAAATAATTATATTTTATTAATTTCTTGACTGTTGTTACCTGTGAAAAGGCTTAAAATAATTTATATTGTTAAAGGCTTCTTCCGTACTCTCAGAAATATCGCCTCGTACCCTTACAGGTGCGGTAACCACCGGTTAAGAACCACTGTTCTTTAGTATTGAGATATCAGATTGGAATATGTTGATAATTGACATTCAAAAATATGAATTTTAACAGTGTCAAAAGCTTTATAAAACAGCTAATTTTGGTATTAAAAAAGTGTTTATTTTCGTTGACAACAATGTCGGATTATCTATTATGTATACTTGTTCAGTAGAGAAAGGCTTAGCCATATAACTGCAGAACAGAATAAAAATTATGCTTACAGCTAGAAAATTTAAATATTGTTTATTTGTAAAAGGAACAATTATACAATTAAATTAATAATAACTGAAACACGAATATTGCTTTAATTCTATCTAAATATATTTTTTTAGTAAATGGCATCTAGACAAAACCGCCGGGATATTGAAGTTGAGACATGGGTGCCAAAACAAAACCGCTCAGAAAAGTGCTCATGTCTCAACTTTTGAGGCGTTAGTTCACATCCACTGTTCGTAAATATAAATCCGATTTAATCTACGATCTTCTTAAAGTTTTAATTTACGGATATAATTATTAGGTCATATTAGATAACAACCGACTCGGAACAAATGTCACTTTATTAACCTACTCTGTGAGCTGGTCGACGCTAGGAACATAAAATTAATGTTTCACTAAAGTTGAAATAAAGTTTCCGTTAAAGGAAATGGAATAATTCCGTTAGCTGGCGGCATGTGTATGTCATGCGAAGGCTACAGGGAAAAATGAGGAACGTCATCAATTTCAAGAAATTTAGTTTTGAGTGCCACCTGTTAACACATTTTGTTTAATGTTTTTAAGCCATAAATGCGTCAGATTTCGAAACAGTTTACGTTAAAATTTCCTTATATTATACGTGGTATGAAGTGCGAACGTCAGTTTTAAGTTTGGTATATGTAAGTGTGTTTATTTGTAGTCCCGAAAAAACCGCCAGGACATTGCCGCCGTGAACAAACCCACGAACGTCAAATACATATTAGATATAAAACATTTTTAATTCAAGCATAGTATTATAGTTTTGGTTCCACAGATAACAAAAAAATACAAAAATATAATAAATATTCATTATTTATGATATCGGCTGACGATCTTTGGTGGAATTTCTATATCAAATTCGAATTGTTGAAACTTTGTACGGTTCCACATGTTTTGTCACTAACAACCCGGGTTTCGCCATTCGACATCTTCAGGCATTCACATCACACGGATGTAACAGAACTGACTGTCAGTCACTGAACTGTTACATCCGTGTGATAGAATGCCTGAAGATGCCGAAAGGCGAAACCCGGATCGTTAGTGACAAAACATGTGAAATCGTATAAAGTTTTAACAATTAAAATTTAAATACTTATAAGTACTATGCATTCCTTTGCCGTTACCTTTTCATAAAATATAAATATAGAAATTCTTCTATATAAAAGAAAGCACTCGGACTGCCGATTGATTATTTTTGTATATTATCGTTTCATTGAATATGTTTCAAAATCTCTTGACTTCAAGATATGACTCTAAGAACAGACTTAATTTCAAATATCACTGATTTTTGAAGGTGAGTAAATTTCTGTTCATAAGCAATTCGAAGATCCAAGAGCACTTGTTTTTACATATTCATCAATTTTACAGGCGGTTTTATTTATAGGATTTTGCGGTTTTGTCTTGGTGCCGTTTGTGTTCAAAAAATATTTCGGTGGAATTTCGCATTATCATTAATTTAATTTTAAGATTGTTGCTTTTATATAAAATAAAGTTTAATTTTATTGATTGAATTGGCATTCACTTGGTAGAACTCCATTATAACACGGTGAAAAAATAGCAATGTATTTTAGTTCTACAAAATTATTTTTAACAAATATAGTTGATAGCTATTTCAGCTCAAGATAGATCTGACGATGGCGTGAGCGGAAATAGCTATTGCGCTATTTTTTCATCGTGTTTAATTTTATTGCTTTTTGCGTTTAGAAGTAAGTTAAATATTATTTTTTATTAATGAAAACGATAAAACCACACCTCTTTCATAATTGTACATATAGAAAAAATAAAACAACACTCATACTAAATAGTTAATTAGAAATTAAAAATTAAAAGATCCTGGAGCATATAGCATATAAAACTTCAAATCTTTCTCCTGTGTAATTTGATTAATCTGACATTCCCTCTTTATCCCATGTGCCATTCATTTACGATTATTACTGTTTTATCTACCTTACATAGCTTTAGGCACAACTCCTATATTTACGTGATTCACAACCAGAACAAAATTACGACGAGCAACATTCTATAGCAATTGCCTCCAAGTAGCTTTATTGGGAATTCTCAAATACGCCGCTGTATATCTAATATGATTTAGAATTAATAAAAAATATAACTCATTATGATTAAAAAATAATTTATTTATCAATGTTGTGATTTTTCAACATTTCTCACAGTTTTTAGAGAATCGTTGAAAATGCTTAAAAATGCATTTGATAGCTCATTATGAAATTTTAATTTATATTAATATTAAAATCGTACAAGAAAACAGTTATTTATTTTTCATTGATGACTTAAATATAATATAATACTCGTGAAAAAGAGTATGGCAAAAAATAACATAAAAAAGAAACAGATATCGCGAATCACAATACATCATAAAAAGTATTTTAAATTATTTTGCAGATTGATAATCGACAATTAAATGGCAAAAAATATATACAATTGATTCATTTACGCGATAATCTTGGTTGTTTTTTCAACACGAAATTTGCGGAAATTTTTCTGTATAGAGGTCTTAATTTTTTTACGCGTTGGTATACATGTTCTCGAAGGAATATTGTTCAGCGTGAAGTGTTTAAGTTATTTGACATTTAAAAGTGTCCAAGAAAAATAAACTCTGAATGTCACCCAAGAAACTTAATGATAACTTAATTAAGGCGTAAATGATTTTACAGATAAAATAATAAAATTGTGGAAATATGCAGTCGTCATTAAGTGTGTTATATTTATTTCAATATAATGTCCATAATTAATACATTAAAACTGATAAAAAAAATGCAATCTTCTAGTTGCTGAAAGTGTAAATTTAGTAATCTCTCGTGTTGATAAACATTTGACATATTTTGGACAGTAATATCTTTTAAAATAAAACAGTTACATATGTATGTGAAGTAGTACAAAATTCATTCTTTTCTCGATATTCTCATTTAAGATTTCTCGTGAAACAAGATTCACAGATTTCAGAATAAATAAAATTATTCAGAATTTCACGAGAATTCACGATCAAAATGCGCCATACCTAAGTAGTATACGAGGGCATTTATTGTAATTTTAGTATTGAAACATTTTTCTTGTTACCCTTGATTTTAAAAATTCTGCATTCAATCTTTAAATGAATTTTTCTTAGGTGTGTCTTTATTAAATAAATTGTATTGCTAGGTCACTAAATATTAACCTAGTGCTTAATATTTCGATTTTATATTTCCTTGTTTTATTTATATATTATCTAAATATATTCTTAAGCATTATTATAATTAATTTTGATAATAGTTAATTATCATAGATCCAGACAGTTAACATCTCAACTGTTTAGACAGCAAATTGCAATGTTTTGATAGTGACACTAAATAAAATATAGGACTGTTAAAACTTTCTACAGGAACTATGTTTTTCAAATTAAATATTTGGCTTGTATATAAATCGGCAGGGAATAGGTTAAAATCCTCAATCGCGCAACTGTTATACATAATATATATGTATATAAAGAACTCACTCAAACAAAAAGCCATTTTTGCCAAATCTCGTTTTGTTCAATTAATTAAAAAAATATGTTATAATTGTTACATAACGTGTCATTTTTTTTTGTAACCATAGCCACCTTTAATATGCCCTTTATAATCTCGAGTTGAAGTCTTTCTTGATTATTAATTAGTAATTAAAATTAATTATCTCATTTCTATAAGCTTACATCTTTGTGGTACTGTTTTAATAATAATTCATAAACAACTCTCATTATTGACTAGATGACTGCTACTGTCTCAACTACTGAGACAATATTTTACAGTTTTTGACAGTTGGCCCTCAAAAGGTTTTCAGTCAAAACTATACAAATATTAACGATGCATTTTTTTAATCAAAAATAAGTCTGATTTTTCCTGATAATCTTTAAAAAATTATTTAACACAAAAACTTCTAATTTTTTTTTAATATTCGGTGCTGGAATATTTTTTATGTGGCTCAGTAGGGAAGGGTTTAACACTAGAATACTAACGTATGATAATCAATGATGCAAATGTGCTTAAAATGTTGAAAATTTCGTTTGTATGTTAAGCTTGTATTACAAAATATTGCATGATGTAAGTTTTTCTGACACAACAAATTTGGGTTTTTGAATTTTGAACATATTTAACACGACTCAACAGGGAACATACTAATAATCACTATAAAACTATTGACATATATTATAAATTCAATTTAATAAAGTAAACAGCGAATGGAAAATTTAATGTTTTTATGAGTAATAATTCTGACTATCGATTACTGGACCACGTATTGCTCCCGGGCCCGCAGCGGCGACACCTTCCGCAGGCTTTGCAGAAGCTCCGCATTAAAACACTCGTTCATCAACGGGGGCGTCAGTCGCTCGACAGATATCGTGCGGTACGGTGGTCACGTCCGAAAAGCGTTATTTGAATTTCTCGCTAATATTGAATTCGCTTTCAGTTCAAGTCAGAGTACAGTTATCGGGCATATTCGGAGTTTTGTACACACGGATAATCGCCACAGAAAACACCATCGACATGCCGCAAAGTAAGAATTTTTAAACATCAATATTGTTACAGTGAACTTTTGTAACAACATAATACATATTGTTTGAATTTAACTGAGTTTGTGGAAAAAAGTTTTAATTTTAAATTCGATTTGATAACTGTGTAATTCCACTGATATTTATGAAACCGTTTTGAAAGGCTTTTCACATTTTTGAATAAAATCTTCACACTATCCGAAATCAGATTTTTTCTGAAGATACTTCTCAAATAAGCGAAACCAATGACTTATAACCAGTCGAACAAAAACAATATATCAAAATTTGTGCAATTTCATAACCTATGTCTCTTAAAGTATAAACATGCACGCATGTACTTAAACTAGCAAAGTTATCCATTTTTATTGATTGAATTGGCATTTACTTGGTAGAACTCCATTGTGACACGGTGTAAAAATAGCAATGTATTTTAGTTCTAAAAAATTTATAACATATAAAGTTGATAGCTATTTCAGCTTACGCCTTCATCAAAAATATAGTTCTTCTTTTATATCTTATAATTTTTGTAGAACTAAAATACATTCTTATTTTAACACCGAGTTATCCATTTTTACTGTAGATATACGGTTAAAATTCCTTTGTTAATTTATTTCATTTAAAATTTGAATGTTTCAATTTTTTTGTCACTCACGACCCGTGTTTCGTCTTGCGTATTTGCATGAAGATACCGAGAAACCAAAGCTATTAAAGAAAATGTACATCATTACTATAATTCTAACATCACATATATTAAAATAAAAACTGTATAAAATTTTTATTCCTTAAGTTGAAATATTAAATTTTAGTTGATTTCTGAACAATTAGGTACAAGAGAAATAACTGATTTATTCTATATTAGACCTAACCCGAAGATATATTATTTCAATATAAAGAACTTGAACAATTGAAATTTAATATTAAAATTACATTCAAAAGCCTTCGATTGATATTTTAAATAACTTCACTCAGTTTTTTAAGCGGTTGTTCGAAATTCAAAAAAAAACCACCGTCTTAATCTTTTGTTTTAAAATGTGTAAATTTTTAGCCATCTAGATTGAATTCGAATTTTAAGTAATTTTGAAATTCTATCTGTATATAATACATATTATATTGTATATCAAACGTTTTTTGTGTGAGTGTTGGTGTAATACTGTGAGAGTATTGTTGTAGTTGAAAATCAATTCGTATTTTAAGCCAGGTAGAGAACAAATTTGAATTGATTCTAAATTCAAATGCGCTTAATGAGAATTCCGAAATTCTGGATGACTGTTTATTTCGATGAAACATTGTACTGTTGTGAGTTATGTGTTTATGACTCAAAACAGCAAATAACTCACTCTCTATTAAAAATAGGATATTGGGTATTTTGGAAAATTATTGACTGTTGGCGTAGTAATAATTTAATTATACTTCCAACGTTACATATGCTACTAAAAAATGTTGCTTAGAAAATATATACAAAAACATGAATGTTTTTTTATGAGTAACCCAAAACAATTATTGTACAAAGATACTTTTATAAACATCTGGTATTGAAAAAATAATCAAATCCTTAAAGAACAGTGTCTGAAGATAATGATTAGCTTGTCACTATTTTTGTCATATACGAAAAAAAAAATGGTTGACCCATTGAGTGACAAGCAGTTCTCATAGAAGATTAGAAAACTTTATATGTAGAAATTTTGATTTAAAAATATGTATAAAAGCATTGATAAAAAATAAGATATACCTACTTATTTGAAGTTGATGGGTAACGAAGGAAATTAAACATCAGATGACGTTATAAATGAATTTTATTAATGAGATTAGGCTCATTGAACTAATCTCACACAAGGGATTTTACATTTACAATCAGCACTTTAATCATTTATGTCATTTAGTTTTGGAGAACCACTGGTTGAATCCTGATGTACATAGGAAGCTGATGGAATTGGTAGCATTAATGAGTGACCAATCTATTTCCTTCTAAGCCATTTAAAATCTAGTTTCTCAACCGGTGGTCCGCGGAGATTTTTGTGTGTTCCGCAATGTAATATTATTTCGATAAACTATCTAATCTTATGGATTTTCAATTTATATTTTTTTGTTACTGTCTGTTTTAATATACTTTAATATTATTATATCAGTATACAGTGTTACAAAATTCATTAATGAATTAATTATATAAATAGTAACAATTTTATTCCAATGTTAATGGTCCGCAAAACATTTGTGGATTTTTGATGGTCAGCAGATTTAAAAATGTTGAGAAAGATGTTTTAAAGGATACACCAATACCGAATATTTCAAATATAATCCAGTATTGTTACTGTTAATCAACATTCAGAAATTATCAAGAGAAATAAGGCTGTATTTTATACAAAAAAGTAATTTGACGAAAGTTTTGATACTGTTATATGCCTTATATTTATTCGTGTCAACTACATATCAACACACTGCAGTCAGCTGTCTCAACAGGTGAGACGTAAAATGTCACAAGGCTAATGTACACTCTCAGAGAACTTTTCACTTTGTTAGCCATAGAAGGCCATTCAACTTTGTAGATCGATGTTCGCAGTGAGTTGTTTTTAAGGTGGGCTGAAAAATGGTGGGCATAGGACGAAATTTATATGTAGGGCAACACTGCCGAGAAGAATTCCGAATACACCGGCGTTCTGTTTTCGAACATTTATTTAAAAATTTATCGGTTCTTTTGTCTTAGAAATAATACCAACCGTAGAAAAACAGGTTTTAAGTTATAAAAGACTTGTTGTATAGGTCAGGAACGGTCAACAAGTAGGTCGCATACATTACTTACACTTCACCACTGCAGTAAAATTTCGTTTTAAATTACATTTCAAACTCAAAATCAAAAAAAATATTTATTGATTGAGTTTTGGAAGAACTCCATTAAAATATTACAGTTAAAAACAACAACGTATTTGGTTACATATTTTTGTTGATACCTATTTCAACTTGCACCGTCGTCAGAATTGTGACTTAACTAAATATAAGCTTAATTTTATAACCGTTAAGGAAGAGATAAACAAAAAATACTGTCTGATTTATTCTATCACATTTTACTTTTAATGTTAACTGTTGGTGGAAAGTCATAATACTTAAATAATAAAATAGGATTTAGTACTATTTTTACGTTTTTTTTTATCATTAAGATCAAAAAAGTGAATCGGTCCTAATTTTAATAATATAACATCGTGGAAATATGATAGTGTTTAACATTTTGTTTTATTATTTGTTTACAATAATTCAAATGTTAATTATGTGAAATATTTGCAATGACTTAAATAGGGTTGATGAATTAATTTTCGTTACGTCATGTAAAATATTGTTGTTTTATAGGAAATCAATAAATATAACGGTTTTTTATTTTTTTAATCGGTAAAAATTTACATTTGACGGATATTTTATTATATCAATATAATATTAAATATATAAAGCCCGATAGGTTCATTGTCATCACAATACCAATGTGTTTTTTATTATGCGATTTAAATTCATTTATATTAAAATTTGATTTCTATTTATTGATTGAATTGGCATTCACTTGGTAGAACTCCATTATAACACGGTGAAAAAATAGAAATGTATTTTAGTTCTACAAAATTGTAGAATTTTGTAGAACTAAAATACATTGCTATTTTTTCACCGTGTTGATTTCTATTCCTTGATTATGTCATAGTGAAATAATCAATGAGTAGAAATCATTTCTGGAAATTATTCCATGAAAAACAAGAATTGGATCTTTCAGTAAGACAAAATGAATATTTTATAATCATCCGCGTTTTATGACAAATCGTAAAAATAGCATTAATAATCTCAAAAATTATTAACTGCAGTAAATTTTCATAGTGATATAATAATAATTTGTGATGTCCTTTATATAAATTAGCAACAAATTATCAGAAATTTTCCTAGAATTACAAAGCAATAATTAATATATCGATTGAATTGGCATTCACTTGGTAGAACTCCATTATAACACGGTGAAAAAATAGCAATGTATTTTAGTTCTACAATAATTAATATTTACATCGTGTTTTTTTTTCTGAGCCCCATTTTGGGCACCAAATAATCACGTTGACTACAATCAACACACAAAAAAATAAATACCATTCAAATTTGAATTGTTACAACTTTGAACGATCCCACATGTTTTGTCACTAACGACACGGCTTTCGACTTTCGACATCTTCAAGCATTCTATCACACGGATGCAACAGAACTAAAGTTTTGACATTGTTATATTTTTAAGTGTCAATTATCAAAACGTTGCAATCAACCGCCTCAACAGTTAAGTCAGTATCCACTAGAGGGCAAAGTGCCATGCTACTGAAAAATGTATTTAATTTTCGATAAATTATTTTAATACCATTGGTATTTAAAATAATGCATTGTAAAAATGAAAGATATATTAATCACGTACTGATTAGCAATGTGAATGCAGTATGACAAACCATACTTGGGTACGAAGGTAAAGAGTCTTGAAACAGATAACGATTTTGTATAATAATTTTGCTGTGTCGATATTCAACACATGTTATATTCTTTAAGAATGAAAATTAAATAAAATATTATGACAATCTTTGCTTTAACACTACGTGTTAACGCAACACCGTTTTAATATAATTATCGCAAATATTTGTATCTCGTTTATTGAGTCATTTTGATTCTATTATATTATTGCAGAAAGTTGTCTATGTTCACGGTCTCGTAAAATTTCGACACCTTTGGAGAGAATCAAAGTTAAATTGTTAGTTTATGATGCCATAATTGCACATAAATGGAAACAAGCAATAATTTTGACATTATTATGGAAGTATATTTGTAATCTTTTAACTGCTTATGTTTTAACTGTTTAGTTCAGTGCTCCGTAACCTTTTGTCTTTCACGGCACAACGCTGTATTTCAAAATTTCGCGACACACCACAAGTCAATATTTATAATTAAAAAAAACGGATTATTCAACATCGACGTACTTTGTAAAAGTCGTTCTTTCTGCATTGTTTACTTTATTTACGTGCAATTTTGTTTCTAATAAATTTACGTTTTATACTGTAGATCGTGTGTATAATATTTACTTAAAACATACAATTCTACTTAAAACATACAATTCCAAGACAAAAAAAATGTTATTTCTGAATACATTTGATTACATTTTCATATAATATTTTATTGTGTAGACGAATTATATGATTTTTCTTCTGTTAGAAAAATACACTGCGGCACACCGGTTGCGAAACACTGGTTTAGACAGCTAATCACTGTGTGTCTTCAGATAATACGCATATTTTTCCATTTTACGCAAACGCCTCAACATTTGAGACTGTTTATTGCAGTCTGTTGAAAATTGACACTCAAAAATATAATACATATACAATAGTGTCAAAACTTTGGTGTTAGAGTTAAATTTTGAGTAGACATATAGCCTGATGTTCTTCAAAAGTTTTAAATATATATTTAATATCATTAATATATTTGCGTGGATAAACAGGGATTTGATTAATTAATGCAGGGGTAGTCAATCTTTTTATAAATAACACCCACTTTTGTATACCTCTTAGTAGCAAAATTTAATAAAACTTAGTAGCAATAATTGTGAATTATAAAGTATGAAAGTAGCTTTATTTCATGTTTTTACAACCCCAACTACCCACTGTGAAAACTAGAGCGTTCACTAGTGCGCGGTAGGGAGCAGGTTGACTAGCACTGGATTAATAATTAACAATACCAAAACTGTCGCATACAAACTAATGCTTGTGATAAATATAGCCTGATTTATCCTGACAATCTCCAAGAGATGGATTTATTTTTTGAATAATTAGAATAACTTTATCATACCTCGACGTAACACGAGACAATATAAATTAAAATTATATCTAAATGTGTCACGTGTTTTGATTGATTAAGTCATCAATTTGAATAATATGTACATTTTTTAATTCAGCAAACAAATAACATAATGTTTTCAAAGCTTAATTAATCATTTTCTTTGTTGATAATCATTTATTTTGTTAGTAGATTATAATTGATACCGTTTGCCAGTTTAACACAGGGGCGCCACCATTAGAATAATTTTTCGGTATTATGTTAATATAGGTGGTATCATTTTCTTTTAGTCTGACAGTTACGCGGTATCTGAATTCAGAATTCAATTTCGTTGTGACCAACATGGCGAGAGCAAATCTGTTGTATTGATTATGCTATTTTTAGAATTCGCTAGGCCAAAAACAGTGGTTATGATACGGGTAAACGTATGATATTTCGTAAAAAATAAGCATTATGTTTTACACTTTTTTTTATTATTGATAAACTGTCTTAGTTATTTTAAAATTTCAAATAAATAATACAGCATATCCGTACTTTAAGGCAACAGTAAGAAAAAACTAAAAAAGGCAATTTTGAAAAAAACTGATTGCCGAAAGTTTAACCTTAATAATGAAACACAAGCCAAATTGAACGCGTTTTTTGGTTAACCGTTTAAAAAATATTCCAACATTGAATATTAGAGTCGATTCAGTATTGTTTGTTTTAAGCAAACTTATGATAAATATTGCGACAAATCAGACTAAAATTAAATACAAAAATTAGCTTATACACAAAACTTTTCACACTGTTATATTTTTGAGTGTCAGTTATCAAAATATAAAACACTGTCGATTTATTTTAAATAATAAAATCACATTTTTCAGTATAATATTTGATATCAATTGAAGATGCTTGGTGGAATTTTAATTTCAAATTTGAATTGTTACAACTTGGTACGATTCCATATGTTATGTCACTAACGACCAGGGTTTCGGCGCTCGGCATCTTCAGGCATTCTATCATACGGATGCAACAGAAATGACATATAATAAATAGTTAGCATCATCTATATACATGAATACATATATATATATATTCATATGAACATAAAATAAAATAAGTTTTATTTTGAAATCATAATACGTATATATATGCAGAATTATTTTGTTTTATATTTACTGATTTCTACAAATATGTTGCGGCCCACTAATATAAGCAAAAATCGAAATGCGAAACGGAAGAAAAAAAATGTTGAGTATCATTGATCTAGACGTACTATGACACACCAAGTGGAAAACAAAGTTAAAAATATTAATAACCACCGAATCTATAAAAAAATAATTTATATTGTCATAATTAAAACATTGAGGGCAAACGGGTCGGGGACCGGGATAAATTACCCAATTAGGAATTATTATTTTTATTTGTAAATTAACTCAATATTTTTTTTAATTAAATTGGCATTGATTGTCTCCTTTTCAAAACGAGGGGGTAATATCGACTTACGCAAAAATATTTTGAGGTAATGGTTAAAAATGTTCCCCGACCGCTGATTTAGGGTGTCCTCCCATCTAAAATGTTTGCCGACCAATGTTATGTGGATTAGTTCATTCATTTGGTAACAGATACCTATAATGATATCAGCGGAACGTGCGATAAAACGAACTCACTCGCGTTTCGATTAAATATCAAGTGCTGAGCTGTAAACGCCAAATAACTGTTATATTATTACAGCGGCTTGCCTAACGATTATCGTAGAAATGCATCGGCAGCTCTTACTTCATATGTTATTATACGCCGTTATTTTCCCACAAATTATTTGTAAATGCTTCCATGCAGCGTGAATCATGCGGCGTTTTATAGCTGACATCAAGCCGGAATCAAAACACTGTGATCATAGATACATACTACAAACATGCAACTTAACGGATACGGATCGGCATTTTTTTTTCAAATATAGAACGCTGTCTATGCTTTTATATTTTACGAAACGCAATCGCGTAGGTCCCTAGATTATAGTTTTTGAACTTTTTTTTACATCCGCGGACCATTAAAATATCCATAAATGTTTTACGGACCATCACATTGGAATAAAATAATAAATATTCATACAATTTATGATTTTGATTGAAGATGCTTGGATTCCACCAATGAAAACCGCCAACTCAATAAATTTCTGACATCGACTGAAAATGCTTGATGGAACTTCAATATCAAATTTGAATTATTACAATTTTGTACGATTCCTTATGTTTTGGCACTAACGATCCGGGTTTCACCTTTCGGTATCTCTTGGCATTCTATCATACAGATGCAAAAGAACTGACGTACAATATTTTACAATACAATTGAAATAAGTAGGTATTTATTAAAAAAACCAATTTTATTTTAATGATAGTTTATTATTATCTGTTGTAGAACACTTTCAAGAATGACTCATTAGCAAGATCGTTAATGAAAATTATCACGGGCATTTGAGTTAATTATTATTACAATAAAATTAATAAATCTGTTTTAGCTGATATTTACTGCTTGCCTTGGAGTTTGTGTGTTCCTGTAATTGATACCATTGGTGTATAGACCGTTTATTATTGTCAGTTCTATTGTATCCGTGTGATAGAATGCCTGAAGATGCCGAAAGGCGAACCCCGGGTCGTAGTGACAAAACACGTGGAATCGTACAAAGTATTTTTTATCAAAAACAATTAATTTTACAACACCGTATGCTGATATAACAATATTTTAGTATATTAAAACAGACACTAACAAAAAAATTTAATTTAAAATCTATAAAAGACAACATAAAATTCGATTGTTCATCGAAATAATAAAAATTTATTGTTGATCTTAATTAGTTCTTCCATAAATTTTAACTTTTATGTCTGCAATAGACCGATTCATTTTTTTTATTTGATTTCAAATTTTCAGTAATTCAAATATAATGCTATGTTTTGGCAAACACATATTCCTTAACTAGGTATATTTTTTCGTAAACTATATTTTTACATTTATGGTACTGAGACGATGTCATATGGTGTTCGCAGAATTTTAACATAATTAATATTTATTGTCCAACATTAGTTTAATCCATTTATGCTGCATTAACTTTATCAAGTTATATGGTAATATTTTCCAAAGAAAATATAGCTGGCATGATAATCTTAAGTTTGGTAGCACTGCTGACAGAAATCGATCATAGACAAATAATAGACACGAACATTCGATACAATAGATTAATTATTTATGTGATCATTACTGTTATTTGAACAATAATTGATTAAAATGGTCGAGTCATCCATTTTGAGAACCTAAACAATGACGTGGCACGAAATGATGTTTTTTTTTCAAATAATCATATTTTTTAATGAACCACGTATTGCTTAAATGAAACCGGTTTCTCAAAAAAAAAAAAAAGATTCAATTAAGTTTGTTTTATTTTAAGACAGCCTTAATTTGATGTATTGTTTGCATATTATTAACATAATATAAT
The DNA here is from genome assembly GCA_028555115.1 of Himalopsyche japonica. NCBI lineage: Eukaryota > Metazoa > Arthropoda > Insecta > Trichoptera > Rhyacophilidae > Himalopsyche > Himalopsyche japonica. The sequence goes on from JAHFWJ010000104.1 coordinate 194,575, forward strand.
TTTTTATGCTAAAATTATTTTCTTCTGACAGTTACGTTTTAGAATGAATCATGAATTTGCGGTTAATATTGTCGATTAAAGACAGCTGTTTCCATCATTAAAAACAATTAATTTACGAGTGATAGAAATGGGAAAATATTCGCTATTAATTGACATTTGACTGCAACACAGACGGTTTTCAATACCGAAAATACAAAAATGTGTTGAGCTTAGTATGAAAACGAAAGTTTACGTAAGATATTTAATAATAAATGGTAAACAAGCTATCATTCAATAGCAACTCATTGTCAAGGTCAAGTAAAGATGCATACAGAATCGTCGCCATTTTGTCGAAACTGTTAAATTCAAAAAACGCAATGGTTCTGTCGTTAGTTTCTTTGGCAAAATACATAAACTAACTTTCATCATCAGCCGGGGTCGATCCACTGCTGGATGAAGGCCTCCTCCTGCTTTTTTTTTCAGGGGGGGTTTGGACAGAGCAACACCACGCTGCCCAGGCGGGTTGGTGTTCGGTTTTCTGTCTAGGTTTTCCTTCCCATAGCCAAGAGAACACGGCACTCGGTGTTCCCGAGCGGTCACCCATCCAAGCACTATCCGCGCCCAATGTTGCTTAATTTCGGTGATCGCACGAGAGCCGGTGCTTACAACGTGGTATGGTCGTTGGCAAACTAACTATAATTTGAATCATTTAAGATCGACTGAAGGTGCTTGATGGTGTTTCAATATTAAATTTGAATTGTTAAAACTTTGTACGGCTCCACATGTTTTGTCACTAATGAGCCGAGTTTCGCCTATCAGCATCTTCAGGCATTTTATCACATGGATGCAACAGAACTGGCGCACAATAAACAGTTAGAATCGTTTACATACCAATGGTATTAAGTAAAGGAAAACACATACCCCAAGGCATATGTGGCAGCTAAAATAGATTTAAATATAATTATAATTCAATAATAATTAACACGGGGGATCATGAATTATTTTATCAGTACATTCTAGAAATAAATAGAGGAGAGAGAAAAAAATATGTTGGATCCTTGGCTCAGTGGTCAACTTTAAAAGCGTGTTTTATTAATTTTCTGTTTATTGATTTTGTTTGAAGGAACGGGTGTTAATGATTTTTTAAAAATCAGGTCGGCATATTAGATCATAAAAAACAAAGTATTAACAATTTTTCTGCCCCTATCCCTATCCAGGGATGTGAAGTCGGAGTCGGAGTCGTGAAATATAAACGATAAGTCGATGTTCGAGTCGGAAGTTGGGATTTAACGACTCCAGAATTTTGCTTATACCCTTATTCTCGTTTAAAAAATAAACGTTGAACAACAAACAGTTTAATAAAAAAACATCTTCCAAAAGACACTTCCGTTACAAAGTTATAGCTCCACATTTGTTGTGGGGATAAATATGAATTAAAACATTACAATGCCAAAAACATTTAAAAATCGTTTTTAACTTTATATATACAGTTTTTAAATGTATGTTGACAGTGGAGCAACGAGAAATTTGGTGCTTTCATGCAAACGTCATGCAAGCCCCATTACCCCCCTTTATACGATTTAAAAATATTGAAAGTTATATTTATAGATTATTATATATATACATATTACAATAAAGGTACAATTAAATATTGCTAATATTATTTTTTTGCTAATTAGTAATGAAAATGTAGAAATCTGGGATTCCCACCTCGCTGGACCCTCGTGCATGACTATGTCATGACCTTTTTTGACTTCCACCTCCATTAGAGCTATAATTTAAATAAACTTAGTTTTTTTATACTGTCAAAAAGAGATATGAAATATTATGCCGTCTCACTTATTCTAACGTCATAAATTTTATGTATAAATTAAATGTGTAATTGTGTTTAGAGCTATTCTAAGAAAATCAGTAAACCCAAGAAGTAATGAATGTTAAAAAATAACATAATTGCATCGATAATTAATTATTATGCAGAATAATGTGAGTACCTTGTAACAGTTTAAATAGAAGTGATAGAATCTTGTCTATTATTCTCACCGCAAGTTGTTCAATTGTCTATGTTTAAGTCACCGATTTAATAAATCGACTTTAATGACATAATAATTTTTGAATGCGATACGATGGTATAGTCCTGATTTTTATATTGACAGGATACACTACGATTGTATATATTTCACATAACATCCTGTGAATGCTGATAAATTTGGCTTATTTTATGAAATAACACAATATTGTTATATTGCATTTAATCAGTGATAATAATTATTGCGGTCTGGGAATAAATTAATTTATCATTTTACATCCAACTAAAAATTTATAGTGGTTTTATATGCATTGTCTTAAATATAAAAAAAAACTTGACTAAAAAACATTTATGGTGTATTAATTATGAACTTTTTATTTGTCTATGAACGTGGTTAAGTATTCCTTTTATTTGTTAGGGTTCATTTGAATTAAGAACATTTTTTTTGTAACCTATTTTGAAGATGTAAATAAAAATCTATTGTAAAATAAAAATTCTCTATCGTATATATTATACTAAAATATTTGATGAATATGTTAACGACATTTTTTATAAAACGTATTTGTTAATTTTAATAACAAATTTAATTTACAAAAAGTGTAATTATAAACCTGTTTTTTTAAATTTTGTTAAATAAGTATTTAACAAAATTATATTAAGACACCGAGACAATCTATACTCCTTGATTATTAACGTCTCAACTGTTGAGATGGCAGATTGCAGGGTTGATAGTTGACACTTCAAAATATTAACGAGTTATCAATGCTAAGAACTTTTGACCAGAACAGTTGCTTTTCTAATAAAGTAAATCCGATTTTTTCTTAAAAATCAACATATTAAAAAACACCAACACTATTGAATTACTTGATGACTTGTTCTTAATGAACTTTTGTGTTGCTCCGTAGGAAACGAAAATGCTTACAGATACTATAATATATTTATGAATTTTGAAATATGTGAATCTCTTTAATATTTGATGTATACTTACATGTTTAATTTATTAATTGATAAATTTACTGATATTCTGATATTAGCAGTCAAATTATTTTATATCAGATAATAAAAAAATGGCGGAAAAATGCAATTATCCGTTAAAAATCACTTTTATTTTTGTGTTTTTTATTATTGATTCATTATCAGTTATATCGATTTATAATCTTAAAAATAATCATAAAAATACAAGCCATGATATCAATTATTTATATTGTATTGTATAAACCCTACTTGATACAAAAATTAACAGCTTTGTTTTGTTTTCACCGCCATTTTATATTCGTAGACAGACTTCGCCATTTTATTGAACGATAAAGAACGAGTTTACTTTTTCTATAAATACTTTTGTAGTTGTATCTAATCGTTTAGCATCTGTTTTACACAAGATAATCTGTGAATCAAGATTACCGTTTTAGCACACCGTGTTATAATATTACGAAAAACGCATTTTATATTGTTATATATGAACACGGAAGAAAAATACTGTGTTTGAAAATTGCTGATGTTGGATTCGTTGTTTGTGCAATATTTGACTTCCACAATAACGGATTTCATTGTATTCAAACGAAAAAAAGTGTCTATTATTATTTATTTGATATGAAATTTATAATTATTTAAAAAGAACAACTGTTTTTTATATCTGTCAATTCTTTTGATGGATTTTTGAATTTAAACATTCACTGCTGTGTTAAGTAAAGAGTATTCCAACGATGAATAATATTGATTTTAAATTTAAACGAGATTATCAGAAAAAATCTAAGTATGTTTCAAAACAAAAATTAGCTTTAATTAAACACTATAAACTGGTTCGAATGATAATTTATTTTATTTAACCTTTTGTTTTAAACATCGGCTAATTATTAACTCTAAAATTTTATATAAATATTTTTTGATTGTATCATATCAGTTGCTCGCGATAAGCGAAGTCAGTCCTGATCATCAAATATATTGTGGAAATAGAAGTAAAAAATATGTTGCTATTATTTAAAATACCATGCCTTTATACCAAGAAGTAGCCGCTGACACATTTAAACTGTTATACTTTTGAGTATCAACTCTCAACTAATTGCAATCAGACGTCTCAACAATTGATAGAAGGATATTAGAATGGCCTTTATGCTGCACGGCAGGGAACGGGTTAAGTAATATACTGAATTTGTATAACGTTATTACTGTAGACCTGCATGAACAATATAAAATTTATTACCTAAAAATATCCAATTATGTACATACACTTGCAGTTGAAACTTCAAAGATGGTGCTGTAAAATTCATTATTTTTTATTGAGTTTTCATAAATTTTTTGCTCAATGTTTATTTTTTGTTAGTAAACATACTGACGGAATATACGTGTTATATTTTGTGGCAGGAAAATTTGATTACATTTTTTACGATATCGAATTTTTCTGTTGGTGGGAATCGAATAAATAATAAATAATATACGAGATATCATAATGAAATGATAAATCGATTATATTTGCAATATCTTCACGTTGTCTCAAATTTGCTTTATTTTACGGTCCATTAAATTAATTGTTTGCTAGCGAATACAAATAGGGCTGCCAACTTCGTAATCCCGGGATTATCTTAATTTAAATCCCGAGATTTCGGAATTCATTACAAATATAATAAAAAAATGTTTTTTCATCCTTTTTGACGTTTAATTACTTTTATACCGGTTTTTTATGAATATACATTTAATAATACCAATATTCTATATAAATAATTATTGTTTCTCATCCAAATTCTATTTTTCATAACAGTTGTATACTGGAGCAGAATATTTTGACGACAATATTTTTTGCATTATAATATATTATATAAAAGAAATGTTTGCAATTATATAATAAATTTGAATTGTTGAAACAATGTACGATTCCACATGTATTGTCACCTGCGACCCGAGTTTCGCCCTTCGGCATCTTCAGGCATTCTATCACGCTAATGCAGCAGAACTGACAGTCAGTTACTATTTAATTTAAATAAGGAATTTTATGAAAATAAAAAATAATTAAATGAATTTAGTATTTATAGTTGATATGAATAATTTGAATATTTGTGATGGCAAAAACATGAAAAACAAATACTTCAGTTTAATGTCCATAATCATATATCTAGAACAATCAAAAAATATTGAATTTAAAGTATGCCATTACGTTCAACAGTCAATACCGGTATCATTGGATTGAAAAATTCAAAAAGTCCAAAATCCCGGTGTCATAAAAAAGTTCTGGAATTATTAAAGGAATGCCCTTTAATAATTGGTGCTTATTTTTCCAATCAATAATGACTGATAAAAAATCATAAATTGATTGTTTATCAATATCAACTGTAATAAGTACTGATTCAAGAACAGTAATTATTGTTGTTTAATTTTTTTTCCAAGAGGAATAATATATTGTGAGTGATTTTATGACCTTACAAATAACCTTTACAAATTGCCTTAATTTGCAGAGTTATTATATTGAATATAATTGATTAACCTGTAGTATAACAAGTTCACAATGAACATTTTAAACACAAGATGGCTTATTTGTTCAAAGGAAACTAAAATAGATTTTCAAAAAAGGAACTTAAAACGAAAATGGAATGAAACACTGATACCGAATTGAAATAATGTTTTTCGTTTTTGAAACAAAAGAAATCATAGTGTATTAATAGTCAAAAGTTAACGAGTTTTTACACTGTTTTGGCGTACGAGTTAATATGTACTGCAAATCTTCAGATGTTCATTTGTTCAAAAAAGTTCTAAAAAATTTATTACATAAATAGTTGATAGCTATTTCGGCTGAAAACTTCATCAGAATTATGTTTAAACGTACATTTACCTATCTATATATAGCTGTAAGTCTAAAATGCGGCACTTAAACTTTATTCATTTCTTGAAGTGCGAATTAATCTGGGTTTTCTGGATTTATTTGTGGAATATACATAAATATTGTACTGAGATGATTTAATAAAAATATGCATTTATCTTTCATTATGGTCAGAGAAGCGGTGAAAGATTAATATTTGTTTGTTCATTACGAATGTCATTGGATTGTTGATCTCAATATGTTCCCAAGCATTTTGTAATAAATACCCTAGTCTTTATTACAAAGCGGCATTGTTTCACAATAAATTAAAACAATCCATCTTAATAAATTGCAGTTTTCATTACTTATTTGATCTGAGAATATTTTTTCTTTTATTCTTGTTTAACAAGGGTCTCGCGAGAGTTTCTCCGTGTCCTTTAACCCATCCCTGTCCGCATCGAAATTGCTTTGAATTTCTAACTTAAATATCCAGCATAGATATGCATCCGCAATTCAATTCGTGACCTTTGCTATATCTGAGCATATTTGATCATCAATTTCCACATCGTTTTATCCAAGTTGGTAAATATTCAATGTAATTTCAGGAATTGAATGACATTCAGCAAATAATAGCTGCCATGTTTGATCAGGTCTGTTTGTTCACAACCGCACCGCGAATTTTAAACCTGTCTCCGCCGAAATGTCTGATTCATTGAGATTTTATCCGTAATGATTCGACGAAACGCGCTTGAATACTTCAAAGAAATTTCCTTTTCCCAGCTGATCAACATGGAATGTATTTCAACATTGAATAAATCAAAAAATTCAAAGCTGTCGGTACAAATCAGACTAGAGTTGAACACAAAAAATAGATTGTACGTTTTTAACTAACAAAACCTTTAAACAGCCGCCGTAACAGTTGGGACGTAAGAAGTTATTAGGTTAAAATGATATATTTTGATTCGGACTCCGACTCCATAGTCCTGGTTGTGTATTATTTTATTTATGACCGCTATATCATCATGTAATGGCGTGCTTTGCATAAAAAACTTAATTGTTTTATGATTTAAAATTAGATTTTAATATTTTAAAAGAAAACCATAGACATTTGATAATTTTGTATTGTACATATAAGTGGATAGATTATTTACCAATATTATTATGCATTATAGGCCATTAAATAGTTATCTTTCCAAGCCATTACATTATTTTGATGCTGTCAATTTTTATCGTAGTTTACGGTATCTGGTACTTAAATAACGTAACGTTGCAACTGTGCAAAATTCGAATATCGGCGATGTTACGTAAACATAACTTACACTTGTTTGTTTACCTGCGTAAATTTACTGACAGATAACACAAAATATTGGGCGTAACTCACTAGTATTAATTATTCATTGTTATTTTGGTAGTCTTTTGTGGCTGAATAACGCAGAGATAATTAAAATTTTCAGCCGTAATGTCACACTGGAATCTTTCAATTATTCCCAATGGTCAAAATCTATCTTAATCATTATACTAACATGCTGTTACTATTAAATTGTTTATTTTCATTTTAATTTCGCCTTAAACTTAATCATAGTCACTTTGATGTATGTATGTAAGTCAGAAAATCGAAGATATCATCAGATCAACGATATAGGACACATTTCTGCAGCATTTAAATTTTAATTTACCCAAATTGGTACAGACGATCCCCCAAGTTAAATAATTTATTAACAATACTACAGAACTATTTTTCGAAATATCAAGTTTTTTAAATATGTTTATTGATTGAATTGGCATTCACTTGGTAGAACTCCATTATAACACGGTGAAAAAAATAGCAATGTATTTTAGTTCTACCAAATTATTTAAAAAAAAATACAGTTGATAGCTATTTCGGCTCACCCATCGTCAGAACTCGCTATCAACTATATATTTTCTAAATAATTTTGTAGAACTAAAATACATTGCTATTTTTTTTTACCGTGTTTTTAAATATGCTTTACGCCAGTGCTACATAACCTTTTATCTTCCACGGAACACCGCCGTTGCTTCCAAAATTTCGCGACACACCACAATACAATATTTTTATAAACATGCGAATGATTCGCCATTGACAAGTTTGTCAATCATAAATAATTTTTTCTACATGACTTAATTTATTTACACATATTTCTTTCTTATAAATGCACATTTTACATTGTAGATTTATTTACATATAATATATTTTATCATTCCGACGGGGGAATAATTATTTATGGTTCAATGCGATTGTATTTTCAAATAATACTTTGTATTGAATACGGATTATTCATTTTTTTTTTCTTCTGTAACAAAAATTCTCCACGCCACACTTAGAATCGCATCGTGGCACACCGGTAACGGAACACTACTTTACGTCATAGTTTCTCAACCTTTTTACATCCGTGGACCACCAAAAATTCAATAACATTTTGCGGATCGACATTGGAATAAAGTAATAAATATTTATATAATTGATTTTTTATGAAAAACTATTAATTATCAACAAACACCGTCGGTGTTATAACAATATTTAAGTAAATACAACATAAAATTCGATTGCTTATCGAAATATTGTAATATCACATCACGGGCCACCCAAAAATTTCCGCGGACCACTGGTGGAGGAACTATGTTTTACGTGATTTGGTAGGAAATGCGTTAAGAAATAAATAAGCCTTGAACAAAATGCGTGAAATTAAATTCAATTTTTAGTTCATTCATTTACAATAGAATATTTTTTCTTTACCTGTAATGAGTGCCTCATTACGTTTTTTTTATTATTTATAACTCTAAAAGCCTTTATATTTAGTAGTGTGTTATTAAACCTAAGTTAGTCTGCATATGTTCGCAAAAAGTTATGAGTACAAGGTACCCGGAAAGAGGTCCATTGTAACATTTCAGTGATATTACTTCAAATTCAGTTTGTGACAGTGCACCGTCGTGTAAAGACCTCTGCTAATTTTTGTTAAAGGTAATGTTGGATTAAATTTACGTTATTTATATTGCGCCGAAAAAAGTAACAAAAGAATGCTAATGCCAATTCTATTGAAGAACTTTTGAGCAATTTACATAATACAACATATTCCTTTAAAAATCCAATGGAATATCACTGTTAAGATGTTAACTGTATCTTCTTGGCGGAAGGGCAATATATTTAAACAAAAAAAAATCATTCTTTTAGAATCTCTGGTCTCAGACATAAAATATTAAAGTCCATTTATATATTTATGATTATTTTGTACAATTTTTTCGTGTTTTATAAATGTCAGGGCCGGATTTGTCAATCACGTGTATTACCAACCGAGCGCAAAAAAGTAAAGTTCTGAAGTGGTACAAAACAGATTGTGTGACATTCATTTAATTGTCATATAATACGTTGATTTTTAATCCGTTCTCTACTGAGTCACCTGAAAAATATTTTTTATATATAAAACATCGAATATATCAAAAATGAAATCATTAGTTTCGATTTCGAATAAAATTATCGAGATTAACATTTTAACAAAAAAATAGCTTTTACACGAAATTTTTAACACTATCACTGTTGAGCATCAACTATCAACGCAATGCAATCAGCCGTCTCAACAGTAGAGACGTTAGCAGTCAGAGGTTTAATTATTCAGCGTTATTTTACTTGTAGTCTCAATATTTTGGGAACTATAGTTTTTGTTGACTATTTAACAAGCGCGGTGTTTTGGCCAATATCGGAGTCCTAAAAAATTAACACTTTCTCGATTATACAATTTTGAAGAATATTTAAATAAACAATTTAAATTAATGCAGATAAATAGGAAAGGTATGAAAAACCTTAACAAAAATAAACTTTTTTCAATCGGAGTCGTGATTTCATTAACGACTCCATAGCCTACTGTAATATTTAAGTTATTCATTTTGCATACACTGTGGTAACTTTGTCGATTTTTTTTTTTTTAATATAATTAAATATTTGTAACCAGCAATTTTAGTTAGTGTATGATTTAATTGAGACGTGCTTGGTAAGTTTTTCATAGAACATAAGGCAATTATTTTGAGATAATTGAGATTAAATAGCGAAAAAAAGGAAACCAGATATGCCTACACTAGTTCCATCTCCTAAAAGCCATACTATGACCTCATATAAAATGCCCATTAGAATTATTACCTTCGTCAATAACTACAACGTCATAAAATATACAATATATATTTTTTAGTTCGTCTCGCTAACACATTTAATAACAATTCACTGCCAACTGAAAAACTGTTAAGCAATTCCTTGCCATTAAAAAAAAAAAAGATTATTACATTCTTTTATAACATAATTTCATAGAATTGTCCATTTTTTGCTACGGACATTTATAATGTAATATACGATGCTCAATTGAATTCAGTTGCATAACCTATCTATATCGCTTACAAAATGGCTTTACAATATGGCATTACAAGATGGCGGTCATATTATATATTGGCGCCACTATCGTATGTTTTATTAATTATCGATTATCATCAAATGCGCTGAAATGTTTTATCATAAAACTTCCTGAAGCTTTTGAACCCTTTATGCGATGTGGAAGTAACATAATTCAGGATTAGTTGAAGCTTATCTCTAGATAATAATTTACGTTTTAGCTGTCAATTATTGGCAAAACAGTATAACATCCGATACTCTTTTTGTGCAAGAAATACGCTCGAAAGACTTTTGTATATAAAAAATAAGGTGCCAAAACAAACATGTTAGATAGATTCTATTATTAAAAATAAATTTAAACTATAAATAAATCGAATTTATTTATAAAAATATTTTCACGAAATTTATTAATTTTTACATTTAATATACAATAATACAAACGAAGCAACATTGCCAATCATTCTAACTTAGCTAAGGGACATAGCGAACTGTTTACGTTTGAATAATGTACGAAAAAAAAATTGCGAAATGTTTTCTTTTGGCTACTTGTATAGGCAAAGTAGCCACAGTTGTCAGTAAAGGTTGTTTTAACCCGCTCCCTGAACAGCCACGTGAAGGATATTTCAAAAATAGTTTGTAAATAAGTTTTAATACTGATAACACTCATATATTTTTAAGACGCCAGTAGCCTGTGGGTTGCATATTTTTATCGTTTATTTTAATTTTAAATAATACAAACACATTTCAATACTCATTTTCACAATATATTTTATGATCAGGACCAGTTTCGCTCATCGCGAGCATTATCAGCTGAACCATAAGTTAGACTTTTAGTAGATAGTGCTCACGATGAGCGAAAACGGTTGTGATCATAAAATTTATTGTATATATAGGTACTTTAAGATGTGTTTATACTATTTAAAATAGCATGCCTTTTCACCAAGAAGTGACAGTTAACACCTTAACAGTTTATTTTTATGTTACGTACTCATGAATATGTTTATTGAATTGGTGAAACTGAGAAAAGAGATTATTATACGGTGAATAGCAATGTATTATAGTTTTGAAAAACTTTACATCATATAACTAATTTTTTAAAGTTATTTCTGATAAGGACGTACCTTTTTTTTAATTCTTTTTTTTTCTTTACACCGGTGTAAGTTTTTTCTTCATTTAACCGCGTTGTTTGAAAACCGTGCAAAATGAGGTTTGCTTGTATATTATTTATCAAATAAAAATAATCTTATTTATTTTATGCATAAAACATTCAAAATCAGTTTTGCTATTTGATGAAACAAGAAAATAAATTTTCCTTTAATGGAAGAATGGTTTTATACGATTCAACCTAAAAGGTTTATATATTTCTATATATATATATATATATATATACATATAATGGTAAACAACTTAAGAAATCCAGTTTAACGATATACAAAGTGAAACCGGTTTTCTTGTATGTATATATATCATATGTATGATTGAGGTTATCAAAGAGTTGAAAAAGACCCATGAATTCTCAGACTCGCAAATTGAAGGAAATCAGGTTCTTTCAATAAAGGATATGATTAAAGCCCAAGAAGGAAAAATTACTCTGTTACATTCGAGCTTAATAGGGTAACAGATACAGTAATCGGTCAGTTAGAGGGGTATGGGCTATTTTTAATATTTAACCTGCTCTGTGCCGAGCTACGCAAAGGATATTCAACACCGAATATTTCAAAAAACGATTGAGTAATATTGACGTTAAACAAATTAATTACGTGAAAAAATCAGGCTTCATTTTAATACAGCAATCGGATATACAGAAAAATTTTACTTTAATGCAAATAAATGGAAAAGGTAGAGAAAAACCTGACAAAATTTAACTTTTTTTTAGTAGTAGAAGTCGTGTTTTAACGGCTTTACAGCCCTTCATATACTTCAAATAGTTTAATTAACTTCTGTTTTGATTATTAATCACATTTAATTTTGGAAAATGCAGGCTTAACATTACGCTCGCGGGACATGTTAAAAATTCACGCGGGATACAACTTGAGAACCTCCGATTTAATATCTCGATTACAACCACAGAGCCATAAACAAGCCTTGCCCTATAAAGAGTAGCATAAACGATATCGAATCTCTCGTAAGTGCAACAATGGAGACGCTCAACGAGCAGCACAACCTTGAATGGTAGACGTTTACATATCAATGTACCACGTTGAACAGGTGAACGAACTGGGTTTGAATGTCATTTACGATAAGTAAGCCAAATCGACGCATACCTGTCTTTACGCGCAAGTTAATTGAGGCACTTAAAAGCAAAGACCAATTTTCCACTTTTTCCACAAAATTTTTTTGCAATGTTGGTAGCGAATGACGAAATTGTGTTATACTCACAAATTGTTAGTTTTGCGTTAATCATTTCAGTTCGGCGATTTTTGCGCGCACAAAGAAAACCGCACAAAAATACACCGCGTATAGAATTTCGCGCAAATAGAAAAATGATTTCTAATTACTACACTACTATCTACAGTGGGATCCCAATGTTACGTTACCGCGTAAATTGATTTTGTCGATTTTCGCGGTCTAAATATAACATATTATTTTGATTCCGCGTTGAATTTTGCTGCTTTTGTTGAATATTTCCTGCTATAAGTTTTCAGGCATATGGTACGTACAAAATTCCAAAAAATCACATTGGATATTGAAGTTGCATCAATCATCCCTAGTCAACATGTGAGTCATCATTTCTTCATTAAAAAAAAATCCGAAAAAATCGCATAACTTCGAGCACCCGCGTTAAAAAAGTAATATGGCCACCCAACAATTGCATAAAATCAAAGACGCGTAAAAACAGGTCTTAGTATACTAATTTTTTGTTTATTGTTTTAGTATAATCTTTTTAAAATGATCTTATATCATTTATATGACGCGTGTTAAATATTATGAATACTGTGATAGTTCCATAAATATAATTATTATGTAAATTAACGTTACGGGGTCAAGACGTCTCAACTTATATCGTGTATAAACGAGCAATGTGTTATGCGTAGGTGATTACACCGTATATTACGTACACGTGTATTAACACGAGTAATTATCTGGACACCTGATTATTATAATAAATAATATTAACTTCAGAATGGCATAATGATCTAACTCACCTAGATTTTTCCAACGAAAAAATATGGGCAGTGAATTGGTTAAAAGCAGAGATGTGGGATTGTTAAAAAAAAAAACGACTCCGACTCTGACATTGACCAATAATACTACAATAAAAGGCTTAGTTGGTTAGTGGAAATATGTATAGTTTTCATAATTAACAATACGATACGATGTAAAATATAAATTTAAAAAATAGCATGAAAAATCGAGAGTCGATTTTTGCTATCATTACGAAGTGGTCATATCTGTTTTTGCCTTTAATACCTCAATTAGTTAATATTTTAAGTTAATAATATGTAGTCGTAAACGGTTATTACGATATTAAGAGGAGCGATATATTTTTTCCGTGTTATACGAATTTCACCGATGTCGTAAAATTCAATAATTTTGATTTTTTGTCGAAATTTTCATTTATGTGTCGGTATATTGTCAAAAAATTACATACGGTTCTCTACTAACTATTAATTAATGATTAAAATAATGTGAAAAACAGTGATTGTTTGTAAAATATTCTCTAGATGTATTTTGTTAATTTTGGACGCAAAATCCTTTCGCGTTAAACCAAATTTTTTTTCAAATTAAAATAATTTGATTTGTATGAAATAACATATAATTTATCGGGAATGCAACTCAATGACGCCCCATAGATTTGCTGTTACAAATCTTAATCGCAAAATATGGCAGCTAAAAATAATTTTACAAGTTCACTTCCTGAGGTTTGTATGCATATGTACACTTGTGTGAGTAAAGTATATGGGGATATAAATGTAATTATTATATAAAGCATGTGGTGTCCACATGAACCGGATTAGCTGTAGATTGCTCAACAAAACAGAACAATTATACAACTATTTAGTCTATACATAAGAGATGAAGAGCTCTTCAAGAGCTCTGATGCTAACTCGTCAAAGATTTTAACGCTCCATCAATTTGATATATAAAAAAAAAAAAATGGAACCGCAATATTATTTTGTACTAATTAAGTTTCTCGTTTAACGTGTTTGACTGTAAATAAAAAAAATTAAAAAAGTAGGTCGGTAAAAATATGAACATCAATTTACTAAGAACCAGTATTTCTGACTTAACGTTTTTTGTCGCTGAAAAACAACGATATTTTATTATTAAGCTGTTCAGTTCATACACAAATCAATCGTTGTTTTGGTTAATACAGATGACGTTTAGAGCAGCACGCTATTACGAAATTTTCAACTAATATTATTAAACATTGAAGTTTTTTTATAGCGAATTTTTAATTATCTGTTTTCGTATCAATTAATCATATTGAATGTTGATACAGGTATCTATATTGTACACTGACAGAATCCGTCTGCCAAAATTGGTCAAGTTTACTTTAATTCACCTTGTAAACGAACAACGCTGTGAATTGCAATAACGCAAAGAAATCCGTCAATACAAAAAATGGCGCAAGTCATACTCGCGCGTGAAACTGAGAATATTCAAATTAATAATTCCTTGCTTTGTTTTAAGTAAACAATCGCTTTTTACATATAAAATAAAAAAACTAAAATAAGCCCGTGTATTGAACTCTAACCCACTGACTGCTAATGTCTTAACTGTTAAGACGGCTGAATTATGTACGCCCAGTTCTTTTTTATGCGATTTACTCGTTGTAAGCTATTACTTTTATTTTACAGAATAAAAATCGCGAACGATTGCATTTGCAAATCGATAATAACAACAGTGAATAACTCCTATGAGTTAATAAAATTATGCATGTAACATACATATTTATTTCTAATTGTATTTTTATAATCAATAAAGAAATTTGATTTCAATAATATGTAATATAAATGTGAATCCGAAAATTATTTTTTTTTACGCGATATTTTGATTTTTGGAACTAACTTTTTTACACGCAACTCTCTGGAACTAATTTATCGCGTAAAAAAAGGATTGGCTAAATATGGTAGTATTTGTAAACCTATGAAGCAAGAATGGTTTATTTATAATAGATATCAAACGAGGTTAATTGACTCTGTAGAATTCCAATTTTTTGTCACTCACGGCCCGGGTTTCACCTATCAACATCTTCGTGAATATTGATATACGAATTTACTTAAAATAGTTGATAATCAAATATACCTATTGGAGTATCCTTAACACTACTTAGCAGAGAATGTTTAATGCTACTTCGTGACCCTAAGTTTTGGACGCCTCAAGCGGGCGCTTCTGCGGTTGTGGTAATCCGCCATTGCCCAGGGTCACAGGTGCCCAACTATAAAAGTACCTGTTTTACTTATGCCCGACCTCGATGATGCAGTCATATTTATTACGGATTACTTGCGATAAAATAATGTTTAATTTTATTGTATACCAGCTGACCCGTCGCGCGTTGCTGGGATCTCAGAGTGAAGAAATTCAAGTAAAATCATAATGATAACAAACAATTTCATTTGGATTGTTACAACTTTGTACGATTCCACATGCTTTGTCACTAACGGCCCGGGTTTTGCCTTTCGGCATTTTCAGGTATTCTATCACATGGATGCAACAGAACTGTCGTCTTTCTTTCTCTCTCTCCTTGAAAAATAAAAGCATACAAATTCAATTCAATTCCAACGTGGAAGTTCAGTAGTTATCATATTTTTTTTTCTGCGAGTCCGAGCGTTAAATATTTTTTTTTCAGTTCTGTTGCAATCGTGTGATAGAATGCCTGAAGATGCCGAAAAACGAAACCTTTGTTGCTAGTGTGGAATCGTACAAAGTTGTAACAATTCAAATTTGATATTGAAATTCCATCAAGCACCTTCAGTCGATATCATAAATAAACAGTTTAATTGTTAATGTTGTTTTAATTCTATTTATTTACTAATTGGGGGGAGAGCGGTATGCTAGAAACATTTGCGGGAGTGTATTCAAGAAATTTGTAAAGTTTCATATCGATCGGATGAGTAGTTTAGTAATGCATAAAGGACAAACATACACACATATTATACATTGATTAATATATATATTAATATGAATCGAAGTCGCCTTCGCATCTTGTATTACTGGAATGTATCATTAAGTTATCTCTTTTATTTTTGCAGAAATCGCAACCATGCTGTCTGACCTTGACGAGTTACCGAGCTTGGAGCTTGGAGATTTCACCTTCCAATTCGAGCTGGACGACATGTCGTCGGAGGCCAAAGAAGTGGCCCGCAAAGAACTGAGAGAAAATCCTGATATTGCCAGAGATGCCATTATAGAATTAAGGGATCTATTAAAAGGTAAACAAACATGAATTTATCCTAGGTTAATGCCATCTGTCAAGATTCCCGAATGTGGTTTAGTTCTGTGATAAAAAATAATAATAATTTGATATGACAGATTAATTAGTCTCATGCGCTTCCGTCGTCATTTTGTTTATTGCATTTGTTTTGATTGGCTCATGATTTTACACTCGGGAATACAAAACCGTATAAGTGAATTAAATAAAATATCATAATATTTCAATAAAAAAAACATTTCAGATTTCACGGTTTTGTATTAAACAAATGTCAAAACTATAATAATCCTGATACTAAACTGTAAAAAATACTGAAATTTTCTAAAAAAAATATATACGTTTAATGTTTGTTATGCCACTTGAAACTGCCATTTTAAATCAATGAACTGCAAAGCAATAGTGCTTGGGGGAAAGTAAAGAGATTATCAGGGCAGAATTAGAGAGTTTACCCTAAAAAAATAAAAATGTTAAAACAGATAAAAAAATTCACTAACGATGTAAATATAGTTAATTTTTCGTAAAAATCTCATTATGTTTATTTAACATGGTGAAATAATAGCATTGTATTATGGTACTACAAAATTTATAAGATATATAGCTTATAACTATTTCGGCTTAAGCCTTCATCAGGACAATGATTAAACGGACATTTACTTATCTATATATAGCTGTGTAGAAAATGTACACAATAAATTTTCTCTTCCGTTCAATCTGTTATAACATCCTAGTTTTATATTGTGATAATAAATTCTTTTAAAATTTAATCTGGGTTTTATTTTACATGAAAATAAACGTCAACAGTGAATAAATATTGTATTAAGTTAATTTATTTTAACCAAAAAAATACGTAACCCTTCCGTAAAAGTTTGAAAAACGGTGATAGCTTTAAATTCGTGTGTTCATTAAAAAAGGTAATTGAATCGCTGAAATGTATTAATTTCTTACTGTTATAATGCACTTAGCTAAGAGTCTTTTACTAAAAGGACAAGTGCAAGCCAAAATAGCTATCAACCATATACCTTATAAATTTTTTAGAATTTGATTGAATTACCATTTATTCACCGTGTTATAATTGACGTCTACCGAGTAATTGTCATTTCAATCAATAAGCTTATTCAACACCAACATTGGTAATTTATTATTTGAAGTATTAAGTTTTGAGTCTTCTTCTATACTCAGGAGGGAAAGGGTTAATATTTAATATATGTATCACAAGAACAGCAAAAAATAACAAAAACATGACTGTTATTTCCCCTGATATATTGAATGCACAAAAAGGTATATAAAAAAGGCGCCAAAAAGATCACACACTTGAACCTTGGTCCTTAGTCTGCAAGAAGAAGGTCGATTACATTTCACGGAGAATATCAGCTCAATTCACTACAGTAATCAGCGAGAGATCTGAAAACTTGTTTACAACATTTTTATTTAAGAGAAATATGATTAATTATATTGTATTACACGTTGAATAAGTCTAAAATACATACAAAAAGGCCACGGTTGCGTTGCACTTAAACCAGGGCTGTTAATTCGTCTGTAAGTCATGAAATACGAACGACTCCGAGTACTCTCTCGGTAAGACAATTTAAAAAAATATATAAATCAACAAAAAGAATTGTTACAAATTAGTGCGATTCCACATGTGTTGTCACTAACGACCTGGGTTTCGTCTTTCGGCATCTTCGGGCATTCTATCACACAGATGCAACAGAACTGACGTAAAATCAACAGTTGGCATCATCTATATACTAAAGTTATTAATTACACGAAAACACTTACCCCAAGGCAAGCAGTAAATTGCAGCTAAAATAAGTTTAATATAATAATAATTAACGCAATTGCTTGTGATAATTTTCGTTAACGATGTACTTAATGATTCATTTTTGAAAGGATTTTACAACAAATATTAGTCAACTAAAATTAAAATATAAATGTTTTTTTTTTAAATAGAGATAAAAGAAATAATTCGTCCTCATTTAAGTCCCAATAATTTGACAATTTGCTGGATTGGTTGGTTGATTTTTATTTTAATGCACATCGATTGGAAAGGTATGAAAAAACTGATAAAATTAAAGGATTTTTAGTTGGTGTCGTGTTTGTATTTCATGACTTCACAGCCCTGAATGAGACATTAAAAACCATACCTGCAAATTGTTGACGACATCTATTTGAGACACGTCTCTATAATTAATATGTTTAGCTTTGAATAATAGAGTTCATAACTCAGTAGATAATCTGTAGCATTGTTTTATTGTGAGAACAACAAAAAATTGTTGCTTTAACTTGTTGAGTCTATGGTGGAGGCACTTTCTTAAAACACATGGCGTTGCTGGCATACCCTAGCCAAAACGTGGCTGCAATATCTGGAATTGACACGGGAGCCGTGTCGGACGCATTGAATGTGTTAAAAAACATGACTCCGAAATCGACCAGCAACACGACTTCGAATAAAAACGGCTTAATTTTGTCATTTTTTCTTTCTTATTTAAGTGCATTAAATTATAGATCAACCAAACAATCAAGCAAATTTTTCGTTGAGATATTCCTCGAAAATCGTCTAATCGAAAAAGTAGTCGCAGTCATGACTCCAGTCATATTTAGAGGCTTAGGGTTCAAAGATTTAAATACCAACACTATTGAGTATATTTTTAAGCCCTCCGTTTTTGAATATCCTTTACATAACTCAGCACTTAACAAGTTAAAAAGCTACGCCATTACAGAGATGTATTATAATATTTACGTTTCTCTAGATTCAAAATGGTTCATCATGCATATATTTTTGTTTCAGAGGAGAATGATCTTCTGGTGCCGTTGGACAATGATGTCTGGCTAGTGAGATTTTTAAGACCCTGTAAATTTTACCCCAAAAGTGCCTGCGAATTGGTGAGTGAATTGCTTATTATTTCAATCTCTTTTATAAAATTGCTAAACTCACATTGCTCATTAATGACCACAATATTTCAAACACAGTACCCACTACTGCCATCTCTCGGTGATTATGATAAATTAAAATTATTAATTTTATTTATGTACAGTCAAAAACGGTCAACACAAAATTGAGAGGACATAAGCATTTTATTGATTAAATTACCGTTTAAATAATAGAACTCCATTATAACACTATGAAAAAATAGCAATGTATTTTAGCTCTACAAAATATAAAGTATATAGTTTATAGGTACTTTGGTTTACACCCCAACAAACCTATGATTAAACGTACATTCACGTATCTATATATAGCTGTATAGAAAACATATTCTATACAGTTCTAACATCCTAAATTCATATTATGATAGTACATTTTCAAATGTGACAAATTGATTTTATGCAACTCTCGAAGTGAGAAATAATATCAGTGAATAATTATTATATTAAGATAATTGATTAAAAATGCATTAACGTTTCGTTATGGTTTGAGAAGCGGTGATAGATTTATATTTCCTTTTTCATAAGTAATGTCATTATTAATTCAATAGCTATCAACTATATACCTAGTAAATTTTGTAGAACTAAAATACACTGCTATTTTTTCATTGTGTTATAATACAGCTCTACCAAGTAAATGCAAATTCAATCAAGAGCGTTTATATGTGTAAAATAATTTTATTCATTCTACAATTTTAATTCAACGTTTATTTATGTCATTTGGAGTGTAAGGAGGTTCTTTTACAGAATAAATATACCATATTATTTCAAGGTCAGATTCACAGAGGGCACTTTTAATTATGACCGTTTTAAGACACATCTGTGCCGTATAAGGTGAGCGTGTCAGTGTGCTCGTATCATAAACATCCAAAGTGTTAATCTGTTATATTATAGGTAAAACAAAATATCGTGCCTTCTTGTTATTCGTCATGTTTTCATCATTACTTTTGTCACCTCCAATAATATGCATTAAAAAAAAAATATATATAAATATATTGTGAATATGAAGTGGTACCAAGACTTTATTTTTTAAGGGACAAAAGCGCGAAATGATGAAATCTGAAAAATATTTTTTACCATTTAAAATATCATGCTTTTCCAACAAGAAGATTTTCTCAATGGGTAAATTTAGTCCAAAACATTGAAAAATTGTATTTAATACTGAGTGTTGTTTCTTTGAAGATTGGCACTTTAATTAAAACAATGCACCGTCAAACTTCCTTACAATTCTAACAGCAAATTCTTTAACCCACTGCTAATACAATTTTTGAGACAGCTAATTGCAGTGTATAGTTAGATGATACTCAAAAATAGAACAGAGTTAAAACTTTTGTGAATAAGCTAATTTTTGTGATGAAACATAGCTTAATTTGTTTTGATTATCGAAAGTTTGCTAAACCTCAACATAATAGAAATAATATATCAACTTTTAAAGTTTTAAAACAGGAAATATTCAAGAAAAAATGGTTGTGAAAGTAGTATTTACACTGGGAACAAAATATTTACACGAAAAACTAAGGATTTCCATAAATCGGGTAACGATAAATGTAGAATTGATTAATATTGGTCTTCTGGGTCACGATCATATAAAATAAACAAGATATACAGGAAAATAAGATTGGGGTTCCATCGAAATTTATTACTAGAAAATTTGATGTACTAAGTAAATCTGTCAACATCAAACTAAAAACGGTCAAAAACGATCACTGTTACTACAAAACCAAAATCATAAACAAGGTTATAGTGTTCTGCATTTGTAACGTGTTGGTATTTACGTATTGTATGTATGTACATTGTATATAAGGGCAGAGTGTTAAATTTTAATTCTCAAACCTTGAGTATCAACAAGTAATTCATTTATTACGTCAATGTTCAAGGCACTTGTGTCAATTTCTCTTTAGTGTATGTGCGTTCATAATTCTACTTGAATCAGATACAGAAAGAAGTTTTTCAAGCTTTTCAAATTAATTTCAAAACAACATTCATGAACCTTGAAATAATATAAAAACGAAAGGTTTTTCAAGTGTTCTCAATCCAATTATAAAAAATATGTTGGTTTATATGTCAGTGTCACAACTAAAAATAGATTGAATATATCGAAGCACTGTCAGTTGAAATTAATTGTCAAAATGATTTAGGGTTAACCCTTCGAACGCTAAAGTGTCAATTATTGAGACAGACGATTGCAGTGTGTTGATAGTTGCGCTTAAAAATATAAGAGAGATATTAGAACAGCTTATAATGCTCGTGATGAGCGACACTTGTTCTGATAAAAAAATATTAAATTATCAAATTTTAATTGTTGACATTTTGTTTAAAAAACCGAGTTTCATTTTTCGGAATTATCAAGTATTAACACGAATACAACATAACTAAAATACTATATCCAGTCAGCATCGTTTATATAAAAGAAGAGTAAATTACAAAAGAAAAACACAAACCGGAAGGCTATGAAATATTATTAAGCCATGTTTTTTGACTGACAACACTGTAACACTAATTTCTTTATTCATTTTTATATTAAAGTTTATTTAATCTCGACGCACTAGCAAATTGATATACACAATACTATTTTATTCCGTATTTAAAGCATGTCGAATCGTACAAATTTTCAACAATTCAATTTTGGTATAAGAATAACATTAAGCACCTTCAGTCGATATCGTAAATATAAAGCGTTTATAATTTAAATATAATTTCCTTTCCTAAAACCCTTCCACCAAGAAGTGACAGTTAACGTATTAATAAGAAGTGTTAAAATTATCATCTGTCTGCAAAAGCTAATTTTTGTATCGAAATATACCCGGATTTGTTTTTATAATCTCCATATGTTTCTTCAATACCTAAATAACTAAATTGAATTACGTAAATTTCCACACATTTTGTTACTAACGATCTGGGTTTCACATTTTGGCATCATCAGGCATTTTATTACACGAATGTATCAGATCTGACGAACGAAAGGCGAAACCGGGTTGCTAGTGACAAAACTTGAAGAATCGTACAAAGTTTCAATTATTCGAATTGTGAATTGAAATTCCATTTATCACCTTAAAATATTACAAAATTATTTTTTCATATATTTTTTTCATTATTTTTATTGCTCAGCAGTGATTGAGTTTATGATTGAGATAAAATGCTAAATTTGAATGATCAAACAATGCATTATCGTAATGTTCACGCTTAAATAATTAATTGATTATTATTTTTCTGCTTTTAAAAAACAGACTCTAATGGGTCAAGAATTAATTTATTTGTTCCATGACCTTAAATCATTACATTTCAACATGGTGCTTATATAATTGATCATTGATTTAATTGCTGAGTAATTATGCGTTTATATAGTTTATTTTATGGATGCGACTCCAATTAGACGCCCTTCCCCTACTATATATATATATTAATTAGAATATGTGTGTCTGTTTGTCCTTTATGCATTTCTACACCATTCATCCGATCGATATGAAACTTTACAAATTTATTGAGTACACTCCCGCAAATGTTTTCAGCATACCACTTCCTGCCCAACCCCACAAATAATAAATAAATATAATACATTAAAAATACACTATCAATTATTAAATTGTTTGTCATCATAAGGACTTTCCTTGAATTTATTTACTCTGAGATTGCAGCAACGCGCGACAAGTCAGTTGGTTAATTCTAAAGTTAAAGTTAATTCTAAATTTTTTGTACTTATAATGTTATTTAACCCTTAAAGGAGTAAGGAAGTTCTTTTAGCGGGTATCTCAGTGTGAGTTTATGGGTGTTTTTTTCTTTTATCAATTATAAATTGTAACCCCATCTGTAGGCAGTTGTGTGTATACGTGATGCACTTTAATTATTTTTAAATTTTACATTTATCATGTTTTTTCTTTACATATCCTATTTATGTACATTAAATTAAGGATTGAGATATTTTTCAAGAACTCCACAACCCTGGTTTTTATTAATTAATGCACAATGCTTTTCCACCAAAAAGTGAATGTAGTATGACATCTTTTCACAGCTGTGTCAGTATGAGTTTAAAGGCATGCTTATCTTTCAATTATGAATTATAATGCCACCTGTAGGCAGATGGGGGTAACATATTTGTTATATTTTAATTATTTTTAGATCATTCTTCTCATTGTTATACACAAATATATTGGATAACATCACACAATTGTCACATAAAAATACTCCTCGAAAGGTTTAGTTTCGTCTCTATTTGAAGTACTTCCATACTAGCTGTATGGCAGTGTTATTTATTTCTAATATAAAAAATGGTTTTAATTTTAACCTGAAAGTCTTTAAGTTGGGTGGGACTATGCCTGAAGGTGCCGAAAGGCGAAACTCGGGTCGTTAGTGATAAAACATGTGGCATCGTACAAAGTTGTAAAAATTCAAATTTGATATTGAAATTTCATCAAACACCTTCAGTCGATATCATAAATAATAAAAAATATTTTTATTCTTGAAATGCATTATCGCTATACTTAAGCTGTGATATTGATTAATCTCAGCTTTCAAACACAATGACAAAATTGAAAAGTATATCAACCAAAAAATAAGTCCATAATTTTTGACCGATATATTGTTAAATTGGATCAATGTGTTATAAATACTCAAGAGAGATTTACTCAAAACTAATCATTCGAACTTGAATTTTTTGTCACATGGCGACAATATTTTGTTACGCTGCATTGATTTCATATAATCACTTAATAGGATTTGTTTGATTGATAGAATATATTATAGAAGATGTCGAATGTAACGTAACGTAACGCAGTGCTACGCAACCTTTTGTCTTCCACGGCACACCAATTCTTTTTTCCAAAATTTGGCGGCACACCACAAGTCAATATTTATAAGAAAAAACGGAACGGAAAAAGCGGAGCATACAAAGATGTCATTTTTGTGTTAGCGGCGTACCGTTCGTGGGAAAATATGCCAGACTTACGACGCTATTGGTAGGCATCAGGTTAATCAACAAATAAACAAAGATTATCAAATTGTTTTTTGCCAGTATTTATTTGTAGCTTTGGGTAAATCCAGATTAAATTATCAGGTTTATATCCTCATTGAAGTAAGTGATTTATTTGTAATGATAATACAATTTAACGTATTTTATATGACCTTAATATGTCGAATTTATCATTGACATCTGTTTATCCTTTTCATAAACTATGACTGATTATAAGAATAATAATTAAAAATAATTAATGATGTTAACTCAACATGATTATCTGTTTTAAATATGAAGTCTTATTTACATATCTATAATTGCCGGCATATTTATAGAACCAATATTCTTAGGCTGAGCGGTATTTTTTTTTTTATTATTATCTATTCAACTTCTTTTATGTTGGTAGTGCTTTATATAAATGCAATCTGTCAAACTTTAACATGAAAAAAATATTAATTAAAAACAAATTGTTTCGAGAAAATGAAAATTCTTCTTGCTTATTTGTCTCAAACATGCGATTTTATTACAAAAAAAAAATAAGCGACTAGATACTAATAGAACCCGGATAGTTAATGCTCGATATACTTAGGCTGAGCGGTGTGTTTTTTTTTGCATTTCTCTATTAATTTTTTTTATGTTGGTAGTACTTTATTTTCACAAGTCAACTTTCATAAAGATCATTGCAATTTGAATGGCAGTGGACATGATTAATAAAGGATAAAAATCTTGAGACAATATTCTGTAAATGAAGCTAATTATTTTCTTAATGTATCTTATAACTGACATTATTTAAGTTTGACAGATTACCAGTGACAGGTAAAATACTACGGAAGCCCCAGACGCTTTATTATTTGGTGGCCTTTTATAATGTAAAGCAACCCAAAAAGACTTAACCAGTTCACTGCCGAGTCACGTAAATGATATCCAACAACAAATATTTAAAAAAAAAAATCTGGCTTATGAAAACAAATTAATATATCACGGTGAAAAAAATAGCAATATATTTTAGTTCTACAAAATATTTTTTTAAGATATAGTTGATAGCTATTTCGGCTCACACCATCGTCAGATCTATGCTTTAACGAATGTTTGCTTATCTATATATAGCTGTGTAGAAAAGGTACACAATACATCTTCTCTCCTGTTTTAACGACCAAGCTTGTATCTTGCTCGCAATAAAACTAAAAATTGTAAATGAAACTAAAAAGGCGACTATATCAATAAGCTTACATATGGCACGAAAGTGATCTATTACGGAAACAAAACAGCCTCCCGTAGAGGGTTAAGCAATGGCGATTAACATATATTAGTTTGTTCGTTAAGAATCCTTTGTGATAGTTGATCAATAGACAGCTGTATATAGACAAGCAAATGTTCGTTTAAGCATAGTTCTGACGAAGGCGTGAGCCGAAATATTTTGTAGAACTAAAATACATTGCTATTTTTTTCACCGTGTTATAATGGAGTTTTACCAAGTGAATGCCAATTCAATCAATAAAATCAATATATATTTCAATACAAACATTAGATGATAAAAAAAACTACTATCCTATTTTATTGGCTTGCAACTCAAAATGTCGGTAATTTTATTACCAGCGGGTAGTAAGTTGCTTACCACTGATCTTTATTCTAAAATTATCAATTTATATGTTATCATAAAACTTTATAAAATATACTAAATAAATCGTTTTCTCGTAATCAGTTTATGTTTATTATAACGTTTTATAACTTAATTTAATTTCCTTTAAATTGCAGATCAAAAGATACTACGCCTTTAAAGTGAAACACCATGACGTATATGATGACCTAACACCGAGCAAAGAACAGAATATCTTCAAGCAAGATATCCTCACCGTTATGCCACAGAGAGACCAATGCGGAAGAAGAATGCTCATTATCGAATTAGGAAGTAAGTAAATCGATTCGTTGACACCAGGGGGTAAATATTCCATGACATTGGATAGAGTTGAGACATTAATTGACATTAACCTCTTTGAATGCTTTATTTGAATTTTATTTTGAGACACATGTTGTTTATAAGACATTCAATAGTAATTTAATCATATGGCTGGCATTTTTGGTAATTAAGAAAAAAGCCAATTAATTCATATAAACACGCTGAAAAAATACCAATGTATTTTAGTTCTACAAAATTTTCATAAGATATAGTTGATAGCTATTTTGGATCACGCCATCGTCAGAACTAAATGCCTTCCAAGTAAATGCCTATTCAATCAATAAATTCATATAAAGTTTGAAAGATTATCTCAAACACTGAATGATAAACTGAAATTATCCATTTTAGTATTGTAAAATTTAATAGCTTATCCCAGCGTTTTCCAAACTGGGAGGCCCTGCGTATTGTCAGGGGAGGTGCCAAAAATTGTCTAGGGAAAAAATCACACTATACGATTTGAAAACTTTGTGCTAATAAACAGCAACATCCTTCGCATAAAATTTTGATGCGATAGATTAGTTAGTAATATAATGTAAAAATAAATGTATATTGATTGAATTGGCATTAACTTGGTAGAACTCCATTATAACACGGTGAAAAAATCGATGTATTTTAGTTCTACAATTTTTTTATAAGATATAGTTGGTTGCTATTTCGGCTCAAGCCATCGTCGAAATGTCATTGACGATGGCGTGAGCCGAAATAGCTATCAGAATTAAATGTTCATATATATGTATGTACATGTTTGTATTTGGCTCGTTTTTTCTAAAACACGCCAAACCTTGTTTTTTTCTGTTGATTGTATGTAATTATAGCATTTTTTTGGAAGTTAAGTTATTATTATTTGAAACGTGTCTATATAGGTATATCTGTTTAAAAATAAAAAGTAGAGAGGGAGGCGTGAAATTTTTTTTTAGGGAGACGTGGTAGGATAAAGTTTGGCAACCGCTGACCTTATCTCAGACACTGAATGATAAATTGGAAAAGCTATTTTAGTAATGTAAAATTTTATGACTTATCTCACATACTGAATGATTATAAAAGACTATGTCTGCCAATACGTAAATATATTTTTTAATGACATTTTAAAGTGATTGCTAAAATATAAATACCGAAATAATAAAACGTATTAAATTTGAATTGTTACAACCTTGTACGATTCCATATGTCTTATCACAAACGACCCGGGTTTCGCCCTTCGGCATCCTCAGGCATTCCATCGCACGGATGCAACAGAACTGACGTAAAACATACAGTTAGCATCGTATGTATAATATATTAAAATTATTATTAACAGGAATCTACTTACCAATAGGCAAGCAAAAGAATGCAGCTGAAAAGAATGTAACAATATTAATCCAATAATAATTAGCTATGACAACTTTCATTAACGATCTTGCTAATGAGTTGTCGTTATTGAAATGGGGTTTTCAACAAGTTTAAATCAAGTAGTCAAATTATAAATGTGTCTTCTTTTATGTAAAGGATACCTAATATCAAACATCTAGTGGTTAGACATAAGAATTATCACCATGAGATTGTCGATTCATTGAACCGATCTCACGTAAAGGGTACAACAAGGGGGAGTTGGGAAGATTGAGTTGATCGTTAAGAATGAAGCTTGAATTTAATAACTGGCCTCTATTAATTTCTAAAATCTCCTGATAAAACAATTTATGGTCCCCCGTGTTATGATGTAACAATTGAACTCGCTCATCCGCGTTAAACGAATGTCCCTCCGACAAAATTAGAGTTTCAGAACACTTAGCTGCTTATAGATTGAAGAAGGATACTTCTACGTTCGCTGCAATCTTTTGCTTGCCTATTGGTAAGTAGATTCCTGTTAATAATAATTTTAATATATTATACATACGATGCTAACTGTATGTTTTACGTCAGTTCTGTTGCATCCGTGCGATGGAATGCCTGAGGATGCCGAAGGACGAAACCCGGGTCGTTTGTGATAAGACATATGGAATCGTACAAGGTTGTAACAATTCAAATTTAATATTGAAGTTCCATCAAGCACCTTCAGTCGATATCATAAATTAATAAAACGTATGGCGAAAAAGAGTATTTTAATATTATATTTATTAATTTAATATTCTCTCACTGTTTTTACAATATTCTATTATGAAAGGAATTTTTTTTATAAGATATAGTTGATGGCTATTTCGGCTCACGCCATCGTCAGAACTATGGCTATTGTAGAACTAAAATACATTGCTATTTTTTCATAATGTAATAATGGAGTTCTACCAAGTAAGTGCCAATTCAATCAATAAATAAGGTCTCTTGATTTAGTAAATTTCACCCGAACTGGCCCCGCGTCTGAACGTTCTTTAGGTAATAGATTTGGAATTATATATAATATAAAAACTTTTGTATTCATTGGATTTACCAATCGTTGATAAGTGTTGAAGAAATATTCGCGTAGTAAAATAAAGAATAGACTACAATTTTCACACATTAATTAATGTTTCTTTCAGAAAAATGGAAACATAACAAATGCAGTTTGGATGAAGTGTTCAAAGGTTGTGTGCTCTTTTTGGAAGCAGCCATGCTTGAACCAGAAACGCAAGTTGCTGGTGCCATTGTTGTATTCGACATGGACGGTCTTTCGTTGCAGCAAGTTTGGCAATTTACACCACCATTCGCCAAGAGGATAGTTGATTGGCTCCAGGTAAATATACACAACCACCATGAACCTAGTACAAAGTAATACAGCATTCATGTGAAAATGTTCAACCAATTCTTTGTCACTATTTACGTTTATTCCACAAAAAAAAAAACAGATTAACTCTCTCTTCGAAAAATGCATAAAATCAGTATACAACATATTGGAATTTATTAACACAATATGAAACAAGGATTATGATATCGACCGAAGGTGCTTGATGGAATTTCAATATCAAATTCGAATTTTTACAACTTTGTACGATTCCACATGTTTAGTCACTAACGACCCGATTTTCGTCTTTCGGCATTTTCGGGCATTCCATCATATGGATGTAACAGAACTGACTGTCAGTCACTGAACGTACAAAGTTATTACAGTTCAAATTTGAAAGTAGGTTATTAGAACAGAAGAGAAGATTTATTGTGTACTTTTTATCAACAGCTATTATTTATTAACAGCTGTATATATAGATAAGTAAATGTACGTTTAAACATAATTCTGATGAGGAGTAAGCCGAAATAGCTATCAACTATATATCTTATATTTTTTTAGAACTAAAACATGTTGCTATTTTTTCACAGTGTTACAGTGGAGTTCTACAAAATAAATGCCGATTCAATCAATAAACTCATCCATAATTTACTTAAATTATTTCATTGAAGTTTAACCCTCTGACGACTGACGTCTTTGCTGTTAAGATGGCTGATTGTAAAGTGTTGATAATTGACACTAAAAAAATTAATTGCGATGAAACTTTGGTTAACACCAAAACTACTGAATCGATTTTTGAAATATTCTATGTTGGAACATCTTTTATATGGCTCAGATTAACGTAGGAGTTCTCAAACTTTTTTGGGTCTTTGACGCCCTTAAAATATCAGAATTGATTGCGGCACCCCAAATCAAACATTAGTTAATATTATGACAAACCTAATGTTACTAATAGCTTTTATCTATTTCTAATTCAGAAACTCACTAATATATCTATAACTCTGATGTTATCTACAACTTTATTTAATAAACAATCAAAAACCCTGATTTTCTTAAATGCAAAAATTAACGTAAAGTGCTGATTAAATTTACATTTGTCTAGTAATATTTTATAAGGAAAAAATACCAATGATATTTTGTGAAAGAAAAATTTCACGGTGCCCTAATAAATAGCCGCAGCGCACAGTTTGAGTAACTCTGCGTTAACGTATCTATTATTATTATTGCATATTATTCTATACATCGTGGAGATTTCATCACATAAAACATATATTAAGTGAGAAAGTACTAACATATATAATGACCATAGATTATTTTCACGTGTTAACACGTTGAATAAACAGCAAGATATAGTTCTACTTAAATACATGGCTATTTTTCACCGTGTTATATTGTACTTCTACCAATGAATGCCAATTAAATGAATATTAAGATTTTATGCATATACTTTCCTAAATAGGCAACGATTCAATGGATTAACCTTGTCACAAGGTAAAACCAGAGTGACCTTGTTCTTTTATAATCTTCCTCAATTTCTGCTTTTTACAATTCTTGTGAAAAAATCAATTCATTTCCTTTTGTGAGATATTTGCGAAAATCAATTAATTATTTAATTATATTAATATCTCACAAAACGATCGTAGCTCAACTGTAATTGTTGAACGTGTCATTAATTTTAATGATGATTTTTCCATAATTAATCATTATAGAAATCATTTGTTGGCAAGACCAAGGCCAACAAAGTTGTTGATTGCTTCAATGTTTTTTGCATTCTATTTACATTATTTAATGCTTATTAACACTCTGACCGCTAACGTCTCAACTGTTGAGACAGCTTATTGAGACTTGAAAATATATAGGGTCCGACATCTAAAGTTTTTTTTTTCAACTAGTGCTTATTTCGTGAATGGTAACACTTAGCTCATGTCTGATTTGACAGATAATTAGTTTTATCCTTCCGCTGAACGAATATGGTTGTGTATACGCTTGAACAACGCTGGGAAATATTGCGACATTACTTTGAAAATCATGGTAATGTTGCAGAATGTGTGCGAAAATTGCGTACGGATTTTGGAAGAAGAGAAGCACCGTCAGCTCCGTATGTTCGTTATCTTGTGAAAAAAGTAAAGAAACTGGCATCCTCATCGATAAACCAAAGCGTGAAAAGCCAAAAACAGTGCGTACACCCGAGAATATTGATGCTGTGGCAGAAAGTGTGCGTGAAGCGCCATCAACATCAATTCACCGTCGTTCTCAACAATTGAACATTTCGGAGACATCATTGAGACGAATTTTGCATAAAGACCTTGGTATGACGCCATACAAAGTCCAATTGGTTCAGGAGTTGAAGCCAACTGACCATCCAATGCGTTTTCGCTTCGCTGAGTGGGCCTGCGATCGACTTACAGAAGATGCCGATTTTGCAAAAAAAATCTACTTTTCGGATGAAGCTCATTTTGATCTTGGCGGGTATGTAAACAAGCAAAATTGTCGCATTTGGGGCACAGAAAACCCGCACGCATACATTGAAAAGCCGGTACACCCAAAACGAGTCACTGTTTGGTGCGGATTTTGGTCCAGAGGCATAATTGGGCCATTTTTCTTCGAAAATGAGCAAGGAGTGGCCGTTACAGTCAATGGCGATCGTTATCGGACCATGCTGAACGAATTTTTGTTCACAAAAATTAAAGAGGAGGATATTGGCAACATTTGGTTTCAACAGGACGGCGCTACGTGCCACACAGCCGAAGCTACACTCGATGTTTTGCAAAACGATTTTCAAAAAAAAAAGTTATTTGGCGGACCTTATACAAGAAGTGACAGTATCAAAATAAATTAATTGATTGCTAATTTTTATACAGAAATATACCCTAATTTGTCCTGATAAGCACATTATCAGGCCAAATCAGAATTAATCATCAAACGTAACATCTTTATATAAAAAAATCGTTCAAATTCTTAGACATAAAACTAACATGTTAACCCATTCGCTGCTGAATTTAAATGGGTTAAGAAAAACGTTCAAAATAAAAAAAAACAATACCCTCACATTATAAAGTCAATAGAAAACATCGTCAAATTTGCATTGTTAAAACTTTGTACGATTCCACATGTTTTGTCACTAACGACCCGGGTTTTGCCTTTCGACATCTTCAGACATTCTATCACTGTCTATATTCTTATATTTAAATATGTTAATATGTTACGGTGCAAAAGCATTGAATTGATAATTTGTAAGTTTTGTACCGTATAGTTGTAATAAATAAATAAAATAAAATCACACGGATGCAACAGAACTGACAACTTTGTCAATTGTTCTGTCAATTCAGTCAGTTGCATCCGTGTGGTAGAATGCCTAAAGATGCCGGAAGGAGAAACTCGATTTGGATTTGGAGGCGTGTTTTTTTAACGACTATAAAAATATAGTGATACTTAAATAAAATAGCCCTTATAAAAATACATTTTTTTTTGTAATTTTACCACATTATATGTATGATCAGATCCTATCAGTTTGAGAATGCCCGTAATGAACGAAACCGGTTCTGATCACAAATATATTGTAAAAATAGTTTTATAAAACATGCTTTTATTATTTGTCTTTTAGCTTATGCTGATAATGCTCGTCACAAGACAAAACCGGTTTCGATCATTCCTTAAACTGTATATTTTATTACTGACTATTTCCACTTTCAGGATAGTGTACCTCTCAGAATAAAGGGAATTCACGTAGTTAACCAGCCTTACATCTTCAATATGGTCTTCGCGTTATTCAAGCCATTCCTTCGGGAAAAGTTGAAGAGCCGAATCATCTTCCACGGAAGCGACAGAAGCTCTCTGCACAAATACGTCAGCCCCAAGTGCCTTCCGCCGCATTATGGTGGAACCGTAAAGACTCCTGGAATCAGTGGACCTCAGTGGCTAGAGCTTTTACTGAAATGCGATCAAGAATATATAGGTATTTAAATATTAAAATTAATTAATTAATTTTATTATTATTAAATTTTAATTTTAAAATGTTTTTAGCTTTATTAGGAATTTTTTTGGAATTTTTAAGTCATTACTCTAGAAGGTTCCACTCAATTTTCATTTTACTAAGGCATCATTTGTTTGCTTTTTTACGAGGGTCATAAAATATTAAAGCAAACTGTAGTAATTATGTTGATGTAATACAGTGCTTCCCAACCTTTTCGGGTGGCGATCCCGTTTTATAAAAGCCATGTGACCCGCGACCCCGATACAATGGATGTTCATTTAACGAGCAATTCGGACAATGAATAAATCGGATAACGAGCCCTATCGCGAAAGATTTCATTCGGACGAGCATATATTCGGATAACGAACTAAAACGATCTTTCTAATCCACTTATTTTATCTGTGGTGTTTTACATTCGGTAGACTTTTGAAAACGCCGCGTTTTCGACTAGGTTCGTGGTGTAATTTCTCATAAAATTTGAATCGTTACAACTTTGTACGATTCCACATGTTTTGTCTCTAACGACCCGGGTTTCGCCTTTCGGCATATTTAGTCATTCTATCACTAACTGATCACGCATTGTACATTGTA
This sequence comes from Himalopsyche japonica, assembly GCA_028555115.1. NCBI lineage: Eukaryota > Metazoa > Arthropoda > Insecta > Trichoptera > Rhyacophilidae > Himalopsyche > Himalopsyche japonica. The sequence continues at coordinate 228,201 of JAHFWJ010000104.1, forward strand.
TAAATGCATTGTTTTATTATTTAAAACTGTTGACAACTGATCACGCATTGTACATTGTAGCATTGTTTTATTATTTAAAACTGTTGACAACTTTAAAGTGATATATATATATATATTTTTTTTTTGTTTTATTTCCAGCAATCAACTCATATGGCTACAAAAAGAAGGCAGTGAAGTAATTTTGGTGTTATTTTAAGGAAAAGACAGTTTTCAAACAAAAAACTTGTTCGATGTTATATTATACCCTTTGGTCTTAATTTACACCACACTATAGGCTCTTACAACATTCGTTGCTTAAATCAAGTGTGTACTTAAAAAGTTTTTCGAAAACTGTTCTTTAGTATTAGAATTACTGTAGTGTTTATCATTTAAGTGGATTGGAAATCAGCATTATATGCTAAATAATACTTTTGACTATTTTATACGAAAACAATGATTTGTCAATGAGATATAATGATATATGTTTTTGCGATCAATTTTATATGTTAGACAAAATGATATGTGAGATGATCAAATGAGAATCAAAATATTTTGTATTTTTTATATGCTGCTTATATACAAATCAATGTGATATATACAGTAAACCCCCAGATAACACGTGTATCGAATAAATTAAACATACAAATTTGGCTTAGTTATTTTCTTAACTTGTTCCATATAGAGTTATATAAAGCATGTTGCAATACTGAATTTAACGAAACATATTGGGTTGAATTTCAGTAAAAAAAATAGGTCTTATATTAAAGATTTACCTATATTACATTTTTTGAGTCTCAATTTTGCAATTATTTTTCTCAATATTTGAGATGTTCTCGTATACGTCTCATGGAGAATTTTATTGAAAATAAAAAAGAATTCATTAATATGTGTTAAAAATATGTTTTTTTTTTAATTCACATCAATCAAAGAAGAACATAACCTCAAATTTGTAAGTGTTTATAACTTCAAATTTGTAAGTGTACATAACCCCAATTAACACGTTTTCAGTTATCATGGAACCTATACCTTGCTATTTTAATCAGAGGTTTACTGTATAATATTTATTTCTTGGTGAAATATATATTTTTTGATTTAGATGTTTTTATCTGTGTACTGAATGCAAAACTGTTCTAACTAAAAAGATTACTAGGAATATGATGGTTGTGTTATTATTTTTGTATTTTTTTAATATTTTAGTTTATTGAGGCAAGCATGATTTTGATTAGTAATAAATATATATCTTTTTATATGCTAAATATGTTAAAAATAAACGAAAGAGGCTACGAATATCAAGGATTAATATCAGAATTGTGAATTTTTCAAGTTTCTGCTGAGTAGTTTTTTATGAATAGTTGTGTCATAAAGTGTCATTTATTCACAAGCATATTATTTACAATTGGAAATATCAAAATAAAATATTCATTCAAGTGTCAATTAAGTGTTTGATTCAATATTGCATGGAAACATTTATACCACAATGCAATAGTTGTGCAATGCTAAAATATGGCAAAGCAATGATAAACAAAAAAAAATATTTTTCAGTTGTTTTAATGTTATAAATTTTGAATTGTGTCAATATTGTTATGATGATATACTTTTTTAATTATATCACTATTGCATTGAAAGAGTGATATATTTTTTGTTATCTTGCCAAAAATTTCCGATGTGAATAAATAAGTTAGTCAATTTAAAATTTATTTGTAAAATCATTTTGTTTATTTAGTTATATAAATGTGAGTATTGTGATGTTAGTTATGGAGTTAAGAAAATAATGGTGGTTTTTATTGTTTATCATAAGAGAACCTTTTGGTTTGGTCACCAGCAAGACGCTTATGAACCATTGGTTCAAATGTATCATTTAATTTATGAGAAAAGATGCCAAAATTGTGTAAAATTTTAAAAAAATGATTTTTATCATTTGGCGGAGTAGATTTTGTATTGAAATTATTCAAAACTGTACTTTACCAAAATTTATTCTTTAATCAATTAAAATTGTACATTCCTATGGAGGAGGTATTTTTTTTTTATTTAAAAATAGTTCCTATTTATAAAATCTATTTTCAAATAAACCATGGATAACACAGGTGTTCATTTTTTTTTTATCAATTCATTGAGATATCAAACCCACAAAAGACAAGTGTCACAAATCAAAAATCGCCATTTATTAAGTGAATATAGTGCTGGATTTCAAATATGCAAGTTATCTTCTTATAAACCGTCATTTTTATAACTGAAATACTTTGAGCTTTGTATATGCAAAATTGATACCAAACTTAATTATGCATTATGACATTTTTTTATAATTGTAAAAATAAATCAAAAATATTTCAATAGTGCCATTTGTTGAGTTGTGATGCTTTTCGTGACGAGTGTGATGTGTTTATTTGAATAATTCAACAAGGATCCTGAATTGAGTATTTTAAGAGATCAGTTTTATACAGGTTTGTAATGAATTAGTTACTAAACTGTACTTTTTACGAAAGACAAATGACAATGCGGTGCCTCCATGACACTCTGAATCCTGCTAATATCTTTATCTTCTCTGATGAGGTTCAGTACATCCCATAAATATTATCTGATGGTTGGCCAGGATGCCAGAATCGCACTTCTTAGAAGAAGACGTAGATTGTGTTGAGGCTTACAGGAGGTATTCACAGCAAATGACTTAGCCTGTTTAAGCGTTTCTCCATAACTATTGGCATAACAGAGCTTAACTGAGTACATAAAAAATTACTCATAAATAAACAAAAAAAAAAAAAAACTTCAAAAAAACACAAATATTTTTTGTATTTTCATATATTTATAAAAAATAATTACTATCTTATACGAAGAATACTATGTAAATATAATAGTCAAAAATTATTGAAATTATCAATATTTACATAAATAGGAATATATTTAAAACAATATCAAAAAATTCCAAAAAAATAATACAGCTTTCACGACAAGAATATTAGTGTTCAGTTTTGGATTGATTTAATTTATAGCAAGAAAGTATTATATCAGAAAAATTAACAAAAAAATAAATGTTTCCTATTTGAATTCAAATATACACATGATGTTGCCATCGTCAGGACTATAATTAAAATAAATTTAATCTTAGCTTCATATATTGTTTAATAAGGCGCCTAGTATCTTTACATTCTCATAAAAAAATGCTTCTCATTGCCGTTGCTTAACCCATTACAGGGAATTCTCGAAATTATTAATAATATATATTTAAACGATTTTTCATGAATACTATAGTAGAAACAGTGAATAAATAGCAATATATTTTAATTCTACAAAAATTATAAGTAAATAGCTATTTCGGCTGACGCCCTCATCAGAACTATCTCAAGAAGTGACAGTCAACACCTTAAAAATGTGTTGATAGCTGAAACTTATTGAGAGATGTAAGTTGTATAAGAAATGTTTTTTTTTTACTGAAATTTAACTTGCTTTGGCGATCATTTGTGCAGGGTTTGAAACACTACTGAATTATTTCTTGAATATTGGGTGTCCAAATATAGTGTATGTGGCTGAGCAGGTAATGGGTTAAAAATATTTGTGGCTACGATCTTTTTGGAACAAATATTAAATAAAATTTTAAAAAGCTATTATTTTTTTAATAGTCCAAAAAGTGGGTAAAAATATTAGGCCATCTATGGGCCAAATCTAAAAGCAGTTATTTTTAGACACTATTGAGAACTTTTAAAAATATTCCCGATGTTCCAATATAAAATTCATTTATTTAGTGGCACTTATTTAAAAAACCTCTTCCTATCACACACAAATAATAAAAAAAAAAATTCCGCAAATTTTATATACACCCAGTCCTTTTTTTACGCGATGCATTGGTTCCAGAAAAATGCGCGTAAAAAAAATCGCGTAAAAAAATCATAACTTTCATATAATTTGATAAATTGGTTCCAAAAATTAAAGTATCGCGTAAAAAAGTACCAGAAACGTATGAAAAACCAAAATTTGCTCTTTGAAATTCGTGCAAAAAAAAAATTATATGTTTTATGATCTTATATACACTTATATGAATTATTAGAGGCCGAGAAAGGTGCTATTCAACGAATTTAATAAATGAATTGTGCTTAAACAAGTTTACATACATCCCATGATTTTACGCAATTCCATTATATTTCTTTACACACCCTAAAACAAAAATTCGCATAATATCCGATACACTTGTCAACATTTGGCAATGGTATGTGTATTTAAAAAAATGGAATACTTTACAAAATTAAGTTGTAAAAATACATATATTTTTTCTATATTCTATTTATATAATACTAAATTTCTTCTGTAAAACAAATTTGGGGAAAAAATCACGTAAAAACGAGTGAAGCGCGTAAAAAAATGTAACGGTGCCGTCCAAATAATCGCGTATAATCGAATTCGCGTAAAAAAAAATCGCGTAAAAAGAGGACTGGGTGTATATATATATATATATATATATATATAAATTTAGTATACAAACATATTGCACAAAATATATCCAATATATTATATGTATTAAAAATAATAGAAAAACAGAATATTTATGATATCAACTGAAGGTGCTTCATGGAATTTCAATATCAAATTTGAATTGTTCCAACTTTGTACTATTTCATATGTTTTGTCACTAATGTCTAGGGTTTCGCCTTTCGGCATCATCAGACATTTGGAGTGACTCGTAGGGCTCTGTTGTATCCGTGTGATAAAATGCGATTAGAATAGAGGTAAAACTTGGGTCGTTAGTGACAAAACATGCGGAGTCGTACAAAGTTGTAGCAATTCAAATTAAGCAGAATATTTCTTCAAAATATGATTAATAGAGTATTGAAAAAATATTTATATATTATACATAAATCACAAATATTACTATAATAAAAAAATCAGACTCAAGTACATTCTAGATACAAAAATGTTACTCATTCATCTCTGTTGAAATGTTACAATCGTTACAAATCACTTATTCTCTCACAAATGTGAAAGCAATTGACTCAGTAATAATCAAATTAAAATTGATCTGTTACATATTTATGTTCCTAGTATAACACTACTTTTTCAATAGCAGACAAAACAAATGAATTGTCGATAATCCAATCGTGATTAAACTGAGAGTTAAAATATTGACTTAATGTTTTTGGATTCCTTGTTTATTTGAGATTTCTAGTGCGTTCTTATTGAATGGATAGGCATTAATGAAATCAAAAAGCGATAATAATGTAATGGTGTCAGATTTCAAGTACATATGCCTCCAAAATGAAGATAATGAAATAGTGACTATTCTTATATAAAATATGGTGCAGGATGCAAAGAATCCCTTAACCAGGCAAGCGTACTTTGAAACTACCCTTAATTAACATAAATTAAAATATCGACTGAAGGTTGATCATATTGAAATCATTCTAGTTCTGTATCTTTCTAAATGTGTTGCATATTTTTACTCTATGGAAAACAATGGCGAGTTTTCTTAATTGATAGCGTTAACTGTTTTCGTCAGAATTTTAAGACGTTAATCCACTTTGAAAGAGTGATAAAATGATTATAAATGGTTGGGATATTGTCAATGTATCTTTTTTTATACAATAAGTAATTCATTACTTATTTATCTAAATCTTATGATAAAGATATGAAAAGGTGTAAAGTGATAAAACTTGTGGAATTTTACATTCATAAGTGTTTTTTTGCCATCAAATGTTAATTGTACACATGGGCCTCGTATAACACGGCTATTTGGTTCCACAAAACCCTCGTGTAATACAAATCCGTGTTATACAAGGTTTGAAGTTCATAGAAAATTAAGGATAGTGTTCCAAAAAAATTTAAAATCAATGATAGTTTATATAAATATGTACTTTATTTTTTTAATTAAAGAAGTATGCATTTACATTTTAATTTAAATAAACCTTAATAGCATAATACACCATTCGTTTATCATCGCTTTCACTTAGAATTCTATATTTTTTACTTTTTTTCGAGATAGGTTGTGAATTTTCATCATCGGAGGACTCTGAATTTTAAGAAATCGTTAATAAGCGATTGCCTGCTTTTAGCGTATAATTTACGCATTTCCTTAAGACATTCCAAAATGTTTTGTAATTCTGTCAAAAATTTTGAACTCCTTTCCATTGTAGAATCATTATCAATAAAAAAAAATTTTAATTAGCCAATTCCAAGCCTTCATTTATTGTTTTTAATATGAAACATGTGGCTACTTTGCTGCAAATGCTTTCCGAGTCATTGATTAAGGTGGATTTATTCAATTCATTTCATTTTAATTACCTTTGTCCCGTTAACCGTGTTATATGAAGCGTGTTGTATAAAAATATGTCACAATTTATACATCCGTGCTATGTAAAACCGTGTCGTATAAAACCGTGCTATATGAGGCTTAGGTGTAATCACTTTAAATACATCAAAAATATTGACATACAAGTACTATATTTTACAAGTATTTATATATATATATATATATATATGATTAGTTTTATTGTTAAAAATGCTTGTCAATGCCGAAAGGTGAAACTAAGATTATGAATTTTTGATTGGTTAAACTCCACCTTGAACATAAGGTATAGATTCCTCATAACTTTGTTACGTTCCACATCTAGTTTTAAATGCATATACTTACAGGTGATTTAACATACAAGAATGATTAATTGGTTTTGGCAACTGGGAATAATTCCTGTGGGATAGAAAGACACTTTGTATACACTGTTAGAAAATCTGCATTCATATATATATATATATATATCTTTGATTTATTGAAATAATGTTCATCATCATTTCAATTGATTTTGACAATTCTGTCAACACACAATTTTTAATGAAATCAATATTAGTAGATTTTTCTTGCTAATAGAGTTGCAGTGTTATCAAGCCAAATTCATAGCTAGTAGTTAAATTAATTGCTTTTCGATAATGAATACAATTAAGAAATAGCATCAACAAATTGCATGCTTTGATAATATTTTGTGTTTAATTTCATTCTAATTAACACATTCACTCTTCATTAAATAACGCCTAAGAACATACCACGCTATTAAATTTTAATATAAAATATACTAATTAAAAAACCGTTCTAAGAATTTTGTTGACATATGTCATTTGGAGAGCATTTGTGTTCTTCTTGAGTATTACATTTATTTGGGATATTATTTCAAAATCATGCGCACGAAAGGTGTACTAAATAATACATGTTTTAAGACGAGTCCCTAACAAGTACAGAGAGCAAGTCTATAAAGAAATACTTTACCCATGGCTTTGTGTCCAACGTAATCAGTAAATACTACGCTTATCTCTGGTTGAAAGATTTTAGGGCTTATTAAATTTTCCACTAGATGGTATTAATATATCCGTACAATAATTTCTCACGAATTTGTTGCAATTGTAATGATTAAACTAGTTTACTGGAACATTTTTATAACATAAAATGTATTTTAAAATATTTATTTGACATCACCACCTGAACAACGCTGTACGGCGATTAAAATGTTAAACTTTACAGTGTTGTTTTATTATGTTGAGTATATTAACGTGCAAACAAAATCTGCCTTTGTTAATTTTATAATTTAATAAAAACTGTCTTTCAATTATTTCACACATAGGCTCCCAACCTTTTACGGGTGGCGACCCCTTTTCATAAAATCCATGTGACCCGCGACCCCCCATACAATCCAAAAGCATACAAAAAAAATATTTTTTTAGTTGGCGGTGTAAGTTGGCGACCACCAGGTTGGGAGCCTATGATCTAATATATGTATGTTAATTTTGTTAAGAATCATTGATCACAATCAATTAATTACTGAAGTAAATATTGGCATAAAAACACTCAGAACTGAATATCGTTAAAAGTGAATGTAAAAGAAGAAGAAGAATATTAAGTCATGTTGGATAGACTAATCATATAAAAGAGAGAATTTACATGACTTAAACTGCAATATCTCAAAACACATCATATAAAAAAGACATTTTATAAAAATAATGTTTAAGAATATTAATAATTCAAATTGTTTCTTGTCTATCCAACAAAATGATTATCATTAAAAAGCAAATTTTAAATTAGCATTAAGCTCTTTCTCCAATGTCATCATCATGACATAGTCTTCAAGTCTTTTTCGTATCCAAAGGTATCAGCAACTGAAAGAAAAAAAAATCATTAATTTTGATGCAATGTGAACCTTAAAAGCTTGCTGGTCGACTAGGAATGTCTGGAACCATGTTTAGTATAACACGGACTATCTGAGAAATGCAGTTATAGCTGTAATTAGAAAAAATAACATTTATTCAATAGTTACATTCTATCAAATCTTTTGTACAGTAGCGAATCGTGGCATGACAATTGTATACTGAATTTTGATAATAGATTCTGCTTTTAAGGAGCTAACTGTCACTTCTTGGTGGAAAGATATTAAAATAATAAAACATAATGCTTAGTAGTATTTCCATAACCTTAAATTCTCTAGACCATGACTGTTATCAATCGTTGCGAGCCGATAAAATTCAAATTAAACCATGGCAATACTAAATATTGAGTTGATAATTAAACTGTTCATTTTGTACAACTGGTAATTGAGAAATCTTTTTTCTTTTAATAGAACTGTTTTAATTAGTATTATATCAGTTAATAATGTACTTGCTGAGTAAAATTGGTCTTGCTAATGAAAAATTATGGAAATAGTAACAAACATTATGTATTATTGTTTGAATAAAATCTGTTTTCAAAAGAAGTAATGTTGTCTATATGAAGTGTGATTAATGTAACAACAATTGCGTTAACTTCATCAATATAATTAAAATGTTAAATTACGTTAAGGGGTCAAAACTTTTAAATGTGTTCATCAACCATCATGTGTTGGTTATGTGATCTAAGCACCTGATTTTTATACTAAGTAATATGAACTTTAGAAAGACAAAAGGAACATCTACTCAAATGAATGACAGATATAAAAATCATTATGTTCTTTGTGTTTTGTTTTTTAAATAATTTGATATTTTTACCATATCATAATGGAGTTCTATCAATGACTATCACTTCAATTAATGATTTTTTTTACATAGTTTTAATTCATTTATGATATTGACTGAAGGTGCTTTGTGTTTTTTCATTCTTAATGACTAACTCAATCTTCAAAAGTCACTCTTGTTGTATCCTTTACGTGAGATCGGTTCAATGAATCGACAATCTTATGAAGTTAATTCTTATATTACGTGACTAGATGTTTAATTGTTACTTACCAAGTTAAAGTAAGCAGGTATTACTTGACAAAAAAGAAAAACCCAATGATATATTAATGATAGTCGCTTATTATTTAATGTCAAATACTTTCAAGAATAACTCATTAACAGTATTAATCGTTAATGAAACTTATCACAAGCAAGTGTATTAATTATTATTAGATCAATATTATTGAATTTATTTTAGCTGTCATTTAGTTTATGCCTTGGGGTCTGTGTTTTCCTTCAAGTAATACCTTTGGTATATAGACGCCGCTAATTGTTTATTGTGCGTTAGTTCTGTTACATCTGTGTGATAGAATGCCTGAAGATGCCGAAAGGTGAAATCCGGGTCATTAGTGACAAATATTGTTTTCAGTTAAATTTTTGTTCCATTTCATGTGGGCATATTATTTTTTTTTTTGTATGACAGTTTGAGGTATTTATCCCACAAATAAAAAAAAAAGATGGATGTTATATTTACGTTTGTAATCCTCTTCATATTTGCAAAGTAGATCACATAATAAATCTCCTGGAAGATCCGGCATATCCATAGTCCCTCCGAATTCCGATCTCAGCACCTTCGCTGGTATAAACTTCAGAATTGAAGCTCGGTCTTCTCCGTGGAAGTGAATTCTTTTTCTAAGTTTCTCCCTTAACAAAGGCTTGAATATGGCAAACACCATATTGAAAATGTATGGCTGATTGACTATGTGGATTGCTTTCAAGCGAAGAGGCACGCATTCCTTTAATGAAAAAACAGCTCATTAATTCATCGATAGTATTGTGTTGACAGTTGATATTCAAAATTATGAAATATAATATTAACCCCCTGATTCCTAACATCTTAATTATTGATACGTCTGATTGATGCGTGTTGACAGTTGATATTTGAAAATATAAGAGTATCTCTCTTAATCTACTGTTATCTACCGTGTCAAAATTTTAAGCTTGTATAATTGTAAATAATTTTATCAATTCGAATTCATTATATATATATATATAAATCATTGTATATGTGTCTGTTTGTCTTTTATGCATTATTACATCCGATCGATATGAAACTTTACGAATTTCTTGAATACACTCTCACAAATGTTTATAGCAAACCAATCTCTCCAAAAATAGTAAAAAAATAGAATTAAAATGACACTATTAAGAATTAAAATGCTTGCTATCATAAAGAGTTTCCTTGAATTTCTTTACTCTAAATGACAGTAATGCACAACGGGTCAGGTAGTAACAAATAAAGCGACGTAGTGTTTAATGTCAACAATGTTTACATTTCGACATTGTGTAAACTTTCAGTTCATCAAAACAGTTTGAGATTTTCATCGCTTCATATATGTCTTTTGAGAATCAAATATCAATCTACTGCATTCAGCTGTCTCAGTAATTGAGGGTATAAAAAAATTGCAGCTTAAAACATTTAACAACTTTGCAAACTGAGAATACTATTTGGGCTCAAGGTGTAAAAATAGCTTGCCTGTATCCATTCGACAACCATTCTGGCAAAACTCGGAGTAATCTGGACCACATGGGTGAGTGCCAATCCTCTCATATCTAAGATTACCACAGCACCACCAATTTGTGTCATTGGTTCTACCATCGCAGCCTCCAGTGTGATCTGCACAGCCTTGAAAAAGTCCTGAATACTGCATACACTAGGCTTCCATTTCACTGAAAGCAAAAATGTTTTTATACATGATATCGACTGAAGGTGCTTGATGTAATTTGAATTGATAAAAATTTGTATGATTTCACATGTTTTGTCATTAATGACTGTCAAATTTAATATATTTAAATAAGTAAAACACAATTTTTTGACTACCAAAACTATATTAATTATATAACAATCGAGGGAAAAAATCTGTCAGCAACTCTTACCTCCTGATTGAATTGTCAATATCCTGCATCCATTATTGTCTCTGCCTTCTTGGAATCCGATCAAACCCTGCATGAAAACATGTCTTTCTTTACTCGGCAGAAGACCATAGCAATATTGTGGATTTTTCTTTTTGAACAAGTAAAACTTTTTCATCTGAAAGACAATATTAATTATAGTTAATTATCAAAGATTAATTTAGGACCTAACATATATTTTTCATTAACCATTTGAACACTGCGCATATACATAAATAACCAGTATTTTTGTGTGTTGCATATTTGAGCCTCAAAATTTTTTGGAAGTGTTTTTACTAAAATATTGATCAATTTAGCGTTTTTTTTTCAATCGAAAATTACAGGATTTTTAAAATAATATCATTATGTTGGCCCATTATTCTTTATCATATAAATTTGTTAATATTATACTTACTGTCGATAGACATGCAAACCATGTAACTCAAAAATTTTCAAATTTTAGTTTTTGTGCTTATTTTAGAGTAATTTTATTGGGCTATCAACTCATACAATCCATAAGTGGCATTAACTTTCAGAAATTGAGACATACAAATAAAATTATTCATTTGATTTTTAATCGGTGGGATAAAATTTAATTTTTTGTGTCAATATATCTGAGGTATTCTGCATTAAAATGAGTATATTTAAAATTATTCAAAAACCTTTTTTACGGTGTTAGCTGTCACTTCTTGATGGAAAAGCATGATATTATAATAATAAATACAATTTTATTTTTATTTAAAAAAAAAAACTTTTAAAAAATTGTTTATAATTTTAAATGTTCAAAATCTAATATACTTGTGTTTTAAAGTTGTGGGATAATTTTACCGCACGATGGCTTCAATAAAGTCAAAAACCAGTCTAGATATCAAACTACTACACTCTATACACAGCTCTCAACCTTTTTATATCCGCGGACCACCAAAAAATCCAAAAATGTTTTGCGGGCCATTAACATTGGAATAAAATAATAATTATATATTAGATTGATTTTTTTATTGAAAACAAATTATTTTCACTTGGTAGAACTCCATTATAACACGGTGAAAAAATAGCAATGTATTTTAGTTCTACAAAATTATTAGTTCTGACGATGGCGTGAGCCGAAATAGCTATCAACTATATTTGTTAAAAATAATTTTGTAGAACTAAAATACATTGCTATTTTTTCACCGTGTGATAAATTATTTTGCAACACCGTATGCTGATATAAAAATATATAAGTATTTCAAAACAGACGGTTACAAAAAAGTATAATTTAAAATCCATAAAACACAACATAAAATTCAATTGTTTATCGACACAATATCACATCGCGGACCACCAAAATATCTCCGCAGACCACCGGTAGAGAAAATAGGCTCTATTTAACAAACTCAGTAATATAGCTTCAGGAAATTTAAAAAAATATGTTTACCAGTTCAAATGCACTTTCTGGATAAAATTTACAAGGCCTCAGGAACTTGATCAAAAATTCTTCATTATCCAGTGGAACGTTCAGGTCAGTTTTCTCTGAAAGCATAAAAAAATATTGGATTATTTGAGAACATAACAATTTGACTATAGCAGCGTATAACAGTTGGAATTGTAAAATATTTCTAGTGTTATAAAACTCAATAAAAAAATTAATTAAATAAGTAAAAAATATATATTAAGTAGCTTCATATGTTAGTTGTAACTATTTTAATAATCATTTTTTTTACTTCCATGCCCCACGTTGGGCGCCACACGCGATAGTTTTAGTGGTCTAACACAGCGTTTTCCAAAGTTTATGCTCCTTCGAATCCCTTAAGCTTTTTTTCCGCGCCTCTACGGCATTTTTTCAAAAATTCAAACTTATTTTAAATAATAAAAACACATTTATTTGTACTAATTTCCACAACATATTTTTTGATCAGGACCGGTTTCGCTTATCACGAGCATTATCAACACCTGAGTGAAACTAGTATCCATTTTGACAATTTAAAATTTTATATTATATAACATTGTTTTTTGTTTACTAAACTATAATATTTTTCCACCGAGATGTGACTGATAATACTTTAACCATTTCCTTGCTGATCAACCTTTAATTAAAAGCAATAATTATCAGCGAATGTGTCAAATAAACGTAAGGAGATTTTCAGAACAAATCAGAGTGTATTAAGCACAAAAATTAACACGTAAATGCAAATTTTACCACTGTTTATTTTATTACATCTTATAATATTAATTATCAATACACTGTAATCAGCCGTTTTAATAATTGTGACGCTAGCATTCAGTAGGTTAAGAAATTTTGATGCGTTTTAGGGATTAGAAAATGCATTTATAAAACATTGGGTCGCGACTGAACACAAAAAAATGAATGATACCGTCCCTCAAAGTGTTTGTTATTTAGTATACTCTATCATCTGTCAGATTTCAAAAGTCGAATTTTACATTATGGCGGTAAATAATTCGAAGTGTCAAAAGCCAACATTTCAGTTAAATGTCGACAAAGCTACAATAGTTAACGGTTACTAGATTATGCTGTGCAATTTTATATTGTTTACTGTTATGTAATTACATATTAAGGCAAACAACTGGAAATGTTGACAGTAGGTCACTTGGCCATCTTACGAGAAGTAAGTAACAACCTTTCACTACTCAAGTCAGCTATTTTTGCAAGAAAAGTAAGTAAGTTATGTTGTACACCTATCCCTCGATTTGCTTGGTGCTCGTTTTACACGTTTTCACTTTTACACGGATTAAAAAATAGTTTGAACCAGTTACATTTACAGCTAAAATCATCCACGAAGGACTCGAATTGGGAAGAAAGTTAGGTAATTATTTTGTACAAAATGACTCAAATGTTGAACGGGCTCTTCGATTCCAACGTGATGTTAATCAATACTTGACTCAATATGATGAGGCCCATAAAGATCTAACAAGAAATTCGAAGCAAATGTTAATAATGGATTTTATTACCAAATCAACGTAAATGTAAATGTTTTTACTTCAAACATCGAATTGGCACAAATAATTTCGAGTGAACCAGTAACGAAGAAGAGACTGACAGTGACACGGTGAAAAAATAGCAATGTATACAATGTATACATGTTCTACAAAATTATTTGTAGACGATGGCGTGAGCCGAAATAGCTATCATCTATATTTGTTAAAAATAATTTTGTAGAACTAAAAAACATTGCTATTTTTTCACCCTGTTATAATGGAGTTCTACCAAGTGAATGCCAATTCAATCAATAGATTGACAGTGATTTGTGACAGTGATGAATAATAAAAACTCCACCAACCATTGCAATATTTTTTATATGAATCTTTTGGATTAAATTTTTTTGTTCTTCTATATATGCTTTATGTGTATTTAATTAATAAAGGAATATGTATACTTATACTTTTTAATATTTTTATTTTATTTATGTGTTTAAAAAATAACCAAATTATGCATTTTTTGTGCACTTTACACGTTTTTCTCAGGAACCTATATATTGTGTAAATCGAGGGATATGTGTATAATATAATCACCGCTAAACAAAATTTGTTTGTAAGATCTCATTGCGGTTAATTTGATAAAATTAGGACTGTGGAGCCGGAGTCAGTGTCGTGAAAGACGAGCGACTACAATTTTCGATTAGACGATTTTGAAGAATATCTCAATGCTTAATTTCTGGATTGGTTAAGTAATCTTTAACGTAATGCTCATTAATAGGAAAGGTAGGAAAACATCTGACAAAAATAAAACTATTTTGGTCGGATTCGTGTTGTTGGTCAATGTCTGAGTACGAGTCGTATTTTTTTTGTATCGATTCCACAGCCCCGAATAAAAATTGAATCATACTACCTTCAGTTGAAAAACATTGTTACGCGTCTAAATATATATTAACAAAAAAAATCCAGTGACACTACTTTGATGAAATCATAGGATACTATCGATGGTAGGTTTGGTATATTTTCGCTGCCTGATTCGGTAAACTATATTTTCACTTGACACATAAAAAAAAATTCAAGTATTTTTTGACATGTATACGTAGGTATCGTACAGTATCATACAGTGCATCATTCGATAATGCTCGAATTTAGCGAAACCGGTCCTGATCATAAAACATATCGTGGAAATAAGTACTTAAAAATGTCTTTTCAATATTTTAAAATAGTGCCTTTTCATCAAGAAGTGACAGTTAACACCTTAAAAGCGATATACAAGTTACCCAAATAATAAATCAAAAAATTATTCTGTAACGCAGAAAAAAATATTTTGTAATAAGAATGAATTCGTAATCTCGTTTAACCACAAATATGTCATTACAAATGTCAAATATTTTAACCTAAGGATAAATTAAAAAATATTGTGTTTATTATGTATTTAAAAAAAGTCATTGTTGTGGTTTAGAAGAGTCTAATGTAAAATACAAAATTATAAATTCGTGGGTCACTTAAAAAACATTTTTGACGTTCTTAACCCTCTAAATGCCAACGTCAAAAAAGTAGAGACGACTAATTCGGTGTGTTGATATTGTGTATTTTATGACATAAAGTAAGAAATATAATATCGTTCAAATATCTGGTGTGGCTTTGTTTGGTGGCACGCCTTAGCGAGGTCAAATTTTCAATGATTTTGTCTATCTGCCATAAATATGTTGGATGACGTTTGTTATGTTGACTTTTAGGTCGTCAGTTACTTGCGGCTTATTTGAAAAGGTTTGAGATTAAAGACAGCTCCAAATGAAGAGGCTTAAAGACGTTAAACCACACAATTTCGGTGACATTCTTTGTAATTCTCGAACATTGTTCATCGTTTTACGTTTTATAATAATTTTCAGTACTTAATTTTACAATTGGCACTGATTTTGATAGATGTCACTTTAAGAACATGGCTGCTAAAACCTAATAAATTTTGAGCGTCTCTATTCAAAGACCTTTTTAAATAATATTGCACAATTACGTATAGAAAAGATGATAAATGCTCTCCGTGTGAAAAAGTAAACATAAAGTTTCCCTTTAATTAGCAACAACAATATAAAAGAAAAAATAATTATCAACAATAGAATTGATCAATCAAAACTTTGCACGATTCAACATGTTTTGTCACTAACGACACGAGCTTCGCCTTTTGGCATCTTCGGGAATTCTATCAAACGGATGCAATAGAACTGATAATACAACCTTAAAACAAACAATTCAAATTTTACAATGAAAGTCTATCAAGCAAATTCAGTCGATATCATAAATTAATTCTGTTTCAAGTGTTCGTTATTTCTTTTATACATTGCCTTTCCACCATAAAATCGTGAGATTAATGTGTGATGGTGGATCGTGATACTTAGAAATGAACGGTTTGCGGTCATCTACCATGAAGCCGTTGGGAAACACAGAAAACTATTATGTGGTTAAAATTCCAAGGCAACAATATATTGGAAATGTTTTTCCACTTGTTTATGTTTAATTATGCTATGGAAAGTTTTCACATATTTACTGCAACATTATTAAATATTATATACACGTCTTAGGATCATCTGGAACTTTTAGATTTACAATTAATAACAAATTAAAGATTTAATAATGTGGTATCTATACAATGTGGCTGAAAATCATTAAAATATAATGAAGCATAATGAAATTGACGCATAATTAATTAATTATAGAGACCGACGTTGCATTTTTTTAATGACAACATGAGTCTTGTTTTCGCGAAATGTGGCATTTGTTTGGCATATTGCACATTTTATTTTCCTTCTTGTTTAAAGGACAATAATTGTAAAAATAGTTTCTAGTATACAAAATTGCGTCTTATTTAAGTGTTATACGTGTTACGTATTTTTTATGATTTATTTTTAACCCTTAAAGGACTGTGGTCGAAAAATAGCTTGTGAGACTATAAGGTGATTTAGTAGACCCCGAGATTATTTTTTTCATTTCTTTATAATAAAGATGAATTTTTATGATGTTTAATATCAAGGCTAAAACTAATTATTTTTAATTTTTCTGGTTTTTTTCCTACCTTTCTTATTTGTGGGCATTAAATTAAATCTATCATTCTAGTATCTGTATATCTATTATGTAGGAAAGATTTTGTAATAATAAATGTTCATAAATGTAGGAAATAATTTGTTCACTTTAAATCTTTTATACTTCATTATCAATGTTAAACGATTTAACGAAATCATAAATTAAAAAAATATTTCATTAATTATTTATTCTAATAAAGTCATAGTTTCTCAACCTTTTTACATCCGCGGACGACCAAAAAATTCAAAAATCTTTTGCGGACCATCAACATCGGAGTAAATTAATAAATAACAAGTTGGCAACTAAGTAATTGCGGACTTTGTTTAGAAAATCAAAGACAATTATTTCATGGAACTAAATAACTTTACTCTGTAATATATTCCCTATTTTGATCAATGACTTTTTGCCATCTTTTAAGAAGCATCATAATTCCATGTTCATAAAACTTCTGGTTTTTATTAGCAAAAAACTGAATCAAGTAAGATTTGACATCATCATCATTATTGAACTTTTTACCATTCAAGGAGTTTTGTAAAGATCGAAATAAAAAGTAATCAGATGTTGCAAGGTCAGAAATATATGGTGGATGTGGCAAAACATCCTAAACAAGCTCCAATCATTTTTGCCGAGTGTCCAAAGATGTGTGTGGCCTTGCATTGTCATGATGGAATACAACACCTTTTTGATTTGTCAATTCGGGCCGCTTTTCTTCAACTGCATTGTTTAATTTCGTTATTTGTTTAATGCAGACATCAGAATTGATCGTTCAGTTGGGTGGTAAGAGTTCAAAGTAGACAATTCCTTTATAATCCCACCAAACTGATAACAAAGCCTTCTTTTGATGAATATCAGCTATTGATGTTGTTTGAGCTGGTTCACCTGGCCTGCTCCACGATTTTTTCCGCATGATATTGTTGTAAACAACCCATTTTTGTCACCATAAACAGCACATAACTTATTGTGAGCTTGCGATGCGTTTTTCCCTTTGCAGAAATAAAAAAGCAAAATATGACGAAAATGTTACTTTTGATTTTCCATTTTTCAACGAATGCCAAACGAAAACTACGCAACCGAACAAAAAACTTTTATTGCTGATTGACAGCTGAATTGTCAACTATTCAACAACAAAATGTGTTTACATTTGGACTACGTCACAAACCTAAAAATTCAACTGGAGCCATCTATTAAAAGCCGCAATTACTTAATTGCCGACCCAATATTTATATAATTGATTTTCTTATAAACATTTTATTTTGCAACACGAATCTGAAATAACAATATTTAAGTATATTAAAACAGACAGTAATAAAAAATGTTATTTAAAAATCTATGAAATACAACATAAAATTCGATTGTTTATCAATATTATATCACATCGCGGACCACCGGTTGAGAAACTAAATAATTGAGATTATAGATAGGGAAAAATGACTTTGATTAAACCATACTTCTGAAGATGACCGAAGCCAAAATAGCTTTCTAAAACAATAAAAATATAAACGTTTGTAGAACTAAAATGTTTTGAATCAATATATAGACAATTATAGTAGAAAAAAACGCATTTATTGTGATTTTAATTAAAAAACGTTTTCGTCTCGTCTATTTGATGTGAAATTATTTGGCACCGGTTTCGGCATTCGCAGAAAATGTAAACGGTTGACTTATTGTAAACAATAGTTAATTTAGAATTCGCGGATTCTGTTTATTCAAGAAATACTTTGTAAAAATTCCACAACATACCAATGCATTGCGAATTAATTACTCTCGTAACACATACCTCTCAAATCCTTATGGCGATTGAGTCAAACTGTTGAGTTCAAAACCCAAATTCGTGATCAAAATTCACAGTTCATATCAATGTTCTTTGACTCTTGGACATATCTCATCAATGTTATCTACTCGCTTAACGTTTATTGCAGGTGAGCGATTAATCGCAAGCATTAAATTCATATCTGAAATAAAGCTACTTTCAATTGTCAATCAATCAAACTTGTTAACAATAAGTTAATAAATGACAGTTGCTACGTCGAAAATAGAAACTAATTTATGATATCACTTGAAGGTCCTTGATAAAATTTCAATATCAAGTTTGAATTGTTGAAATGTTGGGTTTTGCCCTTCGACATCTTCAGGCAATCTGTCACACGGATGCAACGTAACTAACAAACAATAAACAGTTGGCATCGGTTGTATACCAAAGAAGTTAAATGCAAATAAAAAACACAGACCCTGACGCTAAGATCAAAATAAACAACTGAAATGAATAATATTGATTTAATAATTACAAAACTCACTTATTTTCTTCACTTTGTAACTTTTTTATCGTTTTGTCACTATCGATTTGGGTTTCGCCTTTCGGCATCATCAGGCACTCAGTCACTTGGATGCAACAGAACTGACCAAGTTAAATATTATAAATTAGGACAATTGAAAATATCAGTCCCGTTGCATCTGTGTGATTGAATGCCTAAAGATACGGAAAGGCGAAACCCGAGTCGTTAGTGACAAAACATGTGGAATCATACAAAACTTCAATAATTCAAGTTTGATCTTGAAATTTTATCAAGTACCTTGACTCGATGTTGTAAATTAGAAGTAAAATATTATATTTCTTAACTCTAAATGAATTTTGGTTTTATTTTGTATTACAAATTAGTGCAATTTAAGTCTTACAGGCCCTTAACGGGTTAAAAATGGCACTTAGAAGCCATCTACAACATTTTTTTATTCTAAATATTATGTATATTTAATAGCAAGAAAAATTTATCAACATAGGTTGGTAGAATATTTAGCTGTAAGCAATGTGTATATACTGTTTAAAGGGCAGTTTGAAGGGGTAGGTAAATGCCGCCCTGACGTCTTCATATTGAGAAATCAATTATTCAGGTTTCGAATCAATCAATCAACTTTAATAATTCTTAGAAATGGATGACGTTATTAACGATTGAACCTTGAAATGGTTGCTTGATTTATTACCGCGCTAAGAAAACTTCATTTAGTCGCTTTCAAATATAACGTAACGGTAGGAAATTTATAACTTAATTGACATCTAACGTCTCAACTGTTGAGACGGTTGATTACAGAGTGTTTGGCAGTTGACACTTCACAATATAATATAGTCGATATTAGCAGAATTTAAACTAAAATTTTGCATGATTCTATAAAGTAATTAAAAACCAAGACTAATGAATTATTTTTTATATATTCGGTTTTGAAAGAGTTTTCATGATTATTTATATATTATATGAAATATAGCCTGATTTTTCTTGATATTATCTATTAATTTGGTTAACGCTAACACTACCGAAAAATTGTTTTAAATTTTGAGATTGACGTGTTAAAAAGACATCGAAAAATTCACTGTTTACGTGTAGATGGCAAGTTTGATTCATTCAAACTCTGCACACTTCTGTATGTTTTCTCTCTCACGTACCGAGTTTCGACTTTTGACATCTTCAGACATCCTAATACACAGACGCACTTAAAGCAACAGTTAGTAAACAGTTTATATCGTTGATTTATATTAAAAAAATATGGACAATTTGGCAAAATTGTTATACTATATTTTTTTTTACATTTGATGAGATGGCATGTAAGGGATTTAATTTTATTTATACATTTAAACCTGTAAAACTTTTTGAACATTTGTTATTTTCGTATTGTATCATTTAATAATAATATCCACTCTTAACGAATTAAAAAAAAAAAATCTTTTTTTTTGTCGGATGTCAAATCGGCGGAGCGTTAAGATTTATGACGCGTTAGCATCAGAGTTCTTCAAGTCTCCTTCATCTCTTATGTATTTTTTCTACTATTTTTCTATCGTTGCCTACAAACACTAGTCGCTGCAGAGCTGAGCAATTTACAAAGAAACCGGTTAGCGTGGACACTATACGCATTATAATTATACATATAATACATTCTCATATACTATACTCACACACGCATACATGTACACATACTTACACATACTTAAATACATATATTACAAATAAGTAAGTTAGCTAAGGAAAACCATTTTCAAACGTAGACCTGATTTATTTTTGATTATTATGATTTGTAAAAACAAATCTATGGTAGGTTTTGAAGCAGAACCGCTCTACTATATACTCAAATACTCAGTACTGTCTAATCGTTATTAAATCGAAATTATTAATTAAATAAGAAATCGTGGAGTTATAATGTTTGCCTACATCACTGTGAATTTTTTGAGAAATTTTGCAAACAAACCATCAAATTGAAGGTATTTACAAATTCGGTTGACTCACTTAGAACAAAGCCGGCCCTGATCGTTGTGTTATAAAATCATGAAAATAATAAAATAACGTTTTATTTATATTAATTGATACTTTTTTTTGTTTATTTTGAGCGAAACCGGTCTTAATCATTGCATTATAAAATGGTGAAAATAGTACAAAGAATTTTTTATCTAATTCCAGGGCTTTTCTTCCAAAGTAACGCGATGGAACGGCGTTCCGACACCAATTTCTACATTTTTGTGCCCTTCATTGCTGAGTAAAAGTTGTTTTAAATTTCATTTCAATGACACATATTTGAATATAATTTCATTTCGTATAAAGTTTCACATGAAGTGAGTTCCGGTACATTGAAAACAAAACCTTGATTAAATCAATGTTTTAATTATAGTTTTTAAAAATAATAACAGTATAGCTAGAAAATGGCTAGTTTTTTTCTGTTTTTTGTTTCAGTATATGCTAATAATTTGACAACTTACTTGATAGAAGCTCCCTGAGTGCACGCAGTCCTTTCTCAACGTTTATCGGCGTCTCCCGCAACTGCAATCTTGCTTTTTCTTGCATCTGTGGACTGAGTTTCGTCCTTTCTAGCTGAATGGTGTAGTCACCCATCTTAATATAGGGGACATTATTGGAATCGTACTCCAGAGACATCTCGATGGCGTATTGTCTATTTGTCTATTGTTTATGGTAACAAGTGTCAATTTTTGCAGCACTCACACTTCACAAACACGATTTAAATCTGAATTATAAATAGATACGAGACACAATTAATTACATAATATGTTTCACTTGAAATTTTAATTATATGAAGGTCTGAACTGTCAAAAATATAGATAATAAGGATTATCAAGGGTAGATAATTAAATTTGTCTACCGTCGTGATAAGAATATATTCAAGATAAAATATATTTTGTCTACAGACGTCTTTTCTCTGTCTAAAAATCTGATAAATTTTCTGATGATCTTAACTAATGTAAGTTTTTTCGTGCGCACAAAAAAGCATCAGCCGTCAATCAAAATTGTGAATAAAACATAAAAAAATAATATATGCATAAAAACTAATGAAGTCGCTTTCCTTTTTTTGTTTTACGAGGTCTTATTAGAGAAGGGGTGGAGAAACTTTTTGGTTCGGATGACGAGTGATCCAATAAAAACTTTTTGTAAATAAAATGTTAAAAAAAAACATTGTATTTTCAAATCCAATAGTAATTCATTAAAATCCCCATTTACTCTAACGTTGGAACCGTGCAATTTCGAATGGTTATTGGGGGAGTGAATCTTATACAAAATTAGGGATTTTGTTTTTTTCCGCGAAAAATGCAAAACTAGGATTATTGTTAGTTTTGCAGAAAAACTATATGAACGAAATATTTAATACTAGGTGATAAAATGAATAGCGCTACCAAAATCCAGCACTCAGACTATCGCCCGGCTGCACAGACGGCAGATAAACGATCGTGCAATTGGGGGATTTGCGGTGAATATTTTAAGCCAGCGCGTAATTCGGAGTAGTGTAATTGGGGGTTCAACTGTACATACAAACATATGTCATATGTACTATATTTGTGTGTGTAACGTAAATATAATACAAGTCCAGATCGTTATTTTCAACTTTCAACATTAGCTATATTTAAATTACGTCAACCTTCAATGCTAGCGTCAACTCTCTTAAACAAATCGTGATATTAAATATACAATATATGTATAGATTATTATGAATTGGTGGTTCTTGTCAAAATCTATTTCAATCATATTTTTTTTTTTAATGTACAAAATGATTTAAACCTTGAACTAATAATGATTGTATAAGAATAAAAAAATATTTATGTGGTTTTTTTAGAGCATAAAAACAACTTTATCTCAATACCACTCTCAAGGCTTATTTGCACCGAATAGGGCATCCAATCCAGAAGGCATTTTACAATCCCGGGATTTCAAGGTTGACAATTTTTCAATCCCGTAATTTCCTATAAGGCATTTTAATTGTTTAATAGCAAATAAAAAATATATTATATTTTAATAGAAAAAAAAATTTAAGATTATATCGTGCTCTATTCCGTACGGTATACTAAAGAAGAAATTTCAAATTATCACTCGACAAATAACATAGTATTAATTTGGCACTCAAAAATATTTAACAGGCATGAATAATCTAACAACTTGACATACAAGTCATTCTTTATGATCAATTCTATGGAAAATTCAGTTCCATTTATTTTATATTATTTTTAAAAATAAAAATGTGTCTTCGCACTTAGGATTTTTCAAATATTGATGACTTTTACACCATGCCATCGACAGGAAAAACAACAAAAGGTTATAAAATATTATCTGTCAAATAAATTATATTTAAATTATAAAATAGAATGTTTGGTACATATACGTAATTTTATATTATTCAAGCCAGAACCGGTTTTGCTCAATGCAAGCCTTTCAATTAATGCAATGCAAAACTAACCTTGCCTTAAGTGACGGTCAACACTTGAAAAATATTAAAAAAATCTCATTAACATGGCGATTTTAGGTTTCAACGTTGATTAAATAATCATTTTACTGTCATATTTTAAATAAAAAAAACAACTAATTTAATGGCTTTGTAAAAACTAACATTTTATATTTTATATAAATACACAAATACCGGTTTATGTATTCGTCCGGTATTGCAGTCCCTAGATGTTAAAATCTAAACATACTAGATTTTTTTATAAAAATACCAAGTCCGGTCTCTGCCCTTTACTCAAGTCTTAATATCACTCTTGCTATACGAAAATAAGCCGAAGAGTTTTTTTTTTTAATATTACATAAGATCGAATATGATTTGAAATAAATTAATCTTATTTTAAGCGAGCTAATCATTGATTGTTGCCTCGTGGCTAATTCACGAGTCTGAAATATATTTTTGAAAAATATATTCCATACCTAACCTCGGAGTTTGCCCGAGTCATTTTATACAGTCCGAGTTGCGAAGAAACTTAAAGGCCAAACCAGAACTTGGCAGACCTCTACCAGACGTGGTGTTACAAGACCTACGAATGCTGGAAGTTAAAGATTAACGTATGATTAGCGTCTAGAAGACGGGAAGTAAATCGTCCAATGTTCACCTTGGAATTGTAAATAAGCAGACAAAAAAGAATTCTGAGATAATATTATCCATTAATAAAATCATATACTAATTTTCTATTCAGATTTCGGTTGAAGCGTGTTTATTGTTAAGTTATCAGTTTTTTTTTTTTAATGGAAATCAAGTTGTTTTAATTCATATCAAAGAAAATTTCCGCGAATTAAATTATGCTAAGCTGAATAGCATTAATTATTACCACCATAAATTAATATTGTGATCAATTATTATTTATAAAATTTTCCGGATATACTATTGAAAACCTACTCGTTCAATGCGGACGAAAGTGTTAAAATATGACAGCAAAACGAGGGAGATCATAAATTATTTTAACGAAATATTTAACTTATTTTGAATGAACAAGTCAGCTTTCTAATTCTTTTAATTCTTAATAATTAAATTCTCACTCAGTCAATCGCAAATTTCAATTGTTGAAACATTATACGAATCCAGATGTTTTGTCACTAATCTGTGTGATAGAATGCCTGAAGATTCCGAAAGGCGAAACCACATCAAACGAAAAACTATATTTTTTATCAACATACTGATTTTGGAATGCGTGATTTTTTGCTTTGATTCTATCAGATCTGTTAACATATATTATGATATCGACTGACAGTGCTTGATGAAATTTCAATATCAAATTCGAACTGTCGCTGCTTGTACGATTTCACACGTTTTTTCTCTGACGGCACGGGTTTTACTTTTAGGCATCTTTAGACATTCTATCTTAGATAAAAACATGTGGAATCGTACAAAGTTTCTTCTTTTCAAATTTTATATTGAAATTCCACTACGCACCTTCAGTCGATTTTTTAAAATATGTCTACCGATCAATTAAAAAAACTCAAAAAATTACTCATTCTAAAATCATAAAGTTAACATACATTATTACTTTTCCGATTACATTTGTATGATAGATTTCTTAAGCACGTCAAATAGCAACGTCAGTCAGTCATAATGTAATGTTAATAAAACTTTTTTCTCTCGTTTGAATATCATTAGAATCCAATCAAAAGTTAAAAAAACGAGCTTACATATCTACCGAGCTCTTAGTGCCTTCCTGTTCCTTTTTTGAATTAGAGCTTATATAACTCAATTCTCGTTCTGTCAAAATGACGTAAGCTACAAACGAAATTAGCGAAATAAATATTTAAAGCTATTTTTTTAAGCTTAAAGAATGGAGGACTGTCAAATTTGAGACAAGAAAAAATATCTTACGACCATTATTGGTTTTTCTTCAAACAACATATCAAATTGATCCTTGATTTGGTAAATAAATCAAAACCATTAAAAATAAACAAAGGTAATTATTTTAAATAATTGTGTTAAAGAAATAATGAACACTTGAAAAAAAAATACGATATCGACTGATTTTTTTTAAATAATAAAAACACATTTGTTTTACTAATTTCCAAAACATGTTTTTTGATCAGGACCGGTTTCGCTCGTCTCGAGCATTATCAACTGCATTGAGAGCTCTGAACAATCACAGCTCTTAATCGATTACTGATTTACATTAAATTTGTTTGAAAGTTTCGACAATTAAAATTTAATTTTTGACATCGACTGAATGTGCTTGATGAAATTTGAATATCAAATTTGAATTGTTGAAAATTTATTCGCCTCCGCATGTTATGCCACGATCTGAGTTTCGCCTTTCGTTATCTTCAGACATTCTACCACGCGTATTCAACATCAAA
The DNA here is from genome assembly GCA_028555115.1 of Himalopsyche japonica. NCBI lineage: Eukaryota > Metazoa > Arthropoda > Insecta > Trichoptera > Rhyacophilidae > Himalopsyche > Himalopsyche japonica. The sequence continues at coordinate 254,351 of JAHFWJ010000104.1, forward strand.
CAAACATCAGGTTTTATACAAGAAGAATTAATTACATAGGAAAAACAAACAGTCACACAAAGTCAGTTCTGTTGCAACCTTGCATGATAGAATGCCTAATGATACCGAAAGACGAAATCCGGCTCGATAGTGACAAAAAATGTGGAATCGTACAAATTTCCAACAATTCTATTTCAATTTAAATTTAATATATCTCCACAGTTTATTATTCTTCATAAACTTTAGTATTAACATATTTAATACTTTGACTTTGAATTTTATCTGTGTAGATTTCAAGCTGTCAGCTTCTACTGTGGTGATATTAAATTTAAATTTATCAAACAATAAATTTGTATTAATTTCAACTGCAAACAATTTTTAACATATACAACGAATTAACCTCTTATCAGCTGAATTAGATAACACGAAAATGATTCAGTAATTTTAATTATAAATAAGTCAACGTTCGAAGTTCAGATCAATTAACTGATTCAGATCAATCAATTGAAATCAGAGTTTCAGACTCACTGATTCGAATCCGTCAACGAACACCGTTTTTTTTTCAATCAAAATATTTAATGTCTAATAACGAGGGCTGTGGAGTAATTAAAAAAAACGAATCCGACTAAAAAAATGATCGAAAACATAACTCCGATATTGACCAAAAACGTTAAATTATTATCAAAAAACATTAATTATTTATGTGGATTAAATTAAAGATCAACAATCAATAGATACAGACATTTTTTAAAATCGTCCAATTGTAGAAGTTGTCGGAATCTCTCAGCTCTGCTAAAATCCTCTAGTACTACCTCATCATAAAAAAAGCTGTTAATTAACCAATACAGGAAGTCTTTGACCAATGACCAAAAAAATTGCCGTTTTTTTGAAGTTATTGTAAAATAAAAAACGATGGCTTCATTATATTTTTTTTTTTTGTATATTTGTAAACAAAATATATCTGCATATATTTTTACATCATATGGTGTAAATAACAAAGTATTCAGTTCTAGAAATATGACTATTTCGGCTTACCATCGTCAAAACAATGGTAAAAGTAAATTTAAGCTATGATTTATATACTTCTTAAGAAGAGATAGACGAAACATTTTCTAACTTATTAAAGCACCTCAACTTTTATACATATAAACGAAATATTTAATCTGTTTATTGTTAAGAATTTTTTCTTTAAAATAAACCACCATAAACAGTAATATTGATAAATGTTTAAAATACAGGTATTAAAATTAAATTAATAAACATAATTACGAAAGTTCTGCCAAGTTGGTGCCAATTTAATTATTAAATTGTTATTGATCAAATCGGAATTTAATTGGTAGGTTTCCATTCAACGATGGTGAAAGAATACCAGTGTGTTTTAGTTCTACAAAAACTCATACTTAACATCAACTATATATCTTATAAGTTTTGTAGAATTGAAATACATTGCTATTCTTTCACAGTGTAATAAAATAGTATTTTATTGGTACGAAATTCAAAACAATATGTCTAAAATATTGTAAGGTAAAACATCGATCAATCGATGAAGTGGACAATTGAAAATTCGATCTCGTACACCTCTGTATTGGGTCGAAAAGCAACGAATGAATTAGGTTTCTACAGACACTACTATATGAAAGACTGAAGGTCTACCGCCTTATACTAATTAATTTAGTTAAATATATTTTTTTTGTATTTTTACCGAATTATAATGGAGTTCTACAAAGTTAATGACGATTCAATGATTATAAAAAAATGTCGCTGATTTTCCAACAAACGCACAATTTTCTATTTCTAAAAACTTTCACTAAATAATGTTCTGTATTCAGTCATTTAACAATGACTTTTTACCAACGCCGAGAACAAACGATCACTGAATTGAAATCTAACCACCCATTCGTGACGGCTCCCGAACAACAAATGAAACTCAATCAAAATATTTGTTCCAGTTCATATATGATTAAGTGACTCACGCTATATCAATTTAAAAATAAACAAATATTCCACTTCACAAGTGCCAACACTGAAAATATTGTAACTAATTCCAATTTTGAAATTTTACCCAATTAAAAGATAAATAATCTGTGTTCATAGATGTTGTATGTCGATGCCGTTGCACTCGATTCCGCGGCGCGAAATGTATTAGATTGTTTTGAATTTCGAACCGGAGCTCGCGTGCGAAATGGCGCTAGGTAAAACATCTCGACCGAGACTTCGTGAAGCTTCGTTGTGCTTTCGGACTATTTCGGCTTAAATCGAACTCGAATGATTTGAAATGTTGGGATTCGATTCTAGTTCGATTGTCGCATTGTATCATTTCTCAACCAATCTTTATAACGTTTTCTAACGTTCATATTTGAATTCATTATAAAAAGATCAACTTTTTTTATAAATAAACAATATGGCTCTATATTTAGATAGTTTATACAGAAATCCAATTCGATATATTGTTGAATTGGTTACCATATTTTAACACCACTATTGCAAAGCAAAATTAATGTATTAATTGTTCCTAGGACACGCTGTAAATTTACAGGTGTTGAGGTACATTTGAGTATTTTTTGAAGGATCTGAAATGTAAAGCGCTTTTTTAACAACCAAAAAAATTTAATTGAAAAATATTCAAATAATTCAAGGCGTCATATGAAAATCCTAGCACCGGTTCACGCTAAAAATGGGGATATCATTCCTGTTGACACTTAAATGACATTTCTGGATAGAGGCGATTGTTTTCTTAATGATTAATCTTTGCATCAATTTTGTTGCTTTTTTATTCATGATTGAGTTTTTATTTTTCAATTAGTCGTTGTATGAAGACAATATTAAGTCTTATTTACAATATTTTATATAATCAAACGGTTTCACTTTTCACGAGCATTATCAAATAATGTACTTTCTCAATAAACTTTTACTATATTAAAAAAGATTACCCAAACTGTTCGCCGCGTCGCCCCAGAGCTATAGAATAGGCTGTTCTATTGGGGTGCCGTGAAAATTTTCCTTTACAAAATATTGGTAATATTTTTACTTTATAAAATGTAAGGTAACACAAGTTTTACATGATAAAACCAATGATTTGACTAGGGCACTGCAAAAAAGTTTTGATATTTAAAGGACGCCGGAAACCGAAAAAGTTTTGAAGCCCCTGCTGTAAAACATAAAATTGGAAAAAAAAGACTTGCATTGTGTTTTAATATTGCAATATAGGGTTTTTTGGTTCTGTCCGTTGATGGCATAATGCCAAAATTTATATACATATAGAAAATATTTGAAAAAAATTAGGCGTCAGGTTATATTGTTATTTTTTATTATGTAATGGAGCGCTTCAAATTAAATATGAATTTAATTTACACTTTTTACATTTTTATTTTATGGCAAGAAAGTTACTAAGCCGTAACATGTATTGGTGGATACTTATACCAACCATAAATAATGTAATAAATTATATTTTACCTAACAACTTACGCAACAAGTTCTTTTTTTGAAATTTTTTTACCGTATGGATTGTCTAGGTTTTTTAATGTCATATTTAGTTACTACACACTGTCGTCAGATGACCGGATTATTTATAATTTACTAGAGTGCAACTGTCAGATATGCATTTTTATGGTTTGCTCACCAATATCAAAACGGGAAAACCCAGTTAATGTGCAGATTAAATCTGCTAATTACGTGATAATAATATGGTATCAAAATAGAATTTCATTATTGTAGCACATTTATAACAATTTATTTGATAATCGAGTATTTGATTGTCAAATATTTATTTATATATACGAGGATAATTTTGCTAAGCACTTACTGTATTAATTATGATGTTGTTTTTGAGTCGGAAAACGTTTGTATAAATTCTTTTCTATTTCGTAATGTTTTATATATATTTACAGGGGGTGGTCGGTTAACGAACAGTTCGGACTGCGAACAAATCGGATAACGAACACTATCATGAAATATTTTAAGACACGTATTCGGATAACGAACCAAAACGATCTTTCTAATCCACTTATTCTTTCTGTAAAACTCGGTTGATCGGTTAACGAGCAATTCTGATAACGAGCATAGTCTTGGGAGAGACGAGTTTCTTTAATCGATCATCCACTGTATATAAAAAAAAACACATATTTTGTTTTATATGAATTAATTTATTACGGAAAAATAATATTTATATTTAACCACGTCACTGGTTCCCTATTCATGTTGTACAATAAAAGACATATTGAATTTCTTAACAAATAATATTTTAATCAATCTGTTTGTCTTAAGCTCCCATAACTCGTAAAATCAATCAAATTTGAAAAAAACTATTTCATTGATTGTACAATTTCGATCAATATGCGCTCAACAACAATTGTGATAACCACGGTACATCATTGCTCGGCAGTTAAATGGTTAACAAAATGATTTCTATTCCGAAAATCAAAAATATAATGTTCATAATGTTCCTTGTATTATAAAATAGCCTTTCAATAAAATTAATATTAATTTATAATGGCAACTTTTTACTTGATAAAAGATATAGTCTAATTTTGCAGTGATTTTTAGAGAGTTTTTATAAATATTTTATTGCTTACGTAAATAAAATGTTATTTTAAATAATATGGACAAATGATTGTTCTAGACTGTTTTTAATTTTAAGCAATTAAACATACGCTCTATCGCTTTTAATCACAAACATTTTTTTAAATTTCAAAGCCATTTCAATAACAAATATCTGAAAACATTGCATTAACTCTTCATTCTAAGAAATCAGTTGTTGTAATATTATGATACTCCGTATCTAATAAATATGTGGGCCGTGCAGTGGATTTCTGTTGAGGCCTCCAGTGCGCGCCTCTTGTGATTACAGCAGCGACTCCCAACCTTTATACCACTACGTTTCCATAAAAAAATCGACACCTATCCAATTTTTATTTTTTAAAAGATAAAATAATATTAACACGTCTTCAATTATCATAACTTTAACACGGTGAAAAAACAGCAATGTATTTTAGTCTTACAAAATTTACAAGGTAAATTAATGATAGTTATTTCGGCTCGTTTAATGAACAAACAAATATAAATCCATCGCCACTTCTCAGCCCATTACGAAAGGCTAACGCAATTTTTAAATAAATATACTTTATGATATCGAGTGTAGGTGATTGATGGAATTTCAATATTAAATTTGAATTGTTAAAACTTTGTACGATTCCACATGTTTTGTCACTAACGTCAGTTATGTTGCATCCGTGTGATAGAATGCCTGAAGATGCCGAAAGGCAAAGCCCGGGTCGTGTGGAATGAAATGAGGAATCGTACAAAGTTGTAACAATTTAAATTAAACAAATATAAATAAAAATATATTAATTCTTTTCATCGTGTTATAATGGAGATCTACTAAGTAAATGTCGATTCAATAAATTAATCGTAACTTTATTACAAAAAAATAAATCTGAAAACAACAATCGACATAATAATAACAAGGTTTTGCTGCTTTAAAATATGAAGTTTTATTTATGTGTTAGTGGTGTGAATATTATTTATTAATTAAAAAGTCTGGCGCCTCACAGGTTGGAAATAGCTGGCTTATGGGGTAATACATTGATGGCAACCTTTCACTTGGCTCAGAATTTTTTCATACAAACTTATAACGACAACCAAATTGTTGCGGGTCATTGCATAATATGCAATATGAACGTTAATTTCACGAATGCTATACAACTGCTTAATATTATGTACGGCATAAAATAAATATCAACGTTTCACCAAACAGTTTTCATGGGACCGCAGTGTGCAATTTATTAATTACTCTATTATCTATATCAGTGGCTTTCAAACTTTGTCGACTTACGGAACCCTTAGAATTATACTTTTTTTCACGGAATCTCTTTCAATCCCTAGAAAAATATATCTTTAAATAATATTCAAGACAAATCAATATGCTATATTTACTTTTTGTAAAGATAATTAAATAAAATTACTGTTTTTTGTACTAGAAAAAGTTCGAGCATAATGTCGCGAATTTTAATTTTGACTCACGGAACACAGCTTGGAGACCACTGGTCTATAAAAATTTATATGATTGTTTCATATAAAAAATATATTTTTCAATAAAACCCATATCATATATTTGTTACTCTTTCTGTGAGTACCCTTTTTATACTTTTCCTAACAACGTTTGATCGACCTTGTCAAAAAAGTCACGTTTACTTTCTTAAAATTCATAAACAATATTGTTTTTAAATTTAATATAATTAATTAATTAAAAAGTATTTACTACCTGTGGTTCTCACGTGAAATCTCACTGTGGCCGCATTATAAACATCAGCTGTCATATGGAAATTTCTTGTAGCCGCACCAAATGTGATAAAAATAGTTAATAAAATAGTGCATTACCCTGAATGATCTTTCACAATATACAGTTGTAGGTAAAATCGACAAAATTTTTGAACAGCTTTATTATTAAAACGGTTCTTTACTTAAACTCAACAGTCAGGTTAATTCAATCAATTTTCAAATAATAATAACTTTACAAGTTCATTTGTAAAAACACATTTTTTTAAATATGAATATTTACTATAAAACTGTTGCTGGCCACAGCAAAATCATTTGGTATTCACTTTTATTTATTAGTCACTAATAAACACGGAAATAAGATCGCACGTTACTGTTGTTTTGATACGGCTGCTGGCAAAAACGAAAGATGAAACATACATTATGATTCATAATAGTGAAACAGTATGTATTATGAAAAAGTTAATTATCATTTGTATGGTAGAGGGGAAACTACAGAGTTGGGTCATGCGGGTTAATTTATATGAAATGCGCGACGGTAGAGGTCTGATGGATACGCAACAGGGATTTTAATACCGGTATTACTGAGGCCGACATTTTCAATATTGAAATACCGGTATTGCGTACAAGAGAATGTTCTTTTCAAATCAAATTTTCACGCAGATCCGGTCCAAATTAATCGTTAGAATGAAATGAATTTCCTTGTTAACTTTCTTACATATTTAAGATGAATGCATGTGTATCTGTGTATGAGTATAGAATGTGGGGGTGTAAATATAGTGTGGAGTTATAGTCGTGAAAAACGAGTGATGACGACTATTTCGATTGCACGATTTTGAAGAATAACTCAATGAACAATTTTCCCGATCGGTTGGTTGATCTTTAACTTAATGCATTAGATAAGTAAGTTTAGAAAAAAAACGGACAAAAATAAACTTTTTTTTAGTTGGAGTCGTGATTATTTTAACAACTCCACAGCCCTGGTAAATATAATATAATTTTTATGCGTGTAGTGTCCATGTGAACCGGATTTGCTGTGGATTACTCAGCTCTGCAACGACTTACGTCTGTCAGCAACGGAAGAACAAATATACAAGAAATAAACCAATATATAAAATAACAAAAAGACTTTAATAACACTGTTTCTAACGCATTTAGATCTTAGCTATACATGAAATTTATATTATGCATTTATGAATATAAGACTCTCAGGCGGTCAAAATTCTCAGCGCGGCCCTGAATTCGTATTTCAATCTGAATAATATACATTATGTGATCGATTAACGAGGATCTGTTCCAAGACTATGTTCGTCATTCGAATTGTTCGTTGACCGATCAACCGAATTTTACAGATAGAATAAGTGCATTAGAAAGATTGTTTTATTTTGTTATCCGAATATGTGTGCGTTGTCAGAACACAAAAATCTTTCGTAATAGTCTTCGTTGTCCGATTTCTTCAAAGTCCGAACTATTCGTTTACAGATCACTTATTTTAATTACAAAATCCGGCAACATTTTTGCAATTGCGAGTAAGAACGTAAAAACTCTTTTATATCTGAAACGTTTAATATTTCAGCAATCTGAATTATTTCGTTTTATTGTTTTATACCACGTTACTCAATATTGCACGAAGTCTGTAAAAATGTATTTCAAAATACATTATATTTGTATGCAATGTGTATTGTGAGGCATTAATAATGTTCTTTTTACGTAAACCGAAGGAAACATTGCGTACAAGTGTACAGTAAGCATACAAACAGGCCCAGATCTATGAATGGGCAAACTTGGCATTTGTGTAAGGCGGTAAAAATTGATACTGGCTGAACCACGTGAAACATATTCTAACACTGAATACTTAATGGCTTAACAAACATGATAATTTAGTGTGGTAGAATCGATGGGAAATTTCTACTACAGGCAGACGTTTGTTTAATGCTGTAACGTTTAATGCTGGATCATTTATGATTTTTGGAGACCGCTGTATTGCCATTTTAACATTTAAATTAATCACTTTTAAGGTGTTAACTGTCACTTCTTGATGGAAAGGCATGATATTTTAAATAATAAAAATATATTTTTAGTACTTGTTTCCACATTTTTTTTTATACTTATGGTTTCGCTCATCATGAGCATTGATATCAGTTGGTAATGCTCGTGATGAGCGAAACCAGTCCTGATCAAAAAATATATTGTGGAAATAAGTATTAAAAATGTGTTTTTATTATTTAAAAATTTTAATCAATGGCTGGGTCATTTTTTTCCACTATTTTCAATGCATCGTAAATTTCATTTTTAAATAGAATCTCCTTCGTCTAGTATATTAGGACCCAAGAGGTGATTGATTTTCTCTTGTCCATTAGAATAGTCCAGCAGTCGAAGTCACTCGTTTTACACGACTCCATAGCCCTGATATTGTATATCATCCCCTCAAATGATCCACAAACGTACGCCCAACAGAAAGTAAACTCGACTAAATAAAATGCGCAAATTCACTTTATATATTTTTATTAATTCGACATATTAATTTTACATATGTAATAAAATATGAAATTCTGGATGTATTCTAATTGTATTACTCTTTTTAACAGGTAACTTAATATTAAGGCACTCAAATCTATAATTTGATACTATTTTCAGACACAATAGTTTATGACATTAATTAACAATAAACAATAAACTTGCAGGCACTTCTGTTAGTTTTAGTTAGTTCTGATTTTGTTAATTGATTTCCAAAAAAATATTCTTATTTATCAGCAAATAGTTTGTTCATTAACCATAACATAAATCAGAATGGAAATTAATAACCTTTAATTGACTAGCCCAATCAAATAATTGTCATTAATTGTAATTAATGAGAGTACACAACAGAGTATACAACAGTGAAATAAACTTTCAAATTTTTAAAAAAATTGGAATAGCTTTTTCTTAATTTAAAATGGTATTGTGCTGCCATCTGTCATTTCTTAGCAGAAACGCATTGTATTTTTATATTTACAATGATCATGACTGGGTTTGTGTGTATTAATTTTTATATTTATAATATCAAATAGAGAAATCTATCATCTTTGGCACAAAATCGTTTAGTCATTATGAAATATAATACATAGCATTAAAATACGGTCCATGTTTCAAACACATTTGAACGCATTTAAGCAAATATTCTTAAAATTTAATTTAATGTTAATAAAGATAAAAAAGCAGTTGTGTTGAAATATTATTTAAGGTTATGTTGTAATCATGTTTCGGCGAAATGGATCAACGATGAGGAAACATGTTAATAATTACAGTTTGCTTGAATAACCTTCTAACAGAAATTTGGCAATTGCTCCACCAGAGCTTAAAATAAATCTTTGTGACACATTAATAAAAATAGTCTAAAAAGATTATCTTATATTAGTATTTTTGTATTTTCATTCATTTATGAACTAATAACTCGTAACGCTAAATACAACTATCGAGGATTATAAAAATAGCAAATTTTGCCTTAAAAACAAAACCACAAATTAAACACTCTATTATCATTGTTCTTTCGTCTTAAAGTAATATAACGATCACTTTAATTGATTAGTTTTATTAAAAACATTTAAATTTCTTTACACTTAAACTATAATAATATCAGGAAAATCAAACAATCTCCTATAGCCTCAATTAATATATATTTTTTTATTGTTTATGGTTAGTGAAATGGTTTACAGTGACATCTATGTATGAAACAAACACTATTTTTATACCATCAAACTAATTGACATTTCTTTTTAAAACATTTCAGTTCATCAAAGCATTTGTTGTTAAGCAATTCCACTAAACTTTTACTGCAAAGAACAAATATTTCGCCAGTGCTTAATTAAGCATGTATCATTACAATTCATTAATTTTTTTAACCAAAATGCGTTATTTAATATTAATCAATATATTACTCAAATGCTACAAAAACAGAAATATATTAATGTCGCCAAAACGTAATTTAATAAATTTAATCTTTCATGGAGATTCAAAAGAAAAATGAACTAACAATATTAATTTATTCTGAATTTTAATAGATTTTAATAAATTTAGTTAAAAAATATATATTTTAGATCAAAAATAGTGAAATTTTATGATATGACAAAAAGCAAGCTATTTTTTTGAATCAAAAAAATGTTTGTGAATAAAGTAATTAGCATTCCCTTTTTCATCCATAGATGTCCAACTCCAAACTATTTCGCTGATCCCATAACAAACATTCTCCTTCAAATTTTTGCCATCTGGTGGGACTTTTTTAAGCTTCAAATAACTAAGCACCAATTAAAATGGGATATGTCAGCTCTATTTTCGTTGGTAAATTTTGAAAGTATACTCTGAAAATAGATTTATCTAAAAAATACAAATTATAACTTCCATAAATAAAATATATAATTTGACTCAAAACAAAAAGTTAAAATAATTTTATATGCAGACATAACATAATCGAATGTCAAATTCAAGTCAATATTTTAATAATCGAATGGTTCGATAAGTTAATTTTCGTTTCTAACCGAACCAAAAGATGGCACTAATAGTCGTAAATGAAAATGTAAAAAACATTATTTATCACCGAGTGCTCCTTTATTTGCGCACACAAAATTACTACTAAAAATGTTATTTTTTTAGTCCAAGCATGTTAAATGCAGTATATGCGAAAAACCCCAGTCATTTTTTGCAAAAGAAAAATTGTTTTCATTTATTTTTAACCTTACTAAACACATCAAACCAAGCGTGATTTTTTATAGTTGCACCAGTATGATGTGCTTAATAATATGCATTGATAATAATTTTACCAAAACAGAGAGAAAAAAATCCTAAAAACCGATTGCAGGACTCAACAGAGTTTTCGCGTATACCGGAATGGCCAATAAATTGATCTAGTAGGTGTCAAAGGATTTATCAATACCATATAGTACTTAAATATGTAAGATCAAATTATACATTACGAATGATAAGTGTTGCCAGCTAAAAACTATTTTCATTTTTCTCCTGATAAGGATTTCCTGTAACATGTAAAGTTTTCAATGCCATGTTGTTTATTACAGCAAATCAACTAAGTCATTTTAAACAGTTCGTATTTTCTTATAACTACCAATTATTGCTTTATGTCATTGCAGGTAAATGTACTAAAATTAAAACGCTTTGGTCTAATCTAACGATGTTCTTGATAGTCCTATTGTTGTTCAGGGTTTGTCTTGGCAAATCCGTAAGAGTTCCATGCTTCGATGTGATCCAAATGCTGCTGTACAACTGGGAACCATTCAGCTCCTGAATAATCAATCGCTGGTAAGCTGCCACCATAGTTTGCAGGAAGGTGGCTTGGATTCAGATGCTTGTGAAGAGATGCCATCTTTGATCCGTGGAAGTGCATCTGTAAACAAAAGAATATAAGTAATTTCCTCAACAGTAATGCAAAAAAGAACGATAGTCTAATATGCCATTTGGGGCTCCAAGTGTTCCTTTTATATTCATTTAACTGTTTTAGCCAAACAAAAAATTAACAAAATGGCAACATTTCACTAACAAATTCGAACTATTAAAACTTTGTACGATTCCAGATGTTTTGTCACCCGGGTTTCGCCTTTTGACATCTTTAGGCATTCTATCACACAGATGCAACAAAGCAGTCGATATCATAAATGGCATCACTAATATTAGTGTTAATATGTTTTGTCATTTTAATTTAACTATTAGTAAAAAACATTTAGTATACAATTTTAATGATTGAATTGGAATTTACTATGTAGAACATATAACAGATCTGAGCGATCCTCAGTGAAGTCTATATTTCCCCATATACTATACCCACACATACATATACAAAATATTAAGAAGCCAACCGAGGAAAGTCATTTCTGTAATACTGAGATAGACTATGTGCATAGTTTTAACAATTCAAATTTGATATTGAAATTCCATAAAGTATCCTCAGTTGAAATTGTAAATTATATCAAAAATAATGATATGGAATAGTTAATAATGTGTGAAACATATTTCTTACCCTATTTCTCAATTTCGCGTTGACGAAAGGCTTGAAGAACTGCCAGACAATGTTGAATAAGAATGATTCCTTAACGAAGTGGACTTCTTTTAATCTGAGGGGCATGGCTTCTTGAATGAAAGTTATGAGCTTCTTCGAAAAAGATGGGGAAAAGCTCGTTGCCTGTGAATAAAAATAAAGCATTAACAACGACATATATCATCTCAACTCATTCCCTGCTGAGCTACATAAAGAATATTCCATCACTGTATATTTAACATATATCAAAAACTGATTCAGCAGTACTATTGTTAGCCAAATTTTATTTATTGAAGCTATCAGAAAATCAGACTATATTTTAATACTTGATTGAGGTCTTGCATAAGATAATATAATCATAAGAATAAATACTAAGATCCAAAGTTTATCTATTGTAAATAATAATGATGCATTTATCAATTTTTTCTTTATTTTCATAATGTATTTGCTTATTGCGAGCATTATCATTTGAAGCAAAATGGATCATTGAATCATTGGATCATTGAATATACATTTTATGGAAATATTACTCCAATTGTGTTGTTATTATAAAATGACAGAAAAAAATGACAGCTAAGACACCAAAGAATGACAGCTAGTTTTTAACTTTGGAAAGCCAAGAAATTGAAGAATGACAGCTAGTTTTTAACTTTGGACACCAAAGAATAACAGCTAACACTATACAAGTTATTCATTTAATGTCTAAATATTGTATTTTGGTTGTGCCAAAAATATTATCAAATTGTATTTGTATTTGTTTGACAAATTTTATTGAATATTTTCTCGTATATAATTGATGAATCTGTCGTTCAAATAGGAATTGAGGTTATGTTACAAACTGTAATGAAATAAATGTATAGCAAGACAAAATGAGCAATACTATTTCCACAATTTTATGGTACAAAGAGCAGAACCGGTTTTGCTCATCACAAGCATTATCAACTATCTAAACATTCCACCTTAATTGATTGAATATATTGTCTTTTCAACAAAAAATAACATCAAAGTGAAGCTGCCTTAGTATTAATGACTTTTTCAAAAAATAAATGTTATTTAACGACTAATAAGAAGATTATATTATTTGAAGCTTAAAAAAATGTAGGATTAGAGTTTTACTGTCATTATGAAACATACCTGTGATCTACCCATTCCTTCAAAGTCCATCAGGACAACTACTCCTCGAACCTGGGTTTCTGGTTCCAGCATAGCGGCCTCGTGGATGAGATAAAATAGCCTAAAGATTTGGTCTGTGTTCACAGCTTTGGGGTCCCATGATCCTGTAAACGTATATCCAATATTGTAGACATAAAAATTACAAAATGTGCTATGCTAACATTTTGTGTGATACGACACGTCCAATACTATGCCATGGGGCATTTTTCAGACTGAAGAGATTAGAAATTCAAAAATGTATCAGGATAAAATTAAATGACTACTTTAGTTTACAACTCGTTCCCTGCTGAGATAAATAATGAATATTTAAAATCGAAATATTTCTTAAGTTAATTCGATAGGTTAGGCGCTTATGCAATGCTTCTACCCAACAGTTTTGACATTCTAAACCATAGCTGTGGAGACAGTCGTTAAAAATGAGCAACTCTGACTTCTTTTTTGATGAATATCTTTTTCTCCAAAATTGCGGGATTGTTTGGTTAATTTTTAATTTAATTCACACAAATAGGAATCGTAGAAAAAAAACCTCATAAAATTAAACATTTTTGTGTTGTAGTTGTATTGCTGGTTAATGTCTTTTCAGTCCGGCTATACACCCTTTCCTTGCCAAGGAACATAAAAGATATTGCAATACCGGATATTTCAAAAAATAATTTAATTAGTGTTTTTGTTAACCAAACTTATGGCATCAGGGAAAACCTAGTATGGCTCTATATTGTAATATGCTTTATGTATATAAATTTAAAAAATAATGTTTTTACCTCCAACGTTGACAATGAGAACTCTTCTACCCTTGTGGTCACGATTTTTGAGAATATTCACAATATTACTATTAAGAAGCGCATCTTTCTCGTGAATTGGCATTAATCCATCTAAAATATCTGCATGAGTTTTCTTAAATTCTGCTATTCTTCGCATCTGAAAGATAAAATTGCAAAATATTGATTTTCCAATTAAAAAACTATGAAATCGCATAAAAAGAAGCCATAAAAAAACCGCATATAAAAAGTCGCACATAACAATCGTATATTTATTGATTGAATTATTATTTACGTGGAACTCCATTTCGTTATCGTTTTTGATTTATTCGCCTCTTATTTTTAAATTTGCAATTCTTAAAAGCGTATAACTTCAAAAGCGCATAAAAATAATCCATACAAAAACCGCATATAAAAATCGCATATAACATATCGTATATTTATTGTTTGAATTGGTATTTATTAGGAAAAAATCCATTATAACACTGAAAAAACAGAAATGAATTTTAGATATTGCTACAAAATTTTACAGAACTAAAATACATTACTATTTTTTCACCGTGTTAAAACCGTATAACTTCGAAACAAATTTTAAAAATCGTACAAAAAAAGGATTGGCTGTATCTATTTTAATTTAAAATTTTTAATAAAATATTAATTATATTCATCAAATTGATTGTGTTTCCAAATTGGCACGATAGATGACAGTGTCCTACATATTAAATTTATCATCAACAGTGGAAAAAGTTATAAAGTCCACCCAATGCTCTTGATATTACAATCTGTCAATTTATTTAACTTTACTATGTTATAATGCTATTATATTATAAATATTTACTACATTGATAAGTAAAGTAGACTGTCTGCATATGTTTTCATATCTAGATTAAAAAGGGTCAAAGGTTATGTTACAGTTTAAAAAAACAATCTCAATATACATCAGACTCAACCGGATATTGATACATAGATAATGGTACGACTTTTTTTATACCTAGCAACAATCTAAAAATGTAACAAACTAGTTTTTTGTCATTCTTGGAAATTTAATTCTCATCAAATTATTTATTGTTAATTAAATCGTTACATATTTTCGGTAAGCTGACATAATTTCACACGTTTTACGATGAGCTATATAAAAAAATCCAGATGTAGTCGGAGTTAAACCAACTTGCTCGGTGCGGCATATATTCGGGGGCGGCGAAAATTAGTGAACAGAAAAAAATTATATATACTAATAAATAATTATATTATTATAATATGTCGTACATTGTCGAATATCCACGATTGGTTGATTTAAGTATTAAAAGCCGACATTAAAATTTTGTGTATATTTCGAAAATTGAAGCTTCAATTATTGCTTAAGATAAAAATTACTGTGAAAATATTTTTCACCTACAAGGCAAGTGACCCGTGACATTGATAACAATTACTTTTTGCTGAGGAATTCTAAATTAAGATTAAAGAAATTAAAAAAATTATAACAGGTTATAATTACAAAAAAAACAACATTTTTTAATAATTGCTGTGCTACTATGTAACACGTGCTTCGTTCGTTAAAGAATTATTTTCAGATTGTTATAAAAGATGTTCGTTTTTTACACGGTTCAATAATATATCAATTGTTTTTTTGCTTTATTTAACACGGATTAAAAAATGCCTTGAAGTGTTGTCTTTATATTATAAATACGTATAATAAACAATATGAATATTAAAAATACCATTTACCCTTTACAACAGCAAGGCATGCGCTACGTCCAAATTAAATTTAATTTAAATAAAAAAAACTATATAAATTTATTATTTTCTTCATGTACTTATCTATTTTGTTTAATTTATAAAAATATGTTTACGTATTTTTTGGTCATGAAATTTCGACATAACAATTTAGTTTGAAAGATGTTACTATCAAAAAATTATATGAATTTATTAATTGTAGCGCCATTTAAACGTCCTCCTGCGAACTTATTAACAAATGTGTTAGCATTGTGCGTCAGTTCTATTGTATGCGTGTGATAGAATGGCTAAAGATGCCGAAAAGCAAAATCCGGGTCGCTAGTGACAAAACATGTGGAATCGTACAAAGTTGTGACAATTCAAATTTAAATGTGTTATAGTTATGATTGTTATTTTTAACGAACATCTTTTTGACCTAGTGGTACATTGCTAGTTGATGATTGACGCGTGTAGCATTCTCGTTTTAAAGCATACACAAAACACGACCCAAGCGCGCGTGAGAGCACCTGTATATATAGCCGGCTATTTTTGTGGACTTTGAAAATGACAAAATGCAAGAAGCGAGTGTTATATGGATGACAAATGGCCGATGCCCCCATCGTGACTAATGAAATTATCGCCACGGCCAGTACATAAACAACAATTAATTATATGCACGTTCTGTGATAATTAATTCAACAAACACTCGAAGCTCATTTGCATTATCGACTATCAATCATAAAAAAAACATTAAAGCTATAAAAACGGTATCAAATAAACGCAGAAATAGAATAACTAACATTTCGTAAATTTTGCAGGAGAACCGGTACTTGTTAATTAGACAGTCGCAAGGAGAACCTCTGTTACAATATATGAAGCGATTTAGTCATTTTTAACGCATGCGCATTTACTCAACAATGGAATTGTACATGCAGATAAAATATGTCAACAGATTTAAAATGAAATGTTTAAGATATTTACCGATGGAATTTTTATGTCACATTTGAATTGATGAGTTAACTGCCTTTATTTAACGAGCAATTAAATCTCCTTGCGTATTCCTTGATATATCTCTTACGTGAAATTAGTTTAATAAGTCAATTTTTAGCTCATTTTGATCAAATAGCATTTTTACTAAAAGTGTTATAACTGTGTTAATTTTTAATGAATCAAATGAAACTTGCTGAGATGCATTAAAACCTAGTGTAATAAATTGTCAAAATTTCTCTCTGTGAAGAGCCACACGACAAAATTTACACGTGTGCCGAGTCTCACTTATTTTTTTGCTTTACAATGCAAACCCTTTAGAAGTTATTTTTTCTGTTGTCGGTATAGAGATTAAAACGTGTTTTACCATATCTCCAGACATTGTATTTTGTGGCTCTTGCAAAACTCTTGCTCAGAGTGGACTTCATTATGTATCACGGCTCCGAGTTCGACGTGTTAAAAAACACTCCGTGGAGTGGGAAATATGGAGCACAATAATAAATCGGGCGAAATTTTCCATTGCCAGCCCTGCTTTTATTATTATCGCGACAACAAAAAAACGGTTGAATGACTGTAGCGGTGGAAAAAACAAGCCACCTCAGATTATATACAAGAGGTTATCATTTCAAAACACAATCGTTAATTTTCTAAGCACTTTTCTGTCTAATGCGAGTCAATATTATATCCAAAGTGTACAATTGAATGTAAATATTTACCAAGTCGTTAATAGGGCAATGTCACCGGTTTTAAACAAGAAATCTGTATGAATTCAATACTGTTTCTAATTAATTCTGCTCGGTTTTACTTAAAGATTTGAATTAGTTAAATTGTGTACAATTCCACAAGTTTTGCTTGCCCGAGTTTCGTCTTTCGGCATCTTCGGTCATGCAATCACAGAAATTCAACAGAACTGATACAAAATTTCGAATTGTATCACGTAACTTCAGGTAACGTAATGTTAAAAATCTTTTTTGTTAGATATACTTATGAATCTTCTATAATCTTGTAAAGATACATATTTAAACAATATATAACTAACCATTTTGATAATTATTTCGAATTGTATCACTGTTGCTTTCAGGTAATTAATGTATTGTTAAAAATATTTTTCGTTATATAAACTTATGAGTTTAATGGATTGGATGCATTATAAAATAATATTTAGTAACGTCGTCAGCAAACATCATTCATTATTTTAAAGTGTGTAAATAATGGTTTATAAGAAAATGTCGTCTTTGACAGTTAACATCATTGAAATAACAAGTCGACTTCATACAAAAACAAAAAAGGCCAATAAAATATGAATGTTTAAAATAATCATGATGACAGTAGGGTATTGAAAATATATTGGCAGTGGCGTAGATGACAACAGTGGATCTCTTTAAATATAATATAATGCCACCAAAAGGACTATCGTTAACCGATAGTTCTATTATTGAAATAAAATTCCATAGTATTGCAATATTATTTTTTCTTGTATTATTGCAAATACACACAGTGACATCTACTTACAGTTAGTATGAATGAACAAAAAAAAAACCGATTCACGCGAAAATTACATGAATATATCGACATAACTAAACATGTAGCGTAGACGTGGCGAGGGCTGCCACAATATAATTGTGATTTTTGTGAAAAAAACTCAAATTTTTAATTAAATATAAAACACAAGTAAGATTTAAAATATAAAAAAATATGAAATAAATTATATAATTTTGTATTGGGCCAACCGTGGTAACTTATTTTTAAATCTTATAATTTTTAATCTAAAACTAAAAATACGGTATGTACGGTATCACCAATATGTAAATTAAAATATATCCAAAAGTTATTAAGGGTTCTAAAAATACGTTACACACAAAAATACTACATATTTATTTACTCGTTATATAAATGGCTTTATATGAAGGGCTACGGCTAAACCCAATATTACAATGGCCCCATATAATTTCGGACCGTGACTTAATAGATGTACGCCACTGTAATCGATGACAATACATCAGTAACCGAACTTTGTACCATGATCTTATGAATGGCATGTTTTTTTTATATCAATTTAAAATAAAAATAAAACTAATGACACGCGGTGTGCAGCATAGTTTGAAATTTCTTATAATCATATTATCGTGTCTTTTATTTAACAAAATAAAAGGAAATTGAACAATTTGTCAAATTGTCTGTAATGACCTATCTCACGTTTAAATCGGTTACAGTCCAGTAATCATCAAACTGCGGTCCGCGCACGGGATCCAGGTCTCCAAATATTTTCACCCAGCCCCAACTTTATTTTAAATATTTTTTTTAAAAACAAATTTAGGCTTGAAATAATTAATAGTTTTTTTTTGATAACTCACGATAACGCTTGATTTGAATTAATATACATATAATATTTGTTTCAACTATTCAAAATTGACATTAAAATTCCATCAATCAACTCCAGTCGATATCATAAATTAAAATAATAAATTTTTATTTCCCAAAATCTATCTTCCAGTTTCCAAAGACTATCTTCAGGTAGTGGACTCGGGGTGAATGAAGGTCTTAATTTATTGTTTGAGATAGCCTAACATTCGTATCTTGTAAATTTATTGAATATATGTATATAATTATTTAAAAAAATGGTTCGGAAAGAATAAAAGATTAAATAAGATTAAGTGTTGACCCGTTCCTTGCTAAGAAAAACAAAACTACCTCACATAAAAGACAATCAAATATCGAATATTTCAAAAATAATCCATTAATGTTGGGGTTAATTAAAACATGTTTTAGTATTTTTAATAATAAAACACATATTTTTAGTACCTATTTCCACAATATATTTTATTATCAGAATCGGTTTCGCTCATCGCGAGCATTATCAACTGATGAGCGATGTGCGAGACCGGTCCTGATTACAAAATATGTTGTGCAAATAAGTACTTAAAAATGCGTTTTTATTATTTAAAATATTATGCCTTTCCATAAAGAAGTGACAGTGAATACCTCAAAAGGAAAATTTCAGTACAAAAGTAAACTATACGAAATTTTAGACACTGTTACCTCACTTTTATTTTTATGTGCCAACTATCAACACACTGCAATTCGCTGTCTCAAAAGTTGTAACGTTGGTCACAGGCAGTAGTAGGTTAACATATAAACGAAGAGTGCAATGGGACTATTTACTTTTTACTGAACAGTTGACACGCCAGCAGATGGAGGGATAACGTTCAGGAAAAAATAGCAATGTATTTTAGTTCCACATAATTTTACTACTTCTAAATACATTGCTGTTTTTTCACCGTGTTATAATGTAGTTCTACCATGTAACTGCCTTTTCAATCAATAATATGTTCCATTCAACCTCCTCCGGCCCGTTTCTCTAAAAGTTTGATGACCGCTGCGGTTACACAATACGCTATCTTATGACGTAACGGTCTTGTTAATATGTATGCAATGATAAAATATTTCTGCACATATCGGAATTTTCCGATTCGCTTCTAACAGATAACAAAATATTGATACTGTAAGATTGTGACATTAAAACACTTAGAATTTTATTGTGCCTACTGTACTAAGAATTAATACTTTAGATTAGAAGTCAGAGATTTGAGATACTGTATTTTTTTAATATGTTATATCAGGCCTGGTTATGAAACGGCCCGACGCTATTTTTGTGAGGCTCTTTTGCATCGCTAACCCGTTCGCTATTGGACCGCGTAGAAGATAATCCAATTACAATACCAAATATTTAGAATAAAAATTTATAAGATATACAGTTGATAGCTATTTCGCCTTACGCCCTCTTCAGAGCTAAGTTTAAACATACATTTACTTATCTATATGTAGCTGTGTAGAAAGGTACACAATACATGTTCTCTTCAGTTCTAACAACCTAGTTTTTTATTGTGTTAATAAATTCTAAAATATAGCAAATGATTTCATATGCTTCTCAAGTGAGAGTTAATCTGTTTGTTTTTTAGAATAAAAGGAAATATTGAATAAGTATTTTACTGAGATGATTTATTAAAAAAATGAATTAACATTCCGTAAGGTTCTGAGAAGCGGTGACAGATTTATATCGGTAATCGACACTTATGACTAAGAGTTTCACTTATGAACACATTGTAATCAGCCGTCTTAACACTTGAGACGTCTGCAGTAAGTGAGATAAATTGAACAGTGTGTGATCGATCGGTTAACGATCAGTTCGGACTGCGAACAAATCGTACAACGAACACCATCATGAAAGATTTTTATGTTCTGACAACAAATACTTATTCGGATTACGAACTAAAACGATCTTTCTAATCCGCTTATTCTATGTCTAAAACTAGGTTGACAGTTTAGCGAATTATTCAGATAGCGTTATTAACATATTCTTGGGACGAATTATGTTCATTAAACAATCACAGTCACTAATTTATATTTCAATTCATTCTCATAATTCATAGCTCAATAAATTTGTATATTTTTATGATTAGGTTCTTACCATTGCTATAGCACTTTCTGGATAAAACTTGCAAGGTCTCAGGAATATGAGGAGAAATTCGTCATCGTCTCTGAAGAATAGTGTCTTGTCAGCATGCATCAGCTCCCGTAGGCGCTGAGTAGCTTCCTTCACTCTTTCAGGAGTTTCCCTCAGCTCAATCTCTGCAAGTGCGATGGTCCCAGAGCTGAGTGGGTCAGTCTCAATTCTGAAATCGCTTGCCACTGACATTTTGGACAATCCTGTAAGAAAAAAGAACAACAATTTTAATTTAAATTTTAAAACATCAAGTACATACGTTACAGAATATAGGGTCACTTTTGCAACATTATAAATACAAATTTGAATTGTTACAACAGTATACGATTCCATATGTTTTGTCACTAACGACCCGGGTTTCACCTTTCGGCATCTGCTATTTCGATAGAATTTGCATTCTATCGAACATTTTCCGAAAGGCGAAACCCGGGCTACAGCTTTGTACGATTTCACATGTTTTGTCACTAACTAACCGAATTCGGCCTTCGGCATCTTCTGGCATTCTATCACACGAATTTGCATTCTATCGAACATTTTCCGAAAGGCGAAACCCGGGTCGTTAGTGACTAAGCATATGGAAACGTACAAAGTTGTAACAATTCAAATTTGATATTAAAATTCCATCAAGCAACTTCAGTCGATATCATAAATTATAGAGAAAAAAAACAATTTATAAAATTATTATTTATGTATGTTTTTGTTAAATTGTAAAAAAATGTTGACAACAAATGTACTAGGGTGTTAGAACAGAAGAGATGATGTATTGTGTACGTTTTCTACACAGCTATATATAGATAAGTAAATGTACGTTTCAGTATGATTCTTATGAGGGCGTAGGTCGAAATAGCTATGAACTATTATATATACCTAACAAATTTTGTAGAACTAAAATATATTGCTATTTTTTACTCCGTTTTGAATAAACTTTTACGACAATTCAACTATATTTACATTGTTATTAAACTCTCTGATTCTGCCCTGATAATCTCTTAGCCTTCCTCTAAGCCATTATTGCTTTGTTATTCATTGATTTAAGCTGTTTTATAATGGATTTTACCAAGTAAATGACGATTAAATCAAAAAATTTAGTAGTGTTTCTAATATTAAATTTGTGTAGATTTCAGGAAAAATCGGGACTTATTTTATTTTAAATACATCAACAAAATAAAAGAACACCATATCAATATTCTTTCAAATTTCATTGCCATTATGTTAGATTAGTGTTATCGACGCGCGGGAATCATGGTCAAGTCAAGTGTTCGTTTGGGATTCAAACGGTTAAGAATTTACGCGAAGAAAGAGACATTTTATAACAATACACTTCAAAAATAAACGTTTATTTTGAACAATGAAAACAATGCTAAAAGTTTATTCCAACATTCATTTTAAAACGCTTTTTTTTAATAATAAAAACTTTTTACCCGACGAAATTTCCTTTTTTATACGCGCATATTATTCAACAAAAAATTTCCGTTATACAAAAAGCGATAAAAAATAAACTTTACTGTCAAAGTTAAGCAAAAAATGTATATGTAAATTAATGAATCTTTTGCTGTTTACTTCCACATGACAAAACTAACATTCAATATTTGTCATTAAAAATTATTGAATATAATGTCATTTGTTATTTATGTACAAACACGTGACATTTCGTAATGACGAATTATCTCATTGTCAAGTCGTAACAGAAAAACCTGTTTGACAATCACTATTGTTAATTTTTAAGCATAGTAAAAAGGTTTGTTGCAATTAGTATAGAAACTTGACATATACCGGCTTATGTCGAATGCAACGCATCTAATATTAATTTGGTTGACAGGCGTTTATATACAAAAATTACCACCAACAAAAACACATTATTTTATATTAAATTTAGTTGACCCGTCGCACGTTGCTGCGATCTCAGAGTAAGGAAATTCATGGAAACTCGTTATGATAATAAACAATTTAATTATTAATCGGTAGGCCAAAATATTTGCGAGAGTGTACTCAATAAATTTGTTAAGTTTCATATTGATCGGACGAATGGTGTAGTAATGCATAGAGGACAAACAGATAAACATACATTGATTTATATTTATATATATACTAATTCCACATTTTTTATATTATAAGGTCACGACTGGTTTCACTCATCGTGAGCATTATCTACTGATGTAATACAAATAAAAAACAATGTGTTTTATACAAAATATTAGTTAACAATTACCACGTATACAAAACCAACGGTTCAAAAACCACAAGTATTCTACAAAAATGTATCTAAATAAAGTTAAACAGTTTACAAATAAATCGCAAGTATTTTTTTAAATGAATTTGTTTTTAATAGTGTATTTTATGTGAAAATACATTTTTACTAGCATTTCAGTGAAATTACATTCCAGCGCATTCTCATCATATATTAGAACATATACCACGCTTCTTAGCGTATAGCGCAAGTCGATATTAAAATTATTTCCTAATTACTATATGTATATATGTGAATTCAAATAGAAAATATTAGAAGATATATTTTATATAGTTAAAAAAACAAACTTGATGGATTTTAGTCAGCTGAAAAAAATTAAATTACAATGTCGCAATGACCATTGCTTTTAAAAAGCTGCAAATTAAACTTCACACGAAGTTACGATCGTAGTGACCCGAAATTTCACTTTTTACAATATGGTCACATAATAACTAAGCAGAAAATGACTTTCACGTGTAACAGCAATCAAAATCAAATGCAATAAATTCTCGCCGCCATTTCTCCGGAAGTTTGCGGAGACCTGCGGCAAACAAAAGAGAAATAAACGATTGATTTATTCTGACAGTATTTTTTTTACCCTGTCATTTGACGTGAGTTATTTATAGATAAATTTATCATAGACAATATTGTTTTGATAAAGATGAAGTGCTGTGCTAAAAGAAGGTTTACGTTTATAATAAACATGCCTTTGACATTAATTGTTATGTCGATTCCAGTCCCAGAATGAATAATGCGATATTTTATTAATTAAATACGTTTGAATTGTTCAAATTTTATACGATTCTACATTTTTTGTCACTAACGATCCAGGTTTTGTCTTTAGGCATCTTCAGATATTCTATCACACGGGTTCAACAGAACTCACGTCAGTTCTCATTCAAATCAATTCTCAGTTCAAATTTGATATTTATACTACATCAAGCACCTTCAGTTGATATCATAAATTCGATTAGTTTTACATGCATTATAATCAGAACTATGGCTGTGTTTTTGCCGGAGTTATGGAATCGAGGTGCTACTGCCTGAGCTCTTCTTCTTCAGGTTTCTATCACACGGATGCAACAGAACTGACGTGATACGTCGTGAACTGTCAAGCCCTGATTATAATCATCATTAATTTCATCATAGATAATATAAAATATATGTGAAAGTATACGTTACTCATAGACAATGTTTAAACAATGATTCCGACGCGCGAAAATAGAAAATATTTGACACTATTTTCAATTTTGCCAACATAACAGTATTGTGAATAATTTACGATAGGTTTCGAATTTGATAAGCGTAACATATACAGTGATCGGCCAGTTAAGGGTATGTATTGGTTACTTTGATAGTTTGGTACAAGTTAGTACGAAGATTTCGTCGCAATATGGCAATCATAAGTTATTCAACAAATAATATTCAACCATATGTACTTGGACCAACTTTGATCCGTTGCATGTTTCAAGTAGAGAACAATAAATTAATGCTTATATCTGCCATTAAATTAATTTTGAAGATCAACGAAAAAGGAAACTATTTATAGAAAATATTATTTATGTGTTTTTGTTAAATTGTAAAAAAATATTGTATACGTCTGCGTGTTAACCAAATATTTTTTCAAAAATTACCAAGTCTCTCAAAAGGTTGCCGATCGCTGATTTTAATCGACACTTCATTATTTGACAACTTGTTTCGATTATAAAAAAACAAGTATTTCTTCCGCGATATAAAAGACATAAGAATCGATAATTTATTGTAATAAAAATTGATTACGGTGAGTTAATGACCGTGAATTTATTTTTGTATATTCTTATATCGATACAAAATATATAATTGATTAAATAATAAAAGAATCCTTCAAGTTCACAGATAACACATGTGTTTATAATACGCCAAAGTCTAAAATTATGAATACATTAAATATTTATTATTTATGTGTATCTGCGATGATG
Source organism: Himalopsyche japonica (assembly GCA_028555115.1). Lineage (NCBI taxonomy): Eukaryota > Metazoa > Arthropoda > Insecta > Trichoptera > Rhyacophilidae > Himalopsyche > Himalopsyche japonica. The sequence continues at coordinate 279,945 of JAHFWJ010000104.1, forward strand.
GTAGTAATTTTAATGGTCACACAAAATAATATTACGTTTAATTCGAGCAATATTTAACAACTTTTAAATTATTTTCATGGTCAGTATTATCAAAAAAGTTACACATACGTTACGGTATGCATAACAAGTAAAACAGGAATAATTAAATGCTCAAGTGTCGATGATTCCGTAAGGTATACGTGTGTCAAAAGCAACACCAAGTCAAGTCGGCCAATTATTAAGTTTTTCGCCGCCCTGGGATAAAAATATTTTTGTCGCCCTTAACCTTCTTATTGCTAAAGTATCGACTATACAAGACACAACTTTTAGTACCATTCCATGTTGATATATTGTTCAGATCAGGACCGGTTTCGCTAATCGCGAACATTATTATAACTGATGGGAGATAAATTACAAACGAGCCTATTTAATAAATGTTTCGTCAGTTGATAATGCTCACGATAAGCGAACGCGGTGCTGATCTATGTATTATAAAATTTTGTTAATACTGCTGAGGGTTTTTTTTTTGCAGTTTTGCACTTCAATTTAAACAAAAAACAGTCAAAATCGATTACCAACAGATTCATCTATACTTTGAAAAAAAATACCGCCAATGACGTTTCTGTAAATGAAGGTACCGGAAATAATAAACAAAACCGGTCAAAAGCGATAAAATCCAGGAAAACGATAAATCCGGGAATATTTCATATTATACTAATGGAAACTTGGCCGTGATTATGTAAAATGAACTTAGCATGCGGGAACGTAAGACCGTGCTTCTGATTTATTTGCATTTGAAAATATAGATTTAGTTACAGGGAATATAATGTTTTTATTCAATCATTGTAATGCTATTGAAAGTGCCAATTTCTTGCTGACATGTGTAAAGAATAATTTATGGGACTTTGCTGTACACATCAAAATATAGTTGAACAAAAAATGTACGCGAATATTTGACACCGCTATATTTTAAATATAGTGTCAACTGTCAACACACTACAATCAGTCGTGACAACAAATGAAATGTTACATCTATAGCAGTTCTCCACAACCGCTACGGTGTGCTGACGGATGACGCTTGGTGTGCCTCGGTGCATTTTCCTAACGGAAGAAAAATAAAATATTTCGTCTTGACATTGGCTTTGAAGCAGAAATAACTATTTTTTCATTAGAATAACGTGGTAAGTACAAAAATAATGTACACACAAAATACACTAAAAATTTTAATTTACAAGAAAAACATAGCAAACATAGTAAAAAAAGTACAGAAAAAAGTTTTGACAAATGCGTCAACTGTGAATCTTTCGCATTTTTATGTAAATATATTAACTTGTGGTGTGTCGCGAAATTTCGGAAAAAAAAGTTTGATGTGTCGTGGAAGACAAAAGGTTGCAAAGAACTGATCTATAGGGTGAAAATTCCGTAAAAAATGCGCCGTATGTGGTCGTTTCTCTATAGTTTATATCGTAGCTAACAGGTTGAATACTTTGAGGCCAACTTTAAAGTGCATTCTGTTTACAATCGATCGAGTATCAACAATGTTGCAAATTGAAAAACAAAACATATTCTGTGATAAATAAACTAACGTAATGCAAAATAGCTGTCAGTCGATGACAGCTACGGTTTACGAATCAAAATAAGGAATGTTACAATAATGTCTCTATAAAAGACACGTGTAAGGCGCCATTGCTAGTATAAAATGCAACGGAGATAGTATAAATAACCAATGTCTGTTATTGATAAAAATTACTTGCATTTGTACAATATGTATCTAATTATAATAAAAAAACTTATAGCGTGGATTAAAACAAACAAATAAATTGCGTTTTATAGATGATAAGTGGCCAACGACTATTAACTCATCCCGCTGAGTCATATAAAGCAGTGCTCCCCAACCGGTGTGCCGCCAGACGATGCTCGATGTGCCGCTGCGCATTTTTTAACGGAACAAAAATCATATAATTCGTCTACACTATACAATACTTTGTAAAAATTTAATCACGTGAACGAAGAAATAATATTTTTTTCGTGGAAATTATTTGTCATAAGTTAAGTCTCAGAATTACAGAATTTTTTGTCGAGAAAAATCGATGAAAATTTTAAAGTGTTAACGTCTCAACTTTTGAGTGTGATGATAGTTGGCACTTAAAAATATTAAAGATTACATTATGTAAAAATACTAATAACACGTAAACACTCTTTTATTTCCATCAAGAATTCAAAATATACGTTGATTTCATTATGTCGATAGTTGTCACTTAAAAAAATAACAGTGTCAAATATTTCGTTTAAGAGCTTATTTTTGTACTGAAATTTAATCTGATTTGTCCTGTTAATCTCTCCAAGTGTGATTACTACCAGCTGAATTATTTTGTGATTCTTTTTGGCTCATCAGGGAATGGATTAATCCACAAGCGACCTTCAAAACCTTGCCTTTTTTTGTCCAAAATGATGCAAGCATTCTCACGTGATTTATCTGTTATGTTTAGATTATAATATGAACACTACATCAAAATATTTTTATACTTTTTAACACACTAATATCAACGACCGATTTGTCCTACTTAACAAACTATCTTGTCTTACTTACTAAGCCGTTTTGTTATGTTTATGATAAAACTAATTAGAAGCATATAATAAATAATTAATATGCAAGGACCAGTTACTTTATAAATAGTGTTTTTATATTCAGTACACGGTTATATGAATATACTAAGTGATTTGATGATTTTATTCTACAACTGAGAGCTGCTCCAACAGCTGTTTTAATTTTAGTTGTTCATGAACTCCCTTCAACGTATGCAAGTAAATAAAAATGGTTTTCTATTATTGATAAATAATTAACATTAAAAAAATTATCAGATAAATCATGCTATATTTCAATATAAAAATTAGTTCGTACACGAAATTTTGAACATTGTTACTGTCGTATATTTTTAAGTGCCAACTATCAAAAAACTGCAATCTGCTGTTTCAACTGTTGAGACATTAACAGCCAAGAGTTAAAATGTAAATTTAAGATTCCTAATATAAATAAAAGATTGTTTTTTTTCACATTTTTTAAAAATAGAGATACATAACCCTTTTATAGTCTTTATTATCAATTCTTGTTGAAAAAGGCAAGACATTTTAATAATAATAACATATTTTTTGCGCTTATTTCCACAATATATTTTATGATCAGAACCGGTTTCGCTTCACACGAGTATTATCAACTAATGATCGGCATTATAAACTGATAATCAATCGACAATGCTCGCGATGAACAAATCGGTCCTGATTATAAACTATTATGTTGGCATAGTAATAAAAATGTGTTTAGATTATTTAAAATATCATGTTTTTCCATCTAGAAGTGACAGTTAACACCTCTCAAGTGTTTTTGTAAAATTTAACATTTTCATAAAAATATTGCAATCTATGAGAACTTTGAATATCATTCATATTTTAACATATTTTAAATAAAATACTAGTAATATAAAAAGAAGAAATCGATAAATTATATCACGGCAAAAAGCTCTATTTCCGGCTTCAAAAAAAAAATTGGTTGTCTGTAAAGTCGGTTTACGGACGATAGTTTAACGTGACAACGTCATAAGAAAACATTGATGAAATGATTGCATACTTTTATGAATAAAATGGAATCATTTTTATTGAATTATCATTATTTTGTATGGATACGAAGAAGGACTGAAATGAAATCTACAATTTTTTTCTGAAAGAAATCGTTGATAATTTATTGTTAAAAGTATATTTGTTATACGTTAATCAGATTTTTAATATGCAAGAATTAATTACCTTTATTGCCGCAATTGTTGTTGTAATATAAACAATGAAAACCACATTAACATTTCACTTCACTTTATAAACAGTTGTAAACAGATCACGTGTAGGTACTGTAGGTGTATAAGTTGCGTGCTGCCGCTGTCTCTTTTCTACTCAGACGCATCGACCAATCGAGTGGAAGAGAGATAGATGCGGCACAATCCGAACGGTAGGCCGATCGTGCCTCTCTATCGCTTATCCGCGCTCTCGCTCGCACGCTTCCCTTAGGCGTAACGGGACAATGAGTCATGTTTTTTCGGGCGTTCATCGATTTATAAGACGTTGTCACGTCAAAAACAATAATAATGCCAACGTTGTACATTACCCTATAACACTCTCAAAATAAGATTTTAAATATTAAATAAAAAAATTAAATACCACTCACTCTTGAAAAACTGTCGCCCATCGACTAAAACAGTATGACCTAAAAATGGTGCAACATTTTATTCGAATTGAATTCATTATTAATATTATTATTTATGATAGCGGCGTGTCAACTATTACGACAAATTCAGCTTTCGCTTTTTTCAATGTTACCAACACAAACTTTATTATTATATAACGTGCATCAACTATTTCTTAGACGGCCTGCCAGCTGAACTCACACCAGCGATGCAAAACCTTTTCGTAAATTATTCTAATCGAACATTTAAATAGTCAGATAATCAATGCAAAACAATTATGTCACATATAAAAATATTTTTCATTTGGATACAAAATTTGCGATTTCACGAATGCTGATATTGAATTACTTAATCAATAATCTTTTTCTTATCTCACAGTTCTTCGAATTAACAGTTATTTTATAAAAATCATTGCTTATTATTTTTTTTCTTAGAATAAATTAATTTCTTAAAAATAAATGTCGAATTATCATTAAACATCGTTATTTTCTAATATTGCAAAGAGCCAAATTGATTAAATTTACAAATATCTCTCGTTTCGAGATTCATTTTGAAATACCTGATTTATATCCGTTAGTATATTTGATATAGTGAGAAGACATAGTTTAAAAAATGCTTTCAAATTAAATGTTGGTCGATTTTCATGCATAATTGCTTGATTGAATTCTTGGATTTTGTTGATAGAATGCCCGTCATTCGAGTGAAATAAAACTCGAAAAAAACTATGACAGCAAATATGTTAATGTTTTAATTCATGGCACGTTCGTTGCAGGTTGGTTATCTCAGCTTTCTGTATACCAAATGCAATTTTATAGTTCTGCTCTAATAATCAATAAAAGGACACGTTTTTCTGAAGCTGCAAAAGAAATATTCATTGCTGAAAATGTCTACAACTCTACACAATGAGCTGATCAGCTAAACAGCTTTTGAAACTTCTCAGGTCTAAGCATAACTACTGACGTCTCAACCTTTGCGACAGCTGATAGCAGCGTTTTGATATTTGACACTTCAAAATATAAGGATGTCTAAAGAACTAAATTTATGCGTCAAACCTATCTTTTGGACAGAAATATAGCTCCATAAGTTTGGTCTTGAATTTATTTATTTTTAAGATTGATTTATTAGTGATTTGATTTTAGTTTAAAATTTTTGGCAACACCAATACTACTAGATTAATTTATGATATCAACCGAAGATTCTTGGTGGAATTTTAATATCAAATTTAAATTATTGAGACTGCACAATCCCACATGTTTGCACAATGATTGCTCGATTAAATATAATGTAATTTTACTGAAACAACAGCAATAATATAAATCCACTTAAAATACAGTGTCATAAAATATGTTATATTGATGGTCTTAAATTGACACCTCGCAAGACATATTCGAATCATTTCTACTATCACGCTCTTTAAGAAATTAATCAATTATTTTGAACACACTCTTTAAATTATTAAGGACTATCAAATCTGAATTGTTGAAACTTTGTGTGATTACACGTGTTTTGTCACTAACGATTCAGGTTTCACCTTTCGGCATCTTCATAAATTGTATCACACGGACGTAACAGAACTGAATCCAAGATTTAGATATATTTTTTCTCAGAATATTCACTGGTGGAATATCCTTTTGTGGTAAAACAGGATACGGGTTGAAAAAACTTTTTTGTGTTTCCTGTAAAATTTGTTTTGTGTGGGTTAAGTTCTTTTGTTTTTTTTACTGTCAAAATGGATTCAAAAGGATATCCCATATTCAAAAATGCTTTTTTGTGGGTTTTGTATTATGTATTTAAAATCCTCTGTTTTTAATCTATACTTGTCTAATTTGATAATGCAAATCAAATTAACGGTGTTCAAGGCGTTGCAATGGAAGCATAAAATTTTTAAAATTTAAACTATTCTACAGAGGCATTTTTTTTAATTTGTAAAATATATATTAAACATGTAATTAAAAATATTTAGGTCACAAATAAAAACTTTTGAATTCCATCTCACTCTTAAGCCACAGGCGTTCCGATTTTTTTTACAGTGTAATAGGCTACTGGGCTATCACTTACATAATATTTCAAATACCCCGCGTTAATTAATGTCAACTACATAAAACGACCATTTAGTGTAGTAAAATGAATATGAAATAAATTTATAAATAACTTACATAATTGAACATTTGACTTAATTTTCAGAAACAAAATAAAAACGAACTCTTCTTTTTAAAAAATAAATAAAGAATTTCAATCAATAATTTTAAAGTATAGACAACAACTAAAATTGCGCCTGGCAACTAAAATGTTCGATATGAAGTGTTGTTCATTTTAAATGATAATTATTAAAATAATTTGATGATTATATTAATTATTTATCATTGTGCCTATGTGCGTCAATTGATTGCACTCATTTTAAATTAATATATTGTAATAACATAAAAAGATTAGGACGTTATAAAAACACATTGATTCCTGTGACGTTTCTTCACGAACGATTGGTTTTGATAATGTCCAAAAGTTTTTTTAACATCAACGTTTCTCTATTATTTTTTTTAAATATTCAGTAATGGAATGTCATTTATGTAACTAAGCAGGGAAGAAGTCAAAAACAATAAGTTTTGACAAGTTTTAGACATAAAACGATATAATTGAAGACATCATCTAAGAGAAATTCGCCATGCAAAAATTTTAAATATGAAATTTTTCGCGTGCACATTTACTTTTATTTTTAGTCATTGTTAAATGAAAATAATAATAACAAGTTAAATAATTCAACAACAAGGAATTTAGTGATAACTGTTAAAGACAGCACTGGAGTCTAGAATATCCAATATTTAATATAAGCAAAGATACAGCAGCAGTTTTCGCATTAGTTTTTCGAAAAAACCAATTGTTTTTGTTAAATTTAAATTGTATCAGACTGTTAGATGTATATTCATTGGTTATAGTTATGTCCTTCTGTAAATTAAAAGAAATATTACATAAAAACCAATTTTATTTCAGTATTAGTGGTTTGCGAATTCTTGTCCTTTTTTTTACCGGTTAGTAAGTAGGTGTAAAAAGATTGTGGAATACTGATCAAAACAATATTGTTCATAAAACGGTAAATACATACAGTAAGCTCTTTCGGCTCATGCCATCGTTAGAACCATTCGAACATCGAAATAGCTATCAACTATATCTTTAAAAAAATTGTAAAACTAAAATTCATTGTTATTTTTTTACCGTGCAATGAAATCCTGTTCATCATATTGACTAACATTTAATTAATTTTGATAATTCAGTAGTTTTAAAACCTATCCATCGGTGAAGCCACTGTATGTTAAAATATTACATATTGTAGAACAACAATATAAAGTAAATCGATGTTTTGCGTGAAGCATTAATCAGGTGACATTTTGAATTATCAAAGTGTAATATGGCACAATTGTTTACAGTCGACGTTTTGAACGATGGACCATGCAACTGTGTAAAATAAGATGTACACCCTTGAGCGATAAGACGCGACGATAGCGTGAACTAATCAATGTTACAAAGGTTAAACGCATCCTTGTGTTGAGATTAAATATAATCAATTAGTATATATTAAAAAATGTGAAGTTATTGGTATGAAGACATAATGAAGCATACATATAAAAAAAACATAGCATTATTATAAATAGCGTTGCATTTTGTCAAATTTAATTTCGGGTTATTGGTTCAGTGGTCAACGTCATCGGTGACATGGCCTCAACTGTAACTGCTGATGACACGAGTTCAATTCCTCAATACCCATCAAAACAGTACAGCAAAATTAATAATGAATGGATTTATTTATAAGTAATTAGATGTGAAATCTTCCTTAGCTTTTAATTGTTAATTATATAAGAACTCTTCCTTCAAAGTCCAGGATAATTAAAAGCAATTGGAAACGAATCTCGCAGATTGTTTGGGTCGGCGCGAATTATGAATTAAAATGTACAATTGTATTATAGTAACGTACACAAATGAATGTTGTTAATCCAATAATATTAGTCGATTTTTGATTCGAAAATAAAATAATTAATATATATTTATATGAGGATATTAAAAAAAATGAAATTGAAGATAAAAAAATAAATGCATATACAATATTTGTGTGACAAATATTTCGTTAATGTTTCTTTGTTGAAACATTTACATAAAGTGATGCTCCATGACTCCGGAAGAATGTGACTGTTTTCAATTTGCTACGTCCTTCGAAATCTTACATATATACAGATAAACCCTATACTAAAATCGAAATAACTCAAAACTTCAAACTGAAGACTAACCAATAGACAATATAATATTTGATGCTGGAAATAATGATATGAAAGTATATACTATAAAAAATATTCAAGTGTATCATTTTTGTCTATCATATTTCTGATGCATGTTACTTTGTGTATTAAAAGTTGTTGATTAGATATAAAGCATATCGATTGTGTTTTACGACTAATCTTTTGCATTTAGATAATCATTTATCTGGTTTTACCTGTTCATTTAATGAGGAAGTGTGTAGCAAATTATTGTTTCTTAAGCCATGATTATTGTTTTCAAAGTATGCCAGATTTACTCTTAATATATAACGTTATCACCATGTTAAAAAGATCTATGGAAGCTTTTTCTTATAGAAAAAACACCATTGTGTGATCAGGGTTGCTTTCGAATGAAAAAGTCGAATTTCTAATAAAATAATTGATGTACGTCTATTGTTAAGCACTAAAAAGAAATATGTATATATTAAAAAGGTTTTATATCCTAAATGACCTTGAAACATAAACAAAAAGGACTTTTTTAACTCATTTCCTGCCAAGTCACGTTAAGAATATTCGTTAAAAACTCGATATATTCCATATCTTGATGTTAAATGTATCTCAAAAAGTTTATCAGTACAAACCTTATTGCATACATAATGTTTCAGCAACGCTAATTTTTGGGTATCAACCATCAACATGTTGGAAACTATCTACTGTAGAAACGTTAGTAGTTAGTGGGTTAAATAAACGCATTAACCATATAAAATTGCTGCAAAACTGTATAATGCAGATTTGATTTTTTTCTACTAGCAAAAACTTAACTTTTTTACAAGAGTTAAAACTATTTACGAACTTTCTGCAGCTGATATATAAGAAATAAACGACTAGCCATTTCCGGAACCGATATATAAATTTTTGAGGTCTTACGAAGAGCGAATAGGATTAAGCTTTTAGCAGCCTTTAGATTTGATTAGTGGAATGGATTTTCATATTTACGTGTAAGCCAACAGGTTGCTCCAATATCTCAAACTATTATGTTTAAAAAATCTGTAGATATGCTTAATGTTTTTTACAACATTGGATACTACTGTAAAAAGATTAACGGAAGGGAACGCAGCGGTTTGTATAATAGAAGATGCTGAAGAAAAAAGTTACGCCACTGGTAAGATCACTTAAATGTAAATATGAATAGTTCAAAAAATACAATTATTCATTCCACGAATTATTATTTTTTCAATGGATTTATGTATCGGAATGCCTGAAGATGCTGAAAGATGAAACCGGTATCGTAAGTGACAATACACGTGGAAGTGCGCATTGTTTGGACGATTCTAATTTGATATTGAAATCTCCTCAAGAACCATCAGTCGATATTGTAAATTATTTACTACCTTTTCAAACGACGCATAGGATTATAGAAATATTGTTTTTATTGTTTTTTTATGGACTCGCAAATTGATAAGTACAAAAAAACATATATTTGATTTATTGTCGTTCAATTCAAACGCGTTTTCGAACTCAATGCAACGATTATTATTTTTAAATTCAAACACTATTATTGGAACACGTTTTTATTATGTTGCCATTATTAGAAAAACAGTAAATAACAATGATAACTCACCTGTGTTAACAGCTCCAGAAATGAAAAAAAAACAAACAAACTGAAACGTCACCGAGGAGCGCGCCAAAACGTAATGTCACAACCGATATTCAAACTTGGAACGCTGATGATGTTCACGGGTAGAGGTCTTCCAACGAAGTGACTGCCTTTGAATAATCTCTCTTCGATAAATACGCACACAGTCGCACACGGTATCTGCATCACCAATACCACAATCTGCCTACACACATCTGACTCAAATTAAAAACAATTCAAAAAATAACAGAATATTACTTGGTTTATCTTTTACTTTGTACCATGACAAAGTTCATATTGTGAACAGGCAAGGAAGTGTTCCATGTTTGAATATTTTTGAACGCGTTGTTGTGTTTCATGTTTATCTATACGGCTATATTTGAAACAAAAGAGATACGTTTAATTTCGATAAAATAGCCCTTATCAACACAATTAGCAGAAAACGTGTATCCATGGTAACATCAAATTCACTCTGAAGCGAAAAACGCTCCGCCATTTTGTGTATTTATACCCTCCATTACAATAAATACGTCAGGTGTACGATTAAAATTAAAATTGTTTATAATATTCATTTGAAATTAAAAACTCGCTTTTATACTAAATTTTTCGCGATGAGCGAAACCGGTCCTGATCATAAAATATATTGTGTAAATAAATACAAAAAAATTATGTTTTATTATTTTAAATATTCGATTTGCTGGCCAGTAGAAAACTGAAAAGTTGAAATTAATAAAAAAATGACAGTCGAGATTTCAATATTCAAATAATATTAATATATCAAATTGGAATCTCCTTGGTAGAACGTATTCTCTCATTATGTTGAGGTAAATTATTTTTAAAATATTTTTACCTTATCGAAAATAATATTCATTTTTACGTAGCTAAGCGTTTCATAACCATTATAATATTTAAAAACATCACGTTTATTATGTAATCACAAAAACCAAAACACTGATTTCTACTCTTTTATTTGAATAACTATCATTCACTTTTGTGTCGTAGTTTTGTGGAGATACGAGTTTTGTGCCAATCGAGAGTGTGGACTAGTAACTCACTGCAAAAATGTTTCTTCGTCGATTTTCGGTAAAATTATTCACAGTGACCATCATTATGCACAACCATCCAATACGCTTACTCTCAAATATTTTAGAGACGCGATCCCACTTTACAGTTGCCTAGTATTCGATGAGTCTCCCATAACAGTGTCGTAAAAATGTAGTGTTTATTATACGATATAATTCTACCTTGACTAACTTGCGAATTCGTTTACATAAATTAGTTTATTCTATTAAAATGTTAATGAAAAGGTATTGTAAAATGTACTTGAATTCATAATATTCAACATTTAATATTGAAAGCTGAGGTAAACAATCACATAAGTCAAAATTCTTAATATTTTTTTTATGGCATTGTTCATAACCATATGAAATATTTTTTCAACATCCCCTATATATTATATAATCATAAAAGTCGAATGAGTGTATTAAAAAAGTCGATATTCTTAGCAATATTCAGTGAAAATCAAAACTAGTCAAAACTAGTTGAAACGTTATACGATTCCGCATGATTTGTTACTAATGACCCGGGTTTCGCCTTTCAACATCTTTAGGCGTTCAATCAACAATTTACCGTTTGCGTTGGTCACAAACAAAAACTATGTCACCTGATGTTTAATGCCATCGTACCCCACCAACTTGAAATACGTAGGTATCCCTAAGTTTAAAATTACCCAGTGGTTACTTAGGATAGTCGGGTGACCATTTGCCATTGAAAAATTATTATAGATCATTCAAAATTAGACAACAACTTGAAATATTATTTTTTTTACGTTCTAGCCCTACCGGTTCGCTGTCTTAAAATTGTGTTTATATCAATATATAGAGGGCGGGAAAAAATGTCCAGGGCGACGAAAATGCTGAAATTCTTGATGAGTGTCTGCTATTATTGTATTATATTATATAATACATTCAAATACCAAACGATTGACCTATTCGATATAAAAAAAAAATGTAAACCGCTTTGGATGAGAGACATTTGAGGAAATCTTTGATATTCGCTGAACTACAAATCAATAATAGTATAATTTATTCTTTGTTATAATGCAAATTTAGCGTTAAAAAGTTAAATATAGTTTCTGATTCATGAAAACCGAAATTATTTATTGGGGGGCACATTTCTGATTTGGGTACGAAAATATTAATTAAATTTGATTATAAAAACACTGTTTAATAATATTTTTACAATTTTACATTATTACAATCAGTGCGCAATCGCGACAGGTAACAACTGAATCAGTTATTACTTGATAATGCTCACAATGATTGAAATCGGCTCTGATCAATAATGCAAAAATCTTCTATATCTAGAAGTGAAAAATAACACATAAAAAGTGTATAATATTGGATTGTTGATTGAATTCGTATTTACTTTGTAGAATTCCATTATAACACGGAAAAAAACAGCAATGTATTTTTGTTCTACAAAAACATTTATAAGATATATAGCTGATAACTATTTCGGTTTACGCTTTCATCAGAGCTATTCTAATCTGTCTAACTTTAATCTAGTTCTGATGGAGGCGTAAGCCGAAATAGCTATCATTATAAATTTTGTAGAATTAAAATATATTGCTCTTGTTTCACCGTGTTATATTGGATTATGTTTATTATTATCTAAGAAATATTCGTAATAATTATGCTTTTTTGACATTAAAAACACGCATGCCTTCGAACAGAATTGATGAGTCGATTGAAAAAGTCGATGTTCGCCCGTGATATCCGTCACAGAAATTAATATTGGTGTCATCTACGCTATGAACCCGGAGTTATTTACGCCACTTTTTATTTTTTACGTGATTTGCATTGCTGTGACTTTGGTGACGTAGAAAAAAACGAACGCGGCCCGAGTATGAAATGGGTTAAGTATAACGAATGCGGAACATGGGTATTAACCCAATAGGTAAGATAAAAGCCATATCAATATTAATCACTATAATACCAACTGCCTGAAAACATTTTTTCTTTATATTTATGAGATAAATTATTTTAATTTGATAATGTACAATCCATCAATCATTGACGTGACAACAATTAATAGATAATAATTAGAAATATTTTAGATAACAATAATTTTATTCCGAGATAAAATTTAAGTAAGATTAACATTTTTTCTTTCATAGTTGTTTATCTGATATAAAAAAGAAAAATCAAATATTATTAACCATAAACAAAAAATAAATTGTATTCAGTTTATCAAATCTTTCGGTTCGATACAAAATTTGATTTTAAAATGTTTTAGATTACATATTCGGTGTTGCTATGAGTAATAGTAAAACAAACATATAGAATTTCTTTAGGAAAGAAGACGACCATTCTTTGTTTTAGCGTTATGAGGTAATGTCATTATTGGTCTAGCACAGTGGTGGCAACCTTTTGGAAGACTAGGTAAAAAAAATCATTTTTGAAAAATTCATTTGATAAGTGGGTAAACGTTAAAAAAAATACATTTTTTTACAAAACAATTTTAGTATCTTAAAATGAAATATATACATGTATGTATGTGTAAATACAAATTTATCTTATAAAATAAACATACATAAAAAAATATATAAATGAATAAATAAGTTTATAAAAAAATAAAATAAAATCATCATATTTTCTTGTTAATAAATCCAAATTGTCATAGTGGGTAGTTCAATTACCCGCGGGTTGTAGGTTGCCAACCACTGGTCTAGCATGAAGTTAGCTGCAAATCGTCTTAATGCCTATCGATAGATAAACTTCTCGTACGGTATACTTTCCATCAGTCCTTAGCCCGTCCGCAAGATAAACATAATTTCCCAAATGTCTTCGAATGTAACAAAGCGGCGAGTCGATGATATTTAGCTGGTTTCCGCAATGTCAATTTCAACTGATGAGTCGTGTTATTTTTGTGATAATATTATATGTTCTCCGTGCTATATATGTCAGCAGAAGGTCTCGAAGAAGAACTTCTTCGACTGCTGCCTCTCAAGGGACTTACGCGTGGAGAAGATATTTTGAATGCAATAGAAACATATCTGGAGCGATGAATGGACACCGTTCTAATTAAACTTTTAAATAAAACATCTCGAACGTTTTTTTTTCTCTAAAAATCCATAACCTTATATATATATATACTAAATACACATAGCTCTATAGTAGCTTTATGCTCCTGTTTCCACGACAAGTTGACTCTTCTCACTTGACAAACTGCCGACTTCTGGTCTATTACCAAAGTTAATTAAAAACTCAATCATAAGTAAGGCTGCGGTTTGTGGCTATTCAATATTCAATGTTATTACCACCACAACTCATAACGGTATGATATTTTAAATATTTAAAAAAAAGTTAGTACTTATTTCCACAGTATATTTTTTCAACAGGACCGGTTTCGCTCATCACGAGCATTATCAACCGATAGAATACAATTGATAAGCAAGTATATTTATACAAAAAAATGAGTTAAAGGTAGCGGGTTAAAAACCATGGTTGTTCAATCAATCAGTTGATAATGCTCATGATGAGAAAAACCGGTCGTGATCAAACACTGACGTTTTGGCATATCTATGCATTCTATCACACGAATGCAACAGAGCTGACAAGAGCTGAATTAATTTGTATTTCTTTCAATTCAGAGGTCTTACACCAAAGGCATTCTGGTGATGGAGGTCAAATTTTGTGATAAATTTGACATTAGAGAATGGCGTCAAAATGTCGAAGCGTTAGAGATAACGAGATTTTTTTGAGTAGAAGAAAAATATCAAACATGTATACGTCTTTTAATATTTCATAATTATAGCTACAAAGAGCTATGATTAAATTAGCTTATAAAACTTAACCAAAAATGATTTACATATCAACAGACATTTATTGTTTCAATGTAAAGTTCTATTCACGAAAACCTGTTATGTAAAAAAATCTATTTACTGCCATTAAAAACGTAAAGATACGATACTATCTGGAACGTTAATATGTATATCAAATTTTAAAAAATGCTCAAAAATTGAGCTTATGGCAAAATGACATTTGGTATCAAAAATTTAAAGTTTAACGCTGTAAAAAAATAGTATACTTCCGTTTAAGCGTTAATTTTTATTTTAAACTATAGCTCGTTTTGTTTTGATAATCCTCACGTGTTTTATTAGCACCAAATCTACTGTACTATTTATTTTACGTGATTAGTGTTCAAATTTTCACATTTGACTCAACAGGGAATATTTCAAAAGATGACGAAATTCTAATCTAGTTATTGGCAACCTTTTGAGAGACTGGATAAAAAAAAATTATTTGCATAGTGGTCAAAAGTTTAAAGCATTTTTTTAAAAAAGATTTTTTTGGATAAATTATTTTGAGATTAGTAACAAAGTACGTTTACTAACTAACTTAAAAGTGATAAATAGCTTTGTCAATTTTTCATTTTCAGATATTTTAAATTTATAAATAAGGGATAAAAAAATATATATCATATTATTTTGGGGAGTACATAAACCAAATACTTAAATAAATCATAAATGACTAACATTTTTTAATAAAAATTGAGGCTTGAGGCTTATTTTTACATCAACACAATAATTATGGTAGCGTTTACGATATTTTGTGACTAACACATAATTTTCGAGGGGTTAAAAATCAAAAAACGATGTCGATGTTTTGTCAAAATCAGACAAAATATACTCATCTTTTTCATAAGTCATTTCAGACAGTATATGACAAATTAATCACAAAATCATGCAAAAAATAACATGCTAAATCCGAATATTTAGGTAACAATCAAATGCAGATACACTCAATTGAATTTCGCTGATATTTGCTATAATCAGCGTTTGACTGGCGACTGAAAATATTAAATTATACTATTTGTATTAAAAAGTTAAAGCGTTGAACCACATGTGCAAATAATTAATTTTGGATAGACATTCTGCACGAGTAATTTGAGGGCATGGAACTGTTCATTGAGATTGTGAGATTTAACGCCTTTACAGTTCTTCCTTTGGGGCTATTTTAAGTCGCAACTCTTTGCGAATAAACCACTAACACTTGATACCCTCAAAATCAACATAGCGAATGCTATCCAATAGATACAGCCAGATTCATGCGATTAAGTCAACCTACCAAATAAGTGCCACTTACCAAAACTGCTACGGGCATTTGCATGATACTGTATCCCACATTTAACATCATAAAATATACTTTCAAATGAAAAAAAAAGAGTGGATATCTCGTACACAACTTGTTTTATTTACATTTTAACAAATTTCGAATACCGCTATTGAAAGACACTTTATTTAAATGTTTAGAGCAAATAACGGTGTTTTGTTGTTTTATCTTTAATTCTATTTAATATATATTTTTGATCGAACATTAATTGTTGAAGAAATCGATATCAAGGATTATAGACAAACCACAAAAATACGCAAACAAAATGACATAATTAACTCATCGCATTTGTGTGTGATGGAATATGATCTAGTCAATAATTTCATAAGTTAATACTTTGTTGAAGGTTTTAAGCAAGTTCTTATCGTTGTTGTGTTATGCAAATCTATCGATAATAAAAAAAACATATTTATCTATGGATTGTATACTCCATTATTAATATTTACGGAACTACGCGTGTTTTTCTTTTTGTTTTTTCCGAGATAATTTTAGCATATTGACGTTTTATAATCTATTACCACAAGGTCAATTTTTTCGGCAAAGTATTTATTTACCGATAATCTATTAGCGTCAATATATTTTATTTGTCATACGAAATCTTTCAGTTTTGACCGTGAGTTTGGGCAGTTTCCATTTTTAAAAATCGTTACAATTCATTGCAAATATAGACGCCATCTTTGGTGTTACCATAAATAATTTGATGGATATTTTTTTTCAAAAAATACTGTCAACAAAGTAATATCAATTCTTTTATTAAAATGTAAAATGAAAGGTGATTGACCCCCCATCAAGATTTTCTTAATGTTATAAAAAAAACAGTAAAGTTAAATTTAATTGGTGATATTTCCGTTCGTCTTCAACAATGAAACACCATCGACAGGGCTAGATTAAGATATTGTGTGGCCCATAACTATTTAATGTATGAGATCCTAAAATCCAGATTAAAGTACTAAAAGGAAATGGAATGGAAATGATATATTAATATTTCTTAATTATACAATATTTATACATTAAAATCGGCTATAAACCCCAGGAATTTTAAAGCAATAAGCTAAAGCCTTTTAACATATACATAAATCCGGCCCTGGCTATCGATTATTAGAAATATATACTGTTATTTTTTAATACTTATGACTTTAGCAAAAACAAAAAATAATCTATGTTTTGACAAATAATTTTTGTAATGACATATACAGCATACCGACTTCTAATTGAGTTTATTTCAACAAATATTTTTCTACGAGAACTGCTTGTTTCTCAGTTGCTCGAACACTATTTTATGAAGAGGTTGAGAATAAGGACATGACTCTATTAGTAATCAGCTGATCGGGAGTAAAATTATTTGATGAAGCTTTCCGTACTGGTATTCGAACCCGTGATCACACCAAATGAATACTTTTGAACTATTTTCCTACGATTGACCTGGAAATTATTGCATCTTAGATTAATAATTTGTCTGAAATATTGATTTATTCTACTATGTATGAAGAATTTTTTGACATAGAACGCACCGGAACTTTTTTCTAGAATTTTCTTTCATTTGATTTTAAACATTATTGTAAATACGTCAATAACATAATGATCGCAATGAGCGATACCGGTCCTGGTCATAAAATGTATTGTGAAAATAGTATATTGCCACTTTCGTTTTTTTTTTTTCGTCTTTTCAAACTTGTGAAATAGCAATTGAAAAATTGACTATGATCAGAAACTTTTTGGTCCTACGAAGAATGATGACATATAGTTACGCAGAAAATGATATTTGACCATAGATACTAACATCATAGAAAGAGGTTGAGAAGATTATTTTGTCCTACTGAAGATAATTAATATTTGACATTATATAGACATTCGCATTAAAATAAATGATCGTCTGCGAAATTAACCAACAACACGAATCCGACTGAAAAAAAGTTTGCTTTTGTCATGTTTGTTTCCTACTTTTTCGATTTATTAGCATTAAATTAAAAATTAACACAACAATCCGGCAATTGTACGTTGAGATATTCTTCATAATCGTCGAATCGAAAATATAATCGGAGTCGCTCGATTTTTACGACTTTGACTCCAACTCCACAGTTTCAAGCAGTGAAACATTTTTTTTAATAAAATATTAAAAAAGTGTAATTCTCGGCATATTTTCTTTCGTTAAAAAAAACACTGCCTATAAAAATGCACTGTTCTTTTTTCAAATATGACAGATGTATTTATAGAAGTAGCCATATCGAAAATATTCTCATGGTTTAATTTATACTGTTAATTTTTCGCGATTGTACCGTGTTTTATCAAAAATAACCACTAATATTAAAATAGTATCATTCAAATATGCATGACAAGTTTAGAATTATGCTTCGTATTGTAAAATATACACGCTGTTTCAAGAATAACTGATAATTATGTAACTAAATACAACATAATAACGATGTGATAAGCAGAAAATATATCGAATCGCTAAAGAGTTACATAAATCATATGAAACGTCCAAAGGCAAATATTAAAATGTCCACTTTACAATGTTAGTAAATAATTGATGTCGTATTTGTATTTCCCGTCTAAATATTATATGTTTTATCAAGAGTTTATTTTTTCGTCATAATGTTATCACATTTTTATTGACCAGTCAACCGCTCACCGGAAAAAATCATAAACAAAATAAATATTGTACATATCGGCGTGATTTTCGCGACATTTTGAAACTTTCTTGTTGTCAAACTGCGATATGTGTAAGAATTGTCAATTCAGATGTCAGATCCAACGTCATTACCTATAATGTATCCGGTATATGTTTATCAGTCAGTTGTATATAGTGGCATAGTGGAAATAGTTCGAAACATTGTATTATTTAAATATAATGCCTTCCCAACAGTGACAGAGTAGAATTCCAACATTTCTAGCTGAATTGATGATATCGACGGAAGATTTTTGATGGAATATCGATATAAATTTTAATTTTAAATAATAAAAACACATTTTTTTAGTAAATCCAAAAAATACAAAATAATAATAAAATTGGAATAAAAAAATAAATATTTATTTAACTGATTTTTATTCCAAGCAATTAATTTTGCTACACCATATGCTGATAAAATAATATTTAGATATTTTAAATAATACCTTCAAGTCTTCTGTCAAGAAGTGACAGTTAACACCTTAAAAGTAAAATTTTAATGGTTAAAAATGTGTACGTTTTCACATGTTTTGTCAGTAGGGATCCGATTTTCGCCTATCGACATCTTCAGGCATTCTATTACGCGAATGCAATAGAACTGATTGGAACTGGATTAATATGTAAACTCAGAGGTCCTACTCGAAAGGCGTTACTGTATTAAACATGATGACGGGGGTCAAATTTTGTGATAAATTTCGACATTATCGTCAAAATGTCGAAATCTTCCATATCACATGGATGCGACAAAACATGTGGAATCTTACAAAGTTTCAACAATTCAAATTCGATTTCTGACTTAATAATTCCAAAAAGCTCAGCAACTAAACGATTAAATATTTTTAAAAATTTTGGGTTCCATAAAACTACTTCATAATTTGAGCATAGTGTAATTGTGCGATATTCCTGATCGTCGGTATATTTGCGTATTTTCATTTGGTTTTGACAAAATGTGGAGTTTTCGGTTTTTGACACTTCATATATTGTAATCATTGTGTCGATAATGATAAAGCAATATAACTTTTAATTTTCTAAGGTCAACATCTTTTAGGTTCATTTCGTAAATGATAACTATTCAGTAGATTACCATTCTTTTGTCATATCAGTTATTTACCAGTCTCATTTTCAGGAATTTCTCTGCATAGGGAATTACAATATATTCATTGTTGTCTTTTTAAAGCTGATATAGTTATTGTTTGCACCAGAAACTACGTTTTTTAAATTTTTAAACTACGTTAACCTGTTTCAACTGAATGATTCAAAATTGAGCAACAGCAAAATTAGTGCTTAGCAAGTTATGAAAAATATCAATCAGTACAAATCAGTCTTCGTTTTTTTTTTTTAGCTAAATAATGTAATATTAAATATTTTGATTTCGGCTCAAATTCAGGTTTTTGCGCCCCTAACGAATAAAATAGTACAGCGTAAAACCGTACAACATAAAAGCGAACAGATCGCATGGAGACAAAACCGTACATGGATAAAGCCGCACATAATATTATATTTGATTTTTTTCAATGTATAGTTTGATCCATGCTTTTGTCCACTTGCCTTTTCATCCTGAATGAAATATAATATTTTGAATTCGGGTCAAATTCGATTTTTTATGCGTCTTCTAGTTTACAGTGAACGAACAAAACCTTACAGGGTAAAACCGTACAGAAAAAAGCAAACTTATCGCATGGAAACAAAAGCGTCCATTATATTAAATTAAAAAAATTTTCCACGTATGGTTTGATGTACGGTTTTTCCCCATGACTTTTCATCCTGTACAGAATTTAATATTTGATTCCGGATGAAATTCTGTTTTTTTACCTCTAATATTTTTTTCTGTTAATTAAGGTGAACGGATAAAACCGTACACAAAGAAAGCAAAAAGATCGGATTGAGATAAAACCGTACAAGTATTATATAAAACCGCAGAGGATATTTAATTGAATACTTTTTTGCATGTACAATTTTTCCGGGTGTGGCTTCATTCGCGTACGACTTTTTCCGTGCACGGTTTTATCCCACTAAAACAGTGGGATATGTCGTTTTGCATTTCTTAAGTCATATATAAAAAAATGCTGACAGGCAGTGTTTTCATTTAGTAGAAAAATATTTCGAATTCCATGATTATGATTCAAACCGTTACATCGATGTCGACAAAACGTCTAAATTACTCACAATCAAATCTCATTCATCTGGACTTTGCTAACGAACCTTCTTATAACCGTCACAGATTAACATAATCACGAAAGAGTATATTTGATATTTTTTAATATTTCGTCACTGTCTAAAGGTTGTGATAAAAACCAAAGATATGATTATTAATTCCCAATGATTTTCATTAACATCTGGGCTCATTATCGATGACTCAAACACGTAGCAGCTACTGATGTCATAAAACAATGTCGGATTATCAAAGCAATATTGATCCGTATAAAGCAGTGGCTCTTAACTAGGGTACGTAAGGTATCTCTGGGGTGCGGGAGAAGCTTCTGACAACATAAATTATTTTTGCGATATTTATCAAAAATCAGAGATACATGCTGGATCCATTTCTATACAACCTAAATTTGATGGATAATAACGACATCTTATTGAAATTTGAGACAGTGGACATATTCAAACGGAATTTTAACAATTAGAATTACAAAAGCTCTGGTGTAAGTCACAAATAAAAATAATATTGTTTTGTAATTAATGTATAAAATGTACATTTTTTTAAAAATATACAATATATTTCGCGTAAAATGTGTTTTTCTAAATAAAAAAACCGAGACACATTTTTGAATGGGGTGCGGATACATACATTCAAATTCAAAAGAGGCTCACTAAAAAAGTTAAGAAAAACTGACATTAAGGGTCAGAATAATACGTTGGAAAAATGACAATGTATTTTAGTTCTACAATTTTTTTTATAAGATATAGTTGATAGCTATTTCGGCTCACCATCGTCAGAACTATGCTTAAACGAACATTTGTTTATCTTTATATAGCTGTGTAGAAAAAGTACACAATACATCTTCTCTCCTGTTTATTATGTATTGTGTACCTTTTCTACACAGCTATATATAGATTAGCAAATATTCGTTTAAGCATAGTTCTGACGATGGCGTGAGCCGAAATAGCTATCAGCTATATCTTATAAAAAAATTGTAAAGCTAAAATACATTCTATATAGTTAATATCTATTTCGGCTTACCCTTCATCAGGACTATCGAAGGCATAAGTCGAAATAGCTATCAACTAAATACATTTTATATATTTTGTAGAACTAAAATACATTGCTATTTTGCCACCGTGTTATAAAAAAGTTCTACCAAGTCAATGCCAATTCATTTAATATGAAAAGGTCAACATAATATTGGTGAGATGGTGTGTTTTAATTTTCAATTGTTTACTATTATATTGTCTGAAAAAAATCATCCAGAACTTTGGAGACAGAGTCGTGAAATTGTAGTGTTTTTACCGGAGTCGGAGTCGTGAAAAACGAGCGACTCCCAATATTTTTTTGATTACATGATTTTGAAGAATACCTAGAATGTATAATACAATTGCGAGATTGGTTGGTTAATCTTTAATTTAATGCACATAAATAGGAAAGGTAAGAAAAAATCTGACAAAGCTAAACATTTTTTAGTCGTAGTCGTGGACTTTTTTAACGACTCCCCAACCCTGGTCATTTCCTTATTCGTTGTTAAATTAAGAACATAATTGCACCGCGTTCATTAGCGTTCAGTATTTGTTCGGCAGATTTAAAAAAATCGGTTTTGTAAAGTTAATTATTCACTAAAATAATTTGCAAGTCTTTATTTGTTGACACCACTTTTTTATTGACAGATGGATAATTTACGGCGTCAATCGTTATATTGGGATTTCTAATGATTTCCGTGTCGTCATCGTCTTTGACTTTGGATCATGATTTTTGTGAAATTTGATCTTTTTGATTTTTCAAAATGTCTACATAATACATGACATTCGTCATTCAATAACATTGACACTTGTTGCATTTTGCTCATTTATAATGTATCATAATCATTACTCAATCATTATCATATTTTTAAGCTATGAATATTATCTTTGATGCGATTTTTTTAACATATCTCAATCAATAAAAAATCGCTTTTTTAAATAGATTTTATGTGAGTCTTTTTTTTCTGTAAAAAAACAATCGCGTAACAGTAACGCGTACAATCGAAATCGCGTAAAAAGAGCACTTGGTGTAGCTAAAAATAAACGTACATGACACCAATAACGAATCAAAATCACTTTTAAGTTGTCAACTATCACCTCTTGATGGAAGGGCGTGATATTTTAAATATTGAAAACACATTTTCAGTACTTATTTCCATAATTTATTTTATGATCGGGATCAGTTTCGCTAATCGCGAGCATTAATGTTTAGTTCATGCGTCAGTCGATAACGCTCACGATGAGCGAAACCGGTCCTAATCATAAAAATATTGTGTAGTTAAATACTAAAAAAAATTGTGTTTATTATTTAAAATACCATACCTTTCCATCAAGAAATGACAGTTAACACCAAAAGAGTGATACACATATGTATAAGAATATGAATCTCAAAAAAAGAGAAGAAAATTTTTAATTTAAAAAATAATTACAACTGTGTCCATGCGTTGACTCAGTTGAATACATGATTGTAAATTTTCATCTATTATTCTACTTCTGAGTTTATTTTCTATTTAGTTCATAGTATAGAATATTTGTTCACATATATATGTACAGCCAAAGCTTGTGAGAGTGTAAGTTGAGCTCAATCTCATAAACTCATAAATTATAAAGCTTCTCTAGTTGTGGTGAAATTTGAGTTTACACCCGAAGAGCCACAAACATCTATGTAAAGAGCCGCTCCTGCTGACCCCTGACCTACACCAATCAATTGACACAGTTATGCCAAAATTGACATTACATTTTATCTCATCGTTGTTGTCAAAAAACTCTTCCATAATACATAAAAAAGGAGAAAAACTAGACGTTTTTTTGGAGAATTAACCTAAAAATATTTCGCATAAGTTGCATAAATTGTCGATCTTGTTTTTGCTATCGCACAGTACTTAATTCATATAACCATTTCCGATTCGCATTTAAATTTTCTTTAGAGCTACATTTGTTGGTATTTTTTCAGGAAAGAAAACAATAATAGGCTCAAAAACATATGTATCATTAATTATAAATTATTAGAAACTAAATGGATGATTTTTCGGATTACCTTTTTAAAAGTGGTTACTATCATAAATAATTATACCTTTATGATATATATTATTTAGTTTAGTAAAGTGATTTTAATTAGACAATCGTTGGAAACAGAAGGTTTCAAGACAAGAACAAAAATTTATAACTATTTTTATTATTATATATATATATATTTTTATATTATTAATATATTTTAGTATTTTCTGCTTTGAAATATCCGTTATACAGCTCAGCAGGGAGTAAGTTATTAAAAAAAAATTAGCATGCACACCTTAGAACAAACTTTACAATCATAAGCCCAAATGAAGTTTATTATGTTATTACTCACAACATTCCATACAATTCTGAGAATTTCACACAACACATGTTGCAACAACAATTCATATGTTTTTGACAATCGTATGCATTGATTTTGATATAAGGCAATATAATGACCAATTTTATCTTGCAAGTGGCTACAAAGATAAAAAAAAAACCTTTCACAATACATACCAACACTCATTGTTTAACCTTCTGAATGCCGATGTTTCAACTGTTGAGACTACGTTGATAGTTGAAATACCAGAGTTATAAACAGGGCTGTGAAGTTGAAGTTGTAAAAAACAAGTAACTTCAACTAGACGATTTCAAAAACTATCTCAATAAACAATTGGCGAATTGTTTAGTTTATCTTTAATATAATGCATGTAAAAAGGTAAGTTACGAAAAAACCCTGACAAAATCAATCATTTTTAGTCAAAGTCGTGAAGTTGATTAACATTAGATTCGGAGTCGTGTTTTTTTAATGACTCGAGAGCCTTAGTATAATCATATTTGCTAAAAATTACTTTAGATGCAGCTTAATCTTATTGAGTTTATGGTGATAATCACTTTTAAGGTTTTAACCGCCACTTCTTGGTGGAAAGGCATAATATTTTTAATAATAAAAACAAATTTTTTAATACTTATTTCCACAATATATTTTTTAATTAGGACCGGTTTCGTTCATCGTGAGCATTATCAATTGATAAATAAGTTTAATCGTGACCACCATTTATTATTTAAAAAAATATATATATACTCACAAATCCAACATCATAAATTCAAAAGATAGCTAACTGCAAGAATATGAAATAAAACAACATTTAACTTCAATTCAAGTTTTATCTGTTTATTTGTGTATATCCCCTCATCATTCCACATCTTCTTCTTCATCATCTTCTGAAAAAACTATATCTTCGTTACCATCGTCATCGTTCTGACCTTCTGCTTCGATATCTTGATCCATCATATCCTCGTTGAAATCTCGTTCACCGGAAGACGATGACGATGCCTATAAATTAATAACTTCTATTATTATTTAAAAATTGAGTTTTCTTTTTAATTTTATTTACCAAGAGTACTCAATGTTGTACCAACTATCACCCGTAACAGCTTCATGAGTTCCACTGTATCTAAATTTAAAAAAATTATGTATTTCGTGAGATTTTTAAGTTAAATAAAAAGTCTAAAGTAAACGTAAGGTGACTGACTGATATATTAAGTAAATTTTTTTACCTGTCCACTAGACTCTTCAGCAATCAATTGCCGCATTTTTTCGGAGACATAGTTATTCAAAATATCACGGCACTGATCATCGAAACCGGCCGGAAGCCATCCTCTACGTTCATGGCACAATGATCCGGGCAAAACTTCGCCAAGTCTCGCGAGCATCTCTTCAATTTCTGGTACTTTCAGATTGCTATACTGTAACACAAACATTCAAATTTTAAGAAATAAATACAGCATCAAGACAACAATGTAAGACAACATCCAAAACAATATTGTTGAACATTGCAAAGCTAGAAATCCAACACTTAAGAATAACAAATAATTTATGTCTACGACTTCTTAAAAAATTTATCAGGAACATACATTTTACCTGATCAAAAATGGCAGAAATGTTATTTTGGCCTCCTATAAGTCGAAAGAAATATGTGGTCATTATTAATAATAGTATGTCTTTCCACCAAAAAGTGACTGTTAACACATTTAAAGTGAAAAATTTCATTTGGATAAAGCCATAAGCAATAAAAACACACTCAAGGAGGTTTTTCTTAAATTAATTTATGTATTGTTTTAGAATATTTCCTCTCTGTAAACCAACTGCAAATTAAATAAAGAGATTTGCTGGCTGTCTAACCAAATATTTGTTAAAATATTGTATAATAATTTGTATGCTCCTGGGGAGTCATGTCCTTGCAGCAGGCACCTCAGAATCAGAGTGACAAAATCCCATGACACATTCAATGCTAGATTACAATTCAACTTACTTGATAGAATATCTGCCGTCTGGGAGGAAGGTGTTCAGGCGTGAAAATATAAATATTTTCAGTTTGAATTTCTTTGGTAACTTCAGGAGCTTGACCAAAGTAATCGCAGTGCTGCTTCTTGGGCTTCTGCTGGATTTTTAAATGTGTTGCACGCTCCAGGATATTAATCCGTGACTTTACAAATCCTTTCAAGCCACCTAATTATAAAGGTAAAAAGGACTGTTAAAGAAGATTTTTGAATAATGATAACATGATTACGATTGAAGGAATTCGCATTTTAGTGGGCCTGTATCCATGGTAAATATTTTTACATATATCTTTATCGGTCTGTATATTAAAATTTTCCACTTATACATAATTAGCTCATAAAGGACTACGATTAAAAAATAGCTTGTGAGATGATGGGCGGATTTGACAGACCCCAAGAAAAATCACTTAATTCTCTCATATTACAAAAAAAAAAAACACCATCTGTAAATATATTTCATTCTAAAATATTTACATTATTTAATAAAATATCATCCTTTTATTTGTGACTAATGATATCATGTCCGGCAATAATTACAAAAGATGTGTAAACACATACTTACATCGTAAAATATTGCCAAATATTATAAAAAGTAGATATTATATCAAATAGCCGACACCCATTGCGGATTTTTACGGCGATTGTAAAATGTCATCAATTAGAAAACGTACTGCAAATTCAATGACACCAAACAAGAAAAAAATGCATCTTACAATCAGCAAAATACGGTATTAATCAAAACTAGTGATATTTAGTGTGAACATTACCAACTGATAAAAAACAACATATAAAAAAAAATTTAAAGTTTAGCATACAATAATTACCTATGTTTCTCATCCTAAAGTCCATAGTTTGATAGATCCGTGATTGTGGATCTTTGCGGGGGTCATAACCGAATCTCGCCCACAGAGCTCGCCAAGGCCCGGAGAGAAAATAGTATCCTACGCATGGCAGAATGTTCTTTATTTGGGGGAACGGCAATTTTGTCTTAAACAGAATTGCATTTTTGGACCACAACGGCTGCTCTTCGAAAAGCTAAAAATTTATAAAGTATATAATTATCACATTTGCGACGGAATAAATACAATCAACGTATGCACAGATGCAAGGCTGATTTATGCGAAATCGGTAAGCGAATTTTTTTTTAAATCAACATAACTTTTACTTCATTGGGCAATATTTGTAGAAAATTAGCGAGATTCTTTATCTTTTTCCCTAAACTAGTGCTCTGCAATCTATTGTCTTCCACGGTGCAGAAACATTTTTTTCTAAAATTCCACCGTTCCACCAACAAGTCAATATTTATAAAAAAAACAGAATGTGCAACATCAATGCATTTGATAAAACTCATTCTTTCCGCATTGTTTACTTAATTTACGTACAATTTCGTTTCTCATAAATTTACGAATTATATTGTAGATTGAGTGTATAACATTTATGATTATTTCTGCTTCCACGCAATTAGATTTTCACAAAATATTGATGTGCCGCAGCACACCAGTTTTGGAGCTATGCCCTAAACTATACTTTTTAAGCTATGAAAGAAATGTGTGAGATTTCGAATGTCCCAAGAATGACAAGTTTCCAACATATACTTAGGGTGGTAAAATAACTTCTTGACACTAGTATTAATAATGATTATTAAAAAGGTGATTAATGCATAATAATGATACTTCAAGATTAGCTTTGACAAATATTCGATACTAAACTTATTACTCACTTACAATTATAATTTCAGTGTTTTTTTCAAAACAATCATATTAAACTGTATAACAAAAAATTCATCTCACCTTTCTGATGACTTGAACAGACTCATCTGGAGCGGTGAGTGCAGCCATTCCAGCGGCATTTGGTTCACTCGGCATAGGTCCGATGTGATTTTGATTTACAACAACTGCATGGCCCAGTCGTTTCTTCCGCGGCTTACCCATAACCTGCTTTAGTTCTTCGCGGTATGCAATGTTGCTGCGATAATTGTACGGATGAGGGTTCTCCACACGAGAGAAGACTGCTGGAGCCAACATATATGGACTAGGCTCACTGTAAAAAACATATATAAATATAATGTGTACACCAATGTATCGTATGCATAGTGGCCACAACCGCCTAGTGTACAAGTATTAATTATTATATTTCCATAGATAAAATTTATGAATATTTTATGCCAAAGTGTAGACATCTATGGAGCAGATAATACAACACAAAAAATATTTGTTTATCTTAAATATCTGAATTTATTTGCAATTTGACATACAGATGGAAATAGGGTCAAATATCGAAAAAATGACCACATACAGTGTTTGTCATGACTTTTACATTTTTTTTTTTATTATGTATGAAATCAACTGAAGGTGCTTGATGGGATTTCAATATCAAATTTGGACGGATGCAACAGAACTAACGGTTGAACAGTTGGCATCGTCTATATACCAAAGGTATTAATTAGAGGAAAACACAGACCCTAAGGCAAGAACTAAATGGCAGCTAAAACAAATTTAATATTATTGATCTAATAATAATTCAACAATTGCCTGTGATAAGTTTCATTAACGACTAATATTGTTAATGAATCATTCTTGACAGGGTTTTATAACAAATAATAATTAACTTTCATCAAAATATAATTGGGTTATTATTTTTTTTGTTACATGCCTGTGATAGAATGCCTGAAGATGCAGTCAGGCGAAACCCGAGTCGTTAGTGACAAAACATGTGGAATCGTACAAAGTTGTAACAATTCTAACTTTTAAATTTGTTCCATAGACACATGTATTTGTTTGATCAGTCTCCTTCAGAGTATGTTATATTTTCAAAATTAGTATAGTGACAACACTAATACATTTCACAACAATTATTGAAGAAAAACTAAAAAATACATCTATGAATATTTTTTATTTTTTTGATACAATAAGGTATAGCGGTGACAACTGATCAAAAAATTCTTGATGGTGAATTGGTTAATATGCTTTATGAGTAGTTGCAACACCGCAGCAATTTTATTTTAAGCAAAGACAATAACTAAAACTAGTTTGAATTTAAAAATGGATAACATTTGGATGTGTTCTAAAGTCAAACAATTTGTTTGCTATGAAATTTTGGATACTCATACACAGTAGTCATGAAAGCATCGACAAAATCAGCTAAAATAGGGTTAACATACTTGAACCATTCAACATCAGGAAAACCAGATGGTATGGCATCACTGTGGATACATTTCAGTTCAGAAGTTTCAGGAGATTTTTCATCTTTTGGGGCCAGAGGTAAATACTGGAAGTCCGAAAATGCTGCAAGATTAAAAAAAACTGTTCATATGCACTGTAAAAAATATTCGCTCATATATAAGGTTTTAATAGAACACCGATACACCTATATATGTATGCACACTTTAAATTCAAAAAAATAGAATTCCAAAAACGCCACAAAATCATACATGCCCCAATATAGCTGTGCGCAACAAAACCAAAAGAAAAAGAATATAAACATTTATTTTCTGAATTATATTTTATATATGTTACACTGAAATCCTATTGCAGCTCGTTCCACTTCAAATACATAATTGGAGTGTCATATCGAAATTTGCATAGAGCATAAATGTCATTCACTATGTGACAAAACTCAATGAAATAATTTGGTGTATACATAACTTGACCATTTATCAAATCGTTACATTTAAATAATGAAGTTACTTATCCGTTATAGGCACCAAGATTTTGATTTAGAGTGTTTTTTTTTTAATTGTTACTACAACATTCTCTCTATTCAAAAATTTGACATTTTGGTAACCCAGAACTGTGTCTGTGATGCCTGAACATGCTCACTGAAAACGGTACTGTACCCATAAAAACGGGACGTCTGGCTACATTATGAATACAATACCATAAAAACGGTTTTAATGAAAATAAATCGAAATTGGCTTAAAAAAACAGCCATGAAATTACTATAGATACAATATACACTATTTTTGACTTGTTTAAAATTACATTAAAATAATTACATTATCAAAATGCACAGTTTCAAATTTTATCTTTAATTATGAATGGGAGCTAAAAATGTTGGTTTCTCCTCCACAAATTTTTTTTTTATAGTTTTATTGTACTCACTTTCAAATGTGTATGTAGAATCGACTATCCCCATTATTTCAGTGCCTAGAACTTGACTTTCATTAACAGAATTCTCATTCTTTATCTTTTTAACTTTGACTTTTAGCAGTAAGCCAAATGTATCGGTCTGGTTGCTACATGCTGGTTTGCAGAAGAAGTCCTTAGGTCGAAATCGGAGTTCCATACGTCGATTCGTAGTTGAATAGACCTGGACAAAATTGATAATTGTTTTCGTATAATCAAAATTATATTTGTTGTATGGCTCCATATTTCAAATTTGGAATACTATTGAATGTTTTGTCAATGTACAAACTATTCAAAATTGGAAATTAATTTGATGTGACAAGGTAAACAAAGTATCAGCATAATATTAATAAAATACCTGTGATATTGCCTTTAAGCCCCCTAATGTTTCGATTGCTTTATCGACATTGTTTACTACACCCGGATACTGTATGCAAATAAGTTTTTGTATATCATTAAAATTAGTCTGGGTCATTTTGAAAATATAAAGATAACCACACTTTAACAAAAAAATCGATTCATCTAATTCATTTCAAATGAAGCACATTTCAGAAACTATAGGATAAAACGAAAATAAAGTTTTTTGTTGTTAAACAATTTTTGAACTCTTTTATAAATCTAAAACATAGTTTAATTATTGTATGTAAATAAACGTCGAGTTTGACAGCAGCGTCACTGTCTTCTTCTTTTATAACTTGTATCCCTATACAATTATTCAACACTCATGGTGCTCGATGTTTGGGTGAATATTTTTATAAAATATCTTAAGCAATTTAATTTTAACTATATTCGATAATTAAACAAAGAATAAAAAAGTTTAAAAAGCGATTGCACAATTAAATATATTTACAATTTTAATTATAATATTATTTTGATGATGCTATTTTGCCAAGTTTTTTGTTATATTTAAAACATGTAACTCCTACTTTAATATATTGATAATTCCATTGCTATCATTTTTAAAAGTTCACATTAACATTTAAAACATGACATTAAATGAAATAAAAACTTGAAAGGTATCAGTAAATAATCATTTAACATTAGAATTTTTTTTACGGTTCAGCGTCGACTTTTTTCTTGTTGACACAAGTTCATAGTATTGCCATCTAAAACAATAATGAATGTCGTGGTTCAGCGCCTGCGCCCGTAGTTTTGTGCACTGTAATTTTGCTATTTGTCAAAAAGTGTCTCAGTGAAGTTAGATGACGTTTCTGAATATTACCAGTTTTATTCAACGTGATATACGTATAATATCATTGCTGTGAAATGTTCTGATCTCGGTGTGCATTAACATTTTAAGTATTTGTGTATGGACACGTATAAAATGACGTCTGTCATTAGTATATTGGGTTTTGCCCTTATATGTGCAATTCAGCCCGCATATAGTTTCTATTTGCCGGGTTTAGCGCCGGTTAATTACTGCAAGCGAGCGGATAGTTCATCAACATGCATGGTAATCATTGTTAATCTTTTATATGTAAAACAATACAGCAATACGTTGTATTATATTTGTTACTGACTAGCTATATTAAATAGGTAAGTACAACAAATGCAATGTTACAGAATCGACGAGAGCATTCCGCATTACATTTGCGGCAATTTTCAAAATTGATATCTTTCAATTTATCTTATCCTTGGGGTAATAAAACACGTATTTAGTATTTCCGATACAAATATATTTGCGTAACTTAAACTGTCTAATTTCATTTCGTTTTTGTCTTTGACATTATATGGTGTTAATTTTCTTACTTCTTGTATATCTTTTACTCTTACCAATTTATTTCTGTGAATCTTAACCCGTTTAGAGCTAGAAATAAATACAATGAAAGCAACACATTGGTGGGTCGTTTGCTTAAGATGTGTTAAATACTACTCCTAAGTGTTACTATTGTTTTTTGGTTGACAGATGAAAGTTTTATACTAAAATGGATCACATCTAAAGATAGAAAACATCTTTTGTTGTGGCTATGTAGATTAGTTACATATTGACAGAATGCACTGGTCGAAATGTGATAAAATTACTTTCTGGTTCATTTTCTTATCAGGTTCTTTTTCTCAGGCGACAAGTCTTTTATTGAATTTATGATGGCACATCCAAAAACTTCCTCAATCAAGCATTTTTTATGCTAGAAATATTTTATTGGCATTATTATTGCGTATAATAAAGCACATCATGCAGGTGTCATTACAAATAAAAACAAGTTTATTATTGAAGTATTAACGCTTTGATTAAGGGTCAATTTTTATTGGTTTTGTTTCTGCAAAAAAAACAATATGTAGATTTTTCAATCGCACATCCTCGTGTTATTCTAAACTTTTTGGTATTGACAATGGAGCTTGCGTTTTAACGTAAATAGCTGTTAGAGCAGTGGTTCTCATGTGCGGCCACCAGAGGATTTTGCTGCGGCCACCAACAGTTTTATAGTAAATATTGATTTAAAAAAATTTGCTTTTACAAAATAATTTGTTTTATTATTATAATTTTAAAATTGATTGAATAAATCTGACTTATTCAGCATATAGTCGAGCTTAAGTAAAGGACCGTTTTAATAATAAAACTGTTTAATAATTTTGGTCTAGGTTATACGTTGACCATGAATCAAGTCAATATAAAGAATTAACAACAGTTGCTTTATTATTTTTTTGTCGATTTTACCTACAACTGTATATTGTGAAAGATCATTCATCGTAATGCACTATATAAAAAATAAATATCAAAAGTATTTTTATCACATTTGGTGCGGCCACGAGACATTTCCAAAGAACAGCTGATGTTTATAATGCGGCCACAGTGAAATTTTACGTGAGAACCACTGTGTTAGAGGGTAGTGTAGAGATATGATGTGTTATATTTTATTTACAGAATGTAGTACGTTGTCAAAAGACTGCATTTAAAGGGTTAAGTAATATAAAAGAAATAAATAAAAATTATTGTTTTTTTTGCCATTAACTGATGAAATCATTAGATCTGGGGTCGCCGAACCATGGTGCATTGGATGATTGCAAGTGGCTCATTGCATATTTGCATCTACTTTACTCTTTTGAAATATACCCTTTAACCTTTAAACGCCCAGTGTACGGGACCGGTGATTATGGTATGGTGCATTTCTGCTTATTAATGCTTTTAAAAAGAAGTTTTTATTCTTTAACTTTAACGCGTAATTATATTAAATGTAAAAAATTACGTATAAAGCTTTTGTAAATTATAAACAATCTTTTATTTTGATAATGTTTCTTATTATACCCAAATATAATGAATAGATTTAGAGATATAATTATTTTTAGAACAACTGCGGGCCACGCGAATATTTAACGAAAAAAATGCTTGGGCGGTTAAAGGTAAATTAAACCCATTGTCATATTTTCAACACCTGAGTGCTCTCAGCTTAATTCATACAACCTTCTTACTCATCAACTCGTCCCATTTTTCACAGCTTACAATATAATATTCTGTGCGGAAAATCTTAAGGTTTTGCAGGGCAAACAAAAAAATGTGCGACATAATTCACATTTAATATTTCTTTTAAAGTAAGTGTTTTTGATATGCAGTACATTAACAACTAATGACTTATAATTGAATATTTTGATTTTGAGATTTAAGTGTGCATTGCATTAGTATGGTTAATGTATGTGTATTAGAAAGAAAGAAAAAAGTGTGTATGAGTGATATGCAGTATGATTGAGTGCGATGTATGCTTAAAGTCAATTATGGATGAATGGCAGCGAGCAACCAAACGTCATGGCTACCGTCATCACTCCCGATTGAGATACACCGTGTTTGAAGGCATTTAATAAATGGTATTTAAAAAGCACCATGAAACCTCTTGTGATGTATGCATTTGAAATGACGTAAATCAATTAATTAAATGCATGATTTGTTTATTCTTTAAGTTTGTTTTATTTATTCTCTAAGCGAAGTTGATGCTACTCCAACTTTTATTTTCACATCCGAATTGTGAATATTAGAAGGTAGAAAAGGTCCTCGAGTTTTTTGGCCCATGGTATGCAAAAGGGTGACCATCTTTGCATTAGATTATTTCTGAGCTTAATCGGTTGATTTCCTTGTGAATTTCCTTCAAATAAATGCTATCTTTTCAACATCATTGTGAGACAAAACTTATTGTCGCTTTTTTTTTTTTTATCTTTAACAATTGTTATGTTTTGTTTCTTGGTATTTTCGGGCCATCGCTTGGAGCATCCTGCCATAGAACGACAAAGTTTTTTACAGCTTTTATTTTAAGGAAACTAATGTATAGAGATATCTACAGCTAGTTTTAAACAATATGATAATAAAAATGCACACAGGTTTATGAAAATAGTTGTAGTTTGATAAGAGAAACTTCCAACAAACAGTTGTGAACATATTGATAAGGAATTAAATGACATGCTAACTACCTGCAACATTGATAAATGTATTATAAAAAGCAAAACAGAATATTTAGATGTACAATTTTATCTTGTTTTATTTGTCAATTAACTGTTATATATAAAATAAATTACATTTGTTATAATACGTGTTGAAGTAATACTACAGTAATCATAACAACACTGTCTACATATTATTAAAAACAGTTATCTTTCTACGCATGTATTCAATCATAGGACTCGTAAATGGTTAGGAGAAAAGTATTTGGATTGTTTTTGTAAGTTTGATTTTATTGCTTTGCTTTTTATCAACATTCTGACTGGTAATATTTCAACTGTTGACAGTCGATTGCAGTGTGTTGAATGTTGTTAAATTAAAATATTATTAAAACTTCCGTTGAAAAATTAATTTTTGTGTTCAACCTGTTGAGTGGCAGACATTTTTCAATTGAATATGTAGGACAAGGTATTAAATATTAATTATGTCACACATTTTTTAGTTTAGCCTGCAAAACCGTAAGATTATCCGCGGAGAATATTATATTGGAGGGAAAATTAGCCCTTAGATCTATATTACTCTCTCCAATGAAGAGAAATAGCTCGACTAAGGAACTGATCATTTTCGTAGATCAACTTCTATTGAAATATCTTCATTTAGGAATTCATGTGGAATGTACATGCGTTTTCATTGTGATCTACATCAGATGTATAATGTAGATCAGCATTTTTAAAGCTTATAAGTAAGCCGCATCTCTTTGAATCTGAAAATAGGTCTCCGCACCCTGATTATTTAATTTAAAAAATATTTTATAAAATATAATGTGTCAGAAATTGAAACAGGGGAAGTGGGTAAAGCCAAATCTACTTAACCGTTTTCAAACAAAGAAAAAATAAGTCGATAACATTGAAAATGTAAATATAGGAAACATAATTTACCTTGTTAGAGGCTACTCCCGCACCTCCAGAAATACTTTCCCACACCCCCAGTTAGGTACCACTGATCCAAAAATTTTACATGCATTAATTCCAACCTTGATTCCTTCACAATTTCTTATTTTTTTCACAAGTACATGTACATGTTCACAAATTTATTTACAGCAATTAATTACATGTCATTATTGATAATTTATTCAATTTTGTTTCAGTACGATGTAAAGCTGTACGTCAACCGACTCAACACAGAAGAATCCGTCATTCCTTACGAATACCACCACTTCGATTTCTGTTCCGCCGATGAGTCGAACTCTCCCGTCGAAAACTTGGGCCAGGTTGTCTTTGGCGAACGAATCAGACCGAGCCCATACAACATTGAGTTCATGCAAGATGTCCAATGCAAAGAGGTCTGCACCAAGAGTTATAAGGGAGGATCGGCTGACTCTGAGAAGAAACTGGCGCTTTTGAAGAAAGGCATGGGTCTGAACTATCAGCATCATTGGATCGTTGACAATATGCCCGTTACATGGTGCTATCAGTTGGATGACGGCAGACAGTACTGCAGCACCGGATTCCCTATGGGATGTCGTGTTCTGAACTCGGCGGTTGGTTATTGCACTTTTCAATATCCATTTCTATTCAATTGTTTCCAAAATTGAATAGTTAATCTATTCCCCACTGAGCCATATAAACAATATTCCATGACCAAATATTTCAAATATTAATTTCTTATTGTTAGTTTCAACCTTACTTATGGATATTATCAGGACAAATCAGGATGTATTTCAATACAAAAATGATCTCTTACATGAAAGTTATAACCCTTTTAATGCTCTTATACCTTTAATTGTTGACATATCAACAGTTGATCATTAACAAGATAGGAAAAACCAGCACCACTTAATATCCAAGTATATTTTTGAGCCATATCAAGTCTTGGTCATAAACTAATGAATTTTTAACGATCCCTGAAAACAAAGACCCTTATGTAGTTATACAGTGATTAATTAAGTTGGGACCAATGTCGTTTTATTTTCTTTCATCCCTTTTATGATAAGGAAAGGGAAAAAGTGTTAAATACATCGGTCATTAATAGTATTCATACATGTTTGTCATTATGTTTTTTCTACTTTTAGGCTGATTCTTGTGGCATGAGCCCAACGTTTAGCAAACGCGGTGTTTACTATCCGTACAATCACGTAGATCTGACAATAACGTACCACAGTGGAGTTCAAGAAGAGAGAGGAAGCCGATTCGGAGACAGCGGCGGAAGGATTATCTCCGTTAAAGTAAGTATAATATTAAGCATTTAACAACACACGAGACAATGCTCAATTCCGTCACCATGATGTGACAAATGAAATAAAATGTTTCAATTATTGATGATTTAATTTACGTTATCGACTGAGGGTGCTTAGTAGAATTTCAGCATCAAATTTGAATTGTTGAAACTTTGTGCACTTCCACATGTTTTGTGATTATTGATTCGGGTTTCACCTTTCGACATCTTCAGGCATTCTATCAAAAAAATGCATTGAAACTGATCCACAGTAAATAAATTGCATTGGTTACAGACAAGTGGAATTATATGGAAAAATATTAACCACTAGTCTAGGAACTAAATATATACCTGAAACAATTTCTATAACTTTTTATTTGATTATGATGGTTAACCCGGATCGTGAGTAACAAAACTTGTAGAAATGTACAAAGTTTCAACAATTCAAATTTATGTTTGCTTATATTTATTAAAATTGATGGTTAATTTCCAATATGTATACTTAGCAAAAGTATATATATATTTTTTTTGTGCGTGAATAAAGAAAATGCTATTTATTAGTTATATTGCGAGTAGACATAACGGGTTTTTGTATTAAGCCACTTGTGTGGCAAAATTGACATTGACCAACAACACGACTAACTGTCTTAATAAAAGTTTAGTTTTGTCAGGTTTTTTCCTTACTTTTCTTTTGATGTGTATCAATTCATAAATCACCAACCATCTGTTCAAACCTTATTTATTTGAATTTATTCTTAAAAACAACATTTCTTGTCTTATATCTGCATTCATATAAGCTCTCAAATAGGAATTATGGCTTTTAAGAGTGGAAATTAACTGCTCTATGCATACTTGGGTTGGCAGCAATGCTATTACAGTCAATGCTGAATCATTTCTGATTTATTATTGCCGTTTTAACATTTAAATTGTAGATTCGGTTTAATTTTTTCCATTATTTTCAATGCATAGCAAAATTTCAAAATAGTCTCCTTTGTCTACTATATTGCGACTCAAACGAAGACGATTTATCTCCTCCCATTCATTGAGGTATTATATATTTCAAAATAATTGAGAAAAATAATCAGAATCTCTTGCTTTTCACAACTCTGCAGCTCTGATCTAAAACATTACTAAAATACTCATAACTATGAAATTAAGGAGCTATAGTGTGGTAATTGCCGCATAACTCTAATTGGAACAATTGGCTTATCATGGTCTTACGAAAAGGACATTGTTAATTTTATCACACTCAGGCTATCATTTTGGTTTCCCCGGAAATTAATATACAATGAATTCATTCATTGATAATTCAAAACAATAGTTTATCCTTTTACTAGTTATGTTATCCTGTAGATATGCTCGTAACACTTTGCATTTAGTAAAATGTGTTACGTTAAATTTTTTAATTGCTATTGTATACAAGTTTATTATAAAAGTGAGGGACTTAACCCATTATAAGCTATTGGAGGCAATTTGTGGCTACGGTGTTGTTCTTTTTATCACCAATAATCGTCATTCTTTTTAACACGGTGAAAAAATATCGTCAGAACTATGGCGTGAGCCGAAATAGCTATCAACTATATTTGTTAAAAATAATTTTGTAGAACTAAAATACATTGCTATTTTTTCACCGTGTTATAATGGAGTTCTACCAAGTGAATGCCAATTCAATCAATAAAGTCATTCTTTTTGTTGAATAATTATTGTTTCTTCAGATATGTAGACTTCACATGTTTATCAGTGATTTTTAGCAGTCATTATTTTCTATTTGCTTTTAATGATAAAATATTTTAACAATCAAGGCGGTAGGAGGTAAATGTTTTCTGCCATCGTCTCCATTGATAAGACGGCTGATTGTAGTATGT
Organism: Himalopsyche japonica; assembly: GCA_028555115.1. Classification (NCBI taxonomy): domain Eukaryota; kingdom Metazoa; phylum Arthropoda; class Insecta; order Trichoptera; family Rhyacophilidae; genus Himalopsyche; species Himalopsyche japonica. The sequence goes on from JAHFWJ010000104.1 coordinate 318,961, forward strand.
TCATAGTTGACACTCAAAAATATAAGTCATATAACAGTGTCTTTCGACTAATAGCTAAGTTTTGTTATAAAGTATTGTATTGTCTGATTTATCCCCATAATTCTTTCTATTAGTACAGTGAAACTCCGATTCTGTTACTCAAGGGACCTTTGAAAGCTTAAATAATATTTATTTTTTTACAAAATTACATTAATTCAAAGTTGATACTGAAATTCAGTCAAACTAAACAGTTCGGTTAGTTGATAATGCTTGTCACGAGCAAAGCTGGTCCTCGTCAAAAACAACAAAAATTCTGCCTATGTAACGGATGAAGATATGAATATTTGCCTGACGATAGATAAGTCTGTGAAGAATCCAGCTCTACATCCTCTATAAAAAAGATCTATAGTACTATGGATCTTTGTTCCAACTACCTCACAATCAATATATCAAAACATACATATCATATAATATGGGGTGTAAAATTTCCGGTTTTTTTTGCTAGGGCTAGTGTCAGTAGAATCAACAAATCCACTGCATGAAATACGTTTGAACAATAACCCATGTTGGAGCATTGAATAATTTTACGATGCTTAGAAGTGATAGCTTCAGTTGGATTAAAAAACCCTGCTCTACCTAAGTGTGTTCTCAAGTGATTTTTTTTATTTATCTCTAGGTTATACCTTCAAGCATAAACCACCAGAATCCGAAGCATTTAGACTGCCAAAACCGCGAGCCTCTCGAGATCCCGCCAGATCCAATTCCAAGTGGCCAAACGCTGAACATCACCTACAGTTACTCGCTCAGATTCGTACCAAATAACACTATCAAATGGTCGTCGAGATGGGATTACATTCTGGACTCCCTGCCTCACACGAACATCCAATGGTTCTCTATCCTCAACTCTCTGGTCATCGTGCTGTTCCTCAGCGGAATGGTCGCCATGATTCTCTTGAGGACTCTACACAAGGACATTGCACGATACAATCAGATGGAATGTGGTGAAGATGCTCAGGTAATAATAAATAAAAATGATATTTTACAAAACTGAGGAATATGTCGTTTTTCCTTTTTACATGCAACTGCATGTTTCTCAGTTGTTTTTCCAAAAAGAATATGAATAGAATGGGTATGACTAGGACAAGACTAGTTGGTTAGCCATCGACTCAATCAATGCCATGTTTTTTAGGACTGGATGGGTGGAAGGGAATTTTAGGTTTACAAACTGCTTTGCGTTTGAACAGAATTGATTAATTGAATAGTATTAAGCTATACTATTGTTTTTATATATATATGGTTGTCGATAGTTATTTCGGCTTCCAATGTATCAGAGATATGACCAAGCTAAAATCATACTTAGTTTTTTATATTGTTTGAGCAGAGATAAACATGGATACTGTCTTACTTAAACTATAGTTCTGACAATGGTGGAAGCCTTAATATTGATTACATATTATAGAATTAAATAATTTGCTATTTTACCTTAAAATAAATATCACACGGTGAAAAAATAGCAATGCATTTTAGTTCTACAAATTTTTTTATAAGATGTAGTTGATAGCTATTTCAGCTCACGCCATCATCAGAACTAGAAATAGCTATCAACTATTTCTTATAAAAAAAAAATTGTAGAACTAAAATACATTGCTATTTTTTCACCGTGTTATAATGGAGTTCTGCCAAGTAAATGCCAATTCAATCAATAAAATAAATATCTGTTTTTAAAACAGCTTTATTGTATAGACTTCATTCAGCATTGCTTATAATCTGTTTCTTTATTTTTGTGCCAAGCTGTACTATTTGTTTTTGGGTATTGAAATGATTATGCATTCTCAGGAGGAGTTTGGTTGGAAACTAGTCCACGGAGACGTCTTCCGTCCACCACGAAAAGGAATGCTGCTGGCCGTGATGCTGGGATCCGGTGTGCAAGTTTTCGGCATGACTGTGGTCACTCTTGCGTTTGCTTGCTTAGGATTCCTCTCCCCTGCTAATCGCGGAGCCCTCATGACCTGCTCCATGGTAGTTTGGGTTTTGCTCGGCACTCCCGCTGGATTTGTCTCGGCAAGGATATACAAGAGCTTTGGCGGCGAGAAATGGAAGTCTAATATTCTTCTCACCTCTATGCTTTGCCCTGGGTAAGTCAAATTCGGTTATTCATTAATTTTTTTATTTATTTAATGGAGTGCATGTTATTTATTATTGGTGAATTTTTCCTTAAATAATTTAATTTTAATAAAATGAAATATTATTACTGTCAGCATGAGATGATAAATTACGTTTAACAGCTGGACAGAGAATAAGTTAACCCTTTGTCTTCAACCATCTTAATTATTAAAACAGCTGAAGTAAATGTACTGATAAATGATAAAGCTTTTGTATACAAATATTTTTTTTATTAAAATACGGTCTGATGTATCCTGGGAAAATCTTCACTAGTTTGTTTAACACCAAAAGTATTGCGTGTTAAAATATTCTTTACGTGGCTCAGCATTGAAAGGGTTGACTTGTAAAATTTATATCAACATTTGATATTATTTAGGAATGCATTCCATCGGCGTCCATTTCCATCATTATTTGACTCCAATATGTATATTGCCAAAATCAATTTGGCGATATATATTGACAACCCACAAGCAAGAGTAATGGGGATGTTTTGTATCTGCTTCTTAGCCAGCTCTTCGTTAAGCTGTGTAAAGAATATTCAAACACAAATATTTCAAAAATTATTTTGGCATTCTTAATGGTTAGCAAAACTTTGGGGGTTATCGTGAAAACAAACAGACAATATTTAAATATATGAATATGCTAGTATCAATTATTAACACACTACAATCTGCTGTGTCAATAGTTAAAACCAGAGTTGTTCAAAAAAAAACACGACTCTAACATTGATCAAAAACATCAATTAGACTAAAAAAAAGTTTAGTTTTGTCAGGTTTTTTTCTTACCTTCGCTATTTATGCAGTAAATGAAAGATTAACTAACCAGTCCGGCAAATTATTCATTAATACATTCTTCAAAATGGTTTGATCGAAAAAGCAGAAAGAGTCGTTTGTTTTTCATGACTCCGGCATTGACCAAAAACCTGACTGGTCAAAACACTACTACTCGGATTCCACAACCCTGATTAAGACACAAACAGTCAGTGGACTGATTTGTGTATTGACTCTTTACCCGACAGCCAATACCAACCTCTTGCCATCCATTTACAGCATATTTAATTAATTTATGATATCGACTGAAGGTGCTTGATGGAATTTCAATATCAAATTTGAATTGTTACAACTTTGTATGGTTCCACATGTTTTGTCACTAATGACCCGGGTTTAGCCTATCGTCATCTACATAAAACGCCTGAAGATGCCGAAAGACGAAACCCGGATCGTTAGTGACAAAACATGTGGAATCGTGCAAAGTTGTAACAATTCAAATTTTACATATTTATTTATCGTTTTATGAATAATTTCTTTTCTCTTAAACTTTCAAAGAGTTCTTCTAATCAGTTCCAAAACCTCTTGAAATATTTCATCAAACAGACAGAAACTCTACTTTAATAAATGACATTATCGTGAAAAAAATTTACAGGCTACCTTATGATTTTGTTTTATCTCTCAAGGCTTACATATATTATTTGTACATTTTTGTTAGCACACTACTAGCATGCTTCTGCCTTTGAACTGGTGTGTTATTGAACTTTTGAACATGTGGTACGCATGTGTATATTAAATTGGTCAATGCCATTTAGTAAATAACAAGATATCTTGTTTTGTTTACGCAGTGGCTTCCCATTTGGCAAATTTTATAGTGTAATTTTGTAAAACAGTAAATCCAATCAAGATTTACTTACTACCATAGATATAACAATCTATTTAAGTTCTGATGATGATATTAGGCCGTAAGACTAGTGGCAACCTAAATTATATACTATGTTATTTCACTCACATTTTCATGGAGTACTACCAATACAATCAGTCAAATAAAGATTGATTTTTGTACTATCTACATTTGACTAATTGATTTGTCCAAAATTAATAATGATTAATAATACCCACACCAAAATTTATGACATCATATCTTTCGGGTATTACTTCCGAGACAATCACATTTTCAGGACAAAACTTAACACAACAGGCAACTATGGTGAATTTCTTTTTCTTACTCGCTTTCATACAAAGTAATTGACCTCAGTGAAGTGATAAGCATGCGTTTCATCTTGTATCCAGCTTGCATTCATGCGAGTTAAACTATATGCAAAGATGACGGAATGAAAAATCATATAGACAACTCTTTATTATGCTTTAAGAAGCTGATCATATCGTTTGAAAATGGATAATGAATAGGAAAAGTGATGAAGGCGATACAAATATCACCTAAATCTGTCAGTCTCCATCAAACCTGTTGATTTGGCTCAAATTAGTGGTTATTAAAATATTCCAGATATCATATTTGATTTGTTACAACTTTGAAAGACTCCACATGTTTTGTCACCTGTTCCTGAAGATGCCGAAAGGCGAAACCCAGGTCGTTAGTGACAAAACATGCGGAATCGTACAAAGTTGTAACAATTCAAATTCCATCAAGCACCTTCAGCCGATATCATAAACTATTATGTTGCTATCTATATTTTTCATAATTCCTTTCGTATGTAAGCAATGCATTCTGTTTACGATATCAGTTCTAATGCATCCATGTAATATAATGCCTGAAGATGCTGGAAAACAAATCCTAGGCCGTGAGAATGAGGCGAAAATCGTTCACAGTTTCAACGGTTCAGATTTAAATTTACTACAAACATATTTTCAATTCCAGATTCGTGTTTGGTCTCTTCTTCGTGATGAACTTGGTGCTATGGGGCAAGGGCAGCTCTGCTTCTGTACCATTCTCGACACTCATCGCACTGCTGGCTTTGTGGTTTGGAGTCTCTGTACCCCTCACTTTCATCGGAGCTTACTTCGGCTTTAGAAAAAGGGTAATTAACAACTATTGTTAATTAATACATATAAAACATATGATTTGTGTGGAAATCGAATCTCTATCGTTTGTAAAGCTTAGGAAAGTTGACGTAAGTTCCTTGTAAGTTTTTGTCCTGCATAAATAGAATAAATTTAATCTACAAAGCTCGTTTTTATGGAGATATTCTAATTTAACTGTTTGTATGATTTTTTTTCTAAATACCATACTTTATTTTGTTGAATTGTATATTAAAAAAAAAAAAAATAACTTAACTCACTGACTGTTAACGTCTTAACTGTTAAGACAGCTGCATATTGATTGAGGATACTCAAAAATATACAATTTTTATCATTGTAAAAACTTTTGTATTCAAGCTAATTTTTATGTTACTACAGTGGCTGATTTATCCCGATAATACCCATAAGTTTTTAGAACACCAATACTACTGAATTCATTTCTCAAGAAAATTAATTCCTTGCAATTACTGTTCATACCCACCTCGGTATTAGCCTAAACAATCTTTACTGTACTAATGTTTGGTATAGCAGAAATTTGCTTAAGTAAATACTAAATAAATTTTGTATACTTTTACAGTGCTTGGAGCATCCAGTGCGCACCAATCAGATCCCTCGGCAGATACCAGACCAATCGGTTTACACGCAGCCAATTCCTGGCATCATCATGGGAGGTGTTTTGCCGTTCGGATGTATCTTTATACAGCTTTTCTTCATCTTGAACTCGCTCTGGTCCAGTCAAGTAAATATGCGTTCTTTTCAAGCTTTTGTTTTATCTAAAAATGTTTCATTAATTCATATTTGAATGTAGTAAATTGTCACATTAACTTTCCCATACCCAAGGATGTTTATTCCCCCCCAACTGTTACTTTATCTTGAATACCTATTTTAATATTGGCTGTAGAATGTTTTTATATTTACGATAATCAGAAATAAGAGTATTGTACACATGTTGTATTTCTGAAGGAAAAAAATATAAGAGAGCCAGGAGTTACATCGCAAGTAAATACTTTTTGTTTATAAAAACACATTATAACAAATCAATCTTTCATTTATAAAATATTTGACAATATCAAATGACGTCAGTATGTGCTCGCACATGTGATAGCGCCCATGATGATTATTTAACTGGACTTTATCAGTTGTCAATTAATATTTTACCTGAAATGTAGTTTTTTTATATATAACATCATAACAACAGATGCATAGAGATACATACATGAAAGCCTAAGCAGTCATTTTTTGTATTGTAAAATGAGAGAGACATTTTTTTGGGGTCAGGCAAATCTCTCTATCAATTCATTTTTTGTATTAACTGATATTTCATATTGAAAGTTTTTAAATATATTTTTTAACTCGTGCAGTGTTTTGGTGCGTTCTGTAATGTATTGCAGCAGTGCCTCTGCCGCATAATGCTCAGTCTTCAGTAGTTCTCTGCCTCTCACATGAGTCATTTGCTCTCTAACTGTTTTATGCTAAAGCTTCACTTATATTGAATGTTAAAATGAAAACACTTTTACGAGGTCTATTGTTATCTAAGAAAAAGTATAGACAGTGAATGGGTTAATGTCAAAGGCATTCTGATGAAATATAAATATTCCATTTGTTTTTACTGAATTTGTCTTAGATTCACTTATGACATATAAAATTCATAAAGCGAATATTTAATTTTGTTCTAGATGTACTACATGTTTGGTTTCCTATTCCTGGTGTTTATAATCCTCGTGATCACCTGCTCCGAGACGACCGTACTGCTCTGCTATTTCCACCTGTGCGCCGAAGACTATCACTGGTGGTGGAGAGCCTTCCTGAGCTCCGCCAGCACCTCCGGATACCTTTTCATCTACTGCTGTCACTATTTCGTAACGAAACTCTCGATCGAAGACGCCGCATCCACGTTCCTCTACTTCGGCTACACAATCATTATGGTGTTCCTCTTCTTTTTGCTGACGGGCACAATTGGTTTCTTCGCCTGCTTTTGGTTCGTCCGTAAAATCTACAGTGTCGTCAAGGTCGATTAAGTTATTCAAAAAAAAATACTAATCGGCTTTTGAGAATCTATTTTTCTTTGTTATTGTTTCCAGTATGTGTGAAACACAAGCTGTTTTATTTTATAATTTTCTTTTATGGTCTTATTGAAATTTTTGGAGCATTTATATAAAAAAAGAACTAGTTAGATGTTCTGATTAAAATATTAATAATTGTCCACAAACGATTTTGAAATCGTTTGCGGCAAACTATTTTGTAAATTTGTTAGTATTATGTTAATCTTAGATTTATTGTTCAAAATTAAAGTCGTGCCTCTTTACAAACAGGTTGCACCTGGACGAATTATAATAACATTTATTTATATAAATCCTTATTTAAACTCGAGGTGGGTTCTGACTGAGTTTTTTTTACTACTATTCAAGCGAGTTCACATTTTTAAAGTACACATTACTGAAGAAGAAAACGTATCTCATTTTGTATGATTGCGGTTGTCCTGATAGCATCTTTATGGATAACGTGTCCCTTATCTACCAGGTCATCGAGGAGACAACTATTGGGTTGATGCAAAAGCTAAGACCGTTTTTTACATATAAAATTAAACATTTTTTTTTTATTTATATTATTTATTTAATCAATTATATAATTCCCATCCGTTCTTATAACTTTCTCCCATCTTTCTATCAACTTATTAATACCACTAGTGTAAAATTTCGTGGATTTTGATGCGAAAAATGTATTAAGGAATGTTTTTACCTGTTCTATTGTATCAAATTTTTTATTATTTAAAAAAATTTGCAACGATCGGAATAAATTTTTTACGAAATTTTTTTTCTTTACGAAATTCATAAAGTAAACAATGACGTAAATGCACTTTGTCGATCGACATTTTGAAAAAATACAAGGGCTCTTCACTGTACTCTGGCCAGGCCAAAACTGAATAGAAAGTAGAGGGAAAGGCTCCTTTATACAATGGAATCATTTAAAAGAAGATACTATTCATCATTTCTGAAGAAATTTTTTTTTTACCTAGGATCATAAAAAAGGGTCATAATTTTTGCATCAACCCAATATATGAAAAACTTCAAGTAGATTGATCTAAACAACCAAATATTTGAAATTATTCACTGTAAATATATGTTATGTAACTTTAATATTGTCCATCAGTTTAAGGCAATAGATAACCATGTCCAACCCTGTCAAATCTAATCGATTTAGAAGATTATTTTCAAAATGCGATCAATCTATCTAATAACAAAGAAGAAAGTCTTTGATTCTTTGATAAGTGAAATGTTTTTTTTTCTTTGTTTCCCTCCATTCTGACTGACAACGTTCCGCACAGTACCACAAATATGCTTAAAAAATTATTGAATAGTGTTGCCATTAGCAGCGGAAGATTATCAGAATAAATCATGCTATATTTAAAGTCAATATTAACTCTTAGGTGAAAGTTTTAACAATGTTAAATCTCTTATATTTTTGAGTGTCGAATATTAACACTGCACTCAGCTGGTCTCAACTGTTAGGACGTTGGCATAGTTTTCCTTTCTTATACAGATAATACAGTGATGATAAAAATGCCGCAGTTTTGAAGAGGTTCGACTATATTTTTGAACAATTTAAATATTATATACTACTTCATAATTGTTTATTGAAATATTCTTTCATCTAAAGATCTTGTATACAATCAAGTTATTGAATGTGGAATCTGTGCAAAAATGTCAACTAACGAATACAAACCATAAAATCAGCCCTTTTTTGTGGCGTTTGTGTGTCACTGGGCTTACGTGACGAGTGTACATCAAATAATATATGATAATTGAGTTTCTTTCTATGATTACGGTGACTAGAGTATATGGAAGTCGATGCTATCGTCTTCGGAATATTTTTTTTATAAATATGCACAACTGATGTATTTAAGTAATGAATAAGCTAAGAAATTCTATTGTGACTGTATAGGATAGAGTGTCATTTCGAATTGCGGAGCTGTTCTCCATAACTGACTATTTCCAGAAATAACCTGACTTCATTACTGCTACGGTTCCAGTACAAAACAGATAGATGGATGTAAGGATTTCTGTTTAAAGGGTGTAACACGGATCATATCTTAAAACGCTGGGCATAGCAAAAGCGATAAGATAATCATCAGTCGTTTTCTACCCTTTCTGTCCTACTAATTTAAAAGCAATTCTCATTAAAAAAAGCTTTGTTGAAAAACCTCCATTAATCACTTCTCCGGTGTCCCTGCAAATATGCATAATGCTATACTCTTAAAATAAAAAGTTTCCGTTTGATATCGACAACTGTGCACATGTATAATTTATTATACATCATTTCTGACATATTTTTCTTGTATTCCAATTGTTATTAAGATCACATGAATTACTGAGGGACACAACTAAATGAAATAGATTTTTTTGTAGAACGTTTTTGCGATATTAATTTGCCAGGGAAGTGGTTAGGAGACTTCATCGAGACAGCAGCGAGCGAAGACAGCAATGTATTTTAAAACCAATGTGAGATCAGTTGATCAGTTGATCTCACATGAAGTAAAGTTTTAATTGTTGAAACTTCATATACTTTGTACAATTTCACATGTGTTGTACAAAGTTTTGACAAATCAACTTTGATATCATAATAAACCGACATCTAAAATCTATTCACACTAAATCCTCTTGATGTTTGGTATTTGCGATATCCTGTTAGTATTTTTGGTTCTGTCTGGTAGCATTATTTATATATAGTTACTCATTTGTGTATATCTAGCTAATTAATGTAGGGTAACATATACAATTGTCAGCCACCCTTCAGTTACAGTGCAGTAAGAAGTAAATCACTTCAAATTCATATGTAAGTTTAAGTCAACAGTCAGGGGTAAAAAAACCTTAGCTGTGATTATTTCTTTCTACACCCTACCTGTAACAGCACATAGGTACTTCTGTTTTAGCACATTATTTGCTCTATTCGTAACAGCATTAACTGCTCTATACCTATGAACGTATGTGATACACAAACTTTGACTGTACCATTCTGCGCTTTCTCATATTACGTATTCACTTGAGAAAATTTACCCTAAAACTGGAAACCGTGCGAAATACTCACTCGTTTCAACAATGTGTGACTACAAGTATTTTTTAAGGGCAGGCGAAGTTTGGTCATTTTTTTGACATTGTAATTTTCATGCCTAGTCTTCAAAAGTCAGGGATACGCGCATTGTGGTTAATATAAATAGTTGACCTTTTTTGCATATTTCTCGGAAAGTTACTCGCAGGTTGGACGGTTAATACTAACACCTCAGAATCCACATTTTGTCACTCTAGTCTTTTTATTTACCTTAAAAGTGAGGTAAAGGAAAATATTTATTGATTATATTGTGAGATTAGACTGTTTGATTTAGTTTTTTTTTTTATAAAAAACAAGCTTCAGTTACATAATTTATGCAGTGGAAAATTGGTGGTGGACCACTGTCTGAAATGTGACCGATAACTGTAATTTTATAATTTTTTTTCAAAATCATTAAATGTGTGTATGAAATTAATAATTTACATGCTTGTTTAATATGAAAAAAATGCATTCTCTTAAAATTTTGCTAATTAGTTTGTGCCCACCTATCAAAGTAAAATATTACCCAACGGCCTGATCACTGTATCTGTTACCCTACTACTATTCAAGGTTTTATAATGACAAAAATAGATAACTATTTTTTAAATTGCCGTTGGAACATTTCATTGAATTGACGTATTGTTGACGATAGGAAATATTGTTTATTGTGTATATTTGGAAATGAGACAGTTCTGGAAAAGAATTCCATGATTATTTCACAGTTTTAACAATGGCAGGTATATTTTTTCAGCGGCACTAATATGTGAATATTATGAATGAATCGTCCTGCATTAGATTATTGACGATCTGTGAATTTAATTAGTTTACGATGAATGATATATATATGTATGTATATATACAATTAACCTTTGGTTACCATAGAATTTTGCTACACATTTTCGATATTAACTTGTTAATGTTGAAATGGGCGTATAAACAATATTACAAATCAAAAATTAAATAAAATAACGCTTGTGTTTAATAAAGTTATAGAAATTATCAGAAAAAAATGGGTTATACTTTAGTAAAACACAATGCTTGTATGTAAATTTTTAATGCTACAATATATTTTCACTTTTCGAATGTTGCAATAGAGAGAGCATCAATTTTTCTGTTATAACCCGAATGCCACCAAACTGGCACCGAATCCTTGTGATTTTGCATTTGAAAGTGACACTTCTTTATTATTCATTATGTGTCCTATCATTTGTCGACTGCAAAGAGTTAATACTGTGAAACACTTAATAAACATCACTTCTTGTTATTTATATGTTATCCACAAAAATAAAACTTTCTTCACTCATTTCTTTGTTTTAATAAATTAATGGTCATTCTGGTAAACTTTTTAACTAAAGAAGTCTCTTTCAATTAAAAAAAGATTCAATTTTTTTGGTAAATAATGACTGTTAATTTCCGTTGCTCCTATAATGGTTCAATTTGAAAGATTATCAAAACGACTTAATTTAGTTAAACAAACGTTATAAGTGAAGAATGTTTTATTTTTGCGGATAACCTGTAAATAGCTACAAGTATGTTTATTTGTAACAATAACGATCTTTTGTTGTTTGCAAGTTTATGAAAATGAAATAACAACAGCAACACATGTAATATATCCAATTGGTCAGTAATTCAGAAATACCAATTGATCATTTATAAGTTGATATCGACATAATTACCAAAATAAGAAAAAATATTATTTTAATGTTGGTTATTAAAAAACATTCCTTCAATCTATGCACATGAGAGATTCAGGCAAACTAAATTAAATATTAAACTTTTAAATAAATGAACATATCTGTGCATTAAACCAGTGTTCTTCAACCTTTTTTCATATGAGGACTACTGAAAATATCAAAATATTTTGCTCTGACTGGTTATTCAGTATTATATTGTGTATGCGTGAAAAAATCTTAACCATCTGACTACTAACATCTCAACTGTAAGAAGGTAGACTGTGGTCCGTTTATTATTCAGAAATATAATAGTTTTGGCAACGTAAAAACTTTTGTCAATGATAGTTAATTTTTTTTATTGAATTATAGTTCTAGATATTCTAAATATATCAGAAACTGGGCATAAAACAATAATGCTTTACTGTTTTAATAATGAAAAATTCAGGTTGAAGATCTCTGCTTTAAATTGCAATATCACATTATGCAACCGTTGGCTGAATAGGGCATTCTCAAAAAAAATCCATTCCAAAACAATCTTGCAGATAAATCGCATTATATAAAAATTGCAATACTTCGATAAAATCGACAATGACATTTCGTGATTCCTTTTTTAAAATTGGCGCGAAATATCTATCTATGGTGACCAAAGAGGATAAAGTAAGCATAGACATTATATCCCTAAAAGAGTATGGATTGCATTATTTTTCTTTCCCAATGCATCAATCATGCTTGAGTATAATATATTTTTGCTTGTGATTTTATCATTAGTAGGTATAGTATGGAGGTGTGTAAATGATTAAAATTCAGTGAGCTTGTGAATAAATTCTATGTATTTTTTTTTCTTTCAGATTTTGTATCTTATAAAAATGAGAAAAGCTTCCAGTGTAATTATGATTGTATGAAATAAAACAATTGTGATAAATGATGGCTTTTCTTAATATTACCTACTCTAACGTATAAATTTACAAAATATATAATATTATAATTATGTTTGAATGAATAAATACGTGTGAAATGACAAAATGTTTTTTTGTAATTATTTTTCCTTCATCACCCCTTGAGTGAACTATTTTTTATTTAAGTACTTCTTTGAATAAGGTATATTAAATATTCTTTTTTTTTTTTAGAATTATACAGATCAAATATATTTTTTTTTATTTTACGTACTTAATTACCGTATATATAAGTGATTCGATAAATATGTTCAAAAAATTGTATATTTATTCTTTTTTATGATGTGTTAAAGACAAATAAAAAACAACCTTTTTTCATTTGATTACTGTTATTTCGAAAAGAGAATCGGAATCAGCCCAAAAAGTGAATGAATTTATTCAATACTTTTTAAAAAATTCAAAAAGTTATTACTTCCGATTAGAGCCTGAACCAGTGATCGACAACCTGATATCCATGGGTAATTAAGTTAACCACTAAAACATTACATACTTATATCCGCTGTGTGCTGATGACCCGCCTAGCATGTTTATTTCCGAAACGTAATAAAATAATTTACGTTTACCGTTGATATCGCTTGTATTTTTTATTAACAGACATTATTCATTTCGGATTTAATAACACGTTTTGCATAGTAAAGCTGAGTCTAGACGTGCCGCTGTGAATATTTTTTTGTAATTTTCATTCAAATGTTTTTCACTATTTTATTTCGCTGTTGATTTTAGCAATAAGAATATAAAAATAACTGGACAATTTTTATAACGTTGTTTTGTGAATATTTCATGGCAGAAAAAATATGTTATGTATATTTTGTAGAAATTTGCGTACATAGTATATATATCATATTTACAATCATAAAATTTTTATTTTGATTTTCCTCCAAAAATACTTACACTTATCATGAAAAAATGGATTTTCTTTTCAATTTGCCAGCATTTTCACAATTTTTGTCGATAGATACATAAAATTCAATATCACGCGTAAACCAACAAATGTCATTCTAATCACACCAAAAAGTCATAATAAAAAATAAAGAGCTGTGGCAAGCCTCAGTGTCAAATCCAAATGCTAAGCATAAATAATTTCCACAAATGACACCAAATGTAATATCCAAACAATAAATAAACGTGTTTGAAATACTATATACTTTGGACTATATAAAAATCGATAAGTATGAATGGATACCTCTTTCTACCCCGAATACTAACGATCTAAATCAAAACCATTGTACCACCGCTCTGGGTTCCGCACAAAGGTTTAGATTGCAACTATGTGTCCGCAAATAAATGAATGTCAGAAGAGGTCGGATATACTTAGCATTTTTTTGTTTCAATAACGATTTCTCACATCAATACATTTACCTCCTCTTCATTATGTAAGCCTGGCATGAAGAATGAAAGAAATATTTTTTCCATTGTTCGTATTGATGAAAACTTACACCCCTGGATTTGGGTCGTTGAATCAGCACATACTCTATCATGTAATTAATAAATAAAATCGGCACCATTTCTCACTGCCTCTTAACATATATGTTACCCTAATTACCTTACGTGATAATAATTATTTATTTTAATTTTCGTGGTGCGATTAGTGGAACGCATTTACGAATAAATGAATGTTTTAAATATATAAATAATTGCAAGCCATTTTTTTTATTCTGTCGATCTATTTTAAATTCTATATATATTTTGTCCCAACATACTCACTTGAATAATTTTAATTATTTCATACACTTTTTAAAAATATTTCATGAAAATGATATTATAAAAAGCACACACATAAAACACTCTCTTCTATCTATTTAAGTACAATCAATCCAATGTGTACGTAATTTGTTTCTGAATTATAGTGAAGAACTCGTAAAAGGTCTTCTCAGTCTTTTCAGTTCTGTTGCTTCCGTGTGATATAATGCCGGTGAAGGTGCCGAAAGGTGAAACCCGGGTCGATAGTGACAAATCACGTAGAATAACTTAACAAAATCTAAGGATACAATAAAACTTGAAAAACCAAAATAAATACACGTGTATACCGACCATTACATTATGAGCTTGGAGCGGATTTATCGATGTAATATGAGACGAAAAAATACCAACTTCGTGTTATTTGTACTTACCGACACGCATGTATTGTCTTTGAAATAATGCATATTATTAATAGTTTACAAAATATTTTTATAATTCAAGTATTATATATTCAGCATGACACTGTTACATGGGATTTTAAGTCAGCAGTGGAAGCGTTAAAAGACGTAAAATCAGGTTTTACTGTATTTGTCTGTGTCTTCAAATTCTGGACTCCAGCGACGTCCCTACCTTAGAGAAATAATTTTATTGACTTCTTGCAAATATAATTAAAAATTCGCAATGAATTTTATTACAAACGCGCACAAATGGTGTACCATCACTGAGTCGTTAATTAATATTCTAATAATAATGGCATATCGCCTTACACGCTCTTGAATCCATTTTAAATCGAAAACAGGAAACTTTGCCAGGAGGGGGTATGGTAAACTCAGCAGATATCAATGAGTATAAAAATTCTCACTATGTGACATTGATTAAACAGTAGTTTTATGAACAGTAGCGGCGCGTGAATTAAGGGCAATTTTTTAATTTACGTATATAACAGTTTTATTATGCTTGTGTTAAGATCAGGTCTTCGACATTGACCGACAACATGACTCAGACTAGAAAAAGTTTATTTTATCAGATTTTTTACTACCTTTCCTATTTATGTCCACCAAATTAAAGATTAAACAACCAGTCCGACAAATTGTTGATCGAGATATTCTATGAAATAGTAGTTGCTCGATTTTCGGGTAAAAAAAATAATTAAAATGAAATGTTGAATGAACCTATCACAATTAATGTCTCGGATTGCAGTT
The DNA here is from genome assembly GCA_028555115.1 of Himalopsyche japonica. Taxonomy (NCBI): domain Eukaryota; kingdom Metazoa; phylum Arthropoda; class Insecta; order Trichoptera; family Rhyacophilidae; genus Himalopsyche; species Himalopsyche japonica. The sequence goes on from JAHFWJ010000104.1 coordinate 334,503, forward strand.
ACAGCAAAGTAGCCACATGTTTCACATTAAAAACAATAAATGACCGCTTGGAATTGGCTAATAATTAAGATCTTTTTATTGATAATGATGCTATAATGGAAAGGAGTTTGAAATTCAAGAGGGAATTGCAAAATATTTTGGAACCTTATAAGGGAATACGTAAAGATTTATGCGCTAAAAGCAGACAATCGCATTTTTTAACGACTAAAACTACAAAAAATTCAGTTCTCCGATGATGAAAACTCACAATCGATCTCGAAAAAGAGTAAAAAACATAGAATTCTAAGTGATAGTGATAATGAATCGATGGTAAATTATGTTATTGAAGTCTCTTTCAATTATATGTAAATGTATAGTTGTTTATTTAAAAAATGAAGTAAGTACTTACATATTTATAAAAAATGTTATCGATTTTTTTTGGAACGCAAACCTTAATTTTATATGAACTTCAATTCTTGTATTACACGAGGTTTTTGTAGAGCCATGTAACCATGTTATACGACACCCAGGTGTATATTACCGAAATAAATACAAAGTATTCTCCACTTATCACCTATGCAATATAATGCCTTTGAAACAAAGTTCATCAAAAGGTTAGCGGTATTTTATTGGCATCGTCTGGCTAACTGTATCATCCTCTATTGAACAAACAAGTTAACTGTTCATTCAACTTGATTAGAATAACCTGATGGCTTATTGTGGATAGAAGTCGCTGTTAAGAGTAGAATTTATTTGAATTTCAACTCACTCAAACGAGTATTCTTGAACGTGACGTTGGTGAACCTGAGGAATTAATTTGGCTGTCTGATCATGAAGTTTTTATCCTTCAAGGAGGCATTTTGGCTTATATCTGTATTGTTTTTAAGGTATGGTTAACATTGTTATATAAATATTGTGCTTTCATAAAAACAAAGTCATAAAAAGCAGGCGGCTTAAAACAAACATCAAATATTTTTTTTAATATTCAATCCTTAAAATTTCGACAATAGTGTTATCTCTGATTGTATTGTAATAAACAATTTTAATCTTTTTATATTATAAACATAATCCAATTGAATTTGATAATATATTTTATGGTAAAATATATTTTATGGTAAAAACCAGTTTCGTTTATAATATATTTCACATATTGTGGAAATAAGTATTAAAAATGTGTTTAATTGTTGTTATTTTTTTATATTGACTTGATTCATGGTCAACGTATAACTTCGACCAAATTTTTTGAACAGTTCTTTACTTAAGCTCGACTTAATTCTGGATAAGTCAGGTTTATTCAATCAATTTAAAAATAATAATAATTTTACAAATTCATTTGTAAAAACACATTCTTCTTAAATATTAATATTTACTTTAAAACTGTTGGTGGCCGCAGTAAAATCCTCTGGTGGCCGCACATGAGAGCCACTGAACATATATCCGTAGCAACGAACGTTCTTAAGTATTTATAATAATTTTTATTTTCAGCGTAAATTTGACGAACGGAGATGAAGTCGATTCATTTTCTTCAATCTCAGATATCGAAAACCTCCTTAATTTAAGATATCCTGTCAGCCATGTAAACCTTAGAGGTGACGTAGGTGAAAAGCTCTTTTTAAGCTCTTACGTCGAAAAAGGAGCTTTCGGTGAAGCTAAGAATCTGTCAAGGGTAGACCCTGAACATTTTGTGGCTGGCTTAAAGAGCCACGCTGGTTATATCACAGTGGATAATAAATACAATTCGAGTCTTTGGTTCTGGTACTTTCCTGCGAAAGATATCAGCGTTGAAGAGGCTCCGTTCCTTATCTGGCTCCAAGGAGGACCAGGCGCATCTTCTCTCTATGGTCTTTTCGAAGAGTTGGGACCTTTTACTGTCAACGAAGACGGCGCCACTTTGAAAGGTACTTTTTTTTTTTTTGACGATTATTTTAAATCGCCTGAATGAATGTAGATTGTAGACGATGAAATTTGAATTATATAAAAAACAGTGGTAATAAATTTATTTATTGAATTGGAATTTACTTTATAGAACTCCATTATAACAATGTAAAATATCAACGTATTCAGCTCTACAAAATATTGTGCATAATTGTATTTAGGTTGTATTTTTGTCAGACTTAGTAGTATTTTGTAGAACTAAATACTTTGATATTTTTAGCAAACTATTACGGAGCTCTTACAAGTAATTGCCGATGTAGTAGCTGATTTATAGTTTTAAGCTTAGACTTAATTTTGACTATGGCAAACTGGAATAGCTATGAAACTGTACTGAAAAAACAAAAAAGTAGTGATTGAATTTTCATTTACTCAGTAGAACTCCATTATAACACGGTGAAAAATAAAATAGCAATGTATTAAAGTTCTACAAAATTTTAAGACATATAGTTGATGAATATTTTGGCGTACGCCTTCATCAGTTATTTCTGAAGGCATACGCCAAACTAGCTATAAACTATATATCTTACAACTTTTGTAGAACTAAAATACATTGCTATTTTTTCAACGTGTAAAAAGCAGCGACTTAACTGCAAACTTCTTTCTATGAATGTCATTATCATCAAGTCAGCAGATTTTTTTTTAAATTAATTCAAATGTAAATTTAGATATCAGACTATGGTTCTATATTTTTCGTAATTTTTCTCATATATAATCGAGGCCAACATCGTACTGTAAGTTTCACTGCAGCTGCGTGAAAGAATGCCTGAAGATGCCAAAAGTCAAAATCCGGGATATGGGGAGTGTTCATTGTTTGAACGATTCAACATAATTATTTCTTCGTTATTTTCAGAAAATCCCTACTCTTGGCATAGGAATCATTCTATTCTGTTCATCGACAACCCTGTGGGAACTGGCTTCAGTCACACGGATAGTGAAAATGGCTATGCTACCAATCAAAATCAGGTAAAAAAAGAAGTGATATAAATTATATAGTAAAAAAAAATTCTACATTAATTTTGATATAAAACAATAACTAATTCTTATTATATTTAATATTATTTAAACAAACGAGGTTCGATTAATCGGTTGGATATTTATGTTAATCAATTTAAATGATGCACGTGATATTATCACATTGATTTAAGTAAATGAAATCACAACGTTACGGTGTTCATTGTCTTTAGGTTTTTGACTATAATAATTAAAGACCTCTGGAAAAAAATATCAAACGACACAAAAGTCAATTTTATCAGGAAATGGTTAAAACTTAATATATTGTTTAAAAAATGCATATTTTTCCAATTTCACAACAAGACAGCGTGGAATATTCTGAAACGCACTATAGAGATTAAGATTTTTAATATGCTGATTTTGGTTTGATAGATAGTTTAAAAAATACGAAGCGTGATATCTCTTACTTTAATTGAAAAAAAAAACTACCTGACCCGTCGTGCGTTGTTGCGATCGCAGAGTAAGGAAATTCAAGGAAACTCGTTATCATAACAAACAATTTAATTGTTTATATTGTCGCTATGGTTTTATTAATTTACTATTTGGGAGGGTTGAGGTAGTATACTAGAAACATTTGCGGGACTGAAAGTTTCATATCGATCGAATTAATGGTGTAGTAATGCATAAAGGACCAACACTTACACAAACACATTGATTTATATATATAGAAGAAAAGACAGGAAAGCAAATATTACGCATAAAATAATAATTTTATTACATTATAAAATATCATTTATATTCAATTTTAATCGTACAAATTCATTATATACAAAATTTCAAACTAAAAAGAAATTATTGTTTATGAAAAACTGGAATCCATTTATGATGTGACATTTAGTGATATAAGTGTTGAACTAATAAACATTACTGTTTTTATACATAATTCAGTAGATGTTTGCTGTTTTTAGAAAAACGACAAATTTTCAAAAGGCGATTTGATGGCGTTACAATTGTTTTTATTTGCACAATTCTCAATGAAAATATATAATCTAAAAATGCAATAAAAATTGAAAAAAGTGGTCATTTGCCGGTTTTATACGCTTAGGTTTTCAATCAACTTTGATGCATAGTTTCACCACTACATATTTGCTTTACCAAATTTCCAGATTGCGGAGCAACTTTATACCTTCCTCCAGCAATTTCTTAAAATATTCCCGGAGCTGCAGAAGGTTCCACTTTACATCACAGGTGAATCCTACGCGGGGAAACATATACCCTCGTTTGCCTATCAGATTCATAAGAACAACCTTAGTGCAGACCTGAAGATTAACCTCAAGGTAACATTGCAGTGAAATAAATCGCTATTCTATTTCTATTAAATGGGCTTCGAATGCGCCTTCCTCATACTTTTTTGGAAATTTTGTATGTGAGACCTTACATGATATTGTTTCGTTTAGTTTTACGAACTTTACACGACGTCACACAACACAATTTTTTTCTTTTCATTTTGTTACCAATAATTCAATAACATAACATTATAATGGAATAATCTTAAAAGAATAGCTTCTTTTATTGATTGAAATCAAAATTTCATTTTGTGCTGTTGTGTATCAAACTATACGCTGTATTTTCTAAAAATAAAGTTATGAAAAATTGTTCTCTTATATGCCAAATAAAAATGAATAAAATAAAAAGGTACTTGTTAAATAAGCAGCCGTATAAGCCAACCGCTGTTACATTACATAAAACAACTTTTCATTTAAAACAAAGTCATTTAAAACTTACGCATGTGCATTAAATTACATAAGACATTGAACCCGTAGATGAAATAAGTCAGTAAATTTCAAAGTAGAAGAGATCGTAAAAGCGTTATGCAAAAAAATCTAGCGTGACGCTTTCAAAAAGAGCATAAGAGCACACAGCCAACACAACACACCAGAGAAGAAAGGGCAAAAAGGGCGTTAAACGCACCCTTGAGTCCCATTGTAGTGTATCACTATACAGTACAGTTCAAAGTAGAGTTTATGATAACGAGTGAATGTGCTTGGTGGTATTTCAATATAATATTTGAATTGTTGAAACTTTGTGCGATTCCACGTGTTTTATCACTTACAACCCGGGTGTCGCCTTTCGGCATCTTCATGAATTCTATCACACGGATGCAACAGAACTGATTTAAACTATGGGATTAAGTTGTGTTTCATTATAAATTTACTAGTTATTTGTATGAAAATTGTTTTATAATGCAGCTTAGTTTTTAAATTCATGGTGACTATCAATCAGAGCTAAAAACTATTTTACTGCGAAAACCGTATGTTAAATGATTTATAATAAGTCCGAAATTTATTCGATTGCATTTGGATACAGAGGTCAAAAACGCGACTGCCTTATTGACAAGTACCACATTATTTATCTTAATTAACGTTGTGGATTTTAAATAGGGTCTGGCGATTGGCAACGGTTTTATTGATCCGCCCACTATGATGGACTACAGCTCTTTTGCTCAACAATTGGGCCTGGCTGATGATAATACAGCAGCCAAGATGAGAGGACTTGAATCTGAAGCAGAAGCCGCTATGGAAGAAAACGACTTAAGAAGGGCTTATTATGTAACTATCACTTTTTTCTTATGAATACGAACAAAATTTTAACATAATATAATAAATAATCTGTAGAAAAAAAAATTCTTATTAAAAAGTTTTTTTTCTGTAACTGACAAAATATTGTATTTTTTAATAATATATTTGGCTGATTTCTTATAACATATATCATATTTTAATTAATGTTTGCATTGATATTTAACCTAGTTTGTCCTGATAATCCCCTCAAGTTTTTACACCACTAAAACTGCTGATATATTTGGTATTAGAATGTAATTAACGTAGCAGCAGTAAACGGGTTAATAATTATAAATTTCAAATAAATAATCAACCAATTGTAACTAGCATGTTTGTATATTTTTTAAGTAATCAATTCTATCTCTATTAATGTGTCGGCTGTCTCTTGATAATTCATAAAATGCATTAATAACGAAACATAATGCTTAGAATTTTATATTAATAAGTTAAAAACCGATATTGCTAATCGCAAGCAGTATCAATTGAAAATTAGTTGGCAATTAGAATTGATTATGTGTAAAAATGCATTTATATATTGTAAGTTCTTTTCAATTATCATGCCATATAATTTTTAATTATGATGCTCTCTGACTTTTTCATTTTTTATCTGCCGGTAGGTAAATATAATATATGACTGTACCTTTTACACCGCGAATTTTATTTTGAAATTTAAAAAAGCCCTTTTTTACATTTTAAGTAGTAAAAACGAATTGAGATGTCATATTCTACGGCGAGTCTATGTGGATAAAATTTTAACCATCATTGTTATTTTGTTTAAGTACTTCGCTATAAACTTGGACCTTCTCGTCAGAACAGCCAAACTGAAACAAGTGTACAATTTTGCTTACGAATCTGACTTCTCCTTGAATGGTTACTTCACCAAGTTTGTCCAAAGACCAGAAATACGTCGCGCATTACATGTTGGATCAACTGAGTTCACATCAATCGGAAAAGTTTACGAAAAGTTGATTGGAGACTTCATGGGTAGCGCTAAACCACAACTCGAAGAACTTTTAGAACACTACAAAGTTTTGGCATACAGGTAAACATTTCAATATCATTTAACAGCATTATTATATCGGTCTACAAATTATTAAACATTTTTTAGTTGTGAATTAGAGAGAAGATGGACCTTGAAATACGTAATTAATACCTGGACTTAATTCCAATCAACAGCTTCGATCTTAATTAATAACTACTGTTAGTTGACTAGTGTAGTGTAGAGTGTAGATAGTGTGATCACCTGCTGTCACTGAGTCTATGACTAAAGAACGATTTTCCTCTGTCGTATTGGGCCAATCGTAGCACGGCCGCTTTGGTCATCAAATGCGCGCATTGGTCCGTGCTGACAAAATATTATTATCGGTGTGGCAAATTGACTTAACCGTAGACTATAACAATTCCATCCGTAATAGCAAATACTTCAGTTTTATTATATTAAATTGCCGTATTTATGCATTAATCCTAAACCATTATAATCCATCTTTTATCACTCTTGTCTATTAATTTATTTCAATCGTGAGGTCATGAGTTTGTTTGTTAATTACACTGCAGGTTTTGATTCCATATTTTCCAAAAAATAAGCCGTAGTTGTTTTGATTGTGCAGAAAAAAATGAATAGCTTACCTCTATCTGGAAAATGGCCGATCATTGTAGTTTTAAAAAAAAAAATTGAAACAAATTTGTACTCAAAACCACCATTTGCATGCATTAAAAATATGGCTTTCTATAAAATACTATTAATGTGCTTGTTACGGCATATCAAAGCAATCCACACCTTTGACTGACCGACCAGTGCATTTGTTACTCTATACAAAACTATAACCGATTTTGTACGAATACTATTGTGTATTAACATGGGCGTTTTATTTTATTTTTAGTGGTCAAAATGACATCATTGTGGCGTACCCGTTGTCAGTACGGACGTATCGTAGTATGAAGTGGAGCGAGAGACCAGCGTACTTAGTGTCATACAGGAAACCTTGGTATTGTGGAAAATCTGTCATCGGGTAAGCTTAAGTCATAAAATAACAAGCTGTTATCTTTCCTTGATGTGCTTTCCTCTCTGATGGTGAGCATATTAACCGTTGAAAACTGTCCTTAAACTTAAACTTAAAAAAAATCCTTAAACTCTAATGTAGTTGAAAAAATAACAATGTATTTTGGTTCTACAACATTTTGTAGAATTTTGTAGAACGATAGAAAATTTTTGTAGTACTATAATACAATGCTAATTTTTCTCTGTGTTATAATGGAGTTCTAACAAGTAAATGCTAAATGAATCAATCTAATGTAGGTGTTAACTTTTGTAATGAAAATCTTCAAGCTTTTTGTTACTTAACATCAAAAATGAAGAATACAATTTTATTAATAATATTTTGAAAAAATTTGAAAACACTTGTTTTGTTCCCTTGAGAAGGAGCTACACAAAAATTACTACCCAATCATAATGGAGCTCCACCAATTAATTAACAGTTTAATTAATATGTTTTCTAATATTCATCTAAGCATATTGTCTTTTCACCTAAACGTGGCAGGTAACACATTAGATTAGACGTAGTTTCAACAGCTTTTTTCAAATAATACCTTACATTAATTAACATACATATAACATATATGTTATATGTATGTATATAACATATGTTATATATATATTTCAGCGAAAGTGCATTTTAGGTGTTTGTATAATTCCTAGTTTCTCAACCGGTGGTACGCGAAAATTTTTGAGTGGTCCGCGAAGTAATATTATTTTAAAAAACAATTTTTTGTTACTGTCTGTTTTAATATACTTAGATATCGTTATATCAGAATACGGTGTTGCAAAATCAATCAATTTGAATAAAAAATCAATTAAATAAATATTTATTCTTTTGCTCAAATGTGGACGATCCGCAAAATTTTGGATTTTTGGGTGGTCCGCGGATGTAAAAAGGTTGAGAAACTACGGTTTTATTCACGGGCTCAGGAAGCGTAAATATACTTCACCTATCAAAAAAATATTGCATTAAAAATGTTAGTTAAAATATATGTTTACTTGAAATATACTATCGCTGTACAATATATACACGCAAGAAATCTTTTTACTCTGTTTTAGATATGTCAAGAAAGCAGGTAACTTCCAAGAGGTCCTCGTCCGCAATGCTGGGCACATGGTGCCAACTGATCAGCCGAAACGTGCCCTTCACCTCATCAGTTCATTTGTCAGAGATATCCCTTTGGAGACAGCTTCTCGTGACAGACAATAATGGAATTAGAAAATATTTGGCAGGATGCAAAATTTCTGCTAACTCTTCGATAAAATAATATTTTAAGATATGTTGAACAGTATTGTTTTATATTTAAAATATTTATTAAACTTATGCAGTATTTATTATCAAAACCAAGTATTTTGTTTTTTCATTTTGCATATTATAATACAATTGAGCTCCAAATACACTTCTCCGAATTACGCGCTGGCTTCAAAAATTTGCCGCGAATCCCCCAATTGCACGATCGTTTGGCTCCACACACACAGTCAGACGGCCGTCTGCGCGATGCATGCAGTCAAATGTTGGCTAGCGTCTGTGTATTCAACACGTGACAGGCTATACTCCAAGCACTCCATTTTGAAGTGCTTGCTTTTGAAAATGTTATATTTCAAAATTTAAATTAAATTTGCTTTAAAAGTTGCTTTAGTTGTATGCAAATAATTGAAGCCAAAATACAAACATTAATTTTTCAATTTTGAATTGTTACAACCTGTTATCAACAATTGATAGAACGCTCGAAGATGCCGAAAGGCGAATCCCGGGTCGTTAGTAACAAAACATGTGGAATCGTACAAAGTTGTAAAAATTCAAATTTGATATAGAAATTCGATCAAGCATCTTCAGTCGATTCTTTATTCAGTCGATAATTTAACAGTTTCAACTGTCAAATTGTTTTTCTCAACAGCATGGCGACAGACTTGAAAACACATTTGAAATAGGAACACTATAAAATAATCTGTTTTATTTTTATTTGAATTATGGCAACACTGTAGACTAGTTTATGGTTCCTTTCGTATTTCATTTAGAGAGGGGGGTGTATGTTTGATCAAATCGTTGGCAATAAATTCAGAGACAAGCTTCTGCAGCAACTGTGGTTTCTCGGTGGCGACGCAGTGCCCAACATTCCTAATCATCACCTCTTCAAAGTTTTTCACCTTCTTCTTATACCTGCAAAACCACCGAAAAACAATCATCTCAAAAGTCGATTTCCAAATATCCGTTTGAAATAAATATCAAATAATAAAATTTACATATTTGTGATTTTTACCACATACTAGTTGTCACAGTCTAGAGCAGTGGTAAACAATCTTTTTATAACTACTCCCTACTTTTGTATCTCTGTTAGTAGTATTTTTTTAACCGCTCATTGGTTCCACAGTAATTGTGATTTTTATAATAGGGAAGTAGCTATTCCTAATGGTTTTTAAACCTCTACCGCGAAAACAGGAGCGCCCACTTCTGGGCGGTAGGTACCAGGTTGACTACCCTTGGTCTAAAGCAGTGGTTCTCATGTGCGGCCACCAACAGTTTTATAGTAAATATTGATATAAAAAAATATGTTTCGTCGAATGAATTTTTCAAATTATTTTTTTTTTAAATTCATTGAATAAACCTGACTTATCCAGCGTTTAATCGACTTTAAGTAAATGATCGTTTTAATAATAAAACTGTTCCAAAATTTTGGTCGAAGTTATACGTTGACCGTGAATCAAGTCAATATAAAGAATTAACAACAATTGCTTTCTTAATTTTGTCGATTTTATCTACAACTGTATATTGTGAAAGATAATTTAGTGTAATGCACTACATAAAAAATAAATATCGAAACCATTTTTATCACATTTGGTGCGGCCACGTGACATTTCCATAGGACCGCTGATGCCTATAATGCGGCCACCGTGAAATTTCACGTGAGAACCACCGGTCTAGAGTGAATTTTGAGTTGCCGAAAGAACTAATTAAATATGGAATGTTTATTTGGTCACCCCCAACAGAAACCTAGGGATATTGCCGCCAACCAATTCACCGAGACAAAACCGCCAAATAAAAGTCTTTTTTTTTAGTTTTAGAGAGAGTAATATCTTGAATTTAACAGTTTTTAAGACATATTTAATTATATGATAATTATAATAAAGTTCGAGAGCAAATGCCACCCTCTGGTCATTTTTTTAATCAAGAATGTTGAAAAAAGTTTGCATACAATATTGAAACCAAAATAATGTTTCATATGTAAGGAATAGATTATGCTTCAATGATATGACTTCAAGACTGCAAGAAACTTACCCATACAAATTTTCATCATCAAACCAGGGTATTCTTTGAGCATTCCTAAATTCATCAGCTCCACTCCAATTCATGTTCCTGTACACCTTTTCCAACATCGGATAAGGAGAGATTAGATCCATCTGACCGCTAAAAATAAAATAATAACAATTATTATTTCTGAGGAGAAGAAAAGATCTAGCCACAATGATTATCGACCCTTTCACTGTTGAGTAGCGTAAAGAAAGTTCTAACATCCAATACTTCGCAGTGTTCATCGTAACTTTTTCGTAGCCGCGAATAAATCACGCCGCATTGCTTACCAAGACGAATATTTTAAGTCATAATAAAAACTGTTACTCACTTGTACATCAAAACAGCATAGTTTTCGACTAGTTCTTCCAGGAAAGGCACAATGCTCGTCATCTCATCTTCGAACAAATGAACCCTGGCGATGTAATTATTCCACGTGTGGCTGGAATTCCCAACATGGATGGCTTCCCGAATCTCGGTTCTTTCAATAAATTTCTTAAATCCAAATTTGAAGCACACTTCGTCAGTCTCATAAAAGTAATTATACAAAGAAACTTTTGTTTCCCTCATTATTATTTCTAAGATTTTAAAATTCAGCTGTAAAAAAGAAATTATTTTTTTTTTTTATTCAGTATTTAAACAATTAAAAAACTATATATACATAATATTAAAAGCAATACTTGAAGAATAAATAAAGAACTATTTGTATGGAACTGAAAGAATATGGCCACGGGTGTCACACTTTTGTATAATAATTCTTCAGGGGAATGAAAAATATTTTTTTTTTTCATATTTTATTGTAAAACAGTTTCATTTAACACGGTGGAAAAATAGCAATGTATTTTATAATAGTTCTGAATTTTGTAAAACTAAGATACATTGCTATTTTTTCACCGTGTTATAATGGAATTCTACCAAGTAAACGCAAATGCAATCAATAAAGTTTCATTCAACATATTACATATTTTATGGTAGGTATCAACTCTTATATTCAGACGAAAAAACGATTTTTTCGTTATGGTTATATATTTTGATTAAATCCACTTTCCTAACGTGGACTCGTAGCGTTTTCGTATTACACGCATATATTTTTAATTCTCTAAAACCTAGTTTCTCAACCGGTGGTCCGCGGAGATTTTTGGGTGATCCGAGGTGTAATATAATTTCGATAAAAAATTAAATTTAATGTTGTATTTCACGGATTTTTAAATCATATTTTTTTGTTACTGTCTGTTTTAATATACTTAAATATTGTTGTATCAGCATATGGTGTTTACTTATTATTACTTGTTTTAAATAAAAAATCAATTATATACATACTTAATTTATGATATCGACTGAAGGTGCTTGGTGGAATTTCAATAACAAATTTGAATTGTTACGACTTTGCACGATTCCACATGTTTTGTCACTAACGACTCGGGTTTCACCTTTCGGCATCATCAGGCGCTCCATCACACGAATGCAACGTAAATGAAATAATCATTAAAATCGTAAAAATGATCAACGAATGAAAAGTGACAAAGCATGTGGAATTGTACAAAGCTGTAACAATTCAAAGTTTGATGTAAATATTTTTTTTTTTTTTCAATGTTACTGGTCCGCAAAACATTTTTGGATTTTTTGGTGGTCGGCGGGTGTAAAAAGGTTGAGAAACTGTGCTCTAAAATGCTTCGATAACATCCATGAAAAACTCTCATGTTACATTTGAGTACTTAACGCGGATGTGGAGTCGTTTAAAAAACACCAATCTGACTGTAACAATGACCAAAAACACGACTCGATAAAGTGACAGTTGGGGAGAATGTCAGTACTTTGAGTATATGAAATTTAACAACAATCTTACGATATTAGCTTTAGTCATGTTTCTCAACTGAAGCGACTCTTCAACATTTTTTTCGGCATTTTCCAACTTCGTCTTCAAGGCATAATCAGCCAAACCCAATTGGTGTAAAAAACTACTGTATTTATACATGTTTGGTGGGTCTATCCATCCATTTCCGATCGCCATACCCTGAAAAATAATGTATTTGAGAAATCGTTACTTTTAATTGATTAAAATTCACCTCACAGAAGCGGTAAATTACTTCATTACGCCACTTAATTTAATTGCTTGCCAAAAAACGTATTTTCTAACGTATCTGCATTTTAACCCCTTCCTTTATTAGATCTATCTTTCCGGCCAACCAAATTAAATTTTAAAAGGCTGCCCCTTATAATTCCAACTTGAGAATCGCAGTAATTTGCAGGACAATATTTTATCAATTTCAAGAAATAGTTCGAATTCTATCAGTTAATAATGAAAGAATTCAATTTACAAGCAAGTCTATTTATACAAAATATTTAAGTTAAAGGTAGCAGGTATACAAAACCATGGGTTCAAGAACTAAGAAACAATTAACAGGAAATCATACAATATTAATACAAATAATAACATTTAGACAACAAAAATTGTATTTAAATACATGAGGTATGATACCACAATAAGTAAAACTATGAATTGTCTATATCTTTTAATTTAAAGAATAGTTTTGACGATGGCGGAAGGCAACATAACTATCGACGGCTTTTAGACATAAAATCTTATAAATACTTCAATCAGTGGTTTTAAAATGTTCATATTATAATAAAATATTTTCTTTTTACCTTTAGATTAACTAAAGTTTCCGCGCTTGGATTTTTTGTATGAATATAATGCGCCAAGTCTGGAATATGTTTCCCCGCATACGATTGACCGCAAAGATACACTGGTAATGGTATGAGTTCAGGGAACAGTTTAAAAAACTGCATCAAGAAATTGTATAGATTGGTAGATATCTGGAAAGTAGAATATTAAATTAAATGTCTTAGTTATTAGATTATGTAAATGGTAACCGAACCAAATATAACGCGACATGACAAAACAGAACATGACAGAACAAATCGTGAGAAAAAATGTCGTCGAACCGAGTTTTACAGATAATAATAAGTGTATAAGAAAGATTTAGTTCGTTATGCGAATACGTGTTTGTTGTCCAATTTCTTCGCAGTCCGAATTGTTCGTTAACCGATCACCCACTGTACACCCTTATATGCTATTTCAATTTTCCCATACTATAGGGTGTTTTTTTAGAAGTATAGAACTTTGAAATGATTGAGGACACTTGAGGATTATCATCACTTCAAATACAGCAGTTTTAATTATTGATGTATCCATTCAACCAAAAGTGAGCTTCGTTGCTAATGGACGTAGTGCACGATACGTATTTCGAACATAACCATGATTTTCAAAATAAATTTGCACAATTTGGAAGCGTTGTTCAGGCGTCAGCCTATTCACATTGAAATGCCAAACCAAACTAACCATTAATCTCTTGGCAGGTGACAAAATGGCTGCCAGTTAAAAAGTGAAAAGTGAAAAAAACAAACCTATATAATATAATTGAAACACTCAAATTTTCATAAAAAGCTTGACAAATGAGTTTGTCTTTTAAGAGATGTGCTGTTTGATCTCTTTTCCATTTACAGTTTTATATAATAATCAATCATTGTTGATAGGAATTAAATAAAAAAATATGCAAAATCAATTATTTGACTTACTTCGTTTTGATTCGATGAAAAACCATCATCAGAATCAGTAAAGCTGAACCCAGCACCGACTGGATTGTCAATAAACAGGATAGAGTGATTTTTGTGCCAGGAGTAAGGATTTTCTAAAAATAGAAAATATTGTTTTGCTTATATGTAAGTTTTAAATGTCTATTGTTTATAAAGAAAAAAAACGGTTTTTCAGACCAGTAAAAAGTAGCGTAGAAAAAGAATTATTGAAACTTTGTATAATTCCACATATTTTGTTCTCTCGGGTTTTGTCTTCCAGCATCTTCTGGAGTTTTATCACAAGGATGCAACAGAACAAACTCATCACAGGCAATTGAGTGTCATTATTATTAAATCAATAATAATGAAATTTATTTCAGGTGCTTATTTGAATCCTAGCCTTAGGGTCTGTGTTTTTTTCTTATGTATGTTAAGTAACTTCTTTGGTTTATAATCGATTCTTACTGTTTATTGTGTATCAGTTCTGTTGCATCAGTGTGATAGAATGCCTGAAAATACTGCCGGGTCGTTAGTGATAAAACGTGTGGAATCGTACAAAGTTTCAATAATTCCAATTTTAATCTGAAATTACATCAAATAACTTCAGTCGATATCATAAATTATGTTTTTATCTTTGTTTGATGGGGTTGGATATGTGCCTTTATGAGACGTTCGCATAGCTTTGAAATTTCATCTGTGGAATCTATCTAATTGTGATAATTATTAACAGTGAAAAAGAAGCGTGTTTCATAATAAAATCATTTGTTAAAGATTGCGAACACAGATTGACATTTTAAATATTTGAAATAGAAATGAATGTCTTTTGTAAAAATTCGAAAAAATATTGAAATTCCATCAATAACCTGTAGTCAACATTATTAATTATATAAATAGTTTATAGATTGAGATGCTGATTATAAACTAAAATAAAAAAAGAAACGTAGGCCTGTAATGTTTGACGGCGGCCCTGTTAACAATATGCGTTGCTTTTATCTTCATTCATTAAAAATTACTTCACATACATACGCAAGACCAATGCAAAATGGACTTTAAATCATAGTGAGTGCATAGGTCAATTGAATAAAAATTGCGTAAGTTTGTAAACAAAACGTTTATAGTTGTATACGTTTACAATAATAGTAAAAAAAAAACAATTCTTCGTTCTTACGTGACCCAATCTCCGTCCAGTCAACAGTAATGTTTAAATTCAATTAACATGGCGACTAGTAGTTAAATTATGATAAAAAAATTTAAAAAAACATTTCACGAATCAAACCTGGTAACGTTATTCTACCCGTTCGCTATTAAGCAAACCGCGTTAAAAATAACCGAAAAACATGCCACATTTTCGCTGCTAAAATTACCTAAGTAAATATTCACTTCAAATATGCTTTTACTGTTGCATTTAAATAAATATAAATTGAACCTTTTAAAGAACTATCCGGATGAAAAAAGGGTCCAACGCCCGAGAACAAGCCCATCAGCGTAGAAACTCCTGGTCCACCTTGCAGCCAAATAATAAACGGAGAATTTTCAACATTTCCTCCGTCCACAGGAAAGTACCAAAAGAACAAATTCGAATTGAACTTTTTGTTCACTGTTATAAAACCGGAATAACTTTTTACACCGAGCATATAACTTGAATTAACTACTGACAAACTTCTCCCGATGTCTGTCTGATTATTTTCTATATAAGGTGAAAGTAACAAAATATCTTCTCTATAACAATAAATATGTGACATTAAACTTAGCAATATAGCAGCTGTCGTTAAATACTTTTCGGCGGTGGACATTTTGAAATATTCAAAAAAGAAATTTATTTTGAGGTTATGTTCAAATTATGAGTCGTGTTCGTAAACGCGAATAGATACTGTATATTAGTTATATATAGAGAAAATAAATGTTTGTTTATCAAATGATAATGAATAAAACAAGCAGAGGGGAATCGCAGTGGATGTTTATTTTATACTTTCTTTGGTATAATTTTACGAGGGAAATCATTTAGTTACGTCAATATATTTAATGACAGATATATTAAAACGCGAAACGCGATTTTGACAGATAACTGATGTATTGTTTTTTAAGAAGCTGTTTTTTGTAAAAGAGAAAAATAAATTTAATATTGAGAATGAAAAAACAATACATTCGAAAATCATTTAATTTGAACCAATTCTTGCTGAGCTATCTAAAGCAGTGTTCCCCAACCTTTTTACATATGCGGACTGGTAAAAAAAAGGAAAAAAGGTTTTGGGTTTGGTTGGCGTATCTATTCTTGGTTTACTTACAACGAAGTCGTAATTTCATGAAGATATCGTGATACTGGAGTTCCTTTCGAGTATTATATATTGTATAATACTTTTGAATTTTTAGTTATTTTTTGAATTTCAACAATTTTCAGTAACTGAAAAAGTGTTTGGTTTCACAAAATATTCTCATTGGACATAGCTCATTCTCGCATTGCATCCAATTTTTCTTATAGTACAATCTTCCGATTTCGATTCTTTTATAATAGTATATGAACATTTTTTTAATGTTTAATACGTCACTTCACATGTTTTAATGATGCTTATCACAACCCCAGTAACATACAGCCAATATTTAAAATGTGTAATTTTGTAGTCGAACCTGCAACCTTTTCTAAAACTGCTTCAAATACAAAATTTTTAGACGAATGTTTCAGCTGTCAACAGGTTTTCATGTAGTAAAATAAATTATCGCGTCCATAAATTTTAAAATTCCGAGCGAGTTTTCCAAGCTTTTCCGGAGAACAAAGTAAAAGAACCTAACTGTTCACCATCTGGCGAACATTTATAAAAGTAGAAAAAACTGACAGCGCATGATCAACTTGATATCTATTCAACAAGTTTTCATAAACGTCAAAATCGTTAAAAACCAAACAAATATGTCGATTGTTTGATTTGTGTTGTGATAGTGATTACTGACATCAAATAATGTATATAATATATCTAATGTAATATAACAAATAAATCAAATGAAAATAAATTGACGTTTCGAAAGTTTACATTATAATTTGAACAGATATTCTTTCCTTTTTGAGTCATTATTGCTTTAATAAACGAAGTAAAATATAACAGTGTCTTAACTGTGATTCGATGTGTGAACTGCCATAGATATTTCAAAAATAGAATGGTATGAATCGGTGTATATTCAAAAAAACGAAAGTCAAGTAGAAAACATATGTTATTGTAAGTTTGAATGTTTTTGTTTTTATACTGAGAATATTGATATATTTTCTTTTTTATAATGATATGTTTAAAAAAACACCTCGTATTTTGTAAAGATATTTTTTTCTCCATTATAAATTAATTAGACGTACCGGCATGTACGAATAAGCCTAAAAGCTTTTATCAAAGTATAAAACTATTGAAAACGATTTAGTCAACTTTTTTTTATCATAATATGATCAAATCACATAGAATATAGAGATGAGCTTTTTATTTTCTCGTGAAACAGTCATTTTGTCACTTAAGAAGTGTCTTATTTTAATTCTAGATGTGTTATGAAATATGGGTATTGTAGAAATAACAGCTGTCAAATTTTTGTTACATATTTTTCTCCTATTTACTTTCAATGCAAATTTATATTATAAACACTACTTAAATTAAAATTCAAATGTGTTACAGGTGTAAATGTGTTTCCAAAATACGTGTGTTGTACGCGGTACGTATTTTTCCGGAGTCAACGTGTTAATATATCCTAATGAAGAAAAAAATTGACATAAAATGTTCAAGACCTTTCAAAACTTATATTATTTCCAATGTTTAATCAAAAATTAAACCAAATTAAAAATGAAATATGAGTTAGGACATAATTATGAAATACTATTAGAAAATTACTTTAGAAGCAGTAATGAAATAAATAACCAATATTGTCTATTGCAGTGGTCGGCAACCTTCAACCCGCAGGTAATGTAATTACCCACTACGACATTTTGAATTGCCCACCATGAAAATATGATGATATTTTTGTATTGTTTTATAAATAAATTTTCTAAATTATTATTTTTAACTCAGCCTTAAAAGGTTACCCACCACTTGTTTTTACGCAGTAAGAAAGTAAAACGCAGTGAAGGAACTATTCTTAAAGGACGTAGAAATAAAAGTTGAAAAAAAAAACAGTATACTTATGTTATATATAAACGCATATGCTCAATTTAGGATCAAAATTTTAGCAACAAATAATGATATTTTAAATAACAAAAACTGTTAACACATTAAAAGTAAATAATAATATTATTCAATTCATGATAAGGCTATATAACTCTAAAAGTAAAACCTAAACTAAGCCGATCAGATAAAGGTTTATGTTTAAGTCCTGAGGTCAATATTGAGTTAATTTTTTTTTTCAGTTCAAATACTTAATTAAAATATTTTATTAATTACTTTATAAATGGTAGAGGCGTGATTTTTTTTTAAATGAAGCGTATTAACAAATCTTTTGGAAACCGCTGCATTCCAATTCAATATAAACGGTGTTAAAAAAATACTTTCTGTAAGTTTTATTGTATCCTTGTGTTATTATGTCTGAAGATGTCGAAAGACGAAACCACCATCGTGATTTACAACACTGTACTCATTTCCAATTATACTGTTGCTTGAATTGTTAAGATTTTGTACGATTCCACATGTTTTGTCACGATCCGGGTTTCGCCTTTCGGCATCTTCATGTTTTGTACCACACGCTGTATCCTTTAGGGGGAGTCGAGAAGATTGAACTGATCATAGAATACAATAATTGGTCTCTATTAATTTCTAGAATCTCTTGATAAGATAATTTATGGTTTTCCGTGTTATGATATATCATTCATGTAAATTATTCAATATGTTATACATTCATGTAAAATATTTCATACCTAAATATAATGTATCATTGAAAAGATATAATACATGTGGGACATAAACTAGTTGATCGAATATTATATATAAAAGAAATAATTGATTGAGAAAGCTCGACAAACAACGTAGAAAATTAATCGAGCCATAATTTTTCAGTTCAGAAAAGTAACACGCGTTTCGCCCGATCGATATACACAACAAGTGCTTTCAACCGCGTAGTAACGGAAAAGCTCTCCAAGAATTAATGAGGCAATTTTGAAAGCGCTCTCGCTTAATGCACCTCCCTTGTTGCGTCATCTAATACAAGCAAAGACGTCACAAAAAGCTGGTGTAGCTATGGAGAAAGCTACGTCGCTGAGGAAGGTTTGTTTCGAATTATTTTTACCACTGTATATATCCGCAATGATTGCAATTTTTGTACGTAAATATCCAATCTGTTGCTGTTCTGCCGCTTGGTATATTAACTTCCCTTTTAGATGATTTTTAAAAGTTTTCGTGAGACAAGCAACCAGTCGGTACGAAGATTTTAAATAAGTTTTTTTTATTGTTTTCTTTATTTTATGTATATGAAACTTCTTAGCATTCATTGCTCTTTTAAATAACAAAAACACATTTTTTTAGTAATTATTTCCGCAAAATGTTTTTTGATCAGGACCGGTTTTGCTTTTCGCAAGCATTATCAACTGATATCATACATTAAGCCGTGGAATAAGTATTAAGCAATGTATTTTTATTATTTAAAATATCATTCCTTTCCATCAAGAAGTGACAATTAACACATTAAAAGTGATATTTTTAATCATCAAACATAAAATCTTTTATAAAATCGTACAAATTCTTAAATATAAAACTAACATGTCAACATTTTTTAGTATTTATTTCCGCAATATATTTCTTGATCAGGCCGGTTTCACTCATCGCGAACATTATCAACTGATAGAATAATATTTACAAGCAAGTCTATTTACAAAAAATATTTGAGTTAAAGTTAGCGGGTATAAAAAACCATGGGTTCAAGAACTAAGAGACATTTTACAGGAAATCATACAAATATTGTATTATAAATCAGTTTAAAAGTGAAATGCTGACAATCACTTATTAATAATTTTCAAACAAAATTAACTTGATAATGTTTGCGATGAGCAAAAACGGTCCTGATCAAAAAATATGTTGTGGAAATAATTACTATAAATGTGTTTTTTTTTTAAATTAACATATCGAACTTTTCCATCAAGAAATGACAGTTAACACCTTAAAAGTGATTCATTGCTTTTTTATGTTGGCCACTCTCATGATTTAATCCAGTGGCTTCCAACTCAAGAGGCTTGAAATATCGCCAGAAGAGGGGCTCATATTTAAATAAAACATCTTTATTATAATAATCAGAAAACAATTTTTAAGCTGAGAATGAGATCTGTTCTTCAGTATGATTTCTAATAAATGCCACAGCTTGTCTCAGATAAACAATAACATATTAACAGCTGTGCGAGACGATATCATATGGTCTCGCCAGGAACGACAGTAGCGAACAAACAGTCCACTTATCAAATAGTTATCTGTTTTTTGCGCTTATCTACGGTACGATATGCGTTCTTCCTTTTGACGATGAATTTTCTGCTTATAAATATTCCTGATAAGGATATAACACTGCGTAATGTTATTAAAACAGTTAAGAGATTTTGGTTGTCATTATTTCTGATAAAAATTATTTACGATATTAATAATATACACACTTAAAACCAGTGGTTGACAACAGTTTTACTTTATTTGTTTTCTTGGTGACGGCTTAAAAAAACACGTTCGCATCAACGAAATAATTCAAAATCTTGATTAGTGGTTCCCTTTAATTTTGATTTCAGTGTGTTGAGAGTTGGCGTTTAAAAATATTAGAGAGTTAATAGTAACAAAATGTTCGTGTTTGAGATAATTTTTGTAATGAAATATTGCCTGATTTGGCATAATTATCTCCTCAAGTTTAATTAACATTTTTTAGTATTTATTTCCACAATATATTTAATGACCAAGACCGGTTTTTCTCATCGCAAGCATTATCAATTGGTATCATCGGTTCTGATCATAAAATACTCCGTGGAATAAGCACTAAGCAATGTGTTTTTATTTTTTTTAATATCATGCCTTTCCATAAAGAAGTAGGTGTTGACTCATTAATAGTGATCAACACTATTAAATTATGTTTTTGAATTCTCTGTGTTGGAATAGTTTTCATATGGTTCAGCAGGGATCCTATTAAATAATATGTCACACAATGATTGAAATGATTTGCTGATATCACAGATACATGTTCCCTTCTGAGTTACTTTAAGGGTAAACCTACAATAAATGTGTCAAAAATTATATCAGTAGTGTTAAAGAAACACGCGAAGATTATCAGCTTAAGTCAGGCTTTATTTTAAAACTTATTAACCTGCTCTCTGCCAAATCACTTTAATAATACTCCTGACACACTGACACTCTTTTACATATAAATATGCCTTTGTAAAAAACTGTTACGATGTTGAAACTCTTATATTTTTAGTAACACCTATCAATACACTGTAATCAGCCACCCCAGCAGTTTTAACGTGAGCTGTTAATGGTTTAACCTCTCCACGAAATTTTTGATAACACTTTAACACCGTTTTGAGTAACAAGTATCAAAGCAGTTACATAAACATAACAGGTGGAGGTGGGAAACCAGCCCTTATCAATTACAAATACACTGTAATCTACCGCCTAAATAGCTGAGATTTTTTAAATTTCATGAACTCTAGCGTTCGCTCTAGTATGGCGTCGTGCGTTTATCTCGGTCATTGGCATTCAAGTGGTTAAATATCGTTACAAGGCCTTTATTCAAAACAATATTTCGTACAATAATACTAATCATACCTGTTCATAAATAGGAGTCTTCTATCACGCATGCGCGTAGAAACAAACGAAAGCTAATAGCTAAAATAAATTAACGCCGCCGTTCTTTTTTGATAAGCTTAGTTAATCATCAACCTGCTTGGGAAATAGACGTCCGATATATTTGTAGTTCCTTGCAGCCCGTATCGAGAAAAACAGTTTTCGCCCAAAATAGACAGGCCTAATAAAACGCGATGCAATTAATTTAAGCAAGTAATTTATATTCAAAAAGCATTCGTTGTTAGTTGCTGATGTGAACGTGAAAGTATTTTTGTCTAAGAAAATATTGATACAAGTAAACAACATGTAGAGTAGGAAATGGTTTAATTCTTCGCCTCGCAACTTGTATTTTAATTCTGCAAATACATCAATCGATTTTAAATAACAAAATAATAAATTTTATTTGTTGAAACTTTGTATGATTCCATATGCTTTGTTAACAAAGATTCGGGTTTCGCCTCGGCATCTTGAGACATTCTATCACACGGATGCAACAGAATGGCGTATACAACAGACAGACTAGTTAGTTCTGTTGCATCCGCAGGATGGAATGCCTGAAGATACCGAAAGGCGACGCCCGTTTTGTTATTGACAAAGCATGTGGAATTGTACAAAGTTTCAACAATTCAAATTTAATATTGAAATTGCATCAATAACTTTCTGTCGATATCATAAATTATAAAGAATTGTAATAGGGGACGAAAAATTGTAATGCAGGCTGCATTTTGGATAAAATTTCATTTCGTTAAATGACCCATATTAATTAATACAAATTAAAGTTTGTATGAATATTGAAAAAAAAACAAAAATCTGGAATCGTTTCAAAATAAATATTGTTTTTTTTTTGTAAAGGTACTTATTTTTTAAACGCATTTTTCGTGCGATTCGCTTTTTCATAGATCCAATTTCCATGTCATTATTTCACGATCTATTTCAAAAGCGTGGTAACAATGGCTTTTCTTAACTCTCTGACTGCTAACGTCTCAACTGTTGAGACGGCTGATATCAGTGCGTTGGTGATAAATACAGAAAAATATAAATTCGTCAACATTATCAAAACTTTTATATATTAGCTAATTTTATTATTTACGTATTTTCTTTTTGATTTATTCCTTTTATGTATGTTATAATTTTGATTCAAGATATCGACTGAACGTGTTTGATGGAATTATAATATCGATTGTGAATTTTTGAAATTTTTTACGGTTTTGCATGTTTTGTCATTGACGACCCACGTTTCACGCCTTTGGTACGTTCAGTTCTGTTGCATCCGTGTGATAGAACGCCCAAAGATAGTGACAAAACATATGGAATCATATAAAATTTCAACGATTCAAATTTGATATTTTTTAATAAACTTGATTGTCTATTGATTGACAGCTGGTTGAATAAATATCTAAGCAGAAAATTTTATAATTAAATTTTTAAATAATTTCTACTAAAACTCGCCGAGTCCACTCGGTATTTAACAATTCATATAATTTTCAAACATTTTTTTAGTACGATGTTACTTCGTAAGTCGTCGGTTCAACAAAAATTTCAACAATTCTCTAATGTGGTTTGTATTTAGTAGTTTACCCACAATGGCATCATTAATGTCAAATATTCCTTGACACGCAGCCTCGTTAAAGATAATGTAGCTGCAATTTATTTACAACTACATAATCAGTCTGGAAATTCACTTTGCGCTACCGAGCATGTGGTGCAGTGGTCTACTTCGTCGGTGTCCATGCTTCACTTCTTTTAGAAACATTTTCATCTTATTTATTTTCCTTGAGATCTCTAAGCTTTAGTGAATCAATTTTATTTTTTACTAGCTGACCGGTCGCGCGTTGCTGTGATCTCAGAGTAGGGAAATTCAAGGAAACTTGTTATGATAACAAACAATTTAATTGTTAAGTGTAAATAAATGTTAACCTTTCCAGGAGTAACTAATTAATTTAAGCCGTGCTGTGAGGATTTAATATTCTTTACATATTTATTTTTAATCAAATTAATGTAAAAAAAATACAACTCACGTTTTTAGGGTTTTATCGTCATAAAATCAGTTGCATAATCCAGGGATCACAAGCCTTTGACACATAACACTTGAATATATTATCACAATAATTGTTGACATATACGACAAGTCCTTACTCCTTTACAGAAAAATCGCTTCGACGTACTAGTACGTCCATACTCCTGGAAAGGGTAATAGTAATAATATTGAAAAAAATATACATCGATTATTTGGGAGATTCATAGATATATATATATATATTATATATTATTTTTCTATAATATCATCATTTTTATGTTTATGTTTAACACCTCGCCACGTAAAGTAAACAGGAAACAGTTTTATCCACTGTTCATTTCATATGTAAAAATTGCAATCAATGTTTACTGAAGTAATTTTTAGCCTTACCTATGTTGATAATGCTTGCAATGAGCGAAACCGGTCTTGATTATAGAATATATTTCTTTCCACTAATAATTGACTGTTTAAACCTAAAAAGTACTTTTAATATATCAACTTCTTAAAGGAAATGTATGATATTTTAAATAATAACAACACATTTTTTAATAATTATTTTCACAATATATTTTATGATCAGGACCGGTTCCACCAAGCACCTCATCGCAAGCATTATCTTGCTACTCAAAAAGTGCTTTGCGATAACGTTAGTTTCAAAACGCTTCTCAAAAAGTAAAAAAATCTTATATAAAGTAATTCACCAAGTGGACTGAAAAAATATAAATTTCGATCTTATTGTTCCAGCATAATTTGGTATATCCTAAGCATTGCGAGCTGGAAGCGCTGATGAAGACCACAAAGGCGCCTCTGGGAGGGCAAGAGGCCTGGGGCGACGGTGATCCTCGTGAGGCATTCGCTCAAATTCACGAGCAGCTTACTTCTGTACAGCCGACACCTGAGTGAGTGACCTAATCGATGCATGCCTTCATGCTCGGTATATTATTTTATTAATCGATAAAGTCGTCGCGGACGTTTATGACATAAATGAATCCAAATAGAGATGATGAATGCCAATGACTGAACGACATCTTTGTATGAAGGTGAATAATCATGAGGTAGATACACGTTTAATCAGGTTCTCCGTTGGAAATTGACGTCGCCCATTGCTAAATAAAAGAAAACTTATTTTTAAAAATATGTATATCAGTAGAGGGAAGTGACTTCTTAACTAGGGGAAACTTTAAAAATACAAACATTTTATTTTATCTTATCCATGATATCGACAGAGTTTGGTGGAGTTTTAATATCAAATGTTAATTTCAGTTCAGTTGCATCCGTGTGATAGAATGCCTGAAGATGCCGAAAGGCGAAACCTGGGTCGTTGGTGACAAAATATATGGAATCGTACAAAGTTGTAACAATTCAAATTTGATATTGAAATTCCATTAAGCACTTTCAGTCGATATCATATATTATACAAAATTTTAATTGTTGATTCCACGTGTATTGTCACTAACCACACGGTTTTCGCCCTCCGGTATCTTCAGACATTCTATCACATGGATGTAACATAATTAACTAATCCATAGTTTCCCAACCTGGGGGTCGCGAAGGGCTTTTTAAGGGCTTGCCAACGTATACGGTCAACTAAAAAAATATTTTTTTGATTGCTTTTTGATTCTATGGGGTGCGCGGGTCACATGGATTTTATGAAAAGGGGTCGCCACCCGGAAAAGGTTAGGAACCTATGGATTAATCAATGAACTGTCTAGAACAGTGCGGCAGACCCATTTTCACTTGAATGCTACAATAGAAGAGGGATTAATTTTTCTTTTATATAATTTTATCTAATTTATATCTTGAATAGTTTCAGATCTACATTTTCCGTACACACATGCGTTGCTTTACTATATGTATATAGTTTTTTTGTATTATTTTTAGAGTGGAGATTGAAACAGTTGATGAAGACATTGAATGCGAACCAGTGGTCTGCGTAGATCAGCCAAAAACAAGACACAATATGTCACCAGCGATGGCATCTATCCTCGATGAAGTCAGGGAATTGAGTGAAGAACAAAAGTAAGACGTAATAAAAAAATATTTTTACTGTTAGTTATGTATTGTCTTTTGGTGATATTTTGATGATATTATTTTTTTTATCCATTCACGCTCCTAAAATGGTGCATATGGCGTTCTAACTTGCTAATCGAAACATAAGTTGTTGTATTTTTATGATTAAAACATAATGTTTAGTACTTTTTCAAAAAAAATTTTAGAAGTAGTTAACTAAACTAGTGTGCTTTTATTGTGTAAATATTACCTTAAAATTTAGAAGTTCTTCTATGATGATGGGTTGTGGCTAATATATGAAAAATTATTAGCTAACCGCTCTCTCTACAAAATCGAAATGGGGAAAGGAAATTTACAAATGTCACAATCACTTATACCTTCGAACACGATCGATAAAACGTTTGAAAAACAAACTGTGTTACTATTTGGAGTCTAAATAAAGTCAGTGACGTTGACCACTACACTAAAGACCCGACAGAATGTAAAAATACACATAATTTAAAGTAATAATCTTAATCAGCCATTCTCAACTTTATACATTCGTATTTTTTTGTACTTTACCGTATTTTTTATTTGTTATTCACTGTTATTTTTTTACTTTGAAAAATACGTGAATACATTAATGTACGTATTTATTTCAAATTATAATAAAAAATTGTTTTTTATTTATTTTTATATTGTTTACTTTTACCCATTTATCAAATGAAATTTTCAAGATTGAAATTTTTTCAGTCTCTCAAAAGGTTGTCGACCACTGCATTTATGTATACATATGTACATATATTCACATAAAATAAAAAAGTTTTTTTTTCTTGAAATCATATAATAATACATACATTTGTTATGCAGAGTAATATGTGTTATATGTACAGTTTATTGTAAATATGTTGCGGCCCACTTAAGAGAGGAGAAAAATTCGGGATGCGGCCCGGAAGAAAAAATGTTCGAGTTTGGCTAGTCTCAATTATTATAGAATATAATACACCGATTAATTTGTATGTTCGTCTTTCTAGGTTTCGTTCTCGCAGTCAAGAGATGGCGTTGGAGCGACTCAGTGTTTTGTTCCGGCGTTTCTCCGAGAGGACGGCGCGCATACAGGAGCGGATGAAAAATGAACTACCGCCTTCTCCGCCGAGCCACGGCAACATCACACCGCCATCTAGGAAAAGGTCGATATACCAATCAATTATTATCTATTCAATATAGCATTATCATAAAAAAATAATGATTATTTAATTAATAGCATGACATGACTGGGTATCATACGTCGCCATGGATACTGCCAAATAGATAATTGAATGTTAGATAGATTTTGCACAATATTTTGTATAATTTATGATATCGACTGAAAGTGCTTGATGGAATTTCAATATCAAATTTGAATTGTTACAAATTTGTACTATTCCACATATTTTGTTACTAATGACCCGGGTTTCGCCTTTTGGCATCTTCAGGCACACGGGTGCAACTGGACTGACCGAGTCTTTGTACATTTTAGTTAGTGACAAAACATTTCAATTCAAATTTGATTTTGTATAATACTTTTGACGCTTAGAAATTATGTCGCGGTGAAAAAATATCAATATATTTTAATTCTGCAAAATTTATAAGGTACACAGTTGAAGAAGTAGTAAGGGTATGAAGAAAAATAGCCCCTATAGGGTTTGTAAAGGGTATGCAAAGCAAAATATAAGTAAGACTTGGTACATGTGTTAATTTTTTTTTTTTTTTTAAATAATAAAAACACATTTTTTAGTACTTATTTCCACAATATATTTTTTGATCAGGACCGGTTTCGCTCATCGCGAGCATTATCAACTGATAGAATACAATTTACAAACAAGTCTATTTATACAAAACAAAAAATTAATTTGAGTTAATGGTAGCAGGTGTACAAAACCATGGGTACAAGAACTAGGAAACGATTTACATAAAATCATACAATATTGATACAAATAAAGTAAATTAGTATAAAAATTAAATGTTCACAATCACTTATTAAGAATTACAATTACAATTATGGTAAATCAATAATCCATTAGGAGCTCTAAACAATCAAGGAAGTAAGGAGTGGGAAATTTTTAATGACGAAAATAACCCACAATCACTACTTAATGGAACAAAATAAATTAATACATGAGAAGTCGATTAAAGATGAATCGATGAGATGGGAAGATATGGTCAGTCAGGGGCGTTCCAATATTTTCTGTAAAAAAATTAAGTAAAAGGAGGCAATATCATTTTTCAAAAAAAAAAAAAATATTTGAAATATATATTTATTAATCTAATTTAATGAGTATAACAATGGTGACGACGCAAAAGTAGTTTGTTCATCTATAAGGTTAGAATGTGTTAGAATATTTACATCCGCGGACCACCGAAAATATTTAAATAATTGATTTTTTTATTGAAACCAGTTAATTATGCAACACCGTATGCTGATTTACTAATATTAAGGTATATTAAAACAGACAGTAACAAAACCAATATTAAATTTGAATTGTTGCAACTTTGTACGATTCCATATGTCTTATGTATATTCCATGGTCAGTTCTGTTGCATCCGTGCGATGGAATACCTGAAGATGCCGAAGGGCGAAACCCGGGTCGTTTGTGATAAGACATGGAATCGTACAAAGTTGCAACAATTCAAATTTAATATTGGTTTTGTTACTGTCTGTTTTAATATTAGTTATTGAAATATTCTTTGCGCTGTTTTGCAAGTAATGAGTTATTGGCAATTGTAGTTAATATGATCTTGAAATTGATATAGAAATTATACATTGAATATTTAATTGCATTTTGTTTTATTTTATAGATCAGAATCTCTACAGTCAATCAAAATTGTAGATCCGACAATCAAAGTCGAAACAAGCGACGACGAGGATGGGAAGTTTTCTTGGCGGAGGTGTAACAATTTAGACAAAGTTTTGGACCCTCAAGGTAAAAAATCTTTTATATATTTAAATACCGAGTACAAGAAATGTTTAATATTATAAAGTAATATGCCACATGTTAGCTTAACCTTCTGACAGCTAATGTATCAAATGTTGAGACAGTTGATTACAGTGTGTTGACACTTAGCATTTGAATATATATTTTTTTTAATTAATAGTGTCAAAAATTGATTTTACGAACTGATTTTGTATTGAAGTATAGCCAAGTATGAAAGTATGAAGTATAGCTAAGTATCCGCTGCAGGATGAAAAAACATGTTCAACGCCTCATCGTGTTTGTGTATTAAAAGATACCTACTTATTTCAATTTGGCAAGTAACGATTAAACATATATAAGAAGTTACTTCATGAGATTGTCGATTGTAAAAGAGTGTAATAAAATTATATATGTTTCACATATAACACTTCCAGGCATTCTCTACCTAAGCTGGCTGTTCACCGTGACCATATGCTATTGCTACAACTGCTGGGCAGTCCCGCTGCGATCGTCTTTCCCCTATCAAACTCCTGAAAACACCCCCGTCTGGCTGGCCTTCGATTACTTCTGCGATATCATATACATCATTGACCTGGTTGTTGTCAAGCCGAGGATATCTTACCTGACCGATGGCTTTTGGGTGGAAGATCCAGCTGAAACGAGGAGAAACTATATGAAGAAACTTCAGTTCAAAGTTAGTATGTGTCATTAGTAAAAAACAATATGAACCAAGGTGGGGATAGTTGATACAAATTAATCCGGTACTTGTTAAATTAGTAGACGCATTGGTAGCATATTAATTTCGACATTCAAGCTCGATTCAGGATAGACTTCAATCCTTGGACAATTTAGACCAATTTTGGACGGATGGCTATATCTAAAGTTGTCACATTTTCTGCTTTGACGGTCTTCATTTGCTCTTCAGCATTTTTCTCGTAAGGGTATTAGAGTGCAATGCGATTGACTTGCCTCCTTGACAAGGACTCTAATGTCTTCTTAAAGGATCTTTTATTTAAATTGCTTTTTTTTTTATTTCAGATGGATCTAATATCCCTTCTTCCGTTGGACTTGCTGTATATTTATTTCGGTACGTCAGCTGTCCTTTTGAGATTGCCACGTCTTCTGAAACTGCAGACATTTTTTGAATTCTTTACGTCTATGGACAGGGTTTTTCCATCACCATTCGTTGTGAGTATACATAAATATTTTTCTATCTTAATTGATAAAATTGAATTTTAAATTTTTTGGCTCCTACAACACCTTCCTGTACTTCGTTCGTAAGTTAAATTGTATGTAAGTCGAATCGTTCGTAAGTCGAATTTTATACAGAATATGAATTAAACTGATGTGTTTAAAATGCATTTATTTAGTGTTGAATTAGCGGTTACAAAGTGAAGCATTTTTGTATTGAAAAGATATCATATTACATTATTTACTTCTAATGTGTTAACTGTCACCACTAGGTGGAAAGGCATTGTATTTTAAATTATAAAAACACATTTTTTTCTGTTCACCCGAATTAAGTTGATAATGCTCCTGATGAGCGAAACCGGTCGGGATGATAAAAATATTCATTTGTGAAAATATTAGTGATTGTTTTTTTTTATTTAAAATATTTATTAAATAATTCAATATCAAGTTATTCACCTCAAATATTAAGTTATTCATGAAATATAATGAGACTATATACATACATATATATATATATATATATATATATGTGTCAACGCCATCTCTGATGTAACCCAATTTTCAACAGAGCCTTAATTGTATTATTTTTATTTCAGGTGCGTGTGGGCCGCACCCTGACCAACATATTCATTCTGATCCACCTGAACGCCTGCGCGTATTACAAGGCCAGCACGATCGAGGGTCTGGGATCTAACGGCTGGGTCTTCAGCGGCGTTGGCAACGCGTACATCAGGTGCTTCTACTTCGCCACCAAGACTGCGACATCTATCGGCAAAAACCCAAAACCTGAGAACGAGTTCGAATACGTTTTCATGACGTTCGCGTGGCTGATGGGCGTTTTTGTTTTCGCCCTTCTGATCGGTCAAATAAGAGACATTATCGCCACGGCTACTAGGTCTCAGGTAATAATATCATTAAAATATATTTATATTTTTTTTTTATTTCAAATTTTTCGGTGTTAGCAGATGTCACTTCTTGGTGGAAATGCATTATATTTATACTGTAAGAAAACAACGTTTACTACTATTTTTAAAATTATTTAGATCAGAGTCGGTTTCGCTCATCGCCATCATTATCAAGTTATTGCAATACAAATATGAAATCCTTAACATTTTATTTTTAAACTTCAAATATATTGTATGATTATATGTTGATTTTATTTTTTAGGTTTTTTTTTTTAAATATTTTTTTCCTTAATTTTGTTTGAAAACTATTGATAAGTGATTGTTAACATTTTATATTTTTAAACCAATTAAGACTATTTGTATTAATATTATATGATTTCCTACAAATTGTTTCTTAGTTCTTGAACCCGAGGTTTTGTATACCTGCTACATTTGACTTAAAAATTTTGCATTAAGAGAGACTTGTTTGTAAAATGTATTTTATCAGTTGATAATGCTCGCGATGAGCGAAGTCGGTTCTGATCAAAAAATATATCGTGGAAATAAGTACTAAAATTTTTTTTTTTTATTATTCAAAATATCATGCCCGCCCGTCAGGAAGTGACAATTAACACCTTTAAAGTGATTTTCTACACTATTGTACCTTAAGTTTTGCATAACTGATAATTATTAACTTAAAATCGGTTGACAAAGCTCGCGATAAGCGAAACCGGTTCTGGTCTCATTAAAAATATGTGTAAATGGTTTTAAACATTTTGTTTTAGTATTTTTTGTGTTAATCCGTGCTATGCTGAGTTGTGTTAAATATGTTCCGATACCGAGGGTTAAAAAACGAACTAAATTTTTAAGCACAAATAATCCTTCTCGTGAGAGTTTTAACACCCTTTTGTTTTTAAATAACAATAATCAACGCATTGTTGATGTGTCAACATGTCAATGGTTGAGACGCTAACAGTCAAGTCATTTTATGAAGATTTATAGTTACTAATAATGTTATATTTAAACCCAAAATAATCGCTTGTAATCGTAGACATTTTTGACACTTCTGTATTGTTTTGTATCATCAAACAATACACTGCAATCAGCTGTCTCAACAATTTAGACGTCGGCATTCAGTGGGTTAAAATTGATGATTGTACTATTAAAAATGGACAAATATTTGAATATATCGCTTTTTCGACATTTTACGCTTTTTGGTCAAAGTTACCCCAGAAGATGAAAACTGCCCCTATTATAATAAGAATAGTTATTTCGTTTTTCTTGCAGACTGAATACAAAAAACTGTTTGATGAGACGATGGAATATATGAGACGATATAATTTGCCATGTGATCTTCAGCGAAGAGTTGCACTCTGGTTTAAGTTCACCTGGGAGCAACAGCGGACTTTGGGTAATATGATTTTTTTGTATGCAACATATCCTGTACGATTGTCATTTAGTTGTAAAGAAAGAAAAGAACTATACATAGGACCGATTGGTTATCCGTTTTGGTAGTAAATAAAACGAATTGCTATGGTTTTAAAAAAGCTCTGGAATTATACGAAAAACTAGTAAACCTCACATTAAACAACAAATTAAATGTGCGGCAAGAATTCATAAAATATTTATGAAATATTCATTCACCAAATGAGAAAGATTAATACTAAAATTTAAAAAAAAAATGTTTAGTAACACGGTGAAAAAATAGCAATCTATTTTAGTTCTACAAAATTTGAAAGGTATATTGATATCTGATGAAGGCGTACGCCAAAATAGTTTTCAACGGTATACGTTACAAATTTTGTAGAAAAATAAAATATGTTATTATTTTTCACTGTGTTATCATGAAGTTCTACTAAGGAAATGACAATTCAATCAATTAGATAAATGATTATTATGGATTAAAAAAAATAATATTATTAATGGCAGTGCGAAAGTTAAATACAGTGGAGAAAATAGTCTGTCAATGACATCGCATATAAAAGCGGTCAATTGTATGTATTGTGGATTTTAGACGAGTCTCGAATCATCAACACACTTCCGATGAACCTGAAAACTGACGTTGCCATCAATGTGCACATTCAGACGCTGAGCAAAGTGCAGCTCTTCACGGACTGCGACGAAGCACTCCTGAGGGAGTTGGTGCTGAAGCTGAAAGCGGCCACTTTTCTCCCCGGGGACTTAATCTGCCGCAAAGGGGAGGTCGGAAAAGATATGTACATCGTGAAAATGGGGCAAGTACAGGTGCGTATTTACGTTGAATATAGATACAAAATAATGTGAAATTGTAGACCGTTTGAGGCACTGAAAAGCAAATACCGATATATCCACAAATTGGTAATTTTTAGCGGTATTAATTGTGAACTATGCATTTTTATCATATTTTATTTTCAGTCAATTTGTTCCCTGTTTTTATTTAATATTCCAATCCTGTTAATTTGAACAAATAACTTATTAAAAATGAATTGTTACAACTTTGTAAGATTCCACGTGTTTTGTCACTAACGACCCGGGTTTCGCCTTTCGGCATCTTCACGCATTCGTGGAATCGTTCAAAGCTGTAACAATTCAAATTTGATATTGAAATTCCATCAAGCGCCTTCAGTCGATATCGTAAATTAATTAATGGTTTAGTGTTGTTGTAATGTAAATTATCAGGAACAATCAAACCATATTTAACACGGTGAAAAAATAACAATGTATTTTAGTTCTACAAAATCTTAAAGATATAGTTGATAGCTATTATCGCCGGAAATATGCCGATAGGCGTGAGCCGAAACAGCTATCAACTATATATATTATAAATTTTGTAGAGCTAAAATACATTACCTACTTTTTCACCTTGTTATAATGGAGTTCTACCAAGTAAATGTCAATTCAATCAATTTATTTTTTTATATGAAATTTAGCTCTTAACTAATATATACTTTTGAATGCAACCATGAATATACAAAGGAACGCCCAATTACACTACTCAAAATTGTATGCTGGCTTTAAATATTTCCCGCAAATCCCCCAATTGCACGACCGCTTGGCTGCACATACACAGCCAGACGGCCGTCTGAGCGGTCCTTACAGTCGAATGTTGGCTAACATCTGTATATTCAAGGTTAGGTTAGGCTATACACGCACAGCCGGGCGACTGTCTGCATCGAGCATTTCCCAATAACTTTACATTCGTTATCCAGAAAAATCTTTTAAAGGAAGGTCCAATAATAATATACAAAAAACAGTATTAAGTTTAAAATGCTTTTTTGTGAGTCAATTAGATACACAGGGACAGTTAATTTAAAAATGATACAATTTTATAGGTAATGGGTGGAGTCAATAACCAAGAGGTACTGGCAACTTTGTCTGAAGGTTCAGTTTTTGGAGAAATCAGTTTACTTGGTATTGATGGTGGAAACCGACGCACTGCTGATGTGAGGTAAGGCTTCTGAACAATCATATACACTTTGATTTTATCACCTAATGATTCTTCTTCTGAGTGGAACCGGTACTGATTTTAATAACATAAAATTGTGGAAATCTGTGGAAAAAATATATCTCTTCATAAGGGAATCCAATAATTTCAAAATAAATTATGGTTTTGCTCCAGGTCAAAAGGTTACTCAAATCTGTTCGTGTTGAATAAGATGGATCTGGATGCTGCGTTAGTGTATCACCCTGATGCCCAGCAAATTCTTGGCAGAAAAGCCAAAAGCCTGATGAGGAAGAATGCTGAGAGGCAAATGAAGACCGCCGAAGCGGCAGAGGTCATAATTCCCAACCCCTCAACTCCAGAGAAGCCTTCCAAACTGATGCAAGCCATTATGCAGGTGATATTAAAATATCACCTTTTGAATATATTATTATTTTTGCATACTGCCATCTCTTTAAACACAACTCAATTATAAAATTAGCGGTTCTTGTCAATTAGGCGGTCACATTGTTTTCCCGCGTTTTTCAAATATGGCCGTAATGTCGTAAGAAAGCACCATACACAATTTTAATCCTTAAACTAATAATGAATCTAAATGTAATGAAACATAATCTTAAGCTTGTTATTTTTATATAATTTATGATATCAAATGAAAGTGATTGATGAAATTTTATAAAAAAATTGAATTAATGAAATTTCGTACAACTCCACACATTTTGCTACTAATGATACGGGCTTCGATTTTCGGCATCTTCAATTCTATTATATCCGTGTGATAGAATACTTAAAGACACCTAGTGACAAAACCCCAGAAGTAACAAAACACGAGGAATCTTAAAAAGTTTCAAAAAAAACAATTCAGTAGTTCTGATGAAGGCTTCAGCCGAAATAGCTATCAACTATATTTCTTACAAATTGTGTAGAACTAAAAGACATTGCTATTTTTTCACTGTGCTAAAATTTTCCATATATACATTTTTCATTGAATGACAGTGGTACACACAATTACGATAACGAAAATATCGTATTTGCGTATGACAGTTCACTCTAAACTTATTGCGCATGCGCAGCTTTTAAATTACAAATTTATTTCGTATATTGTTACTGTGCTTAGTTTTTGTGACTGCTTGATTGACAAGTATCTTATTAATTTGTATTGACTAACCCTTAAATGTATTAAACGGAAACTTGATGAATGTTCGATTGCTGGAATAAATACATAATTATTATTTATAAATATTGAAATGTTAATTTATCATTATTGCAACATTTGTTTATTTTTTAAGGTTGTTCCTGAAGACTCTGGTGCAGGACAACTTTTGCGCAAAGGATCTCGAGCCAACATCAAGAAAAAAGATCCTCTTAGCAACAGTAATTTGAAAATTCCAGCAGATACAACCAATAATTCAATATCATCATTCAACACTGAAGATACAGAAAGCAACCAACTCGAAAGGAGAGACTCAAAAACTTCTTTCAAAACGAAGCGACCGCTCAAAAGCAACAAATACCAAATGCCTTTTGATAGCTCTGGCTGCATGGAAGACGACGACGCTTGTTACTGCGATAGACTCAGGAGAAGAACTTTCCCCAAAAACCTTCGCAGAAGAAAGGTTTTAATGTACAGTCGAGACACTTTTGTGACATCAGGTCTATACAACGCAAGAAACTGTTTATCGGAACCGACATTTGATGCAATGTCAAAGGCTGTCCAAAAGAAAGAAAGCTTAAAATCCTCCAATAATCTTGGCAGCCTTAAATCATCCGACAAGAGCAGGAGTATAAACACTGTTTCAAGGAATAACAGCATGAGATCGGTCGATGGAAATGATTTGAGAAATCTGTTTGGACAGAATGATAGCTTACTATCAATTACAAATACAACATCACTGGTGGAAGATATATATGAAAAAGAAAAAAGCGATAACATAAAATCAAGGGAGAGTTTGAAATCGATTAAAGAAAATGGTAAATGTGAATAAATTTGAATTCTAAGTGTTGTTCAATAAGATAATCTCACAATAGATTGATTTAATGTTATATTGGAAACACATTGAGGAGAATAACAGATGTTTTCTCTTGCACAAAAGATGTCATAGCGAATACTTTAATGTGTTATATCAGTTTTCATTTGACATACTACGTGGCGAAATATGTCATTAAACGTTTCAATGAGCATAGTTATATTATGTTACTCGTATTTGTTTTTTATTAATTTAATCAAATTAGTATGTTTTTATTGCTTGTGAAAGTGAAAATTCCATTGTTGTGCTTTAAGAATTATAAATAATATATATAATAAATTTCGGATAGTTCTTCTTCAAAATTCAAGCTATAGTATTATCTATCTAATAGTTGATATCCCTTGAAAATGAAGTGGTGCTAAATTTAATTGAATGTTTTCTAGTTAAGCAAAAGCAAATGAAGTATTTATAAGTTGCCCCAAGTCAAAATTAAATTAAAAATCAAATTAACAGCCCCTTAACCCTCTCACTACTGACGTCTCAACCGTCGAGACGGCTGATTTTACTGGGTTGATGGTTGATACCCGAAAATATAAGAATCAACAGTGGCTTAAACCTTCTTGTACTAATTAATTTTTGAGTTAATGCATTGCTTGATTTGTCCTGACAAACTTAATAAGATTTTTTCAAAGTGATATTATTGAATAAATTTTTGAAGTCTAGCTGTTGGGATATTCTTTATAATGATCAGCAGGGAGCAAGTTAAATGTCAATAAGGTAAAGTACATATACTAAGGGCAGAGCGTTGTCTGCATAAGACGTGACGCCGTAGTGATATTGAAAGTGGAAGCCATTAAAAAAATGTTCCATAGCATCGGACCTAGGACAGATCCTTGAGGCACCCTACGGAGGCACGTTAGGAAATTATAGATGATGCTAGATAGTTTTTGAAACCCACGTGGAAGTTCTAGCTCTTTTATAAAATATGGGGAATAAAGCCTGTAAAGAACAAACACACACACGTCTATATATTTATTTGTATTATTATATATATATACTTCAAGAACAGTTTTTAAAATGTTCGTTTTTGTCTATAGTTGCTAATGTTTTCGATGTTTTAACTGTTGTCAATTTATATACATATAAGTAGTTATACTGACTATATTAACTATATCAGATATATAAAGACTGACAGTAGTGTCAGTCTTTATATATCTGACACTTTTTTATGTAAGATTTTAATAAATTTTACCTTTATTAGATTGACAAGATTCTTTTACTAAGAGACTACATTCAGTTTAAAATACTGTAATAAAATGAACGTACATATCAAATTGCCTCATTGTAAAACGGAGCTCTTTTTTTGATTACATATAAATCATTTTATAATATTTTAATTGACACTTAAGAACTATGAAATAATGACTTTATTATTTATTCATTTTCATTGCTTTGTATTTCAAATGTGATCAATTAATATAAATAAATGTTGCTGAAATTGGAAATAAATGAATTATGACGTTGTATAAATTGATATATAGTCAGTTGCAGATTTTTAATGTATACTAGAATGGTGCTTTTGTGAATAAAGGATATTAAAAAAACTAGTGTTTACATCAATTAAATAATTGCTGAATTTATTAATAATTTTTACTGTACATTTATTTCGTTTTTTTTTCTTTTTTGAAACTTGGGTAAACAATGATTGTTGATAATTTTGAAATAAAAGTATATTTTACAGATGATTTTGTCAATGAAGAGACGTTTTTTACGATTTTTTTAGTATAGTTTTAAAAGATTTAATAAATATGTATAAATTAAAATGTTTTATAACTTTTAAGGCATTACTATTTTATTGATATAACAATAACTTTGGCGATCACATGTTACCTTAAAATTTATATTTTCTTTAAAATGATAGCACTGTATGAATGGCTGTCAAATTCTTTTTTCAATTTTTGATTTATACGGTTATAACGCTAAAAAATTTACGTGCTAGTAATGACTGTAACCCAATGAAGAGTTAACAATATTTTGTCTACACTTTACTGTCTTCTTTCATTGTATTCTTGATGAGCTGGGAAAACTTCCTGGATATCATCAGCAGTGATTGTGTACTCTGATCCCAACGATGACCTTACGCTGGCTTGTCCTCTTGGATCGATGATGGGACCATCGCCGATCGGTTCATTCTCTTCCCTAAAATTAAAAAAAATATATTATTTTTATTCTTTGTGTAGTCTGAATATGTAACGTATAAACATCATTGATATTTTATTACTTTCATGAATACATTTTTTAATAAATGCTTTTTTAATTTAATTAATATTTAATAGTGTATCAAATGTGATGTGATTGTCAATATACAGATAATCAATATACCTCCAATTTTAAATTTGAACATGAAATCGAACTGATTTATTTTACGACATTGAAAAAAATGGTAAATGGTGAATTGCTTCACGCAAATTCTTAAAACACGAAAAAATGTTTTGGTTCTCTCAGTGTTATACAGTATTTGAAACAAAATATTGCAATTACATTATAAAATAGTAATGTAAATATAAATTGCACGAATATAATAAAAGATATTTAATTTACTGATCTGATTTCTGTACAAAGCTTGAAAATCGTTTCATATATTGTAACAGTGGGTGTTTTTTGCGACTGCTTATTTAACAAGTACTTTATTTTTGTTAAATATTTTTTTATAAATTTTATTGAATCACCGCTGATTTATAGCAGTAGTTTTCAAACTGCTTTCCTGGAATAAAAACAACTAAATATACTTTTTTAATTTAATAGTACAGTATTACTAACTTATAATGCTTGCCAGTGAAGCAAAGAGAAAAATTTATCAACAGATTTGATGTGTTAACTTAAAGTAACTATAACACATTGATTTTTTTTTGATTATTATTTTAAGAGATATTTTTCAAATGCTGGAATGAGGTTCCTCGAAAATAGCTTAAAATTCAAAGGATTCCGTGAGTCGACAAAGTTTGAAGATCGTCGATTAATACGGTTTAGTTTACTTGAACATAGATATGTTCAATTTTTATGATATATTTAAATATATTAGTTTAAATAATCTTACTTGACAATTCTGTATCCTTTATCATCAGCTTCGTAGTGAACTGTCCTCCGGAAGAATCCATCACTGTAAGAATACATTCCTTGCACGGCAAGTCCATCTCTGGTTTCTGAGCGAGACTGGGTGTGTCCATTGATGCCGTCATCAACTGATGTTGCGAATGAATAGTGGGCGCCTTCTGCTTGCTTTCTGAAAAGCTCTTCTTCGGAATCCTAGAAAATTATTAATTAATCATTATTAATTTATATTTTTTTCAATTCAATATCCTCTAAGACGTATCTATATTTAAAAAAACCATGCTGAAACCAAGAAACTGTCATTTATTTTACCCAAGAACCAAACAAAAAAATGACTATTTTCAATATAATATAATAAATAGTAAAGACCAACTTTACGATGCCAACTGAAAGAACATAAATTTTTTTGAGAGAATTTCAACATCAAAATCGAATTTTTAAAACTTTGTACAATACGAGTTTTGTCGCTTACTACAAGAATTTATCTTTTCGACAGCATTCTGTCACATAGATGTAATAGAATTGAATTGTGTGTGAAAGAGTTTGTGAGACTTTTTGAGAGAATTTCTCAGCTGTGAGAGAAGAAGACAGATTCTCTTTCGTAAAAATGTCACCTGGTTGTCTCCAAATCACTGGACCTCCTAAATTACCTCTGGACAGGGTGCGTTTAATGTTAAGCATGAATTAAAAATTAAGCTAAACCCAAATTGTCCATTTGATGATAAAAATTTATCAAACAATCAAACAGCATATTATTTAGTAGTTACCCAATTGTCCACTGAAAGATATATCTGTTTTGTATCACATAGAAACAACCGCAATGACCGTATTGGACATCAAAATTACTTTTTTTCTCAGGAAGATGTGGCCAATCAAAAAAGTTTGTCAAAACTTTTGGAGAAAAGTTTGTTTTGCTTCTTCCTCGCTATTGATTTCATAATTCGTCCACTTTAATTAATTATCGCCATTTTGTAAAGCTAAATTAATAAAATATCATTAAGTGTGGCCATTATTCGAATTCAGTCAGTATGTAAATTTATCAATCACTGAGAAGAAAATAAATGCTTCAATGTGATAGAAACAAGCAAATTGAAAACAAAAACTTTTGTTTTTTATATCATGTATAAAACTGTCATTTGAATGCGTTTTTGAAAAATATCATAATGTCAAATTAGAGGAATGTTGAATTGACTAATTAGAAACACCAATTAATAAAAAAACAATCGTTTATTATTGATAACGATGTGTTTGTAACAATAATTAATATTTACGATGATAAGAAGAAGTTTTGATAGAAATCCTTACACGTGTACGTTGGACGACTTGCGATTGTTGTTGGTTTTTGGCAAAAACAGAAATCTTTCCTTGCTTAGTTTCTTTATCTTCTCCAATAACGGGCGCCGAAGGGATGGCTTTCCTTTCACTGTCTACAACGCGGATAATCTTAGTTCTTTGTCCAGGGACACTTTGCTGGACGTCTGATTGGTAGAACTCCCTCTTTTGTGACGGTCTGAATGCCACCTGCGCGACTTCCTCCCTTTGGTTAGGGTTGTATCCAAAACCCTTTGCTTTAGCATTTTGGGGCGCTGCACTTCCCAGCGCTACAACGCACACTAAACCGACGAAAAAAATCTTTGAGACAGTCATTTCGAGTTATTGAGTCAACTGAAATTGAATTGTATTTTTTTTTCTTTATATAATACGAATTTTCGGCAGACGTTTGTACTGAATCACTAAAATTCTAGATATATTTTCTTCACTCTTTAACAAGAAAGCCCTTAGGTAATTATTTCAATTTAGGTTTCGAAATTTCTCAAAATATGCTCTTAGGTGACATAATTGCGGTAGAGACCTGTCTTCCGTTTACTATAAAAGTGATGCTGAACTTATGACACTCGTAAAGACATGCCAAATATATTTGGCATGTCTCAGTATTGCAACGCCTGTCAGGTACGAGTTAATACAAAATAAAAGAAGGCTGCTTAGAAAAAAAATACAGAAATATCTCTGTTATTTATTCTTATTTATTACATACAAAAATAATTCAATCTCTCAACATATTATAAAAACTGCAATGTGGTAAAAAATTCCAATTTGCAAGAAAATGCTTTTTTGGATTACTATACATTTTAAGTGAATTTGAATTGTTACAACTTTGTACTATTCTACATGTTTTGTCACTAACGACCCAGGTTTCGCCTTTCGGCATCTTCGTGCATTCTATCCCACGGATGCAACAGATCGGACGCACAATAAACAGTTAGCATCGTCTATATAAAAAAGGTATTAATTACAGTTAAACACAGAACCCAAGACAAGAATTAAATGGCAGCTAAAGCTTGTTTGATAATATTGTCGCTAGTGAAAAAACATGTGAAATCGTAAAAAGTTGTAAAAATTCAAATTTGATATTGAAATTCCATCAAGAACCTTCAGTCGATATAATAAATTATTTTGAATGAGTTTGTAAAAATTGTTTTTTATTATAATAAAAAAAAAAAAAATAATTTTGCATGTGCTTAAATACGAGTCTAATTTTCTTCTTGATT
Organism: Himalopsyche japonica; assembly: GCA_028555115.1. NCBI lineage: Eukaryota > Metazoa > Arthropoda > Insecta > Trichoptera > Rhyacophilidae > Himalopsyche > Himalopsyche japonica. The sequence goes on from JAHFWJ010000104.1 coordinate 376,726, forward strand.
TTCGATCACATTTGCACAGATGTTGAGCATGTGGCCGCCACGTTGCACCTTCTGATTCTCTCTCACCTGTCAGTTGCTTTAATCCTTTGCATTATATACCAGAGTCTCTTAGTTTTACCCATTACACCTTCCCAATACCACACGACGGTCATGTATGACATATTCGTGTCTGAAGGTGTCTGTAGCACGTGACGAAGCCAGTTCTAACGCTTTTACATAACTGCTGATGCAAGACGACGTTATTTGGTAAGCATCCCAATCAGGGATCAAGTAAGGAATCTGGGATTCCAATTCCAGAGATTTTTGCCTTGTAAATTTAAGCCTCATCACCATCAAAAGCTGTATCAATTAACAGTTTTTAATGTTCATTATACGGATCTTTGAGTCGTTATCAGCTGCCATGATTCGCTATAGTAAAGCATCACTAATACAACGCAAACTTTGAACAAAAATAGTTGTAAAAAATATATCTACCCTTATCCATTTATTCTGGCCGTTTACCTGCATAGAGAATAAAAGGTTGGCTATTTTTGTCTATGCTTCACAATGAAAATATAACAAAATTTATTTTGTAATTGATTATTGACGCATTAGGCGGTATTCGTTTTGCACTATGGAAATATATTTTGCGAGTATAATAATGATGAGCTTAACAATTTAAAGGTCGCAAAAATAAAACACCCACGGCAACTAGTATTAATTGCAAAATATTATTTCCCAATATGAAACATGAATTAATATTACAAATATTTTGTTACAACTCAAAAAGTATTTCTTATATATATTGATTCAGTATTTATATAAAAAAATTTTCCTTATTTTTATAATTTATGGAGATAAAGACTAAAGTGACTGACCATTGTCTGTAATGTTACCGATTGCTGTCTTTTTTTAGAAACAAAATGATTATTAATTTTTATTTTCAACTGAAAGTGCCAAAGAGAAATTCAATATCAAATTTGAATTGTTGAAATTTTTTACTATTCCACATATTTTTTTCCCTACTAATGAACCAGATTTCGCCTTTTGGCATGATCAGGCTTTCTATCACGAGTATGCAACAGAACCAACAGTTCACAGAATCTCAAATTTGAATATGTTTATTATTTCAAAATATATATAAAATTTGAATTGTTACAACTTTGTACGATTCCACTTGTTTTACCACTAACAATCCGGGTTTCGCCTTTCGGCATCTTCAGGCAAAATAAAATTAAATGTTGTTTTATTTCATATTCTTACAGTAAGCTATTTTTTTTGGATTTATGTTTATATATATTTTTTAAATAATAAACAGCGGGTATGGTTAAATTTACCATCTTATCTATCAATTGATAATGCTAGCGATGAGCGAAACCGGTTCTGATTAAAAATTGTATTGTGGAAATAAGTACTAAAAAGTTTAATAAGGGAAAAAATTCGGAGATCGGTAATCAATTCTTTCAGATTTAGGGAGCCGTGACGTGAAAGTAATTGGGAAGCGCTGCCATAAATATTTTTTTTTTGTCAATTTCGTCGTCTTCTTCATCTGATGTAAGGCATGTATGTTTTCATTATTCATTGTTGTGATTTGGAAGTTTTTCGAATTCCTCCCTGCAAGTAAAAATATATTTTGAAACAATTTTTTTTTGGCATTTGAAAAATATCGGTATAAAAACGGTACGTAATAAATTGAACTTTTCATGTAAAAGAGTCTGTCGTTATAAATTGTGAAATTTATAAATTTTAATATAATATATAATTTTTTCATACTTGTCACGTTTTTTTTTCAACGGAGCCCTGGCATGTTACATTTTGAGAAACACTGGTTTTAATAACAGTAATAGCTTTTAAAAATTTTATTCGTCAAATGGAACAGAGTAACAGATACAGTGGTCGGCAGTTTAAGGTTATGGAATACAGTGGAACCCCGATTAACCGTTCTCGCATAAAACGTTTTCCCAAATTGACCGTTCGTTTCTTATAGTCCCATCAAACACCCATAAGAACAATGGTAAATAATCCCGCATTAACCGTTCTTCTATTTATCGATTTGCGCGATCTATCGTCTGAATATTATGGTCTTGTCTCAACTATTATCCCAATTGACCGGTTTTGGTAGATAAATCTTTCTATCCAATATAATTTGTGAGTTTGAGCACATAATTTTTTTTATGTTAACAAAGAAATTAATGATGAACTATATAAGTTCACTCAAATGGCATATGATTTTCTTTATTAAAGAATTTCACAAGAAGAAGTTGATAGCACTTCGATTATTTCAATAAATAAAATTTAACATGACTTTTACAAAGCCTATTTCTTTGTTTTTAAGGTCCCTTGAACAACGTACAATCAAGATTTCACTGTACTTTGAAAGTTCTTTAAAAAAGTTTCATTGAATCGCATTTCATACTAAACAAGCATTTAAACTGTTGCTTTTAAACTATCATATAAAAATTATGCATAGAAGCTACAAAAAAAATTATGAAAATAGTGTCAGAAAGTACAATGATCTCCTACCCGTCTTTTTCTGCATAAATTAAACAACTTATTTTTATAAAAAACTGAATTGAAATATCCTAATCTTACAATAAAATTAACTAACATACTCGTTAACCTTGCCGTTGAGTTGAATAAAAAAAACTAGATTAATGACGTGAAGGTGGATTGTAATGTGTTAAGATCTTTGCTGTCACAAATACACCAAATAATATGCTGGACTTGATGCATATACCGTTGCAGGTGACATTTAGGAAACAGTAACCAATATTTTTTTTAATGCATACATATTTTGTTTTTCTACCGAATGACCGACGACAGTTTCTGTTACTTTATTACAGACAATTGTAAAATGGTGCACGTGGTAATTGACTTCAATTATCAATGTTTGCAATAGTTTGGAATCAAAGTATTTTACTAAGTTTTGTGAGAAAACAGTCAACTCTGATTTATTGAGAAATGTGTATTTTGTCCAGTGAAAACATCTTACCTGATTATGTACCCAAGGTTGTTTGAAAAGAAAATAACTGTCCTTTTATATCCTCTGTCAATAAAAGAATATTTTTTGGACACAACACCATTTTTGTCATCTGTATGATAATTTTCAGATGTGTTTTCGTCTTCAGCTAAATTGCTTCCTGTGAACTCCATATTTGTATTATCGTTGGATTTTTCTTTATTTCTTATCGTGTCATCAGTGTTTTGGTTGCCTTTGACTTTATTTTCATTTAGATCGTTTGAAATGTCCACCATACTTTGTTCGTCGTTTTTTTTAGCTTCACTAATATCTCCCTCCATGTCCTCCATGCTTCGTTCTTCGTTGTATTCATCTTCACTTTTATCTCTAATCATATCGTCTGCACTTTTTTCATCATCCGCCTTATTTTGACTTAGATCGCTTGAAGTGTCCTCCATACTTTGTTCGTCTTTGTATTCATCTTCACTTATATCTCTAGTCATATCCTCTGCACTTTTTTCATCCTCTGCACTATTTTTAATTGGATAACTTGAATTGTCTTCCATACTTCTATGTTCTTCACTGTATTCGTCTTCACTCATATCTCTAGTCATATCGTCTTTACTTTTTTCATCGTCTGCATTATTTTGAATTGGATAGCTTGACATGTCCTCATTTTTTCCATATCTGTTCTCATTTTCAATGAAATCACTAAAAATGTCTTCCATATTGTATTCTTCACTGTATATATGTTCGCTTATATCACTTGTCATGTCTTTTGTACTTTTTTTATCTTTAGCTTCATCTTGGCTTAGATCGCTTAAAATGTACTCCCTATATTTTTCATTTCTCTCCTCATTTTCATGTCGATCGCTTGAAATGTCCTTTATACTTTCTTCTTCGTTACATTTGCATCTACATATATGTCTTGTCATGTCTTTCATATTTTTTTTATCTCTACTTATATATCTTGTCATCTTTTCAATTTTGTCAAATATGCCTTCGGTTTGGCGTAGATCCTTTGCCATATCATCCTCACTTTTACTATAATTATCTTCGTATTCCTCCATGCTGCTTTCACCTGACTGAGACTTGCTTCGTTCTTCGATCTTTGCAGAAAAATAGTCATATTTGTTGACTGGCTTGCATGATGCCGTTACAACTAGCGTCAGTAAAACAAAAATCTTAAAAAAAAAATATACAAAATATTTTTTTATATAATTCATGATATCGATTGAAGGTACTTGAAAGAGTTTCTATTTCAAATTTGAATAGTTTTTTTATTTTCTACAGTTCCACATATTTTGTCACTAACGACACGGGTTTCACCTTTCGGCATCTACAGGCATTCTATCATAAAGATGCAACAGAACTGACTCACAATATGCAGTCTCTAATTCTCCTATGCTAAAACCTCATTTACCTAAAATTAATTCAACAAATTAACAATCTGAAAAAATCTGTGTTACAATAATAAAATGCTTGAAGATACCGAAAGAAGAAACCCGGTGACAATACAAGTGGAATCTTACAAATTTAATACAAAATATTACTTATTAATTGTAATTGTTGCCTTCGTCATCATAAAAAAAGCATTTAAAGTCAATAATATACAGCATAGTTTCTCAACCTTTTTACGCATCGCGGACCACCAAAAAATCTCCCCAGACCACCGGTTGATAATCTATGATATAGAGCATTTCAACGTTTTGCATGTACTGCAATTTCAATAAGTGAATGAAAATTCGCGAAAAAGTTTTTCGGAAAAAAAATTATATAAAGATAGTGCGGGGACAAAACAAGTTCCTTTCCATCCTTCTCTGTTTTAATTTATAATTGTGCGTAACCAAATCATTAACGAGCTATATTCATAGACGTGTCCATCCGCAACTGGATGAGACGTTGTGTGTTCTTTAAAACGGAGAAATTTATGCATAATACTCTCGATCTTAAGCGACTTCTCGTTTTACAACACACACAAAACCCGATTGTAGGTAAGTGCAAATCACACTACTAGCGACTTAACCCACTGACTTGTAACCCCACTTCTGAGACGGTTGATTGAGACAGTGTTCTCATAATTGTCACTCAAAAAATAAGTGTTAACACTGTCAAAAAAATTCCTGTACACGCTTTTTTATGTAAAATCATAACCTAACTCATCTTAATAGCTTTTGTAATTCTGTTTAGTAACAAAATTAATTGATTTATTATTGAAATATTCGATGATGTCATATTATATTTTGTTTGCTGCTCATCGGGTAAAAGTTAATGCAATCGTGCACAATATCATTGATCAAATTAATTTCAATTATTTCGACAGCTGACGGTTGATGGATAATCCAATATTTTAAACATTTCTAATAGCTTAACGAAAATTTACAAAAAACTTACCGTTTTGTCCATGTTGTCAGTGTGTCCACGAACAAGATGACTTTACGAAAATTATATCCCATTTGCATCACATACGTTAACCTTTAAAAGCCCGTGGCCGAAAACATTACATATTACACAATAAGGGGATATACCTGACCCCACAAAAAATGGTATTATTCTCTCATAGTATGATTTTTACATATCTCTAATATCACGTAAACTTAGTGGCTGAGCAAGTAACATTTTCTTTTTCTTTTTTTCCTCTTTTCTTTTAAGCACAACAGTGCGTGGTTTAATGATCCTCCCGTGCAGCTCTGTATCAGGCCAAGAATATGAGGAGTAAAATCGTTATTTTTATCAGTATTGCGTTATGGAAGGCGGCCGGGTAACAGCAGCTGAATACGCATAACGAATGAAAGTGGGACAACAAACTTGTCATCTCTTAGTATCTTTCGTCTTATATCTTATGCTTGAATATTTTAAGTGTTTTACTGTCACTTCTTCACAGAATGGCATGATTAAAAAATAATAACAACATAATTTTTAATACTATCTCCACAATACATTTTATTAGCAGGGCCGGTTTCATTGATTATGCTTACAATGATCAAATATAGTCCTGATTCTAAAAAACTAAGTGGAAATAGTGTTAAAAACGTTTTGTTATTATTAAAATGTATTAATCTAATAATAATTTTAGTCTAGCTTAAAAGAGCCACAAAAATCTCAAACATCAAATCATGACTGATGAAGTCTTAAATGTGTCAACACGTACTTACGTCGTCAAATGTTGCCAGATATTAAATAAAATGAAACATTTATTTACAACTATGTGTTCCTATTTGGGGAAAATATTTATTTTTAATGTAACTATTTACTAAAAACATCGCGAGCATTATCAACTGATGAGTGAAACCGGTCCTGATCAAAAAATATATTGTGGAAATAAGTACTAAAAAATTTACTTTCATTATTTAAAAAGTAACTATCTACACAATATATGTAAAAATTTAGTCTGTGAAGTCGTTAAAAAAACAGGACATTTACCGAAATCTAAATTCCAACTAAAAAAGTTTTTTTTTTATCAGGCTTTTTCCTACCTCTACTATATATGTGCATTAAATTAAAGATCAACTATTCAATCCTGCAAATTGTTTATTTAAATATTCTTCAAAATCGATTAATCGAAAAAGTCGTCGAAGTCGCTCGCTTTTCACGGATCCGACTCCTATTCCACAGCCCTGGTAAAAAGCTTCATTTCTGATAACCATAAAAATAAACATTACATCACCAATGCTAAAATATATATATAATTTAAAATGACCGTCGGGGGTCGGAATATTTTCGCTCTTAGTAACGAGAGAGTTAACTACAGAAAACAAGTTTTCGTTGACTGTAATAAAAAATTTAAGTCGAAACGTTGCCTAGAAGATGAGCACTTCAAATACATTGTGACATTTTAAAAGAATTGTTGAAAGGTCACCTGAGATAATATTAGAATATTGTTGACCTCTAGAACACTTTCGCTGCCGAAAGAATTTGCATTTACATTTTACGATACAAGGCGCGGGCGAAATAATTGTGTGCATAAGTATTCAACAATCAAAACTGGCTATGTCCACAATTCATTATTTAGACATAAATAAACTTTTCCATAACTGGATTTATCCTTACTACTTATGCTCAAATAATCCAGTATCAATTACATATAGACAGGCCGTTATCCAGCTTTTATGCCGCCCTTAATAAAATATCTTAGCATGTTAAAATATGTCATTTGACTTTTATTGTGTTACCTGTAAATTCTTGTGGAGATACACATTCTTCCGAAAAAGTTATACAATTTTATTTTATAAAATAAGGGCCGGTTTCATTCATCGTTTCAACCATCATCAGTATTATCGTTGAAACCGTTTTGAATTTTAAATCATTTGAATAATATTGCGGAACTAGTACTCAATATTATCACTTTTAAGGTGTTAACTGTCATTTCTTGATGGAATGGCATGATATTTTAAATAATAAAACACATTTTTAAAGTACTTATTTCCACAATATATTGATAATTATCGGTTGGTAATGCTCACGACGAGAGAAACCGGTCCTGATCAAAGATATGTTGTGCTAAAGTACTCAAAAATCGTTTTTATCACAAGTCATTTTCAAAAGCAGCTTTTGAATCTAAAATCAATAACTAACTATTATTATTAAGCATCCAAAAATGAGCTAGTATTTATGGACATTTCACATCATAATTATGATTGTAGCAAATGACAATTCAAATATTTAATACAATAGTTCAATAAATAAATAAATAGATATTTTTTAGTTTTCTTTATATTTTCTAAACGTTTTTCAATTAACAATTTAATAATATATTTATAAATGTAGCCGCGTTTATATACTCATAATTTAAGCATTTTTGATTGCCTTTCATTTGTATATTCTGCAACCTGAGCAGTTGTGTTTATTGTGTGGGATTGTTTCGATAGCGTATTATTGTTAATGCTTTTTAATTCAAAATTTTATCAAACTGTGAATTAACACAAGTCTAAAAAAATCAGGATTCAAAAAACATTTTAAACAAACATAAAATCATAATTATTTTTATATTACCTCAAAATACCACATATAATACTTTAATTATTCATTTGTTTGGCATTTATTCGGTAGAACTTTGTTATAATAAGATAAAAATAACAAAGGAGCGAAATAAAGATTTTTTAAAAAAGATATGCTTGTTGATAAATAACTATTGTATTTCGGTTCACGCCATCGTCAGAACTATTTAAAAAAAACATAGCTTTATGTACTGTTTAAGAAGAGATACAAAATATATCATCTCGCTTATTCTAACATCAAAATATGTTATGTTACAAATATAACATATTGATAGTTCCTTGGAATGGTCTTAGCAGGAGAGATGAGTTAATATTATTAGGTATTTAAAAAGAAATACAATAGTTATCAACCACCATATTGTACAAAATCTTGTGCCAAATAAAATAATTTGCTATTTTTATCTCATTATAATAATATTCAATGATATTCACAATTTGCGAGTATGTTTCAATAATTGCTGTACGTGTTTTTTTTTTATAAAACACCGCCGTGAAATAATATTACATTTGGTGAGTGAAATGTGTACTACAAAAACGTGCTTTTTTTATTGTTCTGGTTTCCTATGTCTGGTCTTGTCATCTCCGATAACCTCGTACGTGACTTCGTTTCCGTGAGCAACGGTGTGAATTGATGCAGAGCCTTCAGGGTTCAATTGAGGTCCATCCAGAGGTTCGACTTCCTCACTGAAAAGAAGAAGTATTCATCATTAAACAGTCATGTCTATTGAGGTATAAATAGATCATTGAGCTTTTCTCTACGACTGTCCTAGCACAATCTTTTCTATCATTGAAGAAAGAGAGGTTAAACAATACTGTAACAATCCTTTCTCGTAATAAAAGACTTTTAATAAAGTTTCTATTGAATTTTGAATTTTTAATATAATATTGAACGAAAAGATATTTACAAAAATTATTGATGTTGTTTTTCTTCGAAACATAACAGTTGATTCACGAAATTTAAAAAAACATCTTAAGTTAGGTCAGGTTTCTATCTTACGACGATTAATATATTGTATTTTTTGAAGGCTTTTCCGATATAAAATTTCTTTAAAAATACTTTTTATTACGTAAGTAATTATGAAATTCTTTTTTATTTTAACCCGTTACCTGCTAAACCATGTATCGAATATTTTAGTACTAAATATTTCAAAAAAATAAAAGAGTTTATTATGTTAGTGTTAACCAAACTTTGTAGTGTTAAAAAACTTTTTAACTGCCGTTGGTCTTATATTTATCGGTTTAAATGGTTGATTGTAAATTGTTATTCGTTTATTATCAAAAATTTAAGAAAGTTTATAGAAAAACATTTTTTGTTAGGACTTATTTATGTATTGAAATATATCCTGTTTTTTCCTGACAGTCCAACACTAACACGATAACTTCTAACTGAATTGATTTTCGAAATATATAATATATTGCTCTGTAGGTAACGAGTTAATTGTCAACTATCAAAAAAATGCAATCAGATGTTTCTACCGTTGAGACGTTATTAGACGAAATCGTATGAATAAATTCGGATATAATTTTGAATTCGAATTGCTTAAAAGATATACAAAGTAAAACTTCAAATTTATATATATTGTTTACATGTGGCTCTCTATCTGACATAAATTACCCTTAGTGGCCCTCGGTGTAATTCGGTTTTGAAACGCCTGCTTTATTAGAATGCAATATGCAACCTTCAATCGTACTATAAATAATTGTTGTTTTCAATGAATAAAAGCGTATTGCATTCTTGAAATTAAACCAGAAATGCCGAACCGGCGCTCAAATCGTGATTACATTTTGAATAATCAAGGTTGTACGCTTTGGGGCAAAATTGTTTTTCAATTTAAAAATTACATTACAAATTCATATTTAGTCAATTAGCGGCAGTGTAGGGTCACTGCTTTTATTCCTTTTCTTTTCGGCAATATTAAATATTGACATTTTGTAAAAATTAAAAATATTAAATAAATCCTGAGTATTTATTTTGTTAAGAGATGTCGCTGCCTGCAATAAAATCACCCTTAAGGGTAAAAATATTACAATATTTTATTTTATATTTACCCTGTCACTCTGTATCCACCTTCATCGGCAATGTAGGAGACTTTCCTCTTGTAATGGCCATCACTGTATGAGTAGAATCCTGTGACGGAAAGACCATCTCTGACTTCCTCCCTCTGTTGGCTAAGATCGCTAATACCATCCTTGATGTCTGAGGCGAAGTGGTACTTGGCTGAAGCCGCTTCTTCCATCTCAGCCTTGGACAATCCGGAGTAGGATTCTCTCTCTCCATCAGCTGGCCTGCATGATGCTACTGCGACTAGCGCAAGAATGCAGAAAAGTGTCTGTAGAAAAAAAAACAACAATTAATTGGGATCCTGTTGGTTAGGTGTTTCTTAAAACAATCCCAAGAAATTTTCACATATATTTATTTCAAAAGAGCCATAGGCTATTTTTTCAGACTTAGGGGTCCTTTACACGAAAAATTTTGAGAAGCACTGGGTACAATTATATATTACGTAATAGCACAGTTTGAATGTAGCCTGCAATAAATTCGCTTACAAACGCTCACGTAATACTTTCTAACAATAAATGTGCATACAAACAGAGAGTGTGTGCGTGTATTATAACTACATTTAAAAAATGACAAAGAGAAAATCGCTAGCTCAATCAATATCATCCATTATCACGTGATATTGTAACACACACACGCTCTCTCTCCATCCATATAAACATCGAATAGCATTATGTGCAAGTACAATTTTGTTTCGTTACAATAAGGCAATTTACCGAAGAAAAAAAATATTATACTCTTATAGCATATATTTTAAAACATTCATAATCTTTTTACACGATATGGTTTTTCTCGTGAATAACATTTGTGTAGTAAATGGACTTTCATTAGCACATGTTTTTTATGAACCGTGCGAAAAAAATAGTATTTAAATTTGTTGAATCCTTAATTTTAAATTATTTAATAAAATATTAACTTAAAACGGCAGACATTTTACAACATGGCAACAACAGTCGACAAATTATTCTTTTATTTAAATCTTTTGATAATTTTGCTAAGCACAGTTAGACAAATTGATCTTTTCTTTAAATTAAGTCATTTAATTTTTATGCATGTATATTTTTAATGTCATAAACCGATATCCGAACGGACCGTGTTTTATCAAATATGCAAAATCGCATACCCATGCGAACAAAATCGAAAGTTGTTTTACCATTATACATTTTTTTGCGATGCGGTCTGTAACCACAATTAACAAGTCATTAAAAAAACATTAACGGACTCTCAAACAGTAAAATAAATCTTCATCTTAAAAGGACATTTGAGCAAAAGTTGAGATTGGATAAAAATGCATGGAAAGTATTTTAGAAGAACATCAACATGCAGAAGATATGTTTTAGTGTTAATGACAAAATGAATACGGATTTTATGTTAATCGTTACTGAAAGATGTTTATTATTTTATTTTAAATATATATGGAACTTACCGCGTTACAAAATTTACAAGTTATAAGTTTATTGCTATTGTTCAAAACTATTAATAAATTTAATTTAGAAAATTAAAGGAAAAATATAACTAAAAAATAAATATATATAGACAGCAATGAAGTCAACCAAGCAAGCTCATGCAAACTCTATACTATAATATAATTCTATCTAATATTATACATGAAAAAATTGTATTCGTCTGAACTCACTCTCGTTTACATGAAATATGCCAACATCCGATGCAATACTGTTGAACATTGTTAATGCTATTACCATTGGCAGTCTGAGTTTACACTTTGAAAGAACAAACAATACATGTCCACGACTTCTGAGTTATTTAAGCACAATTATTTTGTATACAAGAGAATTTACTGAAAGTTTTAACAAATTTTCTTTTGGCACGAATATTTGCTTCAAATGCTAATAAAAAATCTATTAACATTTGAGATGTGAAGTGTCACTTCATAATGGAAATGTTTTTTATTTAAATAACAAAAAACTAATGAATTGCAAAAATAACCAATTGATAATGCTCGTTATGAGTGAAACCGATGCTGATTTGTGTAATAAAAAAACGTGGAAATAGTACTTAACATTGTGTTTTATTATTTAAATATATTATAATTCATTTTCACCAAGAATTGACAGTTAATATATTAAAAGAAGCTATATGCAATAGTTTATAATTATTACTGATATTTACTTAAAAATCGTTTTATCATACATTTGAACTAGTCCTTTAAAGGTTTTTACAAAAATATTTGTTCGATTCGTTTGCGCTTTTCCGTCAATTAATGCATTGTGATCGGTGCATAAAAATTGTTGGGAAACCCTGCCATAAATCAATACTCTTCAATGTCGGTGATATATTTAAAACTGTCTAATAATGTCAACTACCAAACGCGGATGTGGTGTAACCGAGAATTCCACTACCTATGTCATTTAGCATAGTAAATGAATAACAGTCAAATTACAACCATCTAAAATCAACTGTGGATTGAATTAAAAATATGGCAAATTAAAGATACCAACATGTTTGGTAAAAAACGATTTAATATTTTTAGCAGCGTTAAAATTTTCGTGTACAATATAGTTTTTGTATTAAAATAAAACTCGATTTGTCATGATTATTTTCAACTTTAAAGTGTTAGCTATTACTCATTCATCGAAATTTTCAAGACACTTTTTTTAATATTGTAGAAACAGTAAGGTTTTTTTGTAAAAAAAAATGATTACCTTGATTAGCATCAACGCTTTTGAATTAATTTTATAAATATTCAATTTGTTTAAATATTGTTTAAATATCATTTGGGAGACTCAACAGGTAAAGAAATTGTTAAGAGCCAATGCAAAAAATATATTTAAGACTAAAATATATTTTTTTAATTAAATGAAATCAATTCTAGAAATTGAACAAGGAATTGAATCACTATCTATCCGATTGCTAGAATACATCTTACACTAGTAGACTATCGATGCAAACATGGATGATAATATGTATGTTATGAAAATAAAATGGGAAAAGGTTTTAAAGAGATAAGACAAATAAACAAGGTATCAGTTTGATAATGCTTGGTAGGTGCGAAACCGTTTGATGATGTTTTATTTATTTATTTATTTAAATATTATATTTTCGTGAAGCAGTGGCAGTCAACCCATTGAAATTGATATAAAATGTCACAACACCAATCTAAAACATTAGTTGATACGAATGTCTTTCAAAGCATCTTTCAAAATTATGAATGACTTTTACAAATGATATTCATGTCTATTTCAAACATATAAAATGTCACTATGAGTTCGCAATATTTCACAAATGATTTTATTATGAAACACGCTTTTGTTTCACTGTTAATAATTATCATAATTCGATTGGTTCCACCGTTAAAATTTCAAAGCTATACGAACGTCTCAAGACTCTAACACATTCTATGAAACAAAGGTAACGACATAATTTATGATATCGACTAAAGGTACTTGATATAATTTCAGTATCAAATTTGAATTGTTGAATTACGATTCCACTTGTTTTATCACTGACGACCCAAGTTTAGCCTTTCGACATATTCAGTTATATTCCAGTTCTGTTGCATACATGTGAGAATTATTTTATAATTAGCGTCCCAATCTATTAATTATTTAAAAAAATTATTGATACCAACTAAAGGTGCTTGATGGAATTTAAGCTTTGTATGATTCCACATGATTTGTCATTAACGACCCGGGTTTCACGTTTCGGCATTTCATGCATTCTATCACACGAATGCAACAGAGCTGACACACAATAAACATATAGCATCAGTTTCTTTCACTCTTACACAAATATAATATCAATCGTCTCAACAATTGAGACATCAGTATTTAGGGGGTTAATGACTGAATTGGTCAAAATGGGATTGTTATATGACAAATTTACCTCCAATAATCCTACTATAAAACATTTCCCATAGCGACAATGCAAAGTGATCCAACTGACATTTCCGAAAAAAAAGATATAAATGCGTTATAATATTTTGAATGTCCTAATATACCAAGAAAGTAAATTGAGCTTGTTACATACAATATATAATAGAAACGTTTTTTTACTCTCAAAACAAAAATGTTCAATAAACTAAAAAGTTATTAAAACCTTCGATAAACAGTTTTGCCATTTAATCACTTAGGTCACTTCACTTCTACTAAAAACGTTATCAATCTGTTTCTTAACACTTTTGTAAAACATTATGCACGATTATAATAAATATTTTTAAGACACATTTACAGTTATTGACTTTCAATTTCGTTTGCAATTAAGTAATTATTCACAGCATAATATATTTTAATAATAATGCGTAATGTTTAGTCCTATTTCCGCAATTTTATAATATTTAGATCAGGACTGGTTTCGCTCATCGCACACATATTTAAATAACTAATGTGGTGAATAAAACTGGTCCTTATTTATAGAAAATATTGGAAAATAGTATTAAACATTGTTCTTTATTATTTAAATATATTGTTATTTCGCCAAGGAATGACAGTCAACACATTAAAAGAAATCGAGTTTAAGTGTATAAAAAAAAGTTTTAAAGTACATAACTGTATGAAATATTAATGATAATTTGTTTACATTTTATAAAACGATAAAAAAATGTTTTTTTCATTGATGACATTTAATACTGTTAAATTAACAAGCAAGCGAAACAGTTGTAAGGATTTTTTTTAAATTTTGTTGAAATTGAAAGGAATAATAAATTAATATAAAACATATATCAAAATTAGAATGTTTCACGATTGGTTTAAAAAAAAAGATGTCAGCACTTACGATTTTGTTCATGGTGCGGTTAAGTTCCAACAGTAAATGAGATTCGATATGTCTATTTATAATTTATATAGAACAGCGGCATTAAAACAAGTTTTTGGCGAATATTCAAAATGTTAAGTTGGTATTTACTTCAAAATTGAATTCGGTGTTGCAACGTGAGCAAAACTGTGTAATGGAAACCCGTTAAAGTGCAAATTTTATTGATTTACTAATTACGGTCACTAGTCGACAGTTTCATCAACACATTGCCAATCTATTTTTGAAAGAATACGTCATAAATCTTCAGCTTCCGTATTGAACGACATTAAAGCTAAGCTATATTTAAGGTGACTTGTTTATTGACGAAAACAGGTGACTAACCCTCTGAATGCTAACGTCTCAGCTGTTGAAGTGGTGATTGCAGTGTACTGATATTTGACACTTTCGTGTAAGAATTAATTTTTGAATTGAAATATTGTTATATTCTGATAATCTCCGTAAGTTTGGTCAGCGCCAACGCTACTTAAATTAAATTTGAATTGTTACAACTTTGTACGATTTCATATGTCTTGTCACGAACGACCCGAGTTTCGCCCAACGAAAATACACTCAAAGTTTTCGCAAAGTTGCAACAATCCAAATTTAATATTGAAGTTCCATCAAGCACATTCAGTCGATATCAAAAATTAGCTACTTAAATTGTTTTTGAAATACAATAAAACCTCCATTTACACTAAAGGCGGAACCGTGCAATCAGGAGTTTAAGTGTAATTGGAGGAATGAATCTCATACAAAATTATACGACAAAACATACAAACGTACAAAGTTTAATTATTCAAATTTGAAGTACATTTTAAAATTTTAAATAATTTTGATTATTCTACGAATTGTGTTATTAATTTTGACACGTATTAAAGTCGTAACTAACTATCACTTAAGTCCTAAGATACCTCTGAAAGAGTCGAAACACGTGTCACAATTAGTAATACAATTCGTGGAATAATCAAGTTATTTTAATTTAAATATTTTTTTATTGTTGACATTTAACACTTTTCCACAACGAAGTGACAGTTAACAACATTTTTAACGGGCTATATTTGTATTTCAAGGTACGGATTTATATCATCCAAGTCATTGGCTAGCCACTAGTCTTCTACTAGTCTTATTCGTTTCTATTTACTTTATTTAAAAATGTATACTGAGGCATGGATTCTCGTTGAACAACTGACATTGAAATAAGCTCCATTATGATCTCATTTGCACTGAGAACGAAAGCTTTATATAACATAAATAAAACATTTAGGAAAAACCGTATTTAGGGGTTAAAAACATTACGATTATTTGTGAACCGGAGGTAACATAATATTTTGAAATAAATTGAAAAAGTTATCAGAACTTATTTTCCGTTCAGTTTATATTGTGTGACTGAAATTAACTTCATATAAATAACCAAACACCATTTTGTGTCATGTCAATTTGTTTTGTCTATGAATGTTCCATATTCAAAATGTTCCAACATTAAACACGACTCCATTAAGGGTCCATTTTGTTTTGCGTGTGAAAATGACAGTTCTCTCAAATCATTTTATATGTGTTAAAAAGATAATTAATAATGTGCATAATACACAAAAAAGCATGAAATTTTAATTGAATATTTATAAGAAAACTTGTTTGTATTTTTTATAATGCTAGAAGACATAATGTTCAATAATGTAAAATAGCGACGGATAAATTTCTTATAAATGTCGCGTGATGGACTAAAATATTGTATCATGTTTTGTGCAAGTATGATTATGAAAGCTATCCTCCTCAAACATTTTTAGCATATATTTCAGCAGACTGTAAAACAATAATTGTAATATAACAACTTCACTCTAATCATTACATAAATATAAAAATGAATATAATATTTAAAATAAAATGTAAATCAGTAAGCTCTGCCATTTTTATAGAGCTTTCGCTAAATTGGCGTTAATACAGATTTAGAAATATGTATCTAATGGTTTGATTTTCATCTCCATTTTTTTCAAAACTATGTTTTTTGCAATGTGGATTAAATTTACTTTTGGTTGATCTTTGTTATTATAATTTTTTTACGAGTAACAAATCTTTCATTTTTAAAGGTGTAAAGATAATATAATACAATGACAAGACAAGTGAATAGCTAATCGCTCTCGCTACGTTCTGATTTTGCTAATTGCTTTCATGATAGTATTTTTCTGAAGGCTTAGATGAACTTCATCCGAAAGACATCTTGGAAATTCCATTGAGAACTGCGATCTGCGGGCTACATGTGGACCGATGTATATTTTTATGCGACTCATACTTCTAAGAATATTATTTTTTATATATAAAGATATTATCATATTTCAATAGCAAATTTTAAATAATGAATTTTCTATATGTTCACATATTTTCATATCCTCCCGGGTTTTGCATTTTGGCATCTTCTGGCATTCTACCACACGGATGTTATGTAACTAAATAGAATGCCTGAAGACGCAGCAAACTGGATCGTAAAAGACAAAATATGTGAAAATTTATACAGCTTCAACATTAGCCAGTTATATTTCATCAATATGATAGAATGCCTGAAGATTCCGAAAGGGAAAACCCAAATCGTTAGTAAAAAACTTGCGGAAATTTACAATCTTTTAACAAATCAAATTTGTAATTTGTGGTGACTAAAAAATCAAAAATTATTTATTTCATGATAGTGTTTTTTTTTATTATTATAAAAGCAAGTAATTTATATCGAAGTCAAATGCACTGTCGGCTAAAAAATATATAAAAAAAAGTCAATGGACTATTTTAGAATGACTGAGAAAGTTTGGAAGCATTATTTAAGTTATACTAGTATAGAAATGTCAATTAGGATGGCAGTATTTCAAATTTATATCAATAATTTATACGACGAAAGCCATTTGGATATACCCGGTTCTACATTCAGCTAAAAAGCATAGATTAGAATAATAATACAGAAAAAGTCTCTCCAGATATTATTTCGTATCTTGAGGATTATGTTCCGGAAATAGTTTTGCACGATGATTTTTGAATTCGTTTTACGAATTCTACGATTTGAATTTAGAATAATTTTCTTGTTCATGTATTGAGGAAATTAATACATACCATCAAGGTGATATCAATCGAACATTCTCTCATCATTCTTACTCGAACCATTTCAAGGAGCTATAGAAGTTATGAATTAAATGTTAATGCATTAATTTAAACGATAAACGAGAACTTTTTACGTCATATTTAATATTCATATTATAAATTTAAAGTTATTATGTGAAAATAAGTGAGGCGATATATTGTATATATACTTTAAATTGATTAAAAATTGGTGTGATGAAATGGTGGTATCATGAAAATAAGCAATTTTAGAATGTTAACTGTCGCTTCTTGGTGGAAAGCCATCAAAATTTACTTTAAAAAAACAATTTGAATTGTTACAACTTTGTACGATTCCACGTGTTTTGTCACTAACGACCCGGGTTTCGCCTTTCGACATCTTCAGGCATTCCATCACACGGATGCAACAGAACTGACGTACAATAAACAGTTGGCATCGTCTATATACCAAAGGTATTAATTATAGGAAGACACAAACCCCGAGTTAAGCAGTGATTGGCAGTTTAAACAAATTTAATAATAGTGTGATAGAATGACTGAAGATGCCGAAAGGCGAAACCCTGGTAGTTAGTGACAGAACATTTGGAATCGTACAAAGTTGTAACAATTCAAATTTGATATTGAAATTCCATCAAGTATCTTCGATCGATATCATAAATTAAGAACACAATGTTATATTTCCAAAATTTTATATTATTATGATCAGGACCGGAACACTGTCAACTGAACGTGATAATCACTTGGTACTAATAATTATAAAAAAATATATTTTAACATAAAAAATTGTGAAAAAAGTATTTAAAAAATTCGTAATCGTGCTGTCGTAATCGGAGTCGATAAAAATGAGTTTCTTCGACTGTCTAGACTGATTAGACGATTTTGGAAAATATTTCAATGAACAATTTGCCGGATTGGTTGATTGATCTTAAATTTAATGCATATAAATAGGAAAGGTAGAATAAACTTGATAATTTTTTTTTTATCGAAGCCATGTTTATAAATTCAACGACTCCACAGCCCTGCATTATTTTCGTATATTTTTGTCATACCGTTATTAAATTTGAAAAACCGAAAAATCAGTTGTGGCAACTCTAGCTTACCCTGTAATGAAGATAATTTTTTTTATTAAACGTACTGTTAATTAAATTTAAAATATGTACAATTAAAATCAAGGTTTATTCGTTCATCGTACATTATATCTCCGAACTGCACACAAATAAATATACATCATAATTGCTTCTAATAATAGGGTTAAGCTATAGTTTTTTTGTTGGGGAAATACAGCCAATAACGATTCATCAGTGTGGCCAACCCTCATTTAAAATAGTTTTATCAATAACCCTCGTCATATCATGAGAATGTCTCATTGATTTTTAAACAGCATGTTAATGGCACTAACGTCAATCTTTATAACCAATATTATACAATTCTAGACGTAAGACACCCAACCACAAAATTTTACATAACACTGTAAAAAAAAAACATATTGCCTTCCAGACCATATTTAAGACCATTACAAATAAATAAAACTGACATTTTGAGTTGATTTAGTTGATAACATATTAAGTTAATTTATCGCACAGAAAGATTCAAAAAATCCAAATACACCTCGTCATAGACTATCACAAGTCTAAATGAATTCCACAAAGCTGTAATACAAGACAGAATTAATACTCTACAATTAAAACGATATACATTTAAGTTGAACTATATAATAATTTAAGATATCGACTGAAGGTGCTTGATGGAATGAAATTTGAATTTTTACATCTTTGTACGGTTCATTTACATGTTTTATTACTAACGACCTGGGATTCGCCTTTCGGCATCATCTTCTATCACACGGATGCAACAGAACTGGCGTACAATAAACAGTTAGCATGTCCGTATTTTCCTGTTATTAATACCTTTGGTGTATAGACGATCTATAACTTAAATCGTTTAAATGATTGAATAATATGCATTAAATTATTTATAGTAAATTTTTCTCGTTCCTTATTCTTATTTAAAGTCATTAAAACACTCAAGTCTATAAAATCTTACTTATATGGTTACGTGTAAAATATTTTTTAATTCTAAAAACTTTTTATTGTGTATAAACAGCCTTGTTTTAATTTGTACTGTTGCTTGTATCTGTCGATAATGTTCGCGATGATCGCAACCGGAACTGATCATGTTAATATAAAACTGTGAAAATAGTACTAAGCAATATGATTTATTATATGTAAATTTTAAAAAGAAATGAAAATTGATATTAATTTTTATTATTTCATTTGGTGTCATATTGGATTTTTAAGTATTTTGCTTCTTTGAAAATTATCTTCAGACTTACCGTTTCTTACGGTTATTCATTACTCAGGGAAACAGTGAATCTAATTTTAAACAAAAAAAATCAGAGTTGGCTAGACCGGATAAGTCATTAATGGTTTGGATGTGAAAATCTTAACCGGAAAACACGTTCTAATAAGTCCCATGTTGTACTCAAAATTTGAATCTATTAAAAATATATAAAACTGTTACCAGTAATAAGAAAAAAAAATATATTGACATAAAATGTTCGCAGTGTAATATAAATAAACATAGTGGTCCACTGATTGTTTATTCCTGTTCTAGATTTTTGCGATGACAGTTACGAAACTGAAAAAAAATCTTTTCGGTTTAATTATATAATAAGTCACGTAAAACCGTAAATAACAATAAAAAAAATACAGCACGCAGCCGTTTGTATTTTCGTTACTACAGTATTAAAATGACAAGCTATCTACGCGACGTCTATTGAATCGGTGTTGTTTTGGGAAAAACGTGGTTCACTTTTTAGTTTCCCTCGAGTTTTCATCCAAACAGGAAGCCCCGGCGCAAGTTGTTTCATATTAGAAGACTATTTTAGTATTTTCTCGAAGGCAGTACGAAAGTTTTAATAACCTACTGAATAAACTGTCTACATGTGATGAAAGTTTCCGGAATTAAGGATTAGAGACCTATTTCATATGCTGTGATCATATCTACTAGGTAAGGTTTACACATATCGTAACCCGATGCGATATAACTATAACTAAAGAACGGAGTTTTGAGAAAATTGCCTTCAAAAACGATTGTCAATTTAGCGTACTTTTTCCATTTGAGATGTCATTTATCACTCGATAATGCTAGTGCTGCGTTAAATTGTGTTTTATTATTTGAATATAAATACCTTTCAATTTAGAAGTGACCATCGACACCTCAAAAGCAATACTTTTTAACATTCGACCATCAAAATTTTTATATGTACCAATCTAAAAAAATCGTGAATAATGCCAATCCACCAAAAAGTGAAAGATACCAACATCAATTATCTCCTTTTTTACTATTAATTTTAAAAAATAGCAACGTATTTTAGTTCTAATAAATACATTCGTGGTATAATGGAGGTCTACCAAGTAAATGGCAGTTTAATCACTAAATATTGTATTTAAATATTTTAAATGCAGTACCTTTTGACCAATAAATGATAGTAAACAAACTTAGACATGATATCTTCGTCTGATAAAACATCTCAAATTTGATATGCATCAATTGATAAGCAAAACCGGCCCTCGTCTTATTAATATTAAATTATACTTAACATTGTATTATATTATTTAATGGCAATGTTTTCTCATCAAGAAGTGACAGTTAATAACAATAAAGTGACATTTGTCAATTAGAAAATCGATGTTTGTGATCCTTTTGTTATCATTTGTAACCTGGAGTCGTTAAAAAAATACGACCGCTACTCCGACATAGACCAACAACACGTCTCTGAATAAAAAAGAGTTTAATTTTGTCAGGATTTTACCTACGTTTCCTATTTATGAGCATTAAATTAACCATTTCAGTACCGTAATTTTTTAAGCTTAGGAACACTCATATACCGCGTGTTTTTTAATTTACAGATCAACCAACTAATCCGGCGAATTGTTAATTGAGATATTCTTCAAAATCGTTTAATCGAAAAAGTAATTGAAATCGTTTTTCACGACTTCAACTCCGACATTGGCTTAAAACATAACTCCGAATTGGCAGCCCTGCTTCAAAGAGTAAAATGAAATAAATGGAAATAAAACATATCATTATATCATTCTTGAAATAACATATGTTAACATTAACTTTCTTGTGTCTAATATAGACATTTCAAAGTCAAATAATGTGTCGTCACGATGGATAACGTTCTTACAATAATTATAGGTTTATCGCATAATACAATCCATTATTTGAATTAAAACGAATGAAAATAAATAGTGATAGAATTATATCAACGCATTGATGAACAATAATGTTTGATATCGAAGGGCGGGAGGAGCTTTTTGTTTGTTATAAAGAGGGCGTTGCTAAAGGTTAGAAAACTCTATTAAAATTTGTACCCTTTATTGTCAAGGCTGTGGGATTTTTAAAAAAGTCACGACTCTGACTTTAACTCCGATATTGACTAACAACACGACTTCGATAAAAAAAGTTTAGTTTCGGAGGTTTTAACTAATCTTTCCTATTTACATGCATTAAATTAAAGATCATCCTGCCAATCCGGTAATCTGTTCATTGAAATATTTTTTGAATCGTCTAATGCATTGGTTCCCAACCTGGGAGTCGCCAACTTGTACGGTCAACTAAAAAAAAAAAAAATTGTATGACTTTGGATTGTAGGGGGGTCGCGGGTCACATGAATTTTATGAAAAGGGGGTCGCCACCCGAAAAAGGTTGGGAACCTATAGTCTAATGGAAAAATTAGTCGTAGCCACTCGTTTATCATGACTGCGAATCAGACTTCACGTCTCCGACTAAAAAAAAAATTTAACAGTTTTTTCCTACCTTTTCTATCTACATGCATTAAATTAAAGATGAATCCACCAATCCTTAAATTGTTCATTGAGATATTCTTCAAAATCGTCTAATCGAAAAAGTAGTCGAAGACGCACGCTTTTTACGACTGTTTCGGCCATAGCACCGCGACTTCATAATTCCAAATCTACAACCCTGTTGTATGTACATAAAAAACGAAATAAGTCGGTATGATTCTATTGGGGGACATGGAAAAGAAGCCATTCTATTTCAACAATAATACACAATATTTTTAATATTCCTACAATTTCATCTCATTAAGATCATGACTGGTTTCGCTAATCGCGAGCTTTATCTATAATACAAGTTTAGACAAAACTATTGGTATAAACTCTCGAGTTTATGTTTATCAGGTATAATAAAACATTTCACGAGCTTAGCACGAATTCAAGA
This sequence comes from Himalopsyche japonica, assembly GCA_028555115.1. Taxonomy (NCBI): domain Eukaryota; kingdom Metazoa; phylum Arthropoda; class Insecta; order Trichoptera; family Rhyacophilidae; genus Himalopsyche; species Himalopsyche japonica. The sequence goes on from JAHFWJ010000104.1 coordinate 399,812, forward strand.
GCTAAGAAAATAATTTACAGGTAATCAGACAAAATATATTTAATTGAAGTACTTTAATTTATGACTTCGATTAAAAGTGTCTGATGGAATTTCTATTTAAATTTTATATGATTCCATATGCTTTGTTTCTAACGACCAGGGTTTAGCCTTTCAGCATCTTCAAGCATTCTATCACACATATTCAATTCAAGTTTGATTTGCGATAGTTTATTATTATAAAATATTAAGAAAATCTTTACACAATTCTCATAATAGTTAACTCTTAATGGTCGTTTAATTTAACTTTTTCTTACTATTTATTTATAAGAAGTCATTAATATTTTTTATATATTTTTATGATTAATCAGAGCTTTTTTTAGACAAATAAGGTGCCGTCACTCACTTCATATTAATTATATTCAAATATAATTTTAAAAAATTTAAAGCAGCTTTTACTATGCCACGAAGCGAGCAAAAAATGTATAGATAACCTTGAAAAAAAGCTCCACTGCGTTACTTGGGAAAAAATCTCTGTGATTATCTATAAATTTTTTAATAATTTACCTAAAACATATTAATAAATTATATACCTAGTATAAAAATTATTCGTTATCGCTGATCCGATAGATCGACACTGTAAAACTAAATGAGTTAATTAAAAAAAGAACAGGTATAGTTATAGTCAAAGGGTTAACATTTAAAAAGTTTTATAGCGTTATTTAATTAACATTTTTTTACTGTAATAAAGATTTAGAAACGCTTTGATTGTGTCGAGGGGAAAATTCGTAGGCAAAACAAAACTTTTACCCCCGAGCGTGCTGTTCATTTGTGATTTTGTTTTTCTGTATAAAATAAACCAATCAGCATATTTATACCTCACGCTAATAAGGCACAATAAAATTCGTAAAATATTTCTGTCATTTTTCAAACATAATTTGTGAACACACGAAACGTCAACAAGCGTACCAATGCAGTAGGTATTTATTGTGTTTATTTATCCTTACACGCACCGGTTTTATTATCGACTAATGACTTCGAACAATGTGTGACTATTAATACATGCTATTTTAAATTTTAAGGAATTTCACAATAGCGTTCTTGCTTTTATTTATGGCGACAGTAACTTTAAGAATACAAAAAGTTACATTTTTTATTGTGAAACTTTATTAAGTTATCACTAGCAAGGATTCCTAAATGAATTCCGTGAATTAACCCGTTGCCTGCCGAGTCACGTAAATAATATTCAAACACTCAATCGGATTCGGAATTCCAATAAATAAAACACAATGTTTGGCATTATTTCACAACTTATATTATATCAATAAATAATGCACGTAATTAACGAAACCGTTCCTGATAATTGTATTATAAAATTGTGCTAATAATTCTAAAAATTGTATTTTATTTATTGAAATATGATACCTTTCCGTCGAGAATTAATAGTGAACATCATAAAAGACCTTAAAAAACAGTATTCGTCTAAAATAACTCTTTTATACCTGAAGTACGTCGAAATCCGAAGTTATCTTATCAGTATATATTAAAGCTTTGGTTCCCAACCTTTTTCGGGTGGCGACTCCCCATACAATCCAAAAACATACAAAAAAAATATTTTTTTAGTTGACCGTATAAGTTGGCGACCCCCCAGAAAACCCTTCGCGACCCCCAGGTTAAGAGCCTATGTATTAAAGCAAGGCTGTTTATATAAACTTAAATAATTATTTTCTACACTTTTAAGATGCTAATTGTCACTTTTTGATGGAAAGACATAAATCATTTTTGTATCCTTTTTTCCCCACAATATATTTTACAACTAGGCCTTGTTTTTCTTATCGCGAGCGATATCATGCGATGAGCGTAATTATATTTGTAGATAAACATTATATTTGAAAGTGTAATATTGTATTTATTATACCACTCTAAAATAAAATCGTTTAAAAATATCAGTGACCCATTTATTTGGCTTATACCCATGAATATCAATTGATAATGGTCGCGATGAGCGAAACCGGTCCTGATCAAAAAATATATTGTGAATATAAGTATTAAAAATGTGTTTCTATTATTTAAAATATCATGCCTTTCCATCAAGAAGTGATAGTTAACACCGTAAAAATTATACCCATGTATTTCAGGTTTTCAAAAAGAGAAGGGTAAACGATACAGGAATTGGCCAGGTAGGGGTTACTTTGATGATCTGCACAAGATAATTAGTAAAGCTATGGAAAATACTTTTATTAGATAAACATAAATACACTCTCGCAACAACAAAAAAACTGTTTTTAAGACGAATGTCGAGCATTTATATCAGGGCTGTGAAGTCGGCCGCGTCGAGGACCATTTCTATTAGAATAATATTATTATTATTAGACTTAGATTATATTAACTTTAATGCATATACATATGAAATGTAAGAAAAACCTGATAAAAGTAAACTTTTTTTTAGTTGGAATAATGTTAATGGTCAATATCGTAGTCGCTTTCATGTTTTTTTTAATGACTTCATAGCCTTTGTTTTATTATCTAGTGCTCTATCACTGAAGGACGGCCAATGACTGGATATGTTACTCTAATATTTATAACGACTTTAATATCAATAATTTGGAAATTACATAACTGCATTTCTTGGAACTTTGAAAAACTTTACTCAAGTTTCATTTTAAGCTTTCGTAGACGTCATTACTAGAAGCAATGCTACTAATGATAAATTTCAACCGTAAAACTTTCGACAGCAACGTGTCTTGAAAATTTAAAGTTTTTCTTTAAAGTTTCATAAAAATAAGTCTTAAATAATAGAAATAGTAGTACTTGTATGTTTGGTGAAGGACTTTTATGATGAATTCATTCTTAACGACATTGATTTTATTTAACAATTTTATAAATTTTAAGCCAATCTTCAGTTCTTAATGAATTAATATATTTTGTAAAATAATCAATAACATTTGTAGCTGTCTCTATTTTTTTTACACTATCTAATAATTTTAGAATATCATACAACAATATTTATCATCTTTATTACAAAACCTGACGAAATATATTGATTGAATTGGGATTTACTTGGTAAAACTCCATTATAAAACGGTGAAAAAATAGCAATATATTTTAGTTTTACGAAAATTATAAGGTATGTAGTTGATAACTATTTTCGCTTAATCCTCCTATATTTCTGACGTTGGTTAAGCCGAACTAGCTTTCAACTAAATACCTTATCATTTTTGTAAAACTAAAATACGTTGCTTTTTTCTCACCGTGTGATATATGTTCATATATCACCATTTTCATTTAAATCTTAGATAAATACAATTTTAGTTACTTTTTAATATCTGAAATTCAGCTCTGTTACAGCCATGTAATAGAAAGCCTTAAGATGCCGAAAGGCGAAACCCACGTAGTTATTGACAAAACATGTGGAATAGTACAAAGCTTTAACAGTTTATTAGGATCCTAGCTTAGGGTCTGTGTTTTTTTTTTTTGTAATCTAAAGTTTATTTTAAATACAAAAAATTTGTGTTTTTTTAAGGCAATCTGTATTATTAATTGAATTGGCATTCACTTGGTAGAACTTCATTATAACACGGTGAAAAAAATAGCAATGTATTTTAGTTCCACAAAATTATTTTTTAAATGTAGTTGATAGCTATTTCGGCTCACGCCATCGTCAGAACTATATATTCTATATGAATTGCTATTTTTTTCACCACGTTCAATTTGTATTATGTAAATATTCAAAAAATATCTTAATTCATAACAGCTTTTCTGTGTAATGAACGAAAATATACATATCACTACAAACATGAGATGTTTGTACAGATAATGGACATTTTTTTATCTGATTTTATATTTTAAATTTGGTTTGTCAAATGGTACAAGACGCTCCGTTTATTCTTTACTTGAGAACGACTTAATGTCTGTGATCAATCATACAAAATCGACAGAAGACGTTAATCCACGTAGAGTTTGTCATGCCATTGTACAAAAATGATACATCATTCTTTCATATGCACGTCGAGTAATGACAGACTCCGTTTCTATTACATAAACCGACTAGATTATTTACACATATATACAGAAACATTTACAGCACGATATTACGTTTCATACAGCGCTTGCAATTTAATATCAGGGCTGTGAAGTCAGAGTCGCAGTCGTGAAAAACGAACGACTTTGACTAGTTTTTCGATTAGATATTTCAACGAACAATCTGTCGAATTGGTTGTTTGATGTTAGATTTTTTGCAAATAATAGTGGATTAAATTAAAGATCAACCAATAAAGCCGGAAAATTGTTCATTAAGATAGTTTAACCCTCTGACAGCTAACGTCTCAACTGTTGAAACGGCTGATTTTATTGTGTTGATAATTGATACTCTAAAATATTGTATATAAATAACCTATTTTAAGATATCGACTGAAGGTACTATTATTGGGAATTTCAATATCAAATTCGGACTGTTACAGCTGTGTACGATTCCACATGTTTTGTCACTAACGACTCGGGTTTCGCCTTTCGGTATGTTCAGGCATTCTATCACACGTATACAACAGAACTGAGAAGTCAGATTACTTTCTTGATGTAACGATCCAAATTTGATATGAATTAACATTGCTTTGATCTTCTTGTGCTCACTAATTTTTGAGTTGATGCATTGCTTGATTTGTCCTGACAAACTCAATAATATTGTTTCAAACCAACTTATTCAATAAATTTTTGTGTAGATTGGAATATCCTTTAAAAAAGTAACCAGTGTCGTTTGTTTTTCACAATTCCGACACCGATCAAAAAACCGCAACTCCGCGACTTTGACTCCGACTTTTCAGCCCTGATTTATATAAATAGCATCTTTATTGTATTAATTGAATTGGTGGAACTCTATTATAATACGGTGAAAAATAGCGATGTATTTTAGTTCTACAAAATTAATTACTTTTTTTACCTTGCTTTAATTTGTATTTTATCCGTTGACAATAATCTCATTGAGCAAAAAAAGCGCAGATTATGAACATTGTAAAATATCATTCGACAGTAAAAAAAACAGATTCACAATTCGCTAATCACGTTATTAATGAATCACATAATATAAATTCAAACTCAGCCCCTAAATGTTTGCATCTTTGTAGTAAGGGTCGGAGAGTGATGGCTTTGGAACAGCTGGAAATCAATAGACACCAATTATCACAAAGGATTCTTAACGAACAAACTAACATAATAGTATCACCACTTGTCCAGCCGTTGCACAAAGGGGTGGTCTGACTTGCTTCCAGAAGGACCACTTCCGTCCAACATATAATCTTATTGTCATAGACACCTATTGTTTCATTTAGAATTTTGAAAATTTATTGTCATTGTGTTAAAGTAACAAGCTAGGCCGTTGGAACAGGAGAGGGGATGTGTTGTGTGCCTTTTCTGCACAGCTATATATAGATAAGCGAATATTAGTTTAAGCATAGTTCTGACGATGGCGTGAGCCGAATTAGCTATCAACTATATTAATTTTGTAGAACTAAAATACATTGCTATTTTTTCACCGTGTTATAATGGAGTTCTACCAAGTGAATGCCAATTCAATCAATAAAATGTAAAGAAAATATTTGTTGTTATTAAACATTGTGTTTTATTTATTCAGTAATTATTTTCTTTCCACTAAAAAGTGACAGTTGAAACGTTAGAAGTGTTTTCAATAGTTATCATGAGCATGAAATGATCTATTCGTTGCCAACCATTTTATTAACAGGTTTTTATGCACGTTTCCGAAAACTTTAACCACAAGAAAATATGTGAAAGAAATTTTCAACAATATGACGTTGACAATTCATTTTAAACAATAAAACAAAAATGCAACTCGAATTATATTTACTCGTGGTCTTCATTTGAACGGACTCGTCACAGTTAAGTTATATGATTTCAAAATAAAAAGAATAAAATACACATAATATAGAAACCTGTTTCTTCACCAAAAGTGATTAATTTACAATTATTTTGTAATCGACGCGTTTCAATATATTTTAATGTTAATTATTAAGACATTTCATATATTTATTATGTGATAATAAATCTATTTACCGATTTCTTGCGAAATATTTTTTTCCGTCATCTAAATAGAATATTTTTTTGAGAAATTGTTCGATTCGAGGAAAGAACACCTGTGATGGTTTTCACTTAAATTGTCTATGATATAAAATGCATTTTTTTAAATAGTTCTAAATTTTTTTACTAAAACTAATTTTTTAATTCATAATATCATGCCTTTCCTCCAAGAAATGACAGTTAACATCTTAATGTCCACGTATGCTATATTTTCATTTTCACAAATGACGATTGTTTTCGAAAAAAAATTATCTTATAATCTATATATACACCCTAATGATTTTGTTATGAGAGATTTTCAAAATGATCAACCACCTCTCTCTAAATTGTCATTTCCATTGCATACGTGTGATAGAATATGTGAAGATGGAGAAAGACGATATCTGGGCTGTGGAAATGTATCAAGTTTAAAGAATTCTAATATTATATATTTGGAAGCTAAAAGTAAACAAGATTAAGACATACCTACATATAAAGTTCGAAAGGCAAGACATACTTAAAATATCCATATATATTTCTCCATCTTATATAAGAGTTGTTTTATTGCATGTAAATATAAATTGTACAATTTTCATAAGTTTACAAAATTACCAATACTACGGAATCAATTATTGATATATTCGGGGCATGAAATATGTTTTATGCGACTCGTCGGAGAACATGTTAATTAATATACACATGTATTTGTATCATAATAAATTAACCACAGTGCTATTTTACTCAGCGTATAGTGACATCTGATGTAAGCAACACATTCATAATTTAGCACAGACGCAATCCTAGTTTTGTAGTTTCGTATAGTAATTCGTGGAAAACTATTTAATAGAGATATGATAAAGAAGAAATCTTTTCTTTTTAAATTTACCTGTTGTTTTCATGTTCACAGATGGCGTCACGAAAAAATGTAAAGGAGGAAAAAAATACAGATTTGGCAGATGCGAAAATTCACTGCGATGAAGCGGCGGGATATTTGAAAAATGGAAACTACCGACAGTCGCTTGCTTCATATAATTTGGTACGAATTTATGGTTAAATATTTCATATTTTTAACAATAACAAACAACATATTGTATTATAAAAAAAATTAAACACTAAATTATTGTTGTAATTTTACATTACTTACTATGTTCTATAACTTCTTAGTAAATTCTCCGGCAACGTTAACTAACGGCATTAAATAAAATACTAATTGAATAATTAGCACTAAAATTTAATATATATATATATTTTTTTTTTTTGATTGTTTTTAATTCAATGATTTGCATGCTCTGAAAAAATATTCTACATTTTTTACAGATTTTTCACTTTAATGTTTAAATTTTTTAAATTTAAATTCATTATTTACGATAGGAATTGATAGCCTTAAAAAATAATTAAATTGAATATGCTTCTCAAAAAACACACCCAGTGGAATAAAAAAACTTTTAATTTTATTATATTTAAATTTTAGCTATCAGAAAATTATTGTCCTCAAAAATACGCAATATTTAAAATTTAAAAAAAACTTATGGAAATAAATATATGCAACACTGATTTATGCTTACCCTATAAATATTCGTTGTGTTCGATTTTTAAAAAATTAATTATGAAATGGCTTTCTTCCAATCGATTTTCATTACACTGCCGGCAATATTCATTATCTTTAATGAATTTTATTATTATCTATGCTACATAGCGGTGCTACGCTATTGTATTGCATTGTATAATTGTGTGAAAATGTTTTTTTCTTCCTTTTTTACACACCAAAGCATTAAAATATACCAAGAAATGGCAGTTACTGATTGCTGAAGCAGTCTTAGTACGGTGTGCGCTGAAAGTTCGATATAAATTATGTAAAGAATAACTATGAAAACTATAGATAAATATGCGGTTTGTGCGCGATTAGGTGTTTTTTACGCTTCAAAACAGTTTTGGACTTTTTGGTGGTCCGCGTATGTAAAAAGGTTGAGAAAATATGATTTAATGAATGCAGAAAGTCAAGAGCTGCGCAAGATGGTCGAACCTTCCATTGGACCGATCGGCCACGCTGACTTGATGGAAAATAAAAGATACCACGCTTTTCATTGATTTCAAAAATTTGACGTTAAATTAAAACTTCTTCATAAGGAAAGCGAGTAGACCTGAAATGTCATAAGCTTTTCTAAATACTCAAGAGCCCGCTATCAAATCTTTGACAGGTGCTCTAACCTCATTACCAATTATGGAAGAAAAAAAATACAGTTATCAGTTGTTACGCCACTGGATACTACCTTATAAAATTAAAGAATGGGAAAGCAGTGGTAGTTAAAGGATATCGAATAGTGATTATTGTTATGTTAACTTAAATATTATTTTAAAAAATAATTTCTGACACTGATTAAGTATTTTATATAACGTAAGGCGGAAGGAACGTATGTTTACGTTTTCGTACTTAATTTAAACCACCATTAACTAACCGTCTCGTTACATTTACAGTTATCTATTGTAGAATCGGGATTCCCAAACTATATTTTCGCAGCCTCAATGGGTGTTCCGCATAAATTGAGCTAACATACATATCTTAAAAAATAAGCTGTGTTCCGTTAAAGTTTTCGAATTTGACAACTACTTGTTGCTGAAAAAGTTTGTAAAACCCTGCTATAAAGGAATATAATATCTTCTGCACACCATTTGTTATTCAATCTGACTCGCAATTTACCATCATTATATCATAATTTATGATATCAACTGAAGGTGCTTGATAAAATTTCTGTATCGAATTTGAATCGTTGAAACTTTTTTATGGTTCCATATGCTATATCATTAACGACCCGCGTTTCGCCTTCCATTTCTTCAGACATTATATCACACGGATGCAATATAACTGTCAGTTCAGTCAAAAGTTACCGAAAAGCGAATCGTATAAAGTTTCAATAATCTTACGTTAAGCGATTTAAATCGATTCGAAATATTTAAATACCTAAAACTTTACAAGTGGCTATAATCTAAAGTATTTAAGTATTTAATCAAAAACTAATTTAAATAATAAGCAATCGAAGGATCATTTTTACTATAGAAATAAAACTTTTGAATAGTTTTTAAAGTGTCGTTTTTGGCGCTATTTAATGAAATGGTAGTCATAAAGCGGTTTCGTGACTTCTTGCCGTTAAAATACTTTCAAATAAATATGGCATAAGACGAATGAAATGGCAAAATACCTGGCGCCGCCAAACACTCAAACCATCCTGAAGATAGTTACATTTGATCGTATATTTGCATATATTCGTTGGGTGTTGGCATATTTATGTTTTTGGCGTTTGAATATAAATATTTATTCAATTGTCTCATACATAAGCATCACAAATTGTGGGTATATTATTTTTTCAACATAAAAACCATTAATTTATACCATGGTTAACATTCGATTTTGGTAAGGAAGTCAACCGAGTACATTCATAAAATTCTACCTAAAAAATGAAAAAAATAGACTTATTTGTCTATCTTTAATATATATATCTTAGTAATATTTACACGATTGTATAATACAATGGATGATATCGGTTAACGAACAGTTAGGACTTTGAGCAAATCAGACAACGAAAATTATCACAAAAGATTTTTGTGTTCTGACAACGACTACGTATTCGGATAACGAACTAAAACGATCTTTCTAATTCACTTATTCGATCTATGACAAATCGATGATCGGTTAACGCAGGTATTCCCAAACTTTTTCGGTTTCCGGCGTCTCTTAAAATATCAGATTTTTTCTCATCAAAGTCTAAACATTGGTTATCTCATGGCAAACCATATGGTACCAAAAATTTTATAAAGTAATAATATTAATAATATTTTTGAAGGAAAATTTTCACGACGCCCCAATAGAACAGTCGTGGTGCCCGTAGGCGCCGCAGCGCACAGCTTGAGTAATTCTGGGCTAGCGACAAATCGGATAAGCGAACATAGTTTAGGAACAGATTGTGTTCGTTAACCGATGACTCACTGTATAATGATTATGACCGGTTTCGCTCATCGCGAGTATTATCAACATATAATTAAACCTGTGAGTCAACCTAACCTAAGCACTGCACAACGAATCAACCTAATGTTTATCAAGTCGTAAATAAAATTAATTGCATCTATATTTCCATCTTTTGTTACCAATTTTTTATACATTTTTCCTCTTTGACAAACACTTTCACAAAAAAAAACGTAGAAAATATCTATGATAGTTAATCATTTTTATAATCTTAATAAATTGATGATAATAAAAATTTTAGAGTTTTATTAGAGATATGGCAATACTAACCTATTGCTCGTAATAATTATACTCAATTTTCAAATATAGAATATCAAGCAATACAAAAATTCTGTATACGTATTTGTTTCACTTAAATTCCTGACATATATTAGTTTCTATTCCTGCTGAAATATGGGTTTGTTGGAAAGTTGATACTAAAGTAGGAAGAAAGTTTATAAATATAAGTACCACTGAAGTAAAAGACACGCAATAACCTGAAAACAAAAATCCATTTTTTGGGACCATCAATCAAATTGTTGAATCAATGTCGCGATTCTTGCCTCGCGAGTGTGAGAAACGGCGCAAAGAATGTGTTTTGCCGTTAGAAATAAACACTACCATTATGTTATGAAAAGATGGTACAGTTTCAAGAACATTATACTTTTAAACAAGTCCCAATGTGGAGCAAATGGAATTCTAGTGGAGTACACCCAGTTCTTTTTTTACGCGATACATTGGTTCCAGAAAACGACGCGTAAAAAAAATCGCGTAAAAAAATCACAACTTTCATATAATTAAATTGGTTCCAAAAATTAAAATATCGCGTGAAAAAGTACCAGAAACGTATGAAAAACCAAAATTTGTTCTTTAAAATTCGTGCAAAAGAAATATTTTCATGTCTTTATTGCTTATAAAAATATAATGAGACTATAAAAATATATTTTTTTTCACTTATATGAATTATTCACTGCTTTCACTCTCGGTTGCGAAATGTAATCGTTTGCGATATTTTGATTTGTATTTAAAAAAATGGAATACTTTACAAAATGAAGTTTAAAAAATACACATATTTTTTTGTTTAAAAAAGTCATCATATATAAATTTCTTCTTTAAAAAAAATTTGGGGAAAAATTGCGTAAAAACGAGTGAAGAGCGTAAAAAAATGTAACGGTGCCTTCCAAAAAATCGCGTATAATCGAATTCGCGTAAAAAAAGGAGAGGGTGTATATTCAAAACAATACTTTTTCCAGAGCTGTGGAGTCGAAGTCATGAAAAACAAACAACTCCGACTATTTTTAGGATAGACAATTGTGAAGAATATCCCAATGAACAATCTGCCGGATTGGTTAGTTGATTTATAATTTAACGCACATAAATAGGAAAGGTATGAAAAAACCTGACAAAAATAAACTTTTTTAGTCGATATTGTGTTGTTGGTCAATGTCAAAACGGAGTTGTATTTTTGGTCAATGTCGAAGTCAGAGTCGTTTTTTTTTTGACGACTCCACAGCCCCGGTGTTTTCTCAAATACCCATTTGTTCAATGTACTCATTTTTAAAACAATCTAACTATTATTCTTCAATTTTTCTCTTATAATGATGTATGTTTCAACCTTCGTCAGATCCTACTCCTATCCATATTTTCCAACCCCAGCCTTGAACTCAATAGTGTAGAAAAGGTTCTTGAGTTTTATGGCGTATCAAAACTTGTCTTTGAAATAAAATGGCGTATGTTATGCAAAAGGATGGCTACCATTGGATTACAGTAAACGGACACTGGCTTGATTCATAGCCAAAATGTTTTTTTTTAAATACACTTTTTTATTCATCGCTTTATTCGCGTTTTCTATTTATTTTATTAACCGATGGTCACTTCACCGGAGACGAATGTTAGGTGTCCATGGTTACATATGCGCGGTGTTCGCGTGGCACAAGGAGGCGTCAGACCCGACCTGTTACTACACACTTAACGATCCGCCCCTGCGCCGAAGAGCCACCACCGCTCATCTGGCACTGCACTCTCACTTAAAGCGCGAAAGTCCGCGCGCCGGTCGCAATTTTTTTACTCGCCATAATTATTTAAACCAATAAGTAATTGAGTGAAAATAGTCTCTCGTTTAAAAGTTCCATTTTCAAAATATGAAAAGTGTGTTTGACATATTTAAGTATTCTTTTCGTTTAATGATTCCGTTTTCAAAATATTACAAGTGTGTTAGAAATATTTAACTATTATTTTCGTATAATAATTCCTTTTTCAAAATATTAAAAGTGTGTTTGACATATTTCAGTATTCTTTTCGTTTAATGATTCCATTTACAAAATATCAAAAGTGTTGACATATGTACGAATAATTATTTTGATTATGAGTGTTTTAAGAAAACTCATGTTATATAGTGCATAATTTAATCATTAAAAAGTAAAAATAAGGTTAATCTAACTGAAAATACAATAATATTGTTTATATTAAATATTTCTTAATGTTATAATAACTGATTCAATTTTATAATAGCTTAATTACATATTATAGATTGACAAAATATTAAACAGTAGAATCAAGGGAACCGATGATTTTTGTAGATAATGAAATATTTTGAGTGTTCATAATAAAAAACATTTCAATATACTTATAGAGATAATAAAGGCAGTTCGAGCTGTCTTTTTAACACAAAAATTAGCTTATAGACGTGAATTTCTTAGTTTTCCATCGGTTTCTTTGATTCTAATCAACGATAATTTAACATTTTCTTATTGATAAGTATATTGTCTATAAAGCTGCAGTGTTCTTATAGAAATTTTGCTATTTTTTATGAATAAAAATAATGCTGTAAAGCAGTACATTTAAAAACTGAAAATTGATTTTTCAAATAAAAAATAAATAATAATATCATTTATGATATAGAATGTAGATGCTTGGTAGAATATCAATATCAAATTTGAGTTATTGAAACATTTTTTGAGGTTTGTCTGTCGACATCTTCGAGCATTTAACGAAACTAACAGTTCTGTAAGGAAGTGTTACATCCGTAAGACAGAATTTCAACAAATTAAGAACAAGTTTCAAGTATTTAAATTTTAAATGTATATATAATATATATTACCATTACTTAACATTATATGGCGGTTAGTGTCAATGTTCAAAAATTATATTAACCCTTTCTCAGAATTAAACTTTGATCCATTACCCGTTGAGCTACGTGAAAGATATTCCAACATATAACTATGTATGTAAAGCGAATTTTAAGGTTAATAAACAAAATAAATACCATTCGAGGTTAAAACTGTTGTAAAAAAGAGTGAAGGACTTGTAAAAAATCAAAATGTCTGCAGACGAGAATGCCAAAGCTCAGGCGAGCAAAATTCTAGGATCGAGTAAAGAAACGGAGTTCTTGCAAAGTTTCGTAAGAGTTGATTTAGGAACAGATGACCACAAAGAACCAAATGTCAGATCTTCACACAAAAGGATGGGAGATACTCTGCATATTCCAAAGCAGATATCTTTCGATTTTGATGGAGATTCAAAAGATAAAAATTCATCACCACGCCAAGGACCATTTACAAAGCCAATATCAGGCAAAGCAATCTTCAAACAGATCAAAAAGGAGATGAAGTCTAAGGGATCCAGGCGGAGGAGAGTAAGGCGAGAAGAAGAAGTCTACACCGACAAAGATCGAGCTGCGGCTGTCAATATGGGATCCAAAGACATCAAGCACTCCTTGAACGCAAAGATGAAACAAGACAGGACAAAAGCATTGCAGTTGCCGGACGAGGCCGATTCTGGGACTCTTTTGGCTTTGGGAAGAAACGAACTAAGGGCTGGCAATTTTGATACGGCACTAAATTTTGTTAATAAGGTTTTTGTATTTTTTTATCGATTATGTTGTTCGAAGCAAAGCTGTGTAAACATCCGACTCAAATATCGACCAAAAACACGACTCCGACTCTGACATTGACCAACAACACGACTTCGACTGAAAAAAAGTTTATTTTTTTAAAGTTTTTCCTACCTTTCTTATTTGTGTGCGTTAAATTAAAGATCAACCAACCAATTCGGCAGATTGCTCATTGACATATTCTTCAAATTCGTCTAATCGAAAAACTGGTCGAAGTTGCTTGTTTTTCATGACTCCGACTCCGGCCAAAACACTACAAGTCCGACTCCACAGCCCTGCTAATAAGTTTAAAATAAGTCATTGATCATCAGATAACAGAGCCACTTACGAAACACACACACACATGCTCTGGCATCGCATTGCGCATCGTAAGCAAATACAGTGTTGTTCTATACGTTGTAGGCAGATAAATCAAGTCAAATATTGTTATATTTTAATACAAATAGCATCTCTCAGAACATATAGTAAATCTTCCGAAATATACAATTGACTTTTACGTTGTACGTCGTTAGCACGTGTAAATAAACATTTGTAAGCAGGTAATTTCAAACGATAAAATATGACATACACGAAAAAAGTACAACGCTGAAAATATCAACAACATTTTACAATCTTGGCTCGTGACTAAAAGAAGGTTACGTATATTACGCTCGTAAATCAAAAGTAAGACGTCTTTTATTTACCATAGACAACATAAGATCCTCGAAAAATATTCTGTCAATTCCGTTATTTGAAATATACGATTGTTTTTTTAATGCAGACGTACCGTTGGTAACACTGTTCTTGGCTCATATGAATTCTACAGTTTTATGTTCGATAATTTATATTTTTTCAAGAGTTTATTGCAAACTGTCGGTTGTGAAAATATTTTATTTATTTTTATTACAGTCGATTGCGGCTGTATTCCCAATTGTCATTGAAAACTCTCAACATGCTAAGTTGTCATATAAAAACACGTAACGATCATAAAAAAGCTTAGCTTTCTACTTCACAAGTCTTATGGAGTCAAAATCATAAGTGAGCTCAGTGGAAGATTCGGAGGCCATATTTATCGAAAAACAAAAGAGCATTGCTCAATATTGAGGATATATATTCTTGATTATAAAGTTGTAATAAAAAAAATGATCTAAATGTCTATTGTTAAAATTTTTACCTTTGTTTGCCGCCATTTTATATGAACAACTTAAGTTGTGACTAGTGATGTAATTAGAAAGATTCTAACTGTCTAATCCATTGTCGATTGTGCAAAAGTTGTGAATTCCGCCCAAATACAATATCTATGTCTCAATAAACCCCAATCCAACTTTTGTTCCACCCTGGACAAAAAGTATTCGCCACCCTTAATATTTTATCTATTTATATATTTAGAAAGCGAATTACGTAAATATTTTCCAAAAGAAAGTAAATCTTTTTAGGAAACGCAAACAAGTTTAATAGGAGAACGCATCCCCTAATAGATTTGCTTACAAAAAAAAAAATATCCGATACTATAACAACTGACACCATCTGCTTATTCGATTAGATGATTTTAAAGAATGTTTCAATGAAGATTTTTCTGAAATGGTTGATTGATCGTTAATTTAATGCACATAATGGTATGAAAACCCTGACAAAATTTTAACAAAAATAGTCGGAATCGTGTTTTTTTAACGACTCCACAGCTCTGGTAATAACGAATTCTATTGAAAGCTTTTGAAGATAGGTGTGTTTTTGCATTTTGGTTTACGGATATTGAAGCATTGAAATGTACGCTGGAAATAAAAAAAATATATTTTTTGATTTTAAATGGTTCGCAATACTTTATCAATATCATCAAACGGTCGCCTCACAATCTTAAGTACTTAAGAAATAAACTATTTATTAATATAACATCATTATTTAGCACCGTGTGTACGCGCCACGTTTGCCCCCTCCTAGATCTAGTCCTGAACTTACGATTTCAAATAAATGTAAAATGTCCAATTAACACGTCTAGACCAGTTGTTCTCACGTGAAATTTCACTGTGGCCGGATTATAAACACAGCGGTCCTATGGAAATGTGTTGTGGCCGCATCAAATGTGATAAAAATAGTTTCGATATTTATTTTTTATAATGAATGATCTTTCCCAATATACAGTTGTAAGTAAAATCGAGAAAATTAATAAAGCAACTATTGTTAATTCTATATATTGATTTGATTCATGGTCAACGTATAACTTCGAACAAATTTTTTTATTCAAACAGTTTTATTATTCAAACGTTACTTTACCTAAACTCGACTTAATGCTGGATAAGTCAGGTTTATTCAATCAATTTTAAAATAATAGTAATTTTATAAATTCAATTGGAAAAACGCATTTTTATTTAATATCAATATTTACTATAAAACTGTTGGTGGCCGCACATGAGAACCACTGGTTTAGACTTATTCGAAGTATTAATATTCATATGTTTTATTGACTGTTTTAGGCTCTTGAATTGAACCCACAAGAAAAGATCGCATTAGTCGCTCGGAGTAAATGTTACCTTCTTCTTGGAGAACCAAAAATGGCACTAGAAGACGCAGAGACCGCTTTGAAACTTGACAAGACCTACATAAAAGCTATTTACCAAAAAGCTGAAGCTCTTTACTACTTGGGAGACTTCGAACTTAGTCTTATGTTTTACCATCGTGGACTGCGCATTCGACCGGAACTAGAAGGGTTCAGATTGGGTATTCAAAAAGCACAAGAAGCCATTGAAAACACAATAGGATCATCCAAACCGCTGATGGATTTGAACTCAACTGACATATCGATAACAAGCACTCCCATTGAACCTGAAAAAGAAACACCAAAACCTACACCGCCTCCTAAAAACGCAACGAATGGAAAAAAGGGAAAAGACCCTGAGAAAAAACTGTCCCGTCAATTATTAGGACAGCTTTGTGTGGACAAGGAATATTTGGAGAACCTGTTAAAGCATCCAGATCTTAACGTCGCAGATAAGAAGACAAATAATATCGTGGGATATGCTGAGGAAGCAGTACAGTTTCTCAACAAGAGGCAAGAGTTTTGGAGGCAGCAGAGACCGACAACGGCCGCTGCCGGTAAACGGAAGACAGCTAAATACAATAATAATGGACCGTTGCCAAAATGGTACGCCGAAAAGCAATGATTTTTTGCAGGCACAAATACATCGCGGGAAAATGGAATTCAAACGATTCAAAAATTAAATTATGGAAAAAACAAAAGAAAACAATAAACTGTATTTAGCTAGCACAAAAAGTGGCAATGTAATAATATTGTATTGTAGATGGAATACTATTTCATATTGCTATTCAGTAGTGCCAACATCTTAGACAGTATTTTAAAGATCTTCACATTAAAATTTTCTTTATTAAATTCATGGTTCTTTATTAAATTCAATTCTTTACAAAATTAAAGTTAAGCAGTACAAAATGGAGTCGAATCGACGGAAAAATATCTAATGTTTTTTTACAATGATTTTTTTTTCATTTGTCACGCATTAAAATTTTTCTCAAAACATTTTCTATTTTAGTCAAAATAAATTAATCAGTCATTTAGTTTTTTTCGTCGTTTTTATTTACGACGTTATTATTATGTTATAGTAATACAGTGGCGTATCAGATACTCCAGTGGCGCACACATAAGCCTTCTAATCTTGAGAATTTCAAAATCATTGATTGAATTGGCATTTACTTGGTAGAACTCCATTATAACACGGACAAGAAAGAACAATGTATTTTAGTACTACAAAAATTATAAGGTATATAGTTAATAGCTATTTCGAGATACGATGAGAGCTTAAGCCGACACACACTTTTATACTGCATAAATATGTATTTTTACTTTACGCGTCGTTCTTATAATATGGCAAGGTTGGCTTAGATTGAATTAATAACTTATGATATCGGCTGAGGGTGCTTCATGAAATTTGAATATCAAATTGAAATTATTGAAACATTATACGATTCCACGTATTTTGTCACTAACGCCCCGAGTTTCGTCTTTCGGCATCTTCAGTCATTCTATTTAACAGTTCAGTTGTCAGTTATGTTGCACTCGTGTGATAGAATGTCCGACACTAATGACAAAGCATATGGAATCGTACAAAACTTCACGAATTCAAATTTACAAAGGTTTAAAATTTTTATGCTTTACAATTTAATTTAATTTACCTTTGCAAAAGACATAAAAAATAAAAAGATTCCATATAAAAATCACCCATCACCAAAACTCTTTTGTGCCCGGGGTATTCCGAATCCATAATTTGTCACTATAACTGTATGTTTTGACCATCATTTCTGAGTGTTTGTAATATAAATCATATTTTAATTCAATGATCACATGTATAAAAGCGTAATGATTCTTGATTAATTTCCTTATTTGACAAAATTGGAGTTTATAGTTAGTTAGCAGGTATACAAAACCAAAGATTCAAGGACTAAGAAAAACGATACTAACATATCATTTTTAAAACAATTTAATTCATTTGAATGTATATTGTATGACTTCCTGTTTATTCGTGTGCTTTTCTTTGTATCAAATCTGTTCTTTTTTAATTTATGTTTTAAAAATGTTAGGTACAAAATATTATCGTAAAAATATTGACAACATAAAAGCACATTTATATAGAAAGTTAAATACGCAAAACATGTTTGTTCATAAATTGAACGCAATAAAAATAATATGTTGGCTATGTTTTTTTATTCCATCGCTCCCTTTTTAATTGCATTTTTATTGATATTATTCATTTAATTTGATATTTTAAATAGTAAAAAAAAATTGTACTATTTACACAATATATTTTATGATAAGGACTATACATGTATACACAACTAATGGTTAAAAAAATATGAAAACAATTTAATGGAAGCAATACATAATTTATTGATTGAATTGGAGTTTACTTGGTAGAACTCTATTATTATACGATGAAAAAATAGCAAGGTATTTTAGTTCTCAAGAGTAATGAGTGGGTATTTTTACAATCAAAATAACCTGTACTTAAATATTTTATGGAACATCATCATCATCAGCCGTGGTCGATCCACTGCTGGATGAAGGCCTCCCCCTGCTTTCTCCATTCTTCTCGGTCCTTAGTTATTCGCTGCCACGTATATCCTCCGAACTTGGTTAGCTCGTCTAACCATCGGGTCTTAGGGCGGCCCTGTGGTCGTTTAACGTTTCTTGGGTACCACTGTATGACCGCATTCGTCCAACGGTTGTCTATTCGTCGTGCTATGTGTCCAGCCCATTGCCATTTTATCTGTTTGGCGACATCTACTACATCACGTACCCTTGTCTGCTCCCTTATCCACTGGTTTCTCTTGCGATCTCTTCTCGTTATGCCTAACATGCATCTTTCCATGCTTCGTTGTGTTACTCTTAATTTTTGGATTTCCTTTGTGTTAAGGGTCCATGTTTCAGATGCATACGTCAGCACTGGTAGTACACATTGGTTGAAGACTTTTCGCTTTAGGCATAGTGGCAGGTCGCTTTTGAAGATAATCCCGGCCCGGCTAGCTCAGTCGGTAGAGCATGACACTCTTTATGGAACATAATGTTTTATTATTGTCAATATTTCATTCTTTAATTAATTTACTTCATTTGAATGTATATTCTATGACTTACTGTAAATTGTTTTCTTATTTCGTATACCTTTGGTTTTGTATACCTGTTAACTATTAACTCAACATTTTGTATAAATCGGCTTGTTTGTAATTGATGTCCTATCAGTTGATAATGTCAGTGATGAGTGAAACCGGTCCTGATGATGAAATATATTGTGGAAATAGCACTAAATATGTGTGTGTGTGTGTTTTTTTTAAATACCATGACTTTTCATCAAGAAGTGACAGTTAACGCTTAAAAGTGATTTAATTTGATATTATTTATTGATTGAATGACAGAAATTTTCCGAACTAATGGGTCTTAAAAATAAAACTTGTGACCCAAAGACTTTTTATGAAAATAGATTTTATTGCAGCATATATTGCAAAAATTGCAAAATGAAGACAATATATTTTCTGGCAAATTCTGAAACATTTTGTTTTGATTTTCCCGCTTTTTAAATAACGTCACCAGAAAGAGCAGTCAAAACAGCAACTCGATACGACCCTAGTGAGTAAAATAAGTACTGATAAGTACCATCTGTTGGTGTTAAATAAAAACAAATTGAGCAGCAAAGAACGTTGTCGGTAAAGCAGACGACCACCCAAACAAAATGGGCAAAATGGCCATGCTAATGTCTTGTAGTGGTTTGCCTTGTAAATTGATGGAGTTTATTTTATTTTATCAATAAACTCGAAATTGCACAAAATTTTAAACATACGTTATTTCCATATAATGACTCAATTGAAGTATACTGTGTATCTTGGCGGAATATTTGCAGCGACCACAATATTACATACGCGGTATTATCGCGGTTCTACACCTTTTGAATGAACTGTGAGGTAATTATTTTTTTGTCTATATTAAAATAAAGTATGATTAAATATTTAAGATCACAATTTAAATAATGCAATTCATATCTCCAATCGTTTATCTATATAATTTTACAACGACGCTTCCTGTTAACCGTAGTGGAATGTCAACCAAATATCAATCATAGAAGTTTATTATTGGCATGTTATATGCATGACCGGAATATATATTTCTCCCAAAATAAAGATATTTATGTCTTTAAATATTCCTCAGCAATATTTTTTACATTTCGGATTGTACAGATTTTTTCCCGCAATTAAAGCTCTTATTTCATGATAATATTTGAGGCTAGATTTTGTGTAACAGCCAAATATATCGGTTTTTTGATTGCAGCCGGGCTGACATTTTATAAAATACGCTGCCGACATGGGACGGAAGAAGAAAATAGTCTCAAGTAGCCCGGTAGTCACCCGGAAAACAAGGCAATCAGCGAAAGCCCGCACAATAACTACAGTGGAAGCATCGTCCACAGCAGACAACTCGCTAGACAGCGAAGCAGGTTCAGCTAGTCAAGACGCGTCAGGAGAAAACGATTCGCAAGATTCCAACAATCTCAATAATCCATCGACGCATAAACACTTTGGCAAATTTCGTTATCTTGTTTCCAAATATCCCCATCTTGCGAACGCAGAGATCAGTGGTACCGATAGCGAGACTGGTAGTAACGTTGAAGTGAGAGTCGTAGACCCCTGCGCGAGCTCTGAATCGGACAGCAGTAACCATTTGGAATCTTTTATGAATCCTTCAACGTCTTCGGCACCGAGGCTCAAATCGTTTGGCAGACGTGGAAATTCAAAATCAGTCGACCTCCGGAAAACGATGCAATTAAAACTGTTGGAAAACATGAACTCCTCCGATTCTAATACGTTCGATTCTGACAATCTCATCAATTTGGATACAACATCTTACGATACGCAGATACCTGACCCGACCCTCGGTCTCATAGTGAACAGTGATCCGAGATATGGTTTTAAAATGATGAGTGACAATTCAAATAGCATTCCTGACGCGTATTCGTTAGATGTCGAAGAAGAAGGCTTTCTTGTTGAAGAAGATCTCGCTGAAAGTCAATTGGCTGAAGAGAATCAAGAATTTACAAGAGATGACAATGTCGAAGATGAAATCGTTACCGTGTTTGAAATCATCGATGACAATGCTCCGCAAGATGATTTGAATGCAGAAGTCGCATCGTACTCGGAAAGTGGAGGTTTCCTTTCAGAGAGGTCTTCCCCGTGTGCGCTTTTCACTAGTAGGCGATCATCAGAAAGCGACTCCTGTGATGAAATCGAAGAAATACCTCCGTTGGCGCTCACCGCTTTGAGCTCTTGCACTACATTCGACGATTTCGAATTGAGCTTACAAAAAATGAAATTGTTATCAAACAACGATGCTCTCTGCCCCAGTTCTGAATCTGCTTCCATGGAATATATCGATAATAATTCCAACGATATTCACATATCTAAAAATGGTAAAGAAACAGGGTCGTTATCCGGAAATAATGACAGTGCTAAATCGGCCACTCCAGTACCCACTCCCGTAGAAGAACGAAAGTGTGAAAGTTACCTCAATATCATTGAATCCTGTTCGACGCCTACTTCAATCGTTTCCGAAGAAGAGATGACTGTTCCTCACTCCAAACCTGAAAATGAAACCACCAACGGAGAAAGTAATGAAACCAATTTAGGCTGCTCCACAGATTCGTCTTCATGTTCGAGCGCCTCAGTTGTCAGAAGATCGAACCGCATCAAGACTATCAGTGTCCTCAAACAGCGAAGTAAAGGTCACGGCTTAGTTAAAATGCCTCAAAAGAAGCTCGAATCGCCCCTAGCTAAACAAGTTCTCAATAAATGTAGTGAAAATGCCAATGACTCCTCTTCTAGAATGCAATCGGACAGCTGCCCAGTCTCCCCTTCGGTATCTTCAACATCGACATTTTCTGTGCCAGTTATGGATGCGGAAATGCGTCCCGTGAAAGTTAAGTCCCGCTGGAGGAGGTCCAGCGAAATGGAGATGGGAAGTCGGTCGCCCGTCACTCCTCCCTTGAGTAGTCCCAATGGAAATTTTAACAAACTTTCCACTATCGGCGAGAATACGAACAGTTCTTCGAATAGTTTAAGCTTTAAGACAAACTTTAGCTGCGTAGTTGAATCTAGTTTTAAAAGTGATCAGTGGAACGACGGCGAGCGGCAACAGCTAGACGATGATTTGCAGAAAAGACTTAAGCAGTTTGAAACAATTTTAGAAAATCAATATCATTGTGATAGAACAATTAGTAAAGAAGCAAAACGGATGACCTGCGACTGTTTTCTCACCAAAGTGGAGATCGAGCGGGGAGAGTTAGGTTGCGGAGAGGACTGCCTTAATAGATTGCTTATGATAGAGTGGTAAGTGGTTTATTACCTCTTGTGACAAGTATTCAAGTAACCATCAGCATCGAAGTTCACATTGCAATTGTGTCAATTAAATTACGTAAAATTATCCATTTCAATCTATTGTATTATGCTGGAAAAGTCCTGAGCAATTATTAAAAAAAAATATCGCAGCTAATATACACATGATCTATTAATATTTTTGTTTCTCTTACAGTAATTCACGCTGCCCGATTGGAGATCGGTGTACAAATAGAAGGTTTCAATCGAACCAATATTCCGATCTCAACGTAGTTAGGACTGAAAAGAAGGGGCTCGGAATTCAGGCAAACACGAATATCGCCGGGTAAGAAATTTATTTGAAATGTGTCTTGGAAACCCATATTCATCTTAAAATTTATTTTGTATGTTGATACCTTTCTGTGATCTGTGTTTATGCTTTTATTATTGGATTAATTAGACATTAAAATCTCTTATCTTTAAAAAAAAGTACCTTACCGACACAAGCTCGACAGATTGTCTACTATCATTAGTGAATGCAGCTGCAATAAAAAACTGTTGAAATGGCAAGTTGTTTTGACGCTCGACAATATAACAGCATCAAAACTATTGTGTAGTAAATATAGCATGATATTTCCCATAAAATTGCTTAACGTGATACAATAAGTACTTGGTGTTGGAATGTCCTTTACACAGCCCACGTTAAATAAAAAAACATGAAAAGAGAAATACTAAATTCAAAGCTCAGCCTAAGAATATCTAGCATTAATTGACTAGGCTCTGTTAACATCTAGACACTAACTAAGTAAATATTTATCAGATACCATTTTCAGTATTACTTGTTCTTCTTACTAAAAAATCATTCATTAATGCTTCATATTTTTGCAGGGGTGAGTTTTTGATGGAGTATGTCGGCGAAGTCCTCAATTCAAAACAGTTCAATCAGCGGGCAGAAGAATACTCATCAGACAAAAACTTGCATCACTATTTTATGGCCTTGAAGGGAGACGCCGTGATAGACGCCACTCTCAAGGGAAACATATCACGCTTCATAAACCATTCCTGTGATCCGAATGCTGAAACTCAGAAATGGACGGTCAACGGAGATTTGAGAATCGGTTTCTTCAGCAAACGGGAGATTGCAGCCGGAGAAGAAGTCACTTTCGACTATCAGTTTCAGCGATACGGGTACGTCAGATGTATTTTCTTTTTGATTATAAGCATGCATCTAAAAGCTATTTGAAAATTTCATAATTTCTTTTCAATGATGTTGTTTATTTTATTATTGACCACTTCATGCTTGAAACTAATGTATACCATTATACGACATTCGGCTAAGTTTATTCTGCGTATCTTTTTATGAATTATATACCAAGTATTCTTTTGTAATGAGCATTTCGATTATTAGAATTTGTGTAAACAATACATAAAGTTGAAATGTATACATCTAATATATTTCTCTCACTACAATTTATATTTTAACCATGACAAAACCTATCCTGTGCATATGGGTAAAGTGACTTATTTGGGTATTTCTCAAATTGACATTTACTCGGTAGAACTCCATCATAATAAGGTAAAAATAACTACAATTTTTTTTATTCATGGTTGTTGATAGTTATTTAAATTTTCACCATAATTAAAACTATGATGAAATTAAATTTATGCTTAACTTTATATTTTGCTATTTTGGAAGTGGTAAACAATATTATAATCGTCACACTCATACAATTAAAATGTAAAATTTGTAATTGTATAGAGAATTATTTCAAGAAATTAAATGAACCCATATAAATAGTCATTGAAACTTGATTATTATCCGTAATTAGGTAAGTTCTTTGTAATAGTTTAAGTAGCTGTAAGTAAGTTAATTTTCATAAGGTCATACAATTGACTGTATTAATTGATTTCTTATTCTTCGAGAGCATTCATGAAATAATGTAGAAGTAAAACTTTGTCATTATTACTTTAACACATAAAATAACACATTGATTCATGTTGAAATGCTAAAAAATCGATGTAAGCCATTTTACATGCAATAAATAAGATTTTGGTGACAATTAAAATCACTTTAACATTATGAAATGTGTTATCAGTCTATGGTTACTGAAAATTTACCATGCTTAATAACAATTTCCAGAAAAGAAGCACAGAGGTGTTACTGCGAGGCAAGAAATTGCCGCGGCTGGATCGGTGAAGAACCTAATGGATCTGAATTAGACGATGAGGTATTTGAACAAAAATTTACATGTAACGATGTTATTTACTATCAGTATTTTTTATACAATGGATTCAAAGAGTAATTTTATATATTCTTGGTAATAATGTAATATCTCTAATTTTTAGGATGATGAATTCGAAGAAGAAAAAGATGAGGCTGTTGCCATGCCGATTGATGACAATGACGTGAAGCCAGATCTCAAAGAGGAAGATAAGAAAGTCGATGATAACCACCAAGATAGTCTGTCGAGTAAAAATGAAACCGCTCAGCCAAGAGGAAGAGGTCGTCCCAAGAAATCGGTTGCCCGTGCTGCACAAGAACTTCTTCAAGATATTGATGTAATAATTTTAGCATATGTTCTCAATGATATTAATTTATTCCTTAATCATTATTTTCTATTTTTAATATACTTAAAATAGTGGATTGGTTAAAATTTTATTACTGTTTGTCGAAATTTCAGCTAGAAGAAGAGATGGAAATGCTGTGCCGAAGCGGAGTCAAGAATCAGTCTCAAACACTGTCTTTGTGCCGGGCTATGGTTCGCGCTAAGCTATTCGAAGCCCGGGCGGCCCTCCTGCGTCTCTTAGCCACCGCCGACCTTCCTTGCCGGAGACTCTTCCTCGACTATCGAGGTCTCCGTCTTCTTGCGCCGTGGTGTGACCAAGCCGAAGTGGAATTCCGGTATAATATGTGCAATTTATTAGATTTACTCTTCAAGTTCTGTTAATATTTATTTTAACCCACTTCTTAATTTCAGTATGGTGATAAGTGATACTCAAAACTTTTATGAACAAGCCAATTTTTGCGATAAAAATTAGCCTGATTTCTTATGATATCATAGTTTTTTTTAACACGTTTTTAACTGGTACATCAGGAGTTACTCTGAGTTTGCAGGATTCTGAATATTACCGATGGATTATTAAAAGCCATCTTACATATTTTTTTGAAATATTTATTGTTTGAATATCATCAATTTTTTTTTTATAACACATTTAAAAACGCCTGTGATGGTTTTTTTATTCTACATTCATCAATAGATTGATAGACATTTGTTTACATAATGTTGTGTAATTTCAAAATAACCTCAAACTTGTATATTCTTTAATGATTCTTAACACTCAAGCAACCGGTCCCACGTTCGTGCGGATTTCGTCTCGCGCTGTATCTTTACGTCTGCTGCTCGAATGCATGATACATGTGGATATTTTTTTTTATTTACGGCTTGGAACTGTTTTGTTTATTGTTCTACGTGTCTTTCATTCTATTTCTCCGAAATTTATAGCTCCAAATCGTCCTTGAAGTAAACAATATTTGCCAGTTCCAAAAGTGTCCTATAATTACTCTTGGACTGTAGCAAATTAAGTTTTTTTGTTTATCACAGCTCAGCAATACACTTTCATTGTTTAATTATCATACAAAAAAGCATTATTGATAAAATTTAAGTGATTATAATTAGTAATAGAATATTATTACTAATGATTAGGCATTAGTAATAATATTATATTACTACTTACTTTCTATTATTAGGCAGTCAAAACATTTAAATAATAAATGTTTCAACATGTAAAAGAAATATTTTGTATCTCATTGTGCCTCCTGTTCCTGTCGTAAATCACTGATGGATGAATAGTAAGCGCCTACCCTGACTCTAATTCTCGGAAGTGTAACAACTCTCCATAAATATTTTTTGTCGATGACTGTTTCGTATTTTATTATTTGAATATATTACTATTGCATAAGATGTAATCCCTAAAAATATCTTCACAAAATCATGATAGTAAAGGTACAGGGACCTGTAGTATATGATTGATTATCAACATATTGATAGCCAATAACCATTCCGTTTTGAGTGACTTATTTTGAATGGTTTAGTTGAGGCAACCCGAGTTGATTTTTATGAAAAAAAAAATTGAATCATGCATTTGTAGCTTGATAATTTTATTTTTAAGCCAATTGTTTTTAAATTACATGTATTATACAATACTCTATAAAATACTTCTTGTTTTATTAAATTCACTCAACTGAGTAAAAAGTTATAAGCATAATAATTGATGTCGCGAGAAATAGCAAAGTATCGAAAAATGTGCGGTGATAAGCGTTTTTTCTGTGCGAAATGTGCGGTTGCTTGAGTGTTAAAGTGCTTTCATTCATAGAGGGTATAATGTAAATTTAAAAACTCTGTAAAATGAAAATTGATTGATAAACTTTTTTGTTCCACTTGGTGTGTTACTTGATGAGGTGTATGTTTCGCTTCTTTGAGAAACATCTTCAATGAATAACTCTCTTAAAAATGAATGTTCCTGTGTCAGAAAATGCATTGCTCCTTTCTCATTCTAGATTGGGAATGTTGACTGCCTTAGAAAAATTACCTATACCCAATAAGACGATACTCCAAGAGTGCAAGCTCATATCCTATATCGAAAAATGGCTCTCTGATACTTACTCAAAGGACATTCCTCCCAAAGATGAACCGAGTGACAACAGTAGGTGTGTCACTCCGCTAATTGACGAAACTCCGCTGGATATCGGTGAAATCGAGGATAAGAGTTCTGTTGCCCGAGATCTGTCGCCGGTAAATGAATCGGCGAAATATGGTGACAATAAAAAGAACAGGCAAAATGATGTTCAGAGGGATAAAATAAAAAAGCTCTCCAAACAGCTTTTAGATAGATGGGCTAAACTTAAGGTAGGAAATTATAATGTTTTAAAAGAATAAACTACACTTTCCAAATAGCAAAAATTAACATGTCACCATATGTTTTTCGTTAACTTTCAAATTGTTTACTAATCTAGCCTGAGATACATTACTACTACAAATTATTTGTAAAAAGTAAGATTTATATATATCCATTATGTACTGGTTTCGATTTTAATTAACTTTTCACTTTTTTATTACTATTTCCACAATTTAATATTATAACAGGCTTCACTCATCTTTGTATCAATTGATAAATCTCGCAATATATAAAGCCAGTCTTTATCTTGATAATATAAAATTATAAAAATAGTACTAAACATTGTGTGTTATATTTTATACAATGCCTTCGATAATTTTTAATTATTGATTATTATTTTTTTACCCATTTGCAATCGAATGCCGCCGCAGAAACAGTATTGATTTTTCTCATATAAACAGTGAAACCAGCCACGACTATTATTGTATGGTCATCGGCATGATATATTTAGCAATGCTCATTTATATGACTTCAATAATACATATGAACATTTACGATATTAACTGAAGGCGCTTGTGGAATTTCAATATCAAATTTGAATTGTTGAAACTTTGTACAATTCCATGTTTTGTCACTAACGACCCAGGTTTCCTTATCCGTGTGATAGAACGCCTGGAGATGACGAAAGGCGAAATGTAGGTTGTCTGTAACAAAACATAAAAATGTACAAAGTTTCAATAATTCAAAATTAAATATATTAACATGTATATTCTGAGAGACACAAAGGATGTGCTCTAGTACCTAATTATCACATATTTGAAGTGAATCTTGTTGAAATAATTTTGTTATCCACTGACTGCTAACATCTCAACTGTTATAGTGCTGATTGTAATTCATTAATAGTTGACACTCAAAAATATGAGGGTTTTAAGGTTGTTCAAAATATATCCTATAAATCTCCATTACTTTATTGAACTACTGAATTATTTAGTGTTGGAGAATCTTTTATGCCGCTCAGCGGGGAAAGCGTTAAACATTACCGATTTTGTCTTACAGGAAGTTTTCAAAATCCCCAAAAAAGAACGAATTCAATTGATGAAAGAACATGAGAGGCAAGCCAATGAGCCGCACTCGAGGAAAGACAGAGACAAAGATAGGGATCGCGATCGAGACAGAGATAGGGACAGGGATCGTGATCGAGATAGGGATAGGAGTGACAGGGACAGAGACCGAGACAGGGACCGAGACCGAGATAGGGATCGAGACCGGGATAGAGATAGGGATCGATGGGAAGAACGGTACAGCCGAAACGACAGAGACAAAAAGAGACATAGACCTCCCAGTCCAGAAACGCCCCGCAGAGGTCAAGTCAGGTTAGTAAACTTTATTCATGTTTAAAACAAGTACATTTGCAATATTGTTAAATCATTTGCCACCAATCCATTTTTTACTGCTGTTAATGAATTTGACTTTATGTAGTTTACTAAATTCGAAATGGTAGAATGAAGTTGCTAATGAAAATATGCAATTTAGAGATAATGACAAATAAATAAATAAGTTTTCATCAGCTATATGTTCATTCTCCATCTGTATGTATACAGATTAGACGAACGTGTCTTGTCAGCAATACCTCCCATATCAAAAGAAGAGCGCCGCCGAGAGTTTGCTGCGAGGGCGGAGATGGAGGAGAAGCTTCGGAGGGCGCCACCTCTGCCATCCACCCCCACTCCGATGCCCCCGTCAACCCCAGTGCCCAGACCAGCCACACCTCTCACCATGCCCCTCAACATGCAGCCAGGAGCACCGCATTGGATGCCGCCTGACTTCGTGCAGGTTTGGACATATTTCATCATATACATTCCACACTACACAGATGCATTGACTTGAATCCTGTTGATAACTTACATTTAAAAACACCTCATGACAGCATATTCACTGTATTCTGACATTCATCATCAGATTTGTAATGAACAGCACATTCCTAATCTTTTATTTGTGTGTATTCAATCTAAATTCTAATTAGGTAAATACGCTTTGCAACATGCTACACTTTTTCTGTCTAAAAAAAAATACCCAATTCTGCTGAAAACAATTCAATTCTGTAAATAAATGAATTGCCCATAAAATATTAAGAAAATATTAGACATTCAAATCAAGGAAAACCATATGATTAATTCGCCACATGACTTAAAAAAAATTCTCAATGTGTTTTATTAATAACAACCAATTATCATATATCTATAACAGCTTTTGTAAAACAATATTACATTCGTATTTCGTGTGAATTATCGGTTTCCTTGATCACCATCCTTGATAATTTGAAATATTATTACTTGTTAATAAATTTCCTATAGAACTGCATTGTTGTTATTGGCATTTAGTTAATCTTCATAAAAATAGTGGCATATTTACTCCTTCGTTTAATAGTTTACAAATATACCTAATTATGTGCTATTGAATAATTAGTGTGTCATATTATATCTGCTTATACAAATATATTTACAACACATTTATTTAAATGCGGAAATAAAAAATTTCAATTTTTATCGATATATTCGAATTTCAGTTTTTTTTTTTTTTTTTAATAAATCTGTAAAATACTGTTTCAATTAATATATGGCAATTATTGACATTAGAAAGAAGTATAAGAAAACAACATATTTGCTTTATATCAATAGACAATCTTCACAATTATCGTTCTGTAAGTTGAGTGTAATATATTCAGAATCAGAAATATATTCCAGTTGGCCACTTTCATTTATATGATGGCGATATTTCTATTGCTAGAAGCATTTTAAAAGTATTTTTATTTTATCTCATTATAAATTTATCACTCCAGGGTCAAATCTAACATTTTGTATCTGCTTATCTTTATTGATTTATTAAATCATGAAATAAAAAATAGTTTTGAATATATTGTTAAATGTTTTAATTTATATCATGTAAATTATAAGCTACATAAAAAGAAATAATATGGATTAATAATTTATTCAGTATTGCTATTTTGAAAAAAAAATGTATATTGATAGTTGAAATCAATATTTGATTAGACATGACAAAATTTTTTTAGCCATAATTCAAATTAAAAAACCAAAATATTTATTATATAACCTTACTCGTTCATCCAGTGATTATTTTATTATATGAAAGATTTTTTACGTTGTGAGGAATTCAAAGATTAAGTATCAATCATTTAGCACCCTGTTGTCAGTGGTCTCAAAGACTAACCAGGTCATATGCTATGAAGGCATTTAAAAAGACTCAATTCCGTCTGTCTCTTCTTCCAACCAGTGAAATGTTGGCATCCTAGATAACCATTGGGTATTATCTGCAAGATGTGTTTGACGGATCTGATGGATTCCAGCATATCATTAAAATAAGCTAAACCTTTGGCCGGTGACAGAATCATGGTGGCTATATACTGCATATAAGAAGGAAAGAAAAATAATTAATCAGTATTAATACTTTTCATAAATATCCTCTCAAGGAATTACATAAACTTTTTTCATCACCTCTCTGAGGTACCCAATTTTTAACTGTACATTTTCAGTTTCTTGGAAACATTTTGGTTTTCATTGACTTCTCTTTGTGATTTAAATGTCCTCTTTCATACATATATCATTACACCGAAACAGTAATATGACAGCATTTTTTGTATTCATATTTCCTGTTATAATACACACAATTTCACCTATTATTCTTCATTACACACAATGAATTAAAAATAACTTTTAACTTAATCCAGCATACACAAGTGTAAATTACAATAAGCAATTGTTTTTCTGAAAGCTATTATTGCAACCTACTGATGGTGTAACATGAACGACCTTTGTAGTATTTTTTAATCTTTGCAATCGACACCACACAGTTAATGCTGTCACTTCTATTATGAATGAAGAATAATTAAGAAATAACACCCTCAATAAAGATGTTTAAAAAATAATAATCAAACTATTATTATTAATATATTTCAAAGAAATATAGCTTATATATTACATAATCAGATTGCCGCTTTATGGCAACATTCGAGTGCAAATAGTGAAAATTAATTATCAATGCATTAATGATAATTCTAAATGTATTAAAAACTAACATTATTATTATATAACATATACACAAAACAATTGTTATAACAGTAGGGTATTTTATGGTACATTTTTTGTTTGAATAGACTATTGTTTCAGTGATTCAAAAAGCAATGCAATCTTTTTTTAAACATTCAAATTTTTCATATTTTACCAGTCATATTATGGAGATATGATGGTCTTCATAGATCTTTCGTATCTTTTCTGATATATGATTTACATGTTTATTTTTATTTATGTATGCTGTCTCAAAGTAATCTTTAAACTGTACATACAGCTAATACAACAGTTTTGCACAAGCTGTCACGATAGTAGAAATGCTTTGATATTTATTTGATTATTGAGGTTGGACTTTTTAAGCATCGCAAAGATAATCAATGTACACTTCATGGTGCCATCTGTTATACGTATATGGTATTGTGTCTATGGTGGGCAATCTTACGAGTATAAGTTCAAAAAGTTGATTGTTCAGAGGAGCAAATATGATTTAGAAAGTTAAATTCTGATGTAATTTTTTTATCAATAATGGTGATACTCTCCATAAGGTTTTAACTATTCTTATCAACAGCGCATAGATATATACCAACTCTCCTACATACACTTATACTTATGGACACATTGTATTCATTTCAGGTATAAGTTCATCTAAAATATGCATAAATTTATTGAGTATCTGCAATATATACTGTTAGTCCTGCTGTAGCATTATTATATTCATAATATATTTTCGCAATTAACTTAATTTTACCAAAAATAGACCTATACTCGTATGTCCGTTCATCATAAGTATATTGTTGTACAAATAAGCTACTGATCTACCAATTATTTAAAAAAAACTTTTGTTTTAATGTATGTGTTACAGCGACAGTTTATTTCAAGTAAAAGTATATTTTTACTAGCATTTCAGTGAAATTCCATCCGAGCACATTCCCATTATATAAAATCACATTATAATGAGTTAAAATATACTTTTACGACCATATATTCACTTGAAATGTACTTTCGCTGTTACATAGATATGTATATTTCCTTTGTCTGATAGTAGTTGAAGATTAAAAGAATCTCATTTCATTGCTATTTTTTGAGATGTGTTTTGATGCTTTATTTTCACTTTGTCTTGACAAATCTTCTTGGGTTATAATCATATCAAAATAATAATGAATTAACGATGGGTGAACCGTTCAGGAGTAGATTAATACGTGTCCGGCCGTCAGGTTTGCAAGTAAATAAAATCCGATTTTCCCATAATGTTCACAGATAACTACGCGGAACGAATTCTTTTTAACGGCAACACACGACAATACCGTGCAATACAAGGGTGCCCTCGTTGCAAAATCATTCAAAACAGGTAATTCATTTCAAACAAGCGAGCTTTCAATATTTGTATCCCAGTTGCGGTGCTTCTCAATTTGCCTGATTTGTTTCTGTTATAAATAAATTAGAATTTGCACCCTCTATCACTAATTAAAAATATTTTTTTTACCTTCCATCCGCAATATTTAAAAGCAAGATATTTTTTAAATATAAAATCGGTGTTGCTATATCTGTATTTAATATATTCACTAGGGTTAGCATATATTATTAGATATATATATATATATATCATCGGTATACTGAGAGAAGACATGTGGAAAAACGGAAATCATGAAATCCATGATGAAATGAAAAAACCTTTAATTGTTAAATTCTTGAATCGATGACGGATCATAAATTATTTTATAGTATCAAGCTTTCTAAAACTTATTCGGAAAAGAGGGGCTCATTGTTTTTTTGCAGAACAATTTTACCATGGTCAAAATGAGTTAAATCATAATCACACAAGACTTAATTGCCTCAGAAATTGATTAATATTGGTTAAATTAGAAATATCAACAAGAAGCATGTTTTCTTTTCCGGCAATTCTTTGATTATTAAAAAATTTACTGATAGATTAAAAATGACACAAGATAAAAGAAATTTCATTATTCATTTTCCACATCGTAGTCAAACTGCATGAGTCCGCAGTTATAGCGTGGTCATAGACAATAAGTGAAATGAATAAACGACACATTACAATAATCTTACAGTTAAAATATGTAAAGTCGCCGTTTTGCACCTTTATAAATAATAAATCTGTTTAACTAAAACGTGTTAAGTTATATATAGTTTTCTGCCAGTAACTATCAACGTAATTGACTTAAGTTATAAAAATAATAGATAAACTATGAGTTAGTTGCATACATAGCTCAAAACATCCGATTTTCGACATAATGTTCTTCTGCCAGTATAGTGTTGATACATTCTTATCTTACGTGCTAAACAGAACCAATTATTATCGACAGAAATATTCTTAAAAATATTCTCATTTGCACCATTATTGACTTGAGGTAACAAATCTATCAACATTCTGTTCGACGTATTAATCCAAAACTATTAACGAGATAATAACATCTGGGTAATAACTGCTTGTGAGATATATTAATGCGCTGACCAAATATGTTCTTGATTTGTCTTGCTGTTTATTAATAAAAGCTATTTGGGAAAATCAAATTTATTTAACTATATAAATTAAAAAAGATTTACGATTTTCATAAGGTTAAAATTCGTGTTTATAAAATCTATTAATTAAGAAAAAAATAGTTCAGTTAGGTATACCCATACACCATAAGTATTTCGATATTATCTTGTCGCAAGATTGAAATGTATTAAATATGTGGGATAGGGAAATATTTTTTCAATTTAGTTCAATTGGGGATTTTATTTTAATGAGGTAAAAATAACTTAGGCTGAACGCTCTGAAATGATTTAAAATTAATAGATACGTTTGAGGTTATATTCTTTTAAATGACCAAATGAACATTCACAGAAAACTCTTATAACTACGCACAATTATCAAATTTTATTAAATCACAGTTTTGACTATGTTAGAAGCAGCTATCGACTACTATAAAACTTTTTAGGACAAAATACTTTGTTATTTTTACTTTGGTATAATAGAAGTCTATCAAGTTAATGTCAATGCAATAAATAACTTTTTACTCTACTGAGAATTGTCCAATTTGAGTAATTAGACTTAGTGATTGAAAATGTATCTGACAATTTCGCAATTAATGGCAAAGAGCTCTGTACAATTTTTGAATGTCACTGTACTTGTTCCTGGCACTAGCAACCCTTGTAACTGGTCACACTTATTTATTAAAACCCCGCCACGCACATTATCTTGTAATATCCAATTTTTATCATCTTATATAGATATGATATGAATATAACCCATCGAGTAGTCGTTCATTGTTAAATATTGATCTATAGCAGAAATTTGTCAAGACACATGTATTTTTGTATACCGTATTTCCTCTATGTACACATTTTTCTATATACCTGTAACAACAATGAAAACATTGTGTAAACTTTCTTATAACAAACAATTTCATACAATGACAATAGAAAAGATTATGATGTTAAATAGGATTAATGAGTAGGTATATAAAACAATTGGTAAGTGAGTAATGAAACAAAACTACACATGTATAAAATATTTTATATTGTAAAATATTGTTTGTGTTACACAAAAGATCGAGACAGAATAGCCTTTTCTATTCTTACATAGCCCTTTAGATACCACAATTTCTTTTGATGAAATGTATTACAGTTTTCTTCAGAAGTTTTCATTGAAGGTTTAAAAAAAGTAACAAAACTCAAGTTTTTTGTTTCTTTTGCCCAAAGTTTTCGCACACTTGATAGTGTAATATATTGATTTTATGTGTAAATGCCTCGAGGGCATCCAGAAAAAAATATATAAATTTTAAAATGTAATATTGGCGCAGCTCTGTTATAGCTGTTCCATTCTAATCTAAATAGTATGAGAATTCTATAGATGTCTGCCTTAATATAATTTAAAAAAAAACTCATGAAACTGAATGAAATTTGATTTTTTTCAACATAATGCATAATTGACTGCTAATGTCTCAACTTTTACGGTGAGTGATTGCAATATGTTGATAGATGTTGAACAATTCTAAAACATTCACTCTAAAGCTAGTTTTTTTTTAATGGAAATATACCCCTATTTGACCTTATAATCTTCATAAGTTTGGTTAACACCAGCGCTACTGAGTTAATTTTTGAAATATCATTTAGGTGACTCAGCAGGGAATAGGTTAAGATTCAATCACATCACACAAAGAATATTATTCAATTTCATCACTCTTTTAGACAGTTAATAGTATTGATACACTTTTGATTCTTGACAAATTGTATACAAAAGAATAAATTCCACTCTAATCTTAAAACAACAAAGTTTTTTTGAAATGACTAACTTCAAACGTTTTTGTTTTAGCAGACAATGCCGCAACATCCCTACGTTCCGTTGATAGTGAATGGAATGCCTCCTGCAGAGTACTACGGGATGCCTCCAGAATTTATGCCAATGGAATACATACAACACCAGCAGAACGCTTTTATGATGCCGTACTGCGGGCCACATCCTCAACATATGTACCCGATGCCTGGCATGGAACAAATTCCACCCCCGAATTCAAACTACAACTATATGCCTATTCCACTGCAGGCTCAAAATCCGCTGTACAATGCCACTCCGCCGCTGCCAACACCCACGCCTTTCACGAATATCCCTCTACCTCCCGGTACGCCTGTCGGACCTCAGCCCATCCCCTCTTTGGCCAATCCTTCCCCTGTTTTAGTCAATCAGCAAATACCGACGATGAACAACCAGCAGGGAATGTTTCCTCAGCCTATCCCTTCACTGGTGCCACCTGCTGCAGTTCCGTATCAATATCCAGCTGATGATGGCCCACCTGGTGTGTATTATCAACCGGCTGAAGCTACTGAAAACAGCTATCTCGCCATGGAGGTGGATACTAATCGGGTTAATGCACCCACAACACCTGTGGACGAAAGTCAAGTAAGAAAATTATTTCTCATTTCAATTTTAAATGACTTTAATAATGTTTTCAGTCTTAGGGGTCAATCTTCGGCATGCCTGAGCTATCCGGAATAGTTCAATAGAGCCCATCTATCCGTAGTCTGTTTTTCGTGGTGTATAAACTATTTTATCAAGAAATTTTATAAATAGAAACTAAGTTCAATATTTTTACTAAATGATCAGCTAAGCCTTCCCTTGCTATATTCCTTACATGAGATTAGTTCAGAGTCGACAATCTAAAAAAATTAATTCTTACTATGTGCTGTATATAACCTAACCTAACCTAACCATCTTTGAAATTGGTCAGGATACCCAAGAGGTTTTGTAAAAATAGTGTACAATTTTCTCGCATTAATACTTACAGATTTTTATAGTATGGCCACCTAGAACAGTGTGCGCACTTTACTTCATATCATTTCAAACCATTTGCATTGATTTTGCCTGCTTGAGATACAGTGTAATTTACAAAATTCTTCTATTCGTTTGAAACAAATAAAAATAATATAACACAAATCATTAGTATGCAGTAAACAAATATGAGATTAGTAATTGATAGTATACAGCACAACGCTTTAACCAAACCCCTTAAAGGCTTGAATTAACATGAACCTTTAAAATCTTTTGTAACCTCAAATGATTGATTTTTTTTAATCTATCAAATAAATTATTCATTTGACTCGAAATAAAAATCAGATAAACCAATGATGTGTTCTCTGTAAATATATGTTTTAAATTTCGATTTGGAAATTAATCAGCCTGTAATAAAACAG
The DNA here is from genome assembly GCA_028555115.1 of Himalopsyche japonica. Taxonomy (NCBI): domain Eukaryota; kingdom Metazoa; phylum Arthropoda; class Insecta; order Trichoptera; family Rhyacophilidae; genus Himalopsyche; species Himalopsyche japonica. Next base: position 437,253 of record JAHFWJ010000104.1, read on the forward strand.
TTTTATTATAGATCTCTTAATCTGCATATTGGAATGATGGAACAACGGTATATTTTATTTTGAAACCTACTTCAAATAACTGCAAGCTGTATTTATTTTTTTTGTTTTAATTTACAGGATTCAACTAAATTCGAGACGGAAACAACGGGCAGCACTCTGGCAGAATTGCCTTCCAGGTGGAGATCTATGGAGGACTCCCAGGGCAGGGTATATTACTACCACATCAAGCTGAGAATACCGCAGTGGGAGCCACCGTCGATATCTTCAATTGAGAAAGACGGTCAGTTTGCAGATTAGTTATTATATATTATACAACACATGCAAGATACTCATTTTTTTATAACTAAAGATATTATACCAATGCGCTGTTTAATGTGACTTAAATTTTTTTGAATATTTCAGGCGAAAGCACCGACGAAGGGAACGAGAGCTGTGATGAAGAATCCCAAAATGGTGATGTGGGAATCGATGACTTCCAAACCGTGCGTGGTAAACTTGTTGAAGGTGTCGATGGAATTTATCAAGGTAATTAAAAACATTTTTTTATATTTCTTGTTGGTATCATTTAAATTTAAGTTAAAGATTTCATCTATCAAACGTACTCTGAAATATATTGATTGAATTGATATTTACTTGAAAGAACTCCATTATTACACAGTGAAAAAATAGCGATGCATTTTAGTCACTTTTAAGGTGTTAACTGTCACTTCTTGATGGAAAGGCATGATATTTTAAATAATAAAAACACATTTTTTAGTACTTATTTCCACAATATATTTTTTGATCAGGACCGGCTTCGCTCATCTCGACCATTATCAATTGATATTCATGGGTATAAGCCAAATAAATGGGTCACTGATAATTTTAAACTTTTATTTTAGATGATAATTTTAAAAAGATTTTATTTTAGATGAGCGAAACCGGTCCTGATCAAAAAATATATTGTGGAAATAAGTACTAAAAAGTGTTTTTATTATTTAAAAAAAAAAAAAAAAAAGATGTATTTTAGTTCTACAAAAATAACATATGACCCACAATTTTTTATACTGAATAAATATTCATTTTTACTTTACGCGTAATCTTTATAATATAGCAACATTGGCTTACGTTGAATTAATATTTGATGCAATTGTTTTAATTCATAATATCGACTGAGGTTACTTGATGAAATTTCAATATAAAATTTGAATTGTTGAAAATTTTTCCCAGTTTGATTTTTTTCGCTTCTTTAATTAATGGGGTTTCTGATGATCGTCAATTTTAACTTCAAAAACATCCTGTATAGTCCTTACTCATATAGTGAGTTTCTAAATTTGAACCGCAGGTAATATAAGAAGATGAAGATATATGAACATAATTAAAACTAGATACATTGACGACTTTACTATGTGAAAAATACTGATTATAATCCTGTCAATTGCGAAAGCTGAAATAACTATCGTATCTAAAATTTTGGATAGTTAAATACATTTCCATTTTTCTTTTTTTTTTTGTATTTTTCCCTTATTGTTATGGTTTTCTACAAACTAAATGGCAATACAAAAAAATGCCATCAGTTTAGCTTTAATTTAAAGCATATTTGACATTTTTATTTAATTAATAATTTTTTTGTATTATTCTTATCTGGCGTATGGTTAATTAACATTAAGTATTGCATTTTGCCGGAGATAATTTTTGTATTCAGTTGCATACAATGAATGCTTCTTTAGAAAACATTACTTCTTTATTATTTTTATGATAACACGATTATATATGTTCATTTCAGTAATCAAAGAAGACCTGCCTAATTCGAACGGAGTATTGAAGACAGGAATCCCAGTTTCGCCATACAAATCAAAAAAGAAACGCCCAGGTCTTGTCACCGAATGGGTCATAAGTGTAAGACAAACATTCGCTCGTATATATTTTATTGTATATCTTCCCATTCAATGTTAAATGAGCTAATCAGTATTTTTTATGATTTCGACTGAAGGTGCTTGATGGAATTTCAATATCAAATTTGAATTGTTAAAACTTTGTACGATTCCACACGTTTTGTCACTAACGATCTGGGTTTCGCCTTTCGGCATCTTCAGGCATTCTATCACACAGGATGCAACAGAACTGACACACAATTAACAGTTAGCATCGTCTATATACTAATTGTATTAATTAAAGGAAAACACAGACCCCAAAATAATAACTAAATGGCGCTAAAACAATTTTGACGATATTGATCTAATAATAATTAACACAATTGCCTGTGATAATTTTCATTAACGATTAATCTTGTTAATGAGTCATTCTTGAAAGGGTTTTACAACAAATAATAATCAACTATCTTGGAATTTAATTTGGGTTTTTTTTTAAGAAACAGCTACTTATTTCAATTTGGCAAGTTATAATCAAACATCTAGTGATGCAATATAAGAATTTTCTTCATGAGATTGTCGATTCATTGAACCGATCTTACATAAAGAATACAACGAAGGGGAGAATTCCCCAAATTCTAATTGTTTATCCATGTTTATTTGGTTTTTTGTGCAGCCCCGAACCGAAGAAGACAGGATGGCTAATCAGATGGAGGTTCGGCGGTACAAAGAGAACAAAGAGAAGCTGCGGAGGCGCAAGGAACATGCGTACCTCGCTGCTAATCCTAATGCAGTTAATAAATATAAGAAAAAGACTAAAGATAAACACAAGAAAAATAAGGTAAGTTCTATCCTGTACACAATCGGTTTTAGTCAACTTAATAACACAAAATTTTCTTCAAATAGTCTTGTTTTAATTTGTATTGCATCAGTTGATAATAATAATGCTCACGGTGGAAATAGTAGTAAAAAAAAATTTTTTTTATTATTTAAAAAATCACATGTGTCACATTTCTTGCTGAACCACCAGTACAAGGATATTTCAACAGCTAATTCACTAGTTTAAATAATAAAACACTTATTTCCACAATTTTATGTTTAGATCTGGACTGCTTTTACTCACTACGAGCATTAACATTTCAACCAATGCAATACGAATTAAAACAAGACTGCAAATGAATTTTGTGTTAATAATTACCACATATAAAAAACCAATGGTTCAAGAGCTAAGAAAATAATTTACTGTCTCTCTATCATAGAAAATATATCTAAATGAAATAAAATTAACCCTTAGCGCTATGATCCTAGGTTGTAATTTGGTCCTACATTCATTCTCCAACGGCTTGAATGTTGAATTTTCATTTGAAATTGAAGATATATTTGTCGACCAAATGATAGTATTGTTCAAAATTTGCTTTCAATGCCTTTGGCGCTCAAATTATTGTCTTGAAAATCCTCCAAATTCAATGCAATTAATACCGACTGCCTGGTTTGTATTGCAGCATTTTCCTGCCTTTGTCTTTCATGTCACTAGATTGTATTTGTGATTGATTATGTTTGGTATGATTTTTGGTAGAATAAAACTTTAAAACAGCTCAAAGTTATTTGACAGAATAAATAAAACCACACCTGTAATTTTCTTAATCACCTGGTGTAGCACAAATAAGCAAACTCCTTCACCTCCAAAATTGTTTTATATTATGTGCTTAGACCAAGGTTATTTTATCAGATTTATTTATAGAACATTATTTATGACTCAACCTTCCATTTTCCTAAACTAATTGTCATGTTTTATTCTAGTCGTCTTCTCAGCGTGAAGAGAAAGGCATTAATACTGCGAAGGCAGAAGAGGCGGCTCGTCGAATAAAGGAAAGTTTTCGAGCGAGCACCGCTAAGGTTATGGTTCATCACCTTAACCCCTTCCGAAAAGATGACTGTCCGCTTGGCAGAATCACCAACACTGCAGACTTTAAACATCTCGCCAGAAAGGTAACTTTTTTTAATACTTCAGTAGAATCTCGATTTTCTGGACTAATTGGAGACGAAGATAGTCCGGATAATTTAAATAAAACATTATTGACAGTAAAAGACATATATATTCAGTATGAATCATTTTTCTTTCTTTAGATTAATAAATAACTTTAATATAACATTATTTTTTATTGCAAAAATCAATTATCGATTTCTGCTTAAAGCTTACTTTTCTTTTCAATACTGCCAAATGGTGATTTCTGAAGAAATACAAGTTGTCCTGAATAGCATTCTTCTTGACCCTCAAACCACTTCATGGCGATATCTAAACACTGAAAAGTTTCAGAATGTGTACGACCAATATCTCTCCCTCACAAATCTCTTCTTTGTCTTTTTTATTTTGTTCATTTGAGGCAAATATTTCTTTAATTATTTCCACATCATAAAGATTGTATTCCGTCACATACGTAAACCATGGACGCAATTCGCCATGTGCATATCAGCAAATTTGTAATATTTTTGTTTGTTTTGACTAATCCGGATAATCGTGGTTCTACTGTACTACAAAGTGGGATTTTTTGTGTATAATTTTTCAAAACACTTGAAATAATATCAAGTCACTTGGAAGCATGAAACTAAAAGATATTTTACAAACCCATATGGCAAAATGCCAAATATTCCTTTATCACCATTTTGTTTTTACAAATAATAAATTCTCTCATTTAACCCTTTGCACTCGAATGCCGCCATAGAGGCGGCATTGTAAGTTTATCGTATTACTCGGATGCCGCCGCAGTGGCGGCATGTTTATAAAGTCATTTTTTGTATACTTTCAACATTTTTTATTGGTCGATTTCAACTAGATCACAATAATAGATCATTGGGGAGTCATTTTCTAATAAAAAATCATAGCCAAAGATAGTCGGCTCTCGTAATATCAGTAAGTGTTGTCATCGAAATGCATGGTGGATTCAGAGTGCGTACTTCAACTGTTCCTACAGAAGACCGTCTTGCAGATAAATTACATATATTTCGTTCAGGGCCTAAGAAGGATTGTGCAGTATGTTCAAATAGAAAAATTTCTGGCGGGAGATCGGAAACACGGCTGTTTTGCAAGACCTGCGTAAATAAGCCAGGATTACATGTTGGCGATTGCTTTGTGAAATACCATAAAATGAAGAATTACAAATAAAATAATAATATGTACATTATATTCATTATATATCTATTTTACAGAAAAAATTTAAAAAAATATTTTTTTTAAATTTTATACATATTTTTTTTATTAGTTTGATTCATGTAGCGAATGCGATTTTCGCAACAAAAAAAAACGCGTCGAGTTGCTGGTAGGCACATACGAAAAGGTGCTCGAGTGCAAAAGATTAAATTACTTGTCCCCTGACAAATCAGGCTATATCTTCATACAAAAAATACTTCCATATTTTAACAACGATAAGTGCCTTATATTTATGCGTATCGACAATCTACACACGTTAATACACTGTCTAAACAGTTGTGATGTTAAGCAGTTAGTGTTAATATATGCAGTCATTTTTTTTTTTTTGATTTTCCCACTGATTGCCAACTGTTGAGACAGCTGATTGCCATGTGTTTTAGAGAATATTTAAAAATATAAGGGTGTCAAAATTGTAGCAAGCTATTTTTTGTTTGAAATTTATCTTTATTTTTTTATGATAATCTCCATATTTTTGGGTTACACGACATTGCTTATAATCAACACAAATCTTATTTATTTTGCAGCTAACGCACTTTGTTATGCTGAAGGAACTGAAGCATTGCCGCACAGTCGACGAGCTAGAATGCAACGACTCCGTAAAGCAGAAGGCGAGAGAGTTTGTCAAGAAGTACATGTCCAAGTTTGGACCAGTCTACCAGAGGCCTGCTGACGAAATGGACTAATGTTTTTATTCGGTGTACATAAATGTCATGAGTACTGTAAATAAAATAACGCCTACGACTGATCATCAAGTGCATAATATAGTTTTCACTGCCGGAGATCGTAAAGTGTAAATAGAGCTATTTTCGCCGTGTTCCGGAGAATTGAAATTTATATTTAGTCTCCCTTGAAACTTACTATTTTTTTATGATATATTTTTTTTATTCGTGAAAAGGTTTACTTTTATAATATATATAGAAACGAAAATAATATGTAAAAATTGCGCATCCAACTCAATTAATAAATAGTCTTGTATATAATTTTAATCAGTTATAAGATATTAGGTAGAATTAATTGATTATTTTCTATTATTATGACTGATGATAATGTGTTTTTATTTTCCTCATTACTAAAAACATTCTTACGCGTTAAGGATTTTGGTATGACATTATTCTCGTTATGAAATATTCTAAGACATTCATGTTTTATTTCGTTATAAATTTTATACAATAGAAAGAAATTCCTAAGTCAATTAGCGATGCATGAAGTGAGTGGGGGCGTTACAATATTGTTGGATTATTTTATCAGGTATATATAAAAAATGTACAAATCTTAGTGTAATTAGATAACGAAAAAAATATCTTCACACTGGTAGTCTTTTGTTATCGAAGAATGTCAATCCTCAGATGAAATTGGCTTAACTGCGATTGAATACACAATTTCTATGCATGAAATATAATACAACATAACTCTATGCTATCTTGTAACAGTTATGCAAAAATTGTAGAATCAAACAAAGTTTCAACAATTCGAATTTGATATTGAAATTCCATCAAGCACCTTCAGTCGATATCAGAAATTACAAAAAAAAAATAGTCTAATTTGTTCAAATAATCTTCATAATTCGTTTTTATTGTATACATTGTTTGAATATCTTTTATGAGGTTCAGCAGGAAACAGGTTAAAAGAGTGTTTATATAAACCAATTGTTTTTTACCAATATAAATATGATATCTAGTCGGTTTCTTGATATTTTGTTAAACAATCTTGCATGTGTGAGAAACAATTGCAAACATATAATCAATATTGATTTCTTCATATGAATTGCACAGAGATGGGTGTATTTTGAAATCAGCATATTCTTCAATCTTCACAACTGGTGAAAATTCCAAAAATATTTTGCAAACATTAATGCAGAAATAAAAACTATTATCTATACAGAATTTTACAGAGTTTTAAAATGTGTGTCAGCAACTGTAACAAACAAAAACTACAGATGACGGGTTGAAGAATGCTGCTCTGAAAAACAATGCAATGAATTCATTCTTGTAGTCAAAAGTCAGGAAATGCTTGCATAATAAATAAAATGTGAACCAAGTCTTAATTTTGAACGCAAGTATAACATCATTTGTGATTTTTTTATTTAATCTGCATGTATTTTTCTGTAATAATAACAGAATATAAAATTGTTTTTGCTCCTTGTAAATCAAATATCGTGGTGGTAATATTGCTGTCTGACAATGGAGAATAATGTTTCAACCAGTATGTCATTTACTATAATTTTTGCAATTAACTTTTTAAACTGTAATGATAATCATTTAAAATGTTACCTGCAATTAAAAGATAATATAAAAATGTGTTTTTCTTATCCCAAACATCACAATTTACCACCGGTAACGAATCCATGGGTAAATCGCAGCCCATATAAACCTTGATTGCTTAATTTGTAACAGCTTGACACAGATAGAATTAAATATTACATTTTCTTTAAGAAAATATTTCTCTGTAACCTGAATAACCTGCTGGTGAAATGATTTGATGGAAAAATGAGTTTTAGTGAAATAATATTATCACAACCCGAGTCGCTATTTAGGTGGCCACAAAAATCTTTTTTCATAATATTTGCTTGCCATAATATTTTTTCACTATCAGTCATTCTGTAGCAAATTATGCAGCATTAAATCCAGCCCAAAGTGTCTGAAAACTTAATAAATAAATTAAATTAATGGAATTATTAACCCCTGACTGTAAACATCTTAACCGTTGAGACTTGATTGTATTGTGTTGATAGGTGATAGTCAAAAATATAATAACAGTGTTAAAATGTTTGTGTTCAAGATAATTTTTGTATTAAAACATCGTCTGATTTTTCTTGACATATTTCTCGTAGGAATGTTATTCGTTAAATGTTTGAAGTTGTTGTATTTGGTGTTGGGATAACTTTTACAAAACTTAACAGGAGATATGTTGAAAATGTTTTACGATAAAATTATTTAAAGTAATTCCAGCAATCAGGCAAGTGGCCAGATAACTTGCAATTTTAATCAAACAGAAATGACTCAAATGACCAACATTCATTGCTCAAAATCTGAAATTTTGATGGAAAAAAAATTATATTTGTTTTTGACTGACAAGCATCAAACCCAGATCTACCGGATCGCTAGGGTAGACCTCTTAACTCTTACAGGGGCTGAATTAATGTTTGATGTCACTAAATAACATTTGTTTCTCAATATAAATAAAACAAAATTTCTTAATATAGAATTTATCATGTTTGTTTATGAATAACTTACATTGTAAAAATAATGGTGTTTTTTCTCTTTCAAAATCTTAACTAATTATATTTTTGTATTTTGCTTTTCAAGACATGGTGGTGAAATTGATTCAACATTATCTTTAAAGCAGTTTTTTGTATCCAATATACTTTTATAGAGTACTTTAGAATGTGCTTTAAATTTAATATCAAAATTATAAAAGAAGATACAATTTAATTTGAACTACTGTGTAATAAATCTGACATAGAAATTATAAAGCATTTTCTTGCAGATCTGTACATGAATTACTGCAATTTGTTGAGAGTTCTTTACAATTGTGCTATTTTTCTTTCGATTTCTGTTAACTTTAATTGCAATACTAAACAAGCTATTTCTTCTACAATACATTCATATATAATGAAACTTATTTACCTACATTGTATTAATATGTGTATAGTTTATATGTACACGTAAATATAATTCATGTTATATATATTTCTGTTTTCGTAAACTTGTGATACATTATTTAATAAAGTATTGTAATTCAAAAGTTACTTATTAACAAACATAATATTTCTTTGGATTGGGCTAAATTTTTCAAAGAGAAAAAATATCAAGACATTCTCTTCTGCGTAGTGTATGTTTATTATAAATTGAATAACTTATTGACTGTCTGTTTGTTGACTCGTTTTGAATTAATACGCGACATACATCACAATTTTTACATAAATAATTACGAAGTAAAAATTCTTTTATAATTTGAAGCATGCTGGACCTCTGAAATATTGTTTATTGAAGAGGTATTGAACTCTTTTTGATGTCAGATCTAACATCTGACAATTAGTAGCAACTGTAGCAAAAGGTGATGTTTTGACTCAGGTTTTCACGACCAGATTAGTAAAAAATATTTTTCTAAGAATATAAAGCAGCGATGAAAAAAACAAAGTATGATGCATATTTGTTATTTTAAGATGTGTTATTTAACTTTTTTGTGAAGTTATTGCATGTAAAATCATTTCTAACTGCGTGTTTTTTCTTTTTGAGAGTTTTTTTGAATTATTTTAAGTACTGGACATTTCAACACATTTGGTTTCTGTTACGCTGTTTATTGTATATAAAATTTTAGAAAAAATATGCTAACTATTCAAAAAATATTTAGGCTGTGCATTTTTTTTTTTTTACAAACAGTTTTTAAGCTGTCAAATTATTTTTCATATTTATGATGAAATTAAAGTTGAATATCTACAATGATCCTTCTGTGTTTTATTTTAAACAAAACTTATATTTTTTAAAAGACAATATGGAAGAAAAATTTATTGATGTTCGAATAAAAGAAGGTTGATTAGAAACAATAAACATATCTTATAATTGACAATGCCAAACATTTTGAGATTGGATGACATTGTTCATTCATATATCTGTGAAAAAAAAAAATTCTCTGCAAAGGAATCAAATTATTTATCGTTTGTCAAGAGCCTTCAAAAAGTAATGCGTGCATTAAAATATCCAAAGCATACCCGATAGAAAAATGTAATACGACAAATCGGAGTTCCATTTATTATTTGCCTATCGCAAATTTTACGTAGGTAGTCTTTACTATGGTTTTCCATAAGCACGAGATTTCTATGACAGAATGCCACTTTGTCTATGCCCATTACGAAGCAGTACTCCGTTGGGCTTATTAGTTTTCAATTGTCATCTCGAAAATAATTTTGCACAATGTCTGCCCGTTATGATAGAGCAATCACTGTCTTTTCCCCTGATGGTCATTTATTACAAGTAGAATATGCCCAGGAAGCCGTCAGTAAAGGATCCACAGCGGTAATTATAATCTACAAATAACCTATAAACACAACCGGTATATATTGTCAAAACACCACAATCATCGCTGTGATCGCATTTTTTCAGGTTGGCGTGCGAGGACAAGACGTAGTTGTTTTAGGAGTTGAAAAAAAGTCTGTTGCTAAGTTGCAAGAAGAAAGAACAGTCAGAAAAATATGCCTATTGGACGATCACGTAGTGATGGCGTTTGCAGGTTTGACGGCTGACGCGAGAATTTTGATCAACAGAGCTCAGATAGAATGCCAATCCCATAAACTGACCGTGGAAGATCCGGTAACACTCGAATACATAACAAGATACATTGCCGGACTGAAACACAAGTATACACAAAGCAACGGACGACGGCCATTCGGAATTTCGTGTTTGCTCGGCGGTTTTGATTACGACGGCAAACCACATTTATATCAAACCGAACCCTCTGGTATATACTTTGAATGGAAGGCCAACGCCACTGGCCGATCTGCCAAAACAGTCAGAGAGTTTCTGGAGAAACATTACACACCCGAGGAAGTATCAACTGAGAATGGAGCTGTAAAGGTGAAAATCATTAATGAACTTATTATTTAATTTACCATATCAATTAAGGGTGCTTGATATTATTTCAGTATGAGATTTGAATTTGTGAAAATGTGTAATTCCACAAGTTTTGTCACTCACAACCTGAGATTTGTTGTATGGCATTCTATCATACAGATGCAATAGAACTGAGAGTAAACAGGTTTTATTGCTTATATAAAATAACACTAGGAGCTTAATGTATATCTAAAATAATTATAATCAAATCAATAGATATCATAAATTTTATTTATGAATGTTTGGCTCCTATTCTATATATTTAATTTAAATATTATTATAATCTATCAACACGCTCTAATCAGACCTCATAACAGTTGGCACATTATCAGTAAGTCAGTTAAAGTGGAATAGAAATGAACAAAAGAATTAACAATATTTTTACCATGATCACCTGTTCAGCATTTGATAATGCTCGCAATGAGCGAAACCAGTACCGATTTCAACAGTTTAAAATTGTGGAAACGGGAAAAACCATTTTTTTATTTATTTAAGTGTGTGAACACTGAGTGAGCACCTATAGAAAGAATTTACATGAATCTAAATTATTCTTTTTAGCTGGCTATTCGAGCTCTATTGGAGGTGGTGCAGTCCGGCCAGAAGAATCTTGAAATCGCAGTGATGCGTCGCGGAAAACCGATTCAAATGTTAGACGCCGAGACAATTGATGGATACGTCGTCGTCATCGAGAAAGAAAAAGAAGAAGAAGCAGAAAAGAAAAAACAGAAAAAGTGATAGGGAATATGTTTTATTTTAATTCTTTTTATAATGTCAAAATCTTAAACTTTGGTTACATGCAATTTTTAAACTAATAAATAATAAGATAAAACACGACAAGCATGGAAATTTTCATTTCAAATTCAGAACAGTATAATGTTTAACACACATGACCAAACGACACCTTACATATAAAATATTCAGTCTTACAATAACATTGAAATATAAAGAAAAAATTTCATTCAACATGGCCCTAATTTCTTTCTCACACTAAACAATTTTTAAAACGAATGAGATGTCACTTAAATATTATAATCATTATTCTGTAAACAGGCTAATAACCAATTGAAAATATTGTTTTATACACTATATTTGTGGAAACATTTTCATAAATAATTACTTCAATATTATTTACTGTAGTTGAAATAAATATCAGCTTTATCGATGAAAAATATTACGATAAAAAAATCAAATGCACATTTGGAATATCACCGTTTTTCGACGTAACTGATTAACATTTTTTTTTAATCTAAGCGGTGAAAATATATTCTATAGCATGCTTATCTTTCATTGTTTTGCAATCTCTAAATTCAAAATGCTGTTCAAAGATGCAAAAGAAACTTACAATTATGCAAAAAAGTACTTATCAACGTTGCAAGCTGTCAATTTTAGTTAAAATAAATATCACTTCATCAGTTCTTGAACTGTAATTCATATTGTATTTTAAAATTCTCTTATTTTCAAATAACATAAAAATATAAATAATAGTATTTAATAGTAATATATAATATGATTAAATTAAGATTGCAGTATGTCCATAGTGTTGGTTATTTGAGAATACAGTTCATTCCATTCATTGGTGGTATCGTTTTCATTCTGTAATCGAGATGCCTCGATGACCCGGCCGTCTCCACCTGAGGTGGTTTCGCTGTATTCCCATGGTGAGCCGACTTCCTCGTGACCGTTCATGACTGAGTTCTCAATGCAAGCCTTCTGATAAATAAGAAAAAAAAAATACTTTACCTTCTGACTGCTAACTGTTGAGGTGGCCGATTATGATGTGTTGATAGATCAAACTTAAAAATAGGTTAACAGAATTACACATACGAGGTAATACTTGTGTTAAAATATAATCTGATTTATCATGATAATATCCATATGTTTGTTTAGCGCCAATACTATAATACTACACTCATTTTTTTAATATCAAATATTCATTGTTGACCTAACTTTGACTTCATAAGGCTGAACAGGGAACGGGTAAATAACAGTAAATTAACTAAACATATGAATACGAATGTACGTGATACACAGACTTTGACTGTGGCATTCTGTGCTATCCCGTATGACGTATGAGCTTGAGAAAAAATAATATATCTTAAAACTCAAACACATGTCCCAATAACGTGTGACTACAAGTCTTCACAAGTAGTTCTTCAAAGGCAAGAAAAGCAAGTGATCACGTTATTGACATTTCATAATTTTCATATCTACACTTCAAAAGTCAGGGGTGTGTATATTGTGGTTTGTAAAAAGATGACTTTTTTGCATATTTCTCGGAAGGTAACCTGCAGGTAGGGCGGTTAATTTAGCTATTCATCTAACATTTTGGTGATGCACCAAATCTACATATACAAACCTCAAAGTCATATTTCTCATCACTCTCATCAACGTTGGCTTCCGCAAGTGTATAACACGATTTGTAAGCAGACTCGTCAGCTTGGACGAGAAACTGACTGCCGTCATTCTCTGTGTTAACATTCTGCTCGTAATTCTCATCTGTAGTGGTACATTCAGTTTCGTCCAATACCTCGATGATGATATTATTGTTGTATTCGTCTTCCGCATACGATTCGGGGTGTGGAATGTACGAATCAACACACTCATATTCTTCTTGATACACTTCAAATGAATCTCCGTTCAATTGGTAGCCAGAGTACTGTTCATCGGTTTCTTCATAACACCTGTGTATCGTATACAGTTGTAAAATTTCATCATTATTAATCAGCAATGTAGTCAAAGCATTACGAACTTTCTTAGGCACAAAAAAATGTAAAGTTTGATACTATAGTGTTGATTTTTTTGTATAAAGAAATTCAGAAAAACAAAGGCTTTTTAAGCAACATAATATCCATCTGCAAAATTTCAGATGCAATCTTTCGGATATTTTGATTATATTAGTTTTTATTGATATAGTATAATAAAACCTTCTGTCCACTTTGTTGAATATTTCTTTTATGAATCTGTGCAATGAAGTTTTCCCTCAAATAATTTGTTCAATGAAAAATTTTTGAATATCTCAATTGAAACGTAACGTTGAAAACAACTGGAGGTTGTAACAAATTTTGAAGCTTTTACAATGTTTAATATTATTTCCATAATTTTGAATTAATAAGACAGGTCTGGTTTCGATCAGTGTGGACATTATCGCTTGATAATTTTGCGGTTAACAAACCTGGTCCTGATTTTATTAATATACAATTCCACCAAGAAGCGACAGTCAATACCTGGTAAGAGTATGTAAGTACATACAATGTTTTCTCTTCGTACATATTAAGGGTATAGTTCAAAATATAGGAGCACAAACACGTTTTTTGAAATTTGTAGAAGATTAATGTGAAACTTCTCAATAAAGCTTTGAAAGAGAAAAACATGAATTTCTGCTTAAAAATTGTTGCTAGAACAAGGACAAAACTAAAGCATTAATTAAGAATGTACATTTCAGAAAATAATTACCCATCTTCAACAACCTCACACTTATTTGCCTGATGTCTTGAATGTGTAGTTTCTGGAACGAAGGAATCAAAAAAAGGATAGTCATACAGGATTAATGATTAGACAGGAAAAAATGTGATCAAGGTAATTCATAGAAATTGGCGGAACGAAAGGTAAAAGAAACTTCGAATCTGCAATATAAAAAAACACACAGATCATTAAGTTTTACATTAGATTATTCACACACTATCTTATATTTAACAAGTATTATTGATTCTGCTTCATAAGTACACTTGTTAGTTGGAATAAATCTGAAGAAACAACCCAAATGACCAAATAAACTTAATTGGGCACCATTGCGTTAAACTCGTTGATTTTTCTATCTTGCATTACGTTATTTTTAATTCCACAGGCACACTTCTTACTACACTATTACCTACTTACTTTTTTACTTGGTGATAGGTATCATCTCAACTATTGAGACGGCTGATTACTGTGCTCATCAATATTAAGAAGTTTTAGTTAAAACTTTCATAAACGAATTTCTATGTGAAATAAGGTCTGATTTGTCCAGAAAGTCTTTGGAAGTATACAGAACACCAAGAGTGCTGAATTAAAAAAAAAAAAAAATATGCTGAAATATCCTTCATGACGTTAATTAACGTGTTAACAGGGTGGAACGTATATATACGTTCAATGTTAACAAAATTGACTACAGGTTTATTTATATGTAAATAAACTAAAAACACGTATTTCAGTGTGTTGTAATTAATTGCAAACATGGATCAAAATATTTGTATGACTATAAATTAAATGTACCGGGCGTGACGTAATAATATATCTTTATGAAAAACACACGCCCGTTGCAAGTTGCGTAATTGAGGAGGGGAGCGCCCAGTTAACAGGTTAAGTATAAGATTTGCGACTTTAGCATGGGTGCTAATCTCACAAAAACTCAAGAAACATAAATGCTACCTAAATTTTGGGGTAATAATCAAATATTTTTGCTCCACATGTTAGTCAGGAATTACTGCACTAAAAATCTAGAAATAAATAATAAATATTAACTCTAATTAGATTCTTATGAGATTGTTAAAACTTGAGTGAATTAAACAGCATGTTATATCAACCTTGAAAGGTTGCACATATTACTAAAGGTATTTTTGGTCGTAAAAGTAAAAGTTGTCGTCAATGACCTGGTGGTAAATTTTTAGGATTTATAATTTTACACGTTGATAATCTCACGTAAACCACTGATGGCTTACATCTCAACTGTTGAGACAGCTGATCCCAGTCTTGATAGTTAGTTGATACTCAAAAAAATGTGTTTTTATTATTTAAAATATCATGCCTTTCCATCAAGAAGTGACAGTTAACACCTTAAAAGTGAAAAATATAAGTATTAAAAGTATCAAAATTGTGTACAAGCTAATTTTTCTGTTAAAAATATAGTCTATTTTTTTTTGGTAATTTCCACAAGTGTGTTTAACATCAATACCACTGAATTAATTTATTATAATATTTAGTGTTGGATATCATTTATGCTACTCAGCAAGGAATTTAGGAAAATTCTTCATACCAGAAGTGTTCATGTGCTGCATGGAGCAAACTAGATGTTTTCCTGTTAGAAATATAATTTAATCTCAGTCTATGGAGTTTCAATGTGTAAATTTTTTCACCTTCAATTTCTTCCTCGCTTGAGCTTATATGGTGATCAGATTTATCATTCATCCATTGACGGGCAGCTCTTTTCAAGGCGTTCTTCAGAGTCTTTCGAGCTTCCAGGACCAATTGGCTTTTATAACATCTAGATACTCCAGTATAGGATGGCTGGAAAGTTTGTATTTTTTAACCATAAACATTGCCATTGCACGTTTTTATTTTGCATTGATGAATACCATGTAGAAAAATTACAGTTTGAAAGCTATAAAAAAATATATTGTGTTGGCAAATGTAGCTGGTGATGCAAACGTCACTGTTTTTGATTGCAGTGCTTACAGATTCAAATCACAATATGGATACTGTTTTCTATTAGTTTTCCAACATTGGAATTAAGTACATCCTAAATGAGTAAATTAAAAATTGTGTTTAAGAATGAGAACAATTTTTATTGAGAAAGTTTGTTATTAGTCCATATGGATTGAGAAATATTAATGTTATGTTATAAAAATCATTCAAGTCTTAATACGCTAACTTGTTTGTACATTTTGAAATAAGAAACATCAGAAGAGAGCTGTAAATGGCTATTAGACATAAAAATAAAAAGTAATAAAAAGACATTAATTTTGAACCCAAAAAAATAATTTAAAACCAAAACTTACAGGAGAGATTTGTGCTTTGTTCAAATTCAATGATTTCCTTTTGATGATGGGTAAGAGGTCAGGTTTTCCAAGTTGAAAACAATCATGTATATATTCATGTAAATATGGATTTTTCGAATTGCACAGAGGATCCTGCATATGTGACATTACTTTACGAAAACCATACAAATTCAACTGACGAATAAAGCTGGAGATTTGATTAGTCTTGAAAATAGACTGATTACATCTTAGGTAATCATCTAAAACATTGTAGTTCAATAGTATTGTGTGTCCATTATTTCCCCACTGAATCGCATCGCTCTCGGAATTCATCAAATGCCAAAGCTTTTGAGGAAAGAGTAAGCGACAAATATATGATTCATCGTTTGACATTATTTTGTCAGGTTTTATAATAACAGTTTTCAAACTAATATGACGGTCCGCAACAATGAGAGGAAGTTGAGGATAAATGAAAATCTGACAAATTCGCGCCGTGCAGAGAAAGGAAGTATACTTCTTAAGAGCTGTAAAACAATTTATTTTGCTGCCATTTAACTACTATCAAATATATAGGTAAAATGTTTTTTTTTTCTTGAAGAAATATAACTATTTTATAAAAAAATTTAAAATCGAAGATGATATAAAACCGTTGAGAAAAATTATTGGTACGGTATCAATATCATTGAAGTAGATATTATATATTGTAATGTCATGCCGCCAGAGACAAAAAATAGTATTTCATAATTTGACGTATGAAAACATCTGTCAAGTGTCAAAACAAATAAAATAATTTGTATGTGATAGCTTTCGCTTAATTTATACGTTTTATTAATTTACTTATAGCGGCCATTCGATCGTCATGGATAAAGAAAGGTAAAGTTATATCCCAGTTTATGAACACTTAAATCTCTTTTTTTTATTTGATACATACAGAAGTTGTGAATGATTCATACTGACCGATTTATTTTTTGCTGGTATATTGAATAGATTTCAAAACATGTCATATTTATTTTGATAGATTTTCAATGCTGCTTCTTGAGCCTGGAGAAATTTATTTCGAAGATTATTCAGCCGTTTGGTTATTACATGAATCTAAGAAACTAAAAGAAAGTTTGAGTGGCCGATTGAAACTATGCTCTAAATCGCTCGTCTTCGAACCGAAAGACAGAGTTAAACCACTAATTAAAATACAATATAAAGAATGTAAAACAATTGCCCGATGGGAGGATTCGGTTAATGACTCTTCTCACAACGTAATATCAGTGAAGTGTAAACAATATGCGGAAATGATGGAAGGAAACATTATAGCACCATATAAATTCAAAACCGAATCAGCCGAGTTTTTATTCTTGTTGAATTATGCATCCATAGTCGACTGTGTACAGCAAATGAACCAATTGCAAAGAGCGTCAACATTGCATGCCTGTGAACAAAACAGCATGGTGGCGACCATTTCTCATTCACGATATTGTCGCATGCGATTCGATCCTCTGTGGCTAGATGACCTATATGACAAAATTATCCTAGAAATAAATGCAGATCGTGTATCTCCATTAGTGCAAAATCCTGGAAAAATTGTTTTAACAGCAAATACTTTATTCTTTCAACCCTGCAATAACATTGAACCTGTAAGTATTTATTGATATTTGTACTTGTCTGCCATCTTGGTATAGCTCACAAGTAATAGCCATGGATGGTTATTCTAACATATTTTTTTTATATTCCAACAGCACCCAGTTTTGACGATTAAAATTCCTCACATTAAAAGGTTATTCAAAAGAAGATTTCTACTCAGACAAGTCGTAAGTTTAATGTTTAAATTATTATATTTATGACAAACTGCAAGTCGAAATAACTATCAAATATATACCTTATAAAATTGTAGAAATAAAATACAATGCTATTTTGACTGTATTATAATGGAGCTCCATCAAATAAATGCCAATTCAGTCTATACATTTATGAAGATATTAGACTATAAACCGATTAGACAATTAACTCGAACATGAGTGCTTTAATACTGATTATATTCTCATAATTTTGATTATCAATTGTCAGTACATTGCAACCAGCATTCTTAACAGTTGAGACATCAGCAATCAGTGTGCTAGTCCTGACGAAGGCGAAAGCTGAAATAGCCATTGATAAAGCTTCATACCTCGATATAATTGATTTCTATCGAGTTAGTACTAATTCAATTAATATATCAAATAATCCCCATTCAAATATTGCAGGGCCTAGAAATTTACAATGATGCAAAATGCGAAATACCTCACATTTATTTGGCAATGCGCAACCAAACCGAGAGAGATGATTTGTTTTCAAAAATTATGCAACTGCCAAAATTGAGTCTTGATAATATGGAACAGAATGAAATGACCATGCAATGGCAGAATGGTGTTATTTCCAACTACGATTATTTATCATATCTTAATTGGTAAGATTTTTTGGATACTTTTGCATTCACAATGAACAAATGAAGTAACATTTTGGGATAATGTTTGTGAAATTATTATCTATGGGTTGTTGACCTATACATTACTTTTTATCTATTATCTTATTAGGTTAATAATTATTTTTTACCATGGCAGTATACGCTCCTTGATTGATAATATTGGTAATAAATATTCTTAATTAAAAAACACAGCAAATGATTCTACACAATTCAAAGTTGTCACTTCAAAATGCAAAAGGTTAAAACATTCAATTTCAATTATTATCGACATTGAAAAAAACATGTTGTAGATTACAATTTAATAAATTGGCATTGTAGTGTTGACATTCGAGTTATAAGAGAAAGATTAATATAAAAAAAAAAATGCCATATGCTCCATATCAGAAGGAAACAAAAATAAAAAAATGTTCATAGAAGAAATACATAAATCATACAGCTCAGACCAAAAGTGTTGAGCATTTTCTGTCTATGCTTTAATGTACATGGTAATAAGATTGATGGTTTCAAAATATAATAAAAAAACATGAGTACTGTAGTGTCAGCCTTAATAAGAATATAATGTTTGTTTACTTTGTATTTTGATTTCTTACAGCTTAGCAGACAGAACGAAAAATGATTTGACGCAATATCCTGTCTTCCCTTGGGTTATAAACGATTATACATCCCCGAAAATAGATTTAGATGACTTTAATACGTATCGTGACCTTAAGAAACCAATTGGTGCTCTATGCTTAGAAAGGTTAGGAAGGCTTAAAGATAGATATGAAGAAATGGCACCTCCTAAATTTTTATACGGATCCCATTACTCAGCTCCTGGCCTTGTTTTATTTTACTTAGTAAGTAAACAAGATTTGTTCAACTCTTCATTATTGTTTATAATCTAAATATTTGTTGAGGTGATTCAAATAGGTTATTGAAATTCATCATGCAAATACAGTCATGATCGGTTAATATGAAATTGAAGAGACTAAAATTTTGCATTAAGCAATTCATGCAAAAAAACTCATCATTGTCTTTGATGTTGTAAAATTTATTTTAATTTTGACACTTGAAAAATAGATGGCACATAACTAATGTTTTGAATATTTTGATTACAAATCAATGATTTCCTTAATTTCACTTCTATGCTACACCACATTTTCATAAGTTTTTTTTTCATTAATGGTTATTGTTATATCTAATATGATGTGTGTGTGACAATATATAGAATATTATTGTATCTACAAGTCTACATATTAACAGAAATCAGGTCAATTGAATTTTATAACATAGAAATCAATGGTGACTTTTTATTCTACAATTTACTCAATGCAAATTTAAATTAACACAAAAAAATGTTTTGTTCCCCTCAATCTCGTGTTTACCATTTTCGCCTGTATTTTTTTGTGACCAATCTAATAATCTCTCAATTTTGATTATAGTTGTATATTTTATTCATTTCAGGTCCGAAGATGTCCACATTATATGCTCTGTCTTCAAAATGGTAGATTTGATCATCCAGATCGGATGTTCAATGCATTATCAGATGTTTATCGAAACTGCCTTACTAATATGTCTGACTTTAAGGTAAGAGGGCAACGTATGGATATGAATCTAAATAAAATGTTAATTTCTTGAGTCATTTCTAAAGTGAATATTCTGCATCGAACTAATTTGGTCTACTTTTAAATTTACTTAAATCCCATTTACATCAAAAACATAGCCCATGTATTATTTTGCAATTTATTATCATAACATTTTATTAATAGAGGAATCTTCAACATTTTGTACATGGAACAACAAATTAGAAATGACTTCATAAAGCATTTTTTATTTAATTCTGCATCCTTGCTTGACATTGAAATTTTACCCTATGACTATTATGTTTTTCAAAATCTCAACAAGATATCGTTGATGACAGGATATTAACCAATTGCCTGTGTAACAATGTAATAAGGACCTAATAATGAAAAAAAAAAAACCAAATAAAACAACTTAAAAGAATTGTTTGTTTATTTATTAATTATATTACATTCAGATAAAACATCATGGTTAATTAATAACTCTAGACTCTTTGATTTGTAATTAATTTAATCATTGAAACTCAATAATAAATAAGAGCTCAGTTCTATGTTAGGAATAAATTAACAACCTAATGACTGTGATAAGAGGTTTTCACAATAATCAATTACTGTTGAAATGTAATTGGATAATTTAATACTTGATGAATGCCTGGTTATTTTAAATGTGTGTTTTTTGATTAAAATAATAATAAGATCATATGTCCTATTGTAAAAATAAATTTTGTTAGAATGTTGACTAGTTGAATAAATCTCCTGTAAGTGATACAGCAAACACAATTAAGGTTTAACTGCTTGTTTAATATTGGCATTGAATTTAGTTGTACTCTATTCACTTCTAACACGTTTTGATGAAATGCTTTTCAACAATTTAAATTTGATATTAAAATTTCATCTAGCAACCTCAGTTGATATTATAAGTTATATTTCAATGTGATTATTTTTCAGGAACTTATTCCAGAATTTTACGACACTGAAAATAATGGCGACTTTCTTGTCAACAAATATGGAATACAATTCGGTTACCGACACAATGGTATGAAAGTCGAAGATGTCCATTTACCTCCATGGGCAGAGTCACCTAAGCATTTCGTGGAAACATTGCGTCGGGCGCTAGAATCTGACTATGTGTCGCAGAATTTGAACAGTTGGATTGATCTCATATTTGGCTATAAACAAAACGGAGAGGAAGCACTGAAATCGGATAATGGTATATGGACATAAAACTCTTTTCATATATTTTACCCAAAGTATCTCAAAAATTAATTATTTATCTGAATAAATTAGGCTATATTTCAATTCAACAGTTACTATTAATTTGAAATTTAGCATTTTGGCATTTATATTTTTGGGTAACAACTATTAAATCGCTGCAATTTGCAGTCTCAGCAGTTGAGATATTACAAGTCTGTGGCTTAACTTCTTCTAATGATTCGGGTTTCGCCTTTCGACATTTTCAGGCATTCTATCACGTGGATCCAACAAATATTTTTTGACATATTTTATTTACAGATGACAGCACATTGTGGATTTATTGCATATGTGAAAATTTTAATTGTTACAACTTTGTACGATTCCACATGTCTTGACATTAACGACCCGGGTTTTGCCAGTTCTGTTGCATCCGTGTGAATGCCTGAAGATGCTGAAAGGCGAAACCCCGGTTGTTAGTGACAAAGCATGTGGAATCGTACAAAGTTTTAACTATTCAAATTTGATATTGAAATTCCATCGAGCACCTTTGGTTGGTATCGTAAAGCACATGTGCAAGTTTATAATAACTGATTTTTTGATTGATGAATTGTTTCCGTCTCATAACTCAGAAAGAAGACATGTGGTTATAAAAGCTTATTATGTAATATGCTTCATTCTTTGCAGTATTCTACCATCTATGCTATGAAGGCACAATAAACTTGGACGACATCGCTGACATGAACGAAAGGCACGCTCTCGAAGTACAGATAATGGAGTTTGGCCAAATACCTAAACAGATATTCAGGAGTCCTCACGTTAAGAGAATACCCAACTCAATCCACCGCTCACTGAGTAAAAGCGCCCAAAGAGTCGAAGAGAAATCACAAGAGCTTGAGAAAAAGCCGTGTCACGATATATCAAAACTACGTGAGAGTTCATCTTTTCATTCACACAAGGATGGCGTCAGCTGCGTGTTGATCTCTGAAGATGCTAAGCGGGTGATTTCCGTTGGCAAAGATGGTCTCCTAAAGGTTTACAGCTTGGAGAGTAACAAGCAAATAAGAAGTGTGAGCATCGGTACAATGCCTTTGAGCTCTTGCGTTCAAATGGACGATAATACGATCATTGTTGGGTCATGGGATAACAGCATGTAAGTTAAGATTTATTCTGTATAGATGACAGACTTGTAACTGCTTCTCATATCTATATACTTTATTAACATGTTTGCTACTGAGCCACGCAAAATATAATGTTTAAATGTTCAAAACATTAATTTTTCGAACCCTTCAAATTTATCGCAATCTCCGCCAGAGTCACAAATCAGCTTGAAACTTCGCGCCGAACTTCGCACCCATCTTCACGGCTTTGCAATTTGACACTCCATGATACATGACATTATTGGCGCTTGTTCATTTGATTTTCATTGGTGGCCTCGTTTCGTCACGGTAATGACGATAATGAGTGAGTTATTTGTTAGGGATATATTTGTTGAAGTGACAATATAGGACATTTCTTTGTGTTTTTAATGTTGTGAAACATTCCTAATGCATCTAGCTTGCATAAAAGCCAACCCAATATTTTTTATTGTTCTATTTATAACTCTATATGGAAAGATAACATTTCAAAAATAGCAACACAGACAGATTTAATTTGTATGAAAAACAGCTGCGTTGATTGGGTTAAGGTGTTAATTGTCACTTCTTTATTGAAAGGCATGATGTATTAAATAATAAAAACACATTTTTAGTACTATTTCCACAATATATTTTATGATCAGGACCGGTTTCATTCATTACGAGAATTAGTTATCAGTTCATAATGCTTGCATTGTGCAAAACTATAATATATTGAAAAAAAATCCACATTATATTGAAACTGATTGGTTGATGATGCTTGTGATGAACGAAATCGGTCCTGATCATAAAATATGTTGTAGAAATAGTGCTAAAAAGTATGTTTTTATTATTTAAAATAAGGTATTCCCTCACCGTAATAATTTTTGTACTGTCGACTGTCGCAACTTTGCATCTATCATCTTAACTTTCCCTAAAGAAGTCACCAACAGAAAACATTTTGCAGACTTCTTTTTGAAAGTACATTTAAAAAAACGTTTAAATAAATTTATTCCAATTAGCTGAGATGATAGGCAAAGACATGACAGTCGATTGTTGTGATGATGTTTAACAGACGTGTGAAGAAATATCAGGACAAATCAGTCCATATATTGATCAAAAAAAGTTTTGACCCAATATTTTCTTATAATACACCACAATCAATCAGACTTTAACAATCAACGAGATAATTAAACCTATATTAAATCATTTTTTATGCACATAACATAATCAGTTGCGCTTTTGCATACAATTACCATCATTGGCATCATTTCTCTCTGAAATTGTCGGATTATCTTTCGATGCAGTATATTTATCACAAAGTAAACATTTAACATTTTTTGTATGCACAATATCATACCTTATTTATACAGCTGTGTTTATAATAACCATGTTTTGTTTTCAGTCTTATGTATGATTTGGAATATGGTCGTGTAGTGGATACTTTCAGAGCTCATGATGATTCTGTCAGCTGTTTACTGTGGTCAGCTAAAGGTAATTGAAACAGGTTTGATATTAACTTATATGTGAGTGTTGTAATATATTTAATTTTAATGCACAATTATTATTTTGCGACACTCGGCTTCTTAGCATTTTTTTCTATAGATGTCTCTGCTCTTATTATGATCCATGTACTCGTGAAATAGAATTACTTACATTTGGATAATTAAACACAAAATTTAATTTATTATTTCAACAATTTTATATTATTAAAATCACTACTGGTTTCGTTCACTGCAAGATTACTCACTGAATGATTATCATCAGTCGATAATGCTTGAATATACATATTTTTATAGCTCTTAAGGTATTTTCAGATAAAATGTTGCACAACACCTTAGATCTTTGTTCTTGTAATTTCTTTTAACTTTTTGGTAAAAACTAATCAACACATTATTTGCGGGTGAGATTCGCACTATGCTGATAGCTTAATGCGGGCATAAAATCAATGCCGCGTGTAAATAACACATTTTTACATAAAATGCCATACTTTTAAAGTGTGATAATAGTAAGTAATACGTAAGTGTTTTTTTCAATATGGTACTCATCAAGTATAGCACCACCAGTTTATTAAATAAATATTCATGTTTCTGCAAAGAATACCTTTTTCAGACATAATACATTTCAATATATATGATAAAATAAAGGACCTTTACTAATCAACATTTAGGCGCACAGTACATCATGCATTTATTTTTGACTGTCATAAAAGTTTGTTTTATGGGCAACTTGTCACAGCAATTAGTTGGAAATACAATTGTTAACATTCACACTATCTCAGGGATTTGTACAGAGCAGTCAAATATCAGCAGTACATGTGAGACATTCAATGTGGAGCTTGTTTACACTATTTCATAATTTATGACCTACAGATGTTCTTTTGGGTAGAAGCACAGGGCTTTCCAGAATACAGATCCCAGAATAATGTGTATTTTGTAATTTTAATTTTAATTATATGTTGATATTTAACATTTAAAAAATAAAATATTTTCCATATGATAAAATTATTAAAGCTATAATTTTACATATTTATTTTAATGAAAATACTAATTTAATTAAATATAATTTTATCAGATTATAGTGTAGATGGAACACATGAAATTAAAATTTATATACTCACTGAACGTGGTTCACAGCATGAAGCAGAATTTACATGGGAGAATTTTTATTTCCAAAAATGAAACATAGTTTGTTTGTAGTCACCCTGTTTCATAAATATGGTTCATTTATGTAAATATAGGTCATATTAAACCTCGTAAGCAAGATAAACTAAAATGCTTGTGAAAAAACAACAGGTATTAATACCTTTCCTGACATTTACCAACAGGCGATGTAAAAGGTATTAATACCCTTCCCGCAGTTAATCAGCAGTCGGCATAAAGGGTATTAATACCTTTCCCGCATTGAATGTGTTAAGAACAATATAATAAATGATTTTCTGTGTATTTATTATTGTTTTTTCAAGTGTTTTTGTGAGTAGTGCATTAGTTTTTTTTTATAGATTTTGACTGGGTATTAAAAAAAATTGCACGAGAGTAATTTAACTTGGATTATCGTAAATTATTTTGGAATTTAACTCTAATTAAAACATACAATAGTTTATTTACACGAGGCATCGAGGTTTACCTTTCATTGTGTTTTTGCAGATGGTATTTTGGTTTCCGGAGGTTGGGATTGCGCCGTTAGAGTATGGACGTCACTGAGTGGCTTTGGCAAAGGAACTTTTCGACCTCTCCAAGGATTGAAAGCCGAGCTCGATCACGATGCCAAGATTACCTGCTTAGCACTAAACAAGTGAGATAATATTTACAAATTCGATTGAATTTCTATAATCATATTGTCTTGGGTAAACAAGGTTCTATCTAAATAATTCAAAATGTTCGATGAGCAATTTTAGATTTCAGAAAATTTTACTTATTATAGCAACTATATTTCAGGTTAAAAGGAAATTATTATATAATTTATGATATTGACTGAAGGTGCTTGATGGAATTTCAATATCAAATTTCTACGTTTGCTAACCATTTGTTGTCGGAGGGACATTTGTTTGACGTGGATGAAGGGGTTAAATTGTTACATCATGACAAGGGGGACCGTAAACTATTTTATCAGGAGATTCTAGAAGTTAATAGAGGCCAGTTATTAAATTCAAACTTCATTCTCAATGATCAACTCAATCTTCCCAACTCCCCCTTGTTGTACCTTTTACGTGAGATCGGTTCAATGAATCGATAATCTCATGACGTAAATTCTTATGTGTCATCACTCAATGCTTGATACTAGGTATCTGTTTAGGAAAAATAGAAAATGAAAAAAAAACCCATTTATATTTTAATGTTAGTTGATTGATATCTGTTGAAAAACCCTTTCAAGAATGACTCATTAACGAGATTAATCGTTAATGAAAATTATCACAGGCAATTGTGTTAATTTTTATTGGATTAGTATTATGAAATTTGTTTTAGCTGCAATTTACTGCTTACCTTGGGGTAAGTGTTTTTCTGTTATTAATAACTTTGGTATATAGATGATGCTAAGTGTTTATTTTACGTCAGTTCTGTTGCATCCGTGTGATAGAATACCTGAAGATGTGCCTGAAACATTTGGAATCATACAAATTAATCAAAACGATATGTACATCTTCCTCAGTTATTTATTTTGATAGCATATTTATCAAAGGCAAAATTTCAGATAGAACTTTGATGCTTTCAATTGAATAAGTGAATTTTACGATCGTTTTCAGAGATAGCAGTATTATAATTACGGGAACAGACGACGGCGATATCTTCTTGTGGAATACGTCTACCAAAATGCTGCGGGGTCGACTGCCGCAGCACGCGGACAGGGTGACCGGTGCGTGCTTCATATCCAATGATAAACGATTTGTTACGTGCAGTATTGACGGGGAACTTAGAGTCACGGATATGACAGTGAATTCGCAGGTTTGATTTATTATCTCTCTCTGTTATTATACATGTAAATCATTTCAAAATTACTCACTGATGATTTAGAATATGCTGAAAACAAGAAAATTGATATTTCAATTTGTTCAATTTTATATCATCAAGATCAGGACTGGTTTTAGTCATTGCGAGTATTATCAAGTGATTATGTGTAATTACTTCAATTAATACACCCCTCTCCCCGCTTAGATCATGTTTCTTAGCTTAAATATAGTTTAATCGCAGTTCTGATGATGGCAGAAGCCATATTTTAAATATTTAATGCAAAAAAATTTACGCTCGAATGCTATAGAGAGAGAGAGAAAGGGTTTCGTTTTTTCTCTTTCAATTTGAATGCCACTTCTCTGCCGCTAAGTCATTGAAATTTAATATACATTGTATATTTTTTAACATCAATTATAATTGGAAGTCTTTGCATTTGAGGGAGACATTTCTTAATTCTGTAAATGTATGACATTGTTTAACCAATGCAGAGGGTTAATACTTGATGTTTTTATCACATAATGAAGACCCACCAACACAATAAATATGTATCATTTTATTTCCCAATAAACAATTTGATTGTATCTATGATTAGTTTTTTTCTGCGGCGTCTTTGGTGAAATTTCTTGAAATTTTGATCCTAGGCTCTAAAACATATTTTTCATATTGTAATATCCCTATTTGTTATCAATTTACGTCGTTTTTTATTTTTCCAACAGGTTTTTAGTAAACATTTGCCCGAAGGCTTGTCCTGCATGACCTGGGATGGGAGAGACCTTCTGTGTCTTGGTGGAGTCAAAGGCAGTTTATTCATCTGGAATCTGCAAACTGTGATACAATTAGTGGACATCAAAGTTCACAATGGTAATATTATGATTATAATCATTGCACAAAAGAGATGATTCAAATACCATTAGAAATTTTACTTTCCCCCAACATCTTTTATGAAACATTTTGTCAAGCCTTTAAGAAGTATCTGACAATGAATTAATCGCGTGTTCTATTTTTTAAGAACTTTAGGCATACATTTTAATGCCCCTATTATAACACTGTGAAAAAAATAGCAATGTATTTAAGTTCTGCAAAATTATTTTTAACAAATATAGTTGATAGCTATTTCGGCTCACGCCATCGTCAGAACTATACACACTCGCCCCTATTATACACTGAAAATATGTAATATCCCTATTACTATTTTTAATTTACGATATTTATTAAGGGTGCTTGATGGAATTTTTATGTAAAAATTGAATTAACACCGTGAAAAATAGCAATGTATTTTACTTCTACAAAATTTATTAAGTATATAGTTGATAGCTATTTCGTAGTTCTGATGAAGGCATAAGCCGAAATAGCTATCAACCATTTAGCTTATAAATTCTGTAGAAATGAAATATATTTCTGTTTTTCACCATATTATAATGGAGATTTACACGAACTTAATGCCAATTCAATCAAAATTTAATTGTTGAAACATTGTACAATTTCATAAGTTTTTTTCACTTACAACCCGCATTTCGCCTTTGGGAATCGTGAATAATTTCATCACACAAATGCATTAGAACTGCTAAAATGCCTGGATATATGTGACAAAACTCGTGGAAATATAAACATTTTCAACAATTCAAATTTAATATTATGTTTGTTACAATTTACTTAAAGTTACTGCCAAAACCGTTGATACACACGTTGATCACAGAAATCTCAATCGATAATAATGATAGTTAAATAAATGATTCAATAAAATAAAATTATATAAGAAATTAGCACCAAAATGTTTTGAAAAGGTATCCTTGTTGATAGCTTTTATGACTTGCCATCCTCAGAACCAATAGCACAGTAATATCCTAACATAGTTCTGATGACGGCCAAAGCTGAAATAGCTATCAACAACCATATCTAAAATTATGTAGAGCTAATATTTTAAATTGATATATTTACCTTATTGTAATAGAGTTATATGGAGTACGTACTAATTCAATTGATTGATGATTCAATATTTCTTTTCATCCCTTTTCAGGAGCTGTCAACAGCATAGCGATCGGCCCAGACTGTGAATTTGTGGTAACGGGCAGTGAGGACCACCATGTTAAAGTATTGAGTATTTGCAATGATTCATAATGCATATTTCAGTGTGGATCAACAATCAAATATTCACCTGATATTTTTAGTTTAAAAGTAGCCTCGGTTCTCATAATAATTGTAAAACCAATACTAAAAGCAATGAAAACTAATTCTCTCATAATATCATTTAAGTATTATTTTTTTTTATTCATGATAATAGGTAGGCAAAAAAAATTAGAGAGTTTGCTTTAGATCTCCGTTAACTCTGTAGACTGTGTGGTTCTCAAACTTAATTTTACTGTCTCCTCTTTGGTAAATTTAATTGTTAGAATAGTGTTACTTAAAAACAAACATAATTGACAGAATAACAATACAAGTTATGCTATTTTTTTAATTAGCCTATTTTTAAATAATTACAACACAATTTAAGTACTATTTCGAAAATTTTGTAGTGTAACGAACAGGACTGTTTTTTTTTATCACGACTATTATCAACTGATATAATATTAATTAAACTGGAGGTATTTCTATAAATTTTGATTTAATATATACTATATAAGTGATCTTGACGATGAGCCAAACTGTTCCTGATTGTTGTATTATGAAATTATGGAATTAGTAGTGAAAATTGTGTTTATCTAAAAAATAACTTATTAAAATTGAAATGGATGTTTATTTGCACAAATTATGCTGAATTTCGAATGAGGGAAGTTACTCTTTTTAAGTTTAAATTTGTTACACCGTTGATATTATTTCCCTTTTTCTTGGTTGAATGTGTTGGAATTTAAATAAATGTTCTATTAGCAATATCTATAGTTGTGTTTGATGTGATGAAATAAATTATTGGTACAGGTGCTTGCTGGGAAGATTGATTACTTTATTCTTGCATCTACATTGCCTGTACGAGAAATTGAATTGTCTTGTTGCAAGCACATTACATCACATTTTTTTTTATTTTAATTGCTTTTGAGTGTTTCTGGTTTCCACAAAAGAAGTCTGGTGCTGTTATATCCAGTGACCGTTTTTCTAACACCTTAATCTATTAAATGAATGGTTTTCCAATAAAAAATGGTTGGCAAATGTCAACGTATCATTATTTAATCTAAAAACAGGTACGCTAAATAACCAAAGTTGTAAGCCTTTCCGGCAAATACCTGTATTTGCTGTCACCGTAGAAATATTAATTTAAGTCTATTTTATAAAAGAACTTAATAATAATTTAGATAATCTTATAGGGATGTGATAAAAATAAGGCCAAATCTAGAATGCAATAAATTGAGACGAATGAAATTTGGCAATGTTGAGAGTTTATTTTTTGGACTAGTGAATATATGCTGTGTTGTAAATTTGTTTATTAAATGTTTTTTTGTGCATAATAATAAAAATATGATTTTTTTTTAAATAAAAAATTATTTGCATTGTCCTGTGCTGTGATGTGATTTGTTGCTTATATTGTTACCTGTGATCGTTAAATTTGCGATGAGAGTGTGAATTAAATTCAATCTCTCTCAATTATAATAATGCAAATATTTTCTATTCCCAGTGTCTTTGAATAAGCCATTAACGGCTATTAATATGTACTGTTATCTTAATACAAAGGTCGAATCCCTTCCCTGCAAAACTTTGCTATAAACAGTAAGCAGTCACGACCATTTGACCTTTTAACCTTGGACTTCATTGAACAAAATGAGTCTGAGATGATTGAATATCTTTTTTGATAGAGTTTTATTTCATCCAATAATTCAATATTTTTACTAAATACTCTTAAAGTTTCTTGTCTGCAGATTTGAGATGCAAAATTTATTTATGTGAAATTATGTAGAATTTTTCAGGAACACAGTATTATATTGTGTTAACTGACATTTGTCATGAAGATGCTTCCTGTTGAACGATTTCGACTGAAGGTTATGTTTGATTTACAGATGCATACATATTGATGGAGGTGTATAGTATATTTCCATCTACTGTCACTTAAAACCAATAGCTTTAGAGGAAGAAATGTTTTTTGTTGAATTAACTTAGTTCTAAAGGAATTTTCGCATAATCGTAGCCAAAATTTTGGGCAAAGTAAAAAAAAAAATAATCATTATTCTGGATTGACCATTATTAATTGTCGATTTAGAGAGGGTGGAGTTTTCACATTATTTTTGTCTTTAAGATCGTCGTATCACATATTCCTTTAAATCATTTTTGGAACATTTATCAACTCCTATTGTATTTTTCCTGTAGTATTACTGATAAAAACAACTAGCATAACTCCAGCTAATCTCACCAAATTGAATTATTTTGCTATGAATAACTGCAAAATCATTACTTTCCAGTTCCAATATATTAAAAAATCTAAGAAGTTGATAACATTTGAGATGCATCTAATTAAGCACTAATGTATTGTGTCGTTTATGCTGTTTTATTTCTTCGTATGAATATTTTAAAATCTCAAAAATTTCAGTTTAAATAATAAAAATCAATTTATATATCAAAAAATTAAATTATTAACTAAAGCGAATGAATAATTTGAAAAAAAAAACTGGGTGTTGGTATTCAATTACATAGATAAGTAATATTAGATAATCTCATAAGTCTTTGTGTTTTTTTTTAAGGATTGACTTAGAACTGTAAAAACGAAAACTGAATAAATTTTTTACAACACATCGTATTCATCTCTTAAAGCAACCATTCTCTTTGTAAAATCATTTTTTTATAATGAATAAATTCTTTCATGAAATCTTTTTTTACATACTTATTGAAGTAACAATTGAAGTATAATTATATTAAATATTTAAACAATAATTTTCACAATGTATTTTAATTTTATGACCATGATTTTCAGTAAAGTAACAACACTTTACGAGAATGGCTAACACTCTTCATAAACCAAGACTTCGGACAAGATTGTTACAGGAAAATTATGAGTTTATATCTTTTTGTTTGTTTTAAATGTTTCGTTAGTCTGTAAACACTTGTTAAACTTTCATCCAAGCTCCTGGAGTCATATTTGATGTCATGGCATGATCAATTTGCTTTCAATCAATTTTTTAAAGTCTACCTTGACTGATTGATCTTCAATGGGAAAATTGTTGAAAAATGAATTGTTTCATTATTTTTTTTAAATTATTTAATTGTTGCATCTATTGTATGTCACCAATTATAAGCCTCAAACTAATATACGTTGTAGCAGAGGTTTTGTTACTATTATTGTTGATTTAGGGCTAAAACTAAATAAAAAGTTATGATTTGTGACGATGCAGTTTTTGAAAAAAGAATGACTCCAAAAATATTTTTTGTGTTTAAAAAGTAATTGATTAATAATTGACATTGAATATAGCTTTTTAAAAATACTAAGATTTATGAGACAACCTGATATAATAGGTTGACTGTAGTAACTAGGTTTTTTTATTGTAGTGATTGAGAAATTTGTAATGTCTTTTTAAATTCTGAAACTAATTTGTATAATTTAATATGGCTATGAAAAAAATTAAACTATTTTATTAATAAAAAATGTTTTTTTATTGAGAAATATTCTTTTATTCTACCCTGTTTTAGATTGACAATGTTTGACTTTATGAACAATAATAATTATTTATCATGTAGAGAAAGATTGTAGACAAGTTTTCATAATAGGTACTAGACAGGTCGGAAATGCCCTAGTTATAATCAAGCTCGACTGTCAAAGAAACTAAACCCCCGACTATTAATGTTGAGCTGTCCGATTGTCGTGTGTTGGCAGTCGAAAAATGTAAGGGAGTTAACCCTTCAAACGGTGCCATTTTTAATTTTTTATAGAAATGTAACAATAAGTAGATTGAAAATTATTTGTTATATTGTTCTTAAGTAGTTATGAATAAGTTAAAAAAAAATAGCACCCTAAGTTGTTTTTTCAGGGTTGTAATACACAAAAATAAAATATACAATTTATAACTGAAAAAAATATAGATTAATGAATGCTGTTTTTTTAAAGGTATCACAGAACTTGGTTAGTGTAATAAATAGATTTTATATGTAAGTTCTTTGGGTGCCTACACAAAAAAAAAAAAAATTAACAAATAAAATATTTGTGCACCTGTAATGCCCATTACATTCAAATGTGAATAATACGCAAATGGTTCAACATTTGAAAATTCTAAAATTTAATGACTTTAAGCATTAAATTTGAATTTATAAATGTCATCATGGTGGCATTTGTTAACAGTATCAAAACATCCATTTCAATGCTGATTTTTGTATTGAAATACACCCGATTATCTTGATAATCCCTTTAAATATAATTAACACCAACTTTATTAGTTTTATAAATTGTTCAGTGTTGGAATTTCCTTTGAGTGAGAGCAGGGGCAAGCAATGGGTTAAAACCATAAAAATAAAAGCTAAAAATTAATATCTTTGTAATGTGGTTTCAACAATAAACTGGAGATTTATAGACTGTAAGGTTTATTTTATTTTTAAACACTTAATATACTCATTGTTCACCATTGAATCTATCAATTTTATTTACATTGAAAATTAACAGCTCAATTTGGCAGATGTGTAAAATAGAGTGTTGAAAACATTAAATATAATAACTGATTGTGATCAACATATGAAAATGCCAAATCGATGATTAAATCATTGTTACAAATCTGACAGAAAAGCTTGATCGTTGGTCTGTAGGGCAGTATTCCTTCAGCAGTAAAACCAATCACATCAAAAAATGTTAACATACTTTATTACAAATTCAATATATTTCACAATATAATAAACTCAGAGAAAAAAGGGAATTATGCAGATACAGTTTCCACCATTGTTTTTTTGATTATCTCTCCAAAGTTTTCATCGTTTTCACTAGAAACCACCACCGTCTGCGGACACTCAGGTGAATGATTGTCAAGAACTGTATCGTCACTTTGTACGGCTTCCACAGGAGCCATTGTCTCAGATACTTCACTATTTAGAATTGTCGCTTGAGCAGAAGCCGGTGTTTCACCACCTTCGAAAGTCCCGTAAGTATAACGACTCTGCATCAACTCCGAAAAAGATTCTAATTTGTTACTCAGCGGGTACGAGGCGGAGTGGAGATTAGTGTATTGGTTGCTCTCCTTGTTGTCACTTCCATAACACGCAAGATCTGGAGGTCTATACGTGTCGTAATTATTTGAAACTGTGCTTGCGTAATCAGGATTAGTCACGCCGTTATCAGGCTGCGCTTGTACGGTAGATTTAGCTGTATATTCAGGAATATACATCGGGTTGTAATGATTAAAGGCATTACTGTGAGAAGGCTGCGAAAAGTCTTCAAAGTTCGGTGTCCCAAATTGCTGATTGGGATAATGGGTGGGTTCCGGATGAGCCGGATATGTAAAATTTAAATCACAGGGAAATCTTGTTATCGGCGACGAAGTTCCGGAATAAGGAACCTGTTCCGAGTCACTCTTGACGATACTAGGCGGATATGTATTATCGACGGGCTGCGATTGCGGTTCAACAGAAGCGGGTAATCTGCTTTGATCTAATGTGGTGCGGTTTTCATCGTTGTAACAATCTTCTCGAAAAGTGTACAAATCTAATGAGTCTTCCTTGCAGAGTAAACTTGAAGATGCCACTTTTCCAGCACTGGGTGGATCATAGTGAACGTTACTAAATGTACCTGTATTGACGCACGACTCGACTTCGAGATGATTAGTTAGGTTAACGTCGCGAAGTAAGCTTCCATCAAACTTATTAACCCCAGTCGAGCTTCCACAGTTGACGTCTTGATTCTGACTATAATTTCCTCCGGTGATCGTGAGTCTATTCGGATCGGCCCAGTGAATTTGTTCAGCCAACCCTTGTGATTTGGAAATATTTTCTTCAGATTTTTTCTCGAGTCCTATTCGCATCAGAGTGTGAATAAAATGTGTCCGCACTCTGAGCGGGTTGAATTCAATTCTTCCAGTCGTGTTGCCGCACCCGTCTCTTGTGCACCCGCACGGGAAATTGAGTCTATCCACCTGGCATTTGATGGCGGCCTGGCTGCATGAACAAGTTTCCGGATCGCAATAACCTTTGCAGCCACAGCCGCAAAACTCTCTCGACGATCGGATATCGCGGCAGTCGTCCTTTTCGACGGCTTCTATTTTTCTGACGCCGGCGGCTCTCAATAGCGCACGTCTCTGTCTGGTGGGCACCGGTTGCAAAAAATAATAACTGTCCAAGTCCAGCTCGGACTCCGATACTTCACTGGGTTCATCTTCAGAATCACTGTAATCACTGGATGATATGGACGAGCCCTGCAACGATAGCCGTTCGCATCTAAGCTGTTGTAATATTTGCCGATGAAGTCTTCTCTGCTCTGACGTGTGTTCCGCGAGAGAAAACTTCTGTATGTGTGTGTGTTGGTTTCCCATTCCTAGAGTAGATCCTCCTTGTGAAGGAATACAAGTAAATCCTTGAGCTCTCGGGAAATAAAAAACCGTCACATCATTGAAGGTGATACCTTTTTTCTTTTTAGTTTTGGGCTGATCGCAGACGTCAGATTCTCTTTTTCTCTTTAGATTACTTTTTATTGGTACTGTTGATTTAATTTGACTCGTCTCCGGCGTGGAGACGTTGAGGCAGGGAAATCTTTCATCGTTACCAAAATGTATTCTAGTCAAGCTTTCATCGCTATTATCGGCAACTAATGTACAATCCGTAGCGGTATTTAAGATCTCAAAATTATCAAAATTGCTTCCGTCAACCGTAAGCGTGGCATCAGGATCTTTGAGATCATTAGATGATAAATTATTAAAAGCTTGCGGAGCTAATTGCTCTTCGGCTATTTCAGATCCTAATCCGGAATCACTCCCATCGGATCTGTCCTGCGGCTCGTCTTCTCCTTCCACTAAAGTGACGGGCTCACAAGGTAAACTGCCTAACGCTGAATCTTCGCTATCAGCCGATGCGACGTCCGGTTTGTTATCATCGAATTCTTCAACTGAATCGATTTCAACGTTACGTTTTTCGATTGATACGCAGTTCACACTATTACTAGTTCCGAAATTTACTTCTATATTTGATTTTATAGCTGTGTCTATTCTAATTTCACTGTTACTGGAAACTTTATCGGTATCCAAGTCTTTGCAAAACGCTAACACACTTAATCTAGATTCATTATTTTCATCACCTACATCAGTTAAGTCTTTGTCACTTTCCGGTATACAGTTCTGTCTATTAGTGTCACCGCACTCCGATATACTCTGAGCATCAGGCGGTAGTAAGTTTACCGGAGATGGTGAAACGAGACTGTCTTGCGACGAATTTGAATCGTTTGAATTGTCTTTCCCTGACGAAGGGCTCTGCTTGCAGTTCATTGGATGATCTTCACTCATATTGGTCCCCATGATTGGTGGATGTTTTCTGAAAACGAAGTAAAGAAACCATTACTCTAAATTAATTTTTCATTTTATAATATTTTATACATTTATCAGTCAGAATATATGGGCATCTATTTTCCATCGTACACACTTCTGCCATTTTCAAAATAAAAAAATCTAGCAGTGTCTTTACTCATGACATTTTTTTCTATGTATTTTTGTGAAACCTTATTCTCGGTATCAACTACAAAGTTTTAACAATTCAAATTTATTTGTTTTTGTTTCAGAATAATAATAAATGAATAATAATTCAAAAACAAATCTTCTATGTACTAGGGCTACAAAAAGTATTGTTAAATTTGGTGTGACACAGCACCCAAGTTATACTTTAATTTTTTTAAGGTTAGCCATCACTGATCTGGAATAACCTTTCGACCTTGCCATGTAGGTAATCAATAAGGGATAATGTAACAATAAATATCCTCATCCTATTATTAGATTGTAGTGTATGTAGCATATCGAAAATCACAATTTTGAGATAATTGAATCCAACAATTCCAACATCATCCAACGATTCCATAAATCAACGAAACTATTATTTTCTTGCTTGATTCGTATCTCATGTTCTAACATATTGAAACTTTTCACTTTTTTTTGTTTCTTTCTGCATCCAAAATTTACACGTATTAAGCACATATGCGGAATTTTCTAAATTTAACCTGAATTTTTTCAACTAGCTAAAATGGAAAATAATTTTTGATCGAAAATTTTTAGTGCTGAATAAAGGATTTAAGAAAAGAAAAAAAATATTTAGTTAAATAAGCTAAATACTATATTTTACACGATATTACAGTCAGGTACTATGTTAGCAATATATCTATTATTTTCTTAACTCTTTCAAAGTCACATAAAATATATTTTAACACTAAATTCAGTATTGTTAAGTGTTAACCAAACTTCTGGAGATTATCTGGATAAATCAAGCTATATTTCAACACAAGAATTAGCTTGTACACACAAGTATTCACATGGTTAAATTGCTTATATTTTTACTTGTCACCCATGTCAACAGTTGAAACGTTACAGTTAGAGGATTAAAAATATTTCAAAATGAAATATGTAATTTTTCTGAAAACTGGTTTTTATGTGGGAGCTCAGAAAAATAAATTCAATACAGTCCAGGCAATGTTATCTCACTTCCGGAAATATGCTCTCACACAAAATTCTTGATATAAACATTTTTTTATAAATATTACAGTATTTGGAGAATGATAAATCAATACTAAAATAGGTATTTTATTAGTAATATTTGATAATAATTTAGTGAAAGCTTTACTTCTGCTCTAAATGAAGTCAGGCATGGAAGTTTTTTTTATTAATTTTATTAATTATTTTTTTCGCGATTTAATTTAATGGATACAAACAAACACAGCACGTATCTCCACATACACACTACTTCTCACTCGCTCTCCTGTATGAATGCATTTGCCTTTCTTACTCATTCCGGTGTGAGAGGTGAACGTGTCTATATGAGGTAACGGCTGACTTTTGGAATACGAATCAAAAACAATCGAGTTCCGCCGTAGTAGCACATAATGTTAAAATTGACAGATTGAAAGTTGAAGGATAGGATACGCGCGCCAATTTCAAAGCGTTTCTAAATCATTGCCATACACAAGAAAATATAATGTCCATTTCCAAATGATGACGAAGATAAAAAAAATCTTTCGAAAGATTGTACTTTTTGTTTTAAGAATGAATAGATAATAAAAGCAATTTTAATATTAGACCTCGTACGGCTTATCATAGGCTTCTGGGAATAAAAAATGCGAAGTCATTTTTCTAAATTACCTAAAACACTTTTTCGTAACTATGTGACCTTCAGTGATATTTTTTCGTGCGTCCTTAGTTCAGAATATTTTCATTTAAGGAAAAATTTTATTGTTGTAATTGCAGTAATATTTTTCCGCGTTCATTCAAGTGATTACAACTTTATATCTAACTTCCATGAATGCTTCAGACCGCATATTTGGTTATATTATGAAATGATTGGTCCGTATATACTATTGGTAGAAAAGTGATGAAGCTAGCGAACACGGAGTTGAATTTTGCTGAAGATAAATTTTGTAGACAGGCATACCGGTTATTTTCCTTATGCTTGCAAAACCATTCTCCGAGGAACGTTTTTATGTGCTTCTGATGAGCATGATAAACCTAGCGCTATTTCGCTCACTCTTACATAAATGGAAGTTATCTAGTGTCTCTTTCTGCTCACAAACTATGTGGGCCGGGCATATTTTCATTTTTTTTTCTCTGCTGTGTTTTGCGATTAGTTCGTATTAAGTATTGCGGATAATGAGATAGTGTGTTCATAAGCGATATTGGACTGTTTATATGCTTTCCGAATAATTTTGATAATGACGACGTATTTTACGTGGAAGCACCTTAAATAGGAATTAATTTATACATCACCGGGATTTGAACTACAGACCTCTCGATTAAGTCTGACAGAATGACAGACCGGCGCGTTATCGAATCATCTTGCTTGAAGGCGTACGTTTGATAACGGCGAAAAACAAATTGTTTGAAAGTTAATTCCACATACATAAAAATATATTCGAAAATTAGCGTAAAAAGGGGATCACGATATATAAAATCAAAACCTGACAGTTTATTCGCAAGATATACGTTATGAGTGTGACGCGCTAAAACAATACGCGACTTTGAAATATACACTATTAATATTGTTTAAATTCACACTTGATAAAACATAACACAATAATTTATTTTTCACTTTAGATTTATTGTAACCAGTAAAATCTTAAAAGTATTTCACTCACCTTCATTGAATTATATTATCTGTATTCCCGAAGGGAACAGTAACATTAAGGTTATGTTTCCGAGACGTCACATACCAATCCGATGTTTACTTTATAAAAAAATATTCCGGGCTGCTACTTTTTTTTTAAAATAATAACAGAGTTTCTCAACACTATTTAGAACACAGACCGGAAAGAAGCTGATTATGTTGAAAATAAAATTTTCGTCCAATGAATATTTAAAAAAATTAAATATATATAAGTTTACTAAGGTGTAGTAAGTAATAGACAAAAAATATTTTTAGAGTAAATAACACGTTTTATTCCATGGGCGGTATCTTCTACGAAAGCAACGTCGACAGCGGACGAGAACGCCGAGAACGACTGAGCGAGCGACGAGGGAACAAAGTGTTGGCGTCGCCTTGCCTGCTGCCTGCCCGTTCGAGTTTGTATCGCCCGCTGCGATAGTCGGCAAGCATCGTTGTGTGCGAGCTATATTGTGTACTTGGTACATGTGCAATCGCTCTGTGTGTGAATACTACATCCATGATTGTGTGCTCCAAGCAGTTGTTATCAAGCGATGAACTCCTAGAAAATAAAACAGCCCGAGTTGACTTCCAAACAATCGATAGATGATGAACTAACATACGGAAATAGTTTGCTGTCAAACAATTTGTTCAAATCATCACGTAATAGTATTGAAACACGGCCGTGAATCGTATTATCAAATAAATGAAGTTTTTCATTACTTTATAAAATTTAAATGCGTTTCTACTAAAAGTAGAAAATCTACATCTGAAAAAAATATCTGTCTATATAAGATATAGATAAAATACTTGGTAGATAAATTAGTCTTTTTGAACATTTATATGATGCATTGTATAAGATAAAAGATAATGTTAATCGATTTATTTATTCAATAAAATAATGACACATTAAAAGTGAATTACTGAATAATTTAAAATTTTCTATATATGAAAACCTTTAAACTCTTCAGTGTAGTACCTACCCACAATTACCGCGACAAAAAGCGTAAATTTCATGCATGTGTCATTTATTTCAGTAAAATATTAATTTGTTCGTCTCGTTCAAAATCACTATTGAAATCAATATCTACTAAGTGCGAATTATTAATATTAAACTAAATATTATTTTAAAGGAATTATTTTATTATATTGTTCCAATTCTAAGATTCTCAACATTGATTGAATCATGTCATAACATTATCAATTTCCTGAATTAACATCTTTATTTTATATTATTTTAACGAAAATGACAACGTTCAAAATATTTAATAATTAGCGATATTTGATAGTACACACATTTTTTGTAAATACTGTATTTTATCTTGAAAATAATTCGAAATTGCGTATTTATTCTTCGTCTGCGAAAAACATTCTCGTGCTAGTCAATTTCCATCATCCTAACTATTTTGAAACCTCCATACCAAGTGTAAATTTCAGCCAAACATTATTTAATCAATTTGAAATAATACACATTTTTTGAATCGATATTAATTAAGTTGTCAATAAACTTCCAAAGCCAAAGGGGCATTCTAATTTTTCATTACACCGCCATCGATAATACGATATGAATGTTTTAGTAACACTAATTATATGAGCTTTATACTATATTTGATCGCACTAATATGTTTTGTTTTCTGCAAACAAATACAATCTATAATAAATCTGCATTAACAAGTAAGGTGATAAAAAGAATTGGAATTTACGCAATGATAGTCCTATCAATATGTTTATGAGTAATAAAGAAACCACGACTCGCGGCTTAATTTACTCAGATGCTGGCCTATAGTTTAAGTTTAGCGGTATAGCTTTAGAGCCACTGGTTGAGCGCATGCGCAATAGCATGGCATATAATGACGCAAGTCGATGCTGGCTGGTAGGGCCTTGAACGTGCGTCGGCGAAACGGTCTGGGAATAAAATGAACGGAACTCAGTTTCAACGTTGCTTCCAATTCTACATTCGACTGTGTACATGTTCAATAACAAAAATACACCGGCCCCGCAATGTGTCACACAGCCAAGATTGTAAACAGTGCAAAATAATACAAACGCTGCTGCCTCAGGAAAATATAGGCGCCAGATAAATTGAGTATTAAATGGTGACTTTATTTTATTCATACCAATTTCGTATTATTTTCCCAAGAATAATTTTAATAACTCTATTAATTGAATAATCCTGCCTCGTTGGAATTAGTTTCAAGCAGTGCTTCACGGATATTTACTAAAATTTAGAGTTCGATAAACCGGACGGCTGTCTGATTATTGCAAACATGTAATATTGTAAGAAACTAAAAATAATAATTATAATTCGTCACATCGTGATATTTTAAAATATAAACCACTTCAAATAAATAAATAAATGAATGTCTGTTACTGTGTAGCACTAGATGGGAAATTTTGTGAACCCAATGTCACTAAAAATACAGTAAATTTTGGTTTCCCTCATATATTTCAAAACATAAATAACTTAACCATACTTGCAGGAAAAACAAATATAAAATTTCATTATAATTTTTAATGAACACTACCATTGATAATCAAAAATATCCTTCCCCTCACCTCGGTTGCTTTCGGTTGTCTGTTGCTTTAAGTTATGCGAATTATAGAATCTAATAAAATACCATATGCCACTAATGATTTGCTTTTTCATGAAATAATTAATTAAATTGATTGATTTACTAGGCAGTAATGCTCAACATCTTTATGCAGTGCGTTATGTTTTTTGTATTAACTCTATGCAAATATTTTTTCTTTTGTTGTTCATTACGCGGTATTATTTGGTATATTATATATTATTTGGTGTATTCACATACTTCATGGTAACAAGAACATGCTTGAATAAAGTTATTTTTTCTCATGAAAATGAAATTATAGTAAATGTCATGTATGATGAACTTTATAATTTAAAAAATAAATGTGAATGGGAGAATTCTCCATGGTACATGGAACAAAAACAAACACATCCATATATTACTATTTGAGCATTCATAAACGCGCGTTTAAAGTTTCGCAATGAAATATGAACAAAACGTCAGTGGGTTGCCATGGGTAGGAAGGTAAAACCCTTAATAATAATACAGTGACGACTTTGGGAGATAGTAAACTGAACCCACTGATTTTCAATGCTCGTTTTTGCGAGCGGCACATTTGAAAATGTTTAATTGACCATGCGTGTGAAGTACTTTATTTTGATCTCACTTTGCCTACCTTTTTTATTGACATTTATTTTATGTATACTGACTGATTATTATGTGATTTTAGCATCATAATATTAACATAATTTTAGGATATTATGTAGGGTTCTGGTCGTGTTTTTTGTAAATGTCGGAGTCAGAGTTGTGAAAAATGATCGACTCCCACTACTTTTTCGAATAGACGATTTTGAAGAATATTTCAATGAACAATTTACCGGGTTTCCTAGTTTATTTTTAATTTAATGCTCATAAGTAGGAATGTAAGAAAACAACTGACAAAAATAAGCTTAGGAATTGTGTTGTTGGTCAATATCAGAGTCGGATTCGGAGTCGTATTATTTTAACGACTCCACAGCCCTAATAATATGGATAGAAATATATTATCTTCATATGATTTAATTTTTCGATATCGACCGAGGTGTTTGATGAAATTTCAATATAAAATTTTAAGTGTTAAAAATTTGTAAATTTCCACATGTTTTGTCACTCATGACTCGGGTTTCGCCTTATGGCATCTTCATGCAGTCTATCACACGGATGCAATAGAACTGACACACAATAAACGGTTTGCATCCGTTATTATATATACAAGAGAAATTATATATGAAAAAATTTAAGCCCCAAAACTAGGAACTAAATATATATCTGAAATATTTTTAATAAATATAATACGAGGAATATTATTTATTATTATTTATATTGTTTTGAATACTAACAGCATATGGAAATGTAAAAAGTTTCCAAATAAAAATTTAATGATAATAACAGTTTGATTTTGTTTTGATTCAAATTTGTTGATTTCATTAATTTTTATTTCGATTTTCAAATTGCAGTTACGCCACTGCGAGCGCACTTGCAGATTGGCTCACTAAATTCCTGTTTGATATCGTATCATTGGTACAACACAATAGATAACAAGATTTAAAAATCGTCTCGATAAATATATTTCATATTCACGTAGTAAAAATTGCACTAAATCAAACAATAGTCAAATTTCGACAAAACGGGCATTCGAGGAACCACTCCTGTGGCCACAAATGTACCCATCATAATATTTGTGTGCCATTATTTAGCCGCTCCGGGAGATGGTTTAACGGGCTCTACGCTGACTAAAACAACAATTTCAAAATGGCGTCTATTAATATGCAATGTCACTAATAATAAAATACAGTGTAAAAATAATATATATCAGTCACCGTGTTAATATTCAGTATTTTTTTTTCTATTATATGAAACTGCTCCCCAAAGAACGAAATGCCCACTGACGCGTCTATCGCTCTATAGAAAATGTATGATGCCAAAGTTGACGTTTTGGTATCGTGAAAGTGTGATGAAAAATAATTAATGCAGTAATTCTCGCTTTTGCGCAAATTCGCTTACCGCAAAATGGTCGCTTGAAAAATCAGTGGGTTTCTGCGTTAATATAGGTAATATATTGAAAACGTACGTGTGTAAATAAAAGTATTTAGTCGGAAACAAATAGATTGATAGTCAAACAGTGAATGATTTATTAAAGCGGCCATTTTCTTGTTCTGTTAATCAGATAAAATAAAATAAAAATGACCAGCGACGTAGCTACCCCATAGCCGAGTTGTACAATAAAAAAAGGTCTAAATTTCTACGCTCTTAATATAACAGTTTTATGCATAAAAGTTATATAGCCGTAATATGAATTATCTTTAGTCGATTATCATATACAATAGAACACGAGTTCATTTGTTCTATGTTTTTTACAATTTCATAGCCTTAATTGAATCTATGGTTTTTGATATCAACAC
Organism: Himalopsyche japonica; assembly: GCA_028555115.1. Taxonomy (NCBI): domain Eukaryota; kingdom Metazoa; phylum Arthropoda; class Insecta; order Trichoptera; family Rhyacophilidae; genus Himalopsyche; species Himalopsyche japonica. The sequence goes on from JAHFWJ010000104.1 coordinate 481,602, forward strand.
GTATACTGTGCATATACCATATACACTTTACTAAGAGTTCATATTTTCTAATATTATGTATAGCGGGGCCCATTTGCCATCGATTAATATAGTATGAATGGCCAGTCCGACGCGGGAAATAAGCAACTAAAGTAAACAAAGTGGACCTCAAAAATGCACTTGTGTATATTTTTTTATTTATATGAAAGTTGTTAAAAACAATCATTTATTATGTGTATATATATTTTTTTCGGCATGACTTTACTTGAGTAAAAATTCATTATTTAAAACATTATTATTAATTGTCTTCTTGTAATACACAACGGCAAGTAGTATATTATATATATTTGTTATTTTTTTTATTATATAAATTTACCTTTAGATTAGTTGCGTACAGTTACCCAAGGTGAGCATATTTCTAGCTACGCCACTGAAAAACGTATGATATTATTGCTATTTATGTAATTTATTTTAATTGTTTCACGTTGATTGAAAATGGTATATACATATGCACTGTCAAATGTGGGTATATTAGCGATGTTTAGTTTCTGGAAAGTTCAGTTTTAATTTTTTTGCATTTGAAGGACTGATGCATTCGGATGGCGACACTCGAATTTTAGGTTAAGAAACAGATATGAAAGCTTGCAACATTTTATTGTTCCAAATTCAAAATCAAATAATTCGTTCAAGTTTAATTTTAATGTTTATTTTTGATTCCGGTGTTGTTTGTTACGTAAATATTTGAAAAATATATTTTCAAGTAAGACTGATAGTTCGATAATGCTAAAAATTAGACTTAAAGCGAAGATGACAATACCGATAATCCGGCGTTAAGTGCGCGAATGGGAGTTTTGTGTGCTTAAATCGAGGAAGTATATGCTTAAAATTCTCATTTTTTAGTGACTTATCGTTTTAAAACATACATTCGCCTGATCGCGTATGACACCTAAATACAGTCATTGCAGAAATAAAATAAAGCTCTTATTATATAATATTTTTAATGGAGGTATAGAACTTAGCCAATCCATAAAATAAACGACCTAACTATCCTGTAATATTATATAATTACAAACATCTTGACATTTTTAGTAATATCTATAAAAAATGGTGGTTAGCATGTTTTTATTTGGTCTCCATAGTAATAAAGCCATTACAGTAAATTAGGGTAGGCCAAAAATAGTGTAAAATATATTATCGATACGTCTGATAGAGGTATTCCAATCGCGCAAGACTTATTGAGAATATTGAGAAAAATGTCAATCGTTTTGAAAATGAAACTTGATTTTATTCGAATCCATAGTCAATTAATACCGTTATGATCTTCAAATAAATTAAAATGTTTTTAATATATTCTAATGTAAAATATCGACGATTTCAAACATTTTTTGTGTGTGAAAAAACAGTGTATAACACAAAATTATCTTAGCCATCTAGCGGTAAAATGTCGCAACAATACCGTTGGAAAAACGAGGTTGTGAAAATTGCAAGGGAAATAATGACAGCTCTGCTGACAGTCGAATGAATACAGCGTACTTGAATAGAGTGGGGTGAAGAGGAGCAATTCACGATTCATAATGTCATGATGCCATCGTATACGGTTGTAATAATATATTTTTGTTCATGTTATATTGCATATTCGTTTGTCATCGTCCATAATTTTGAATTTGGAATTATTCATAGTCAAAATGATTTCATATTTGAATCTATGTCAATTATGGAATTGGCCATAGAGAAAAGACATAATAAATATTATACGTTCAATTATAGATGTGATCGGATATCGATATTTATTATTTATAACAGCTCAATATAAAATAAATTTAGTTAATATCATAGGTGATCGTCATACAATACATATATATTTTTTTAAATTGAAGAAATTTCATAGATACTTCCCACCCACTTATTAATCATTTTTATTGACTAATTTTGGTATCCATTTGTATGCATGATAAATATTATTAGAAAAAGTGTACAACGTACTTCGATGCGTCGCTGTTTTTAGAAATAATTGAATGAAATATGTAATCTGAGCACCTGATATATTGTTACTAACTAAAAATATGTTTTTATCAATATGTGTACGTTGAATAAACTAAAATATTGATCATATGTACGTGTTATTTATAGCTATTTTCGAAAAGAGCTGTGTAAACGATAAGATAAAAATATAACGATGTCTTATATGCCACTCACAATTATTACACTTTTATTCTATTTCTTCTTTTTTAAAAAATACTTTACAATAATAATCAATTTAGTATACCATAATGTCTAACAAAATAAAATAGATTATTGATTGAATTGGCATTCACTTGGTAGAACTCCATTATGACACGGTGAAAAAATAGCAATGTATTTTAGTTCTACAAAATTATTTTTAACAAATATAGTTGATAGCTATTTCGGCTCACGCCATCATCAGAACTAGTACCATAGTTCTGACGATGGAGTGACTATATTTGTTAAAAATAATTTTGTAGAACTAAAATACATGGCTATTTCTTCACCGTGTTAAAATAGATTACTTAAAACCAGGGCTGTGACGTTGTAGCGGTGGTGTCGCGGGCTTATGACTGGAGTCGGAGTTGTGACAAATGAGCTACTTTTTTCATAAGATTTTTACTTTAAAGTTGCTGGTGGCCACACATGAGAACTTTTGCTCTAGAGCAATGGTTCCCAACCTATGGGTCGTGACTCCCAAGAAGTTTTTTTCGGGGGTCTACAATTTATACAGTTAACTAAACTAACTTTTAATTGTAAGAGGGTCGCAGGTCACGTGGATTTTATAAAAAGGGGTCGCCACTCGAAAAGGTTGGGAAGCACTGCTCTAGAGAGCCTCAGTTCCAACTGTCTCTTTTTTCAACTAATGAAATTTTAGTGTCTCCTGGACGACCTTCAGGTCTTAGACGATTTTGAAGAATATCTCAATGAACAATTTCCAGATTGGTTGGTTGATCTATAAATTAATACAAATAAATAGGAAAGGTTGGAAAAAACATCACAATATTAAACTTTTTGATTTGAGCCCTGCTTAAAAATAATGCTTTTTCTTTAACCTTAAAAGCGATAATTTTTTCGTTCCAATATTACTATTCAAATGTTAAGCGCCGTCATAAATGAGCCAGTGATAAATTCAGATAATGGCGAATTTGTAGTTTTCAAGATACTAAGCACATGGATTCCTCGATTAAGGCTGGTTAGTGACAGCTAATTCTCTCCGGCAGGGATGTGCAATCTATTTTACAGCAGTGCTAATTTATCCATCTTCTATTTGCTCGCGGGCCGCAATGTGGAGGTCTAGAAATTTGATAATATTCCTCACAAGTCTGTGCATACATTTTATTATGTTTCATTTAATAACTATTTTAGCATTTATCAGTATGTACGGAATATAAGACAATATTGTGTATATAATATGTAATCAAATGGAATGTTTTTTTTCCCGAAAAGACTTGCGCAACGTTTTGTGAAGAATTTGAACACTAATGCATTATATGGAAACAATAACATAAAAATATATGGCACCTGGACTGCACCCAGTGTGACATAAATACTTTCGTAATCGCATTAGAGCACGGAAAAGTGTTAGAACACATAACGGAACGGCGTTTTACTTGCAATCTGTATTAAATTCTAATATAAAGTTCTTGGAAATATTATCACAATGCAAAATATGGCACTATTCACGATAAAAGTGGCGCCAAAGCTATATTCAGCCATGTCATTTCAGTTATCCAGTGATAGACAGAGAAGCAATAGAAATGATGTTTGAAAAAAAGTGGGAGGACATAATGATTTGAACAATTATTTTGTAGGATTCTAATGTGAATTTTATTACCAATAAACGAAACTCTTAATTCGGTCCTCATTTCCTATAATCTACGAATTCGAAATAGATCGTAGTGAAAATAATAACAATCTGAAGTTAGTGCGAATGTAATGTCCGAACGTATCCTAGCATTATTGTGTATACAATAATATTTTTCTTCCGTTGTAAAAACAAGCCGTGACATGGAAAATCGTTACCTATGAATGTTCGGTTACTATGTACGCTCGCATCGTTGAACGATGTACGAACGAGCTCGTGCAACTTCGTAAAGTCATCGGCAGTAGTCGGAATCATTATTGATCACGATACTGCCTTTTTTCCATAGGCGGATAATATTACGCAGACGTATCAAGAGTACCAAACCGTAGGTGAAATTGAAGTGATTTATATTGTGTTTGAAAAAAACGGGCCTCTTTCATATGTGGTGTACGGTGAATATATCGTCTTGTATGGAAAAAAACATCTTGTAGTAAAATTTTAGCGTCTTTAACATTACAAAAATATTTTACTTTCAGTAATAGATTTTGAAAGCGTAAATTAAACCGTTGTTTATTTCGAATATATTCATAGGATATTAAAATTTTGTATCATCATATACATTATACGGTTTTTCATTTTAGATTAAGGCTTGCACAATTACTGCTGCTGTAAAGTAGTTCAATTTAAATTTAGACACCAAATTGAAATATGCTCCCACTCGTTACCCCTTTGTTACTTTTACAATTTATATTTACTTAAGCATTAAAATTATAACAGAAGATGGAATTTTAATAACAGATGTTTCAAGTATTGTTGTTAGTTATTATATTGCTATGACAAATGGAATTTTCTGTGCTAACGCCCATCGACAAATACGAGCGTTGCCATCGCTGTATCAACTGTCACGTAGCTAGAGCGATTCCGCACAATCAAGAACCAAGGAAGTTCACTTACAAATAGCGATAACTGCACGGTTTTCATAATTGTGCCGGTGCAAATCGAGTGCGAATTATTAAAAACGCCGTAAATTCGTCACTGATAGGGTTGCCAGATGGAAAATTAATGGCGGCTAAATGTACTTCGAATGGAAATATGCGATGTAAGACGTTCAATGAAGACAATCTTTTTAGCAATAAGCTTCGCATTATTTAACACACCTTTCCTAAGAAGGAGAAATTGCATTCAATTGTATATTTTATTAATAATATGCCAAAAAGAATATACTCATATCAACAAAAATTATTTTCAGTCGATGACTGTGGATATGTTAGTGGAAAGGCATTGCATTGATAGAAAACTTTTTGCTTATAGTTACTTCCACATTCTACAATATAATTAAAACCTTTTCACCCATTACGATGCTTGCGATGAGTAAATCGGCCATGATCATTATGTGGAAGGAACAATGAACAAAAGTTTTTTTCTTCATTTCAATAATTTATAATAATAAATTCAATAAGAAATTTGGAAAACTATTAGGCGTATCATATTTAAATACTTTTTATAATACTCCTTTATGATTCACCTTTCTTGAAACTAATGGGTATACTATAACATAGACAATAGAATCTAATCTTTTTTTTGCTTAGATAGAGAAAGGAATATAAGAAGATTAATGTCTTCAAATACGGAATTCAGTAATATTAACCCCTGACTACTAACGTTTTGACCGTTGAGACGGCTGATTTTAGTGTGTTGATTGCTGACATTTAAAAAATGGGAGAGTTAATTATACCAAAGCTAGCGCGTTTAAACGCTATTCTTTATTGGAATATAGTCTGATTTGTATTGATAATCGCCAACACTATACTATGTAAATAATTTTTGAAATAGTCCGTGTTGGAATATCCTTCATGTGTCTCAGCAGAGAATGGGTTAAGTTAGAATACAGAGTACATTCAGTATTCCAAAATATATTCTCGACAAAAGTGTAAATGCAAACGAATTGTTTATTAAATAATTAACAAATGGATTGTTTCTTTTTTCAATGGATGGACACTATTTTTAATCTTTGTTAAAGGAAGCAGTGTACTTCAATTTGATATCATTTGGTCACAAATTATTATGACAACTTTAAGGCAGAGATGTAAAGTCAGAGTCGAGAAAAACGAGCGACTGTTTTTCCGATTAAACGATTTTGAAAAAAGAACAAAAATTCCCAATATTGTAAAATTTGGTTATTTGCCGGATCGTTTAGGTGCTCTTTATTTTAATGCATATAAATAGGGGAGATAGGCAAAAACCTGACAAAATTAAACGTTTTTTTAGCCGGATTCGTGTTGTTGGTCAATGGCAGAGTCGGAGTTATGTTTTTTTAACGACTCCATAGCACTACTTAAAAGAAATTCTTAATGATTTTATGAATCGAAGCACATAATTATTGTCAATTGAATATTGCTAACCATTGGTTATAGGTGAATCTCATATCATAATAAAAAAAAGCTTCGCGTCTGACATGTTGACAGCCACTGGGCATTTAGCCACGTATTGGGCTGTTGCTTGATACGCCCTTATCCACGATTCAATAAACGCTAGTCTCACTCAAATATGTTATGATGACAAATGTAACAGGAAAAACATTGGTGATTACAGACGTAGGTAATTTTTGATAACTGTGTTGTTTGCGGTTGCTGGAATCGACTGCACAAATTTTCATATTCAAGAACGCTTTTATAAAAAAGTCATCGTACGCCACTGCCACACAGTGCTGCTCAAGCCGAAAAGAGCTGTGGGTGATTAATATAATATATAGGTATTGTTTATGGTATCGACTGAAGGTGCTTGATGGAATTTCAATATCAAATTTGAATTGTTACAGTTTTGTACGATTCCACATGTTTTGTCACTTACGACCCGGGTTTCGTCTTTCGGCATCTTCAGACCCGTGACTCATTAGTTTGGTTGCATCCGTGTGATAGAACGTCTGAAGATGCCGAAAGGCGAAACCCGGGTCGTTAGTAACAAAACATGTGGAATCGTACAAAGTGGTAACAAGTCAAATATGACATAGGTATTGATTGAATTGGCATTTACTTGGTAGAACTCCATTATAACACGGTGAAAAAATAGCAATGTATTTCAGTTCTACAATTTTTTTATGAGATATAGTTGATAGTTTTTTTGGCTCACGCCATCGCCAGAATTGTGTTTAAACGTACAATTGGTTATCTATAACTAAGATATGTATTTAGAATAGATATTTACAATCAAGCAGAAATCAAAGACGCTATATTTGAATTGGGTTGAACAAAATGATTCCGAGAAACCTCATGTACTTCTGAAAAATATTCAACGGACGGCAAACCAAAAAAGTTTGAGTAGCACTGCGATACAGTACAAAATATTGTAACGATATACAGTCAATCCACTTTGTATGCCTTAAATGAGCATTGACTGTTGTCGTATATGACGTTTGTAAGTTTCATTATTGCATTTTATCATTTAGCTATAATATATTTAGTGAAATTACACCTCTATATGGAATATTAAAAAAAAATAATATAATGTGTATAAGATAGTCTACAATATTTACAATTGAAGAGTTGTCACCCAGCCTCGATAAAAATGTGTAAAACATTGGTTTCAGTTGCTAGTAAATTAAACCAATATTTTCAGTGTTGACACAATTCTGTACAGTGGCATACCTGGAAAAAGTGTCACTCATGGGCGAGATTTAATATGGCGGCAAAGGCAAACCGTATTAAATATTGAAGCGTACGTCACCCAAAGAACAACATTTTTTCAGGAGAGTATCGAGAACTATATACAATATAATGTGAGCATCATAAAAAGGTTTCTTTTTGATATTTGTTAGATCAAAAATACCAATATATTATGTAAATTATATTAAATGTATTAGAGTAATGAAACACAATGCTTTGTATTTTTTTCACAATTATATATTTTTAGGATCATAACCGGTTTCGCTCACCGCGAGCACTATCACCTGACACAATATAAATTAAAGTGCATTCAAATTATATTTTCAGTTAATAATTACTAGGATTCCGAAACCAAATGTTGACGAACTATGAAATTAATTTAAAGATTATCTATTATACAACATATATCTTATTACATTTTTTAAAACTTTGTACAATTCCACATGTTTTGTCACTGACACGGGTTTTGCCTTTAGACATCATTCTATCACACGGATGCAACAGAACAGACAGTTTTAACCTTTCCAGGAGTAACTAATTAATTTTAACCGTGCTGTGAGGAGTTTTTTTTTACATATGTTTTTTACTAAAATCATTGTAAAAAAATACAATTCACGTTTTCAGGGTTTTATCGTAATAAAACCAGTTGCATAATCCAGGGATCACAAACCATTGACATATACACTTGAATATATTATCACAATAATCGTTGACATATACGACAAGTATGTCTATACTTCTTTACAAAAAAATCGCGCCGACGTACTAGTACGTCCATACTCCTGGAAAGGCGAACAATTCAAATTTGAAATTGAAATTTCATTAAGCACCTTCAGTCGATATCATAAATTATATATATATATATTAAAAGATTTAGGCTTTTTAATTTTCATTATTAATATTTTGAGCGGATGCACACATTTAGATGCAATTTAGAATTTCAGTACAATGTTCTTAAAATTACAGCTACACAATTTTTCAGAGCTTCTTTCTTGTTTTTAATACTATTTATTATGTTTAATTTCCTCTGTTGTTTAAATTTATTTATCACGCCACTGCAGACAAATGTCAGTCGTTCGTTTTAAAAATGGAACATTTGGATCTGCTCACCTAACCAAACATGGCTGCCATCATTATTTTGCAGCATATTATTGTGAATTTATGTTTTGTCATACCGTTAAAATGTGTATTATTATAAATGTTTTCTCGGTTTCTCGTCAATAATTCTCTTCATATTGCAGAATTGTGATTATTTTCAGTCGAGTCTCTAAACTTCCGCTGTGCTGTCTGTTCGAACTGTCTGGTTTCCATGCCACCCTAGCTTCAAAGGGACTGCCGCTCTCTTTCACTCTTGCGAATATTACACTCAAATGTGCGAAGAGTAACTACAGTTTCCCAGTGTTGGTATATGAATGTGGAAAGCGGTGGGGCAGAAGGGGGAGCATTTTGTAATGTGTTGGTGAAAATAACATTTCAACCGTGGAAAGAGACGGATGTGTTTTTTAAAGCACAGCGCGAAGGAGACGGCGAAAGAAGAGTTTCTAAATATTTTATCGAGTAGGAAATTCATCACTAAAATGAATATTTCGTTTGGCTTAATTTTAACATAGCCGCAAAAGACTGCTTGGTGCTTCATTTTTACTAGAATACTATATTAATGTTTTTTATTGGTAACGTTGCCTAAATTGATTAACTATTATTGAACAATTTTTTTTTTTTAAATGAACGTAAATGTATAAAGATTTCAGTTATTTATATAAATTAAACAATAAACACAATCTAATCTGTTGTAATATATGATATTTAAGGTGCTCGATGGAATTTCAATGTCAAATAAGAATTGATGTATTTTTACGCTGATTTTGATCAATTATCATGACCAGTTTATTAAATAATCAAATTTCTTGAAATTAAAAAAAATATATATATCTAGATTCTGATTGTGTTGACCGAAAGCGGTATTAATCAATATAAAAAATGATACTACAAACAAAATTTGTTTTTATTTTTTAAGTATATTATTTATTTCATTCGTATACACTTTAAAATGCAAATAAATGGTTGAATGCTTTTGAAACGTAAAAACGATTGAAAATAGTCCCTACAAAAACGATTAAAAATATTCCCTAAACAATTTTCAATAGTAAATATTGAAAATTGGTTGAGGATCAACCGAATAAGGTCACATAAAATCTAAATTAATCCCTTAAAAAATAATAGTATTCGTCTGAACTCAATCTCGTCCACGTAGAATATGAAGATATCCATAAGTATGCTGAGTTTGAGTTTAAATGTAAAACAAAAAAATTATCAATTTATTCAACATTTTTATAATCACTTCTATTCCAAATATGAAAAAACTGCTAGTTTGTTGTGGTCACACAGTGTCGCTTCCACAGATTGAAATTCGGTTTTGAATGCCTTTGTATTATTTTTAATACATACTTTATATAAATTATTTTTGTTTTCTGCTTAGATTCTAGTAGACATTTTATAACTCAAGAATTTTTAGCTGGCAATTTATGGTAGATACAATCACTCATACAGAAAATACGGAAGGTCCAATTATCTATACAACGAATGATAGATGTCAAAAAAGTGTGGGAAATTTTTCATCACGATTTTACGAAAATTCGCCCTCGCTTGCTTGGAATTTTGAAACTATCGTATAATAAAATCGATTTTGTTAGTAATTTATCTATATTGATAGCATGTCTTTTAGGAATTAAGAGTATTTCATTTACTGATGTATTGGTTTAGTTTCAATATGAACGTTTAACTTGACCATAGATTTAATTGTATCACAATGTTTTTGTATTCTCATTGGTGTATAATAAATTCATTTTTGAATTTTAAGAATATATAATTGAATTTGAATTGTTACAATTTTGTGTGATTCCACACATATTGTCACCAACGACACGGGTTTTGCCTTTCGGCATATGCATTCTATCATACGGATGAAACAGAACTGATTGATCCGAGTCGTTAGTGTCAAAACATGTCGAATTGTACAAAGTTGTAACAATTCAAATTTGTTATTGAAATTCCATCAAGCACGTTCAGTCGATATCATAAAATAAATAATACATAATTGATTAAAAGTAAATACAGTCAACCCTCGCACCCTACTATAAAGCGGTTTCGTATAGCGCGTACGGTAGTCCCCCTTAAAGCGCATCCTGTTTTCAAGGTCAAATTAAATAATTTGTAAGTATGTAATATTATACATACATGTATACATTGAAAGAATTTTTATTGGTTACTGATGGTTCTTTGACTTCTTGTGATGTTTTCTGCTGTGCTTGGCGAATCATTACAAGAAACAACTCTTCAAAACAATACAATCATAATACTTTATGTTGATTTTATATAATCCAAAAGCACACGTATTTTAATTCAAACAAACTAGCCGAAAATACATATAGATGTCGAGTTTCCTATTAGACACTTTTCTATAGCGCGGTGCCTATTTCGAAGCTGTAGGAGGACTGACTGTACATTTTTAAATGTTTATGTTTGATTATATAAGAATATGCCGTTAGTTTGAATGCTCCCTTCTTTTTTTCATGACATCAAGGTATATCGATTTGAATTCGGGGTGCAGAGTAAATGCAATATAGCCGGTAGCGAAGCACCAAATATATATGAATTAAAATTTTCTACCTTGTCAAAAACAATTGGCTAGGAGTAGCTGTCATTTTTGGGTATTTTGAATTTATTTTACGATATAGAATAGATATTACGGGTTCTTATCCCAGCGGTATAGTCAATCGATTTGTCGATTCCGTCATGTTTGTAATGTCTGAAAATTCTTTTCCATTCGTCAGGTTCAAAATATAAGGACGCAAAGAGAGCTAGTAGCTAACCACTAGAATCGTTCTACCGCTTTCTTTTCTCTCTCTATTCTCTTTGTAAAAGAAAGGTTTAAAGATTGAGTCAGGAGCAGTTTTCGCAGAAAAAACTTTTGTTAAGATACCTTTATCAGAAAGCCATATGCTTTACGTTTTAAAGGATATGGATAAAAAAATCAGCGGAATACAAAATCTAGGAAGTGTTGTTTCATTAAAATTACAGGGCGATTAGAATTTCTTTTATATAATAGCATGTTCTACGTTCCGCCAATAAAGAAACCACAATTTTATTGAGTCTACTGATGTAGGTTGATCGCTCAAAACGCTTTGTCAACGGCGTGTTTTTAATGAATTTAACTAATAAAAAGCATTTTTATGTAGGTTTACATAGGTGAAAATATGGTTTGTTAGTTCTGGAAGCGAATATGTACTAAACCTGCCAACAATATAATAATTATTGATTGATTTAGCATTTACTTGGCAGAACTCCATTATAACATGATGAAAAAATATGTTATACTATATTTTATAGTTTTGATGAGGGCGTAAGACTAAAAAGCTATTAACTGTATTTATTAAAAAAATTTTACAACTATAATATATGGCTATTTTTTCACCGTCTGATAAAATAATTATGTTTTCTAAGGTTTTAATTAAAGTACTGAAACGAATGTAATATCACTGGAAAGTGAGTTAAAATGTATTTTGACGCGTAAAAGTACATTCCAGCTGATAATAATATGGTTTGAAGTATTGAGAATATTCTGGAGTGTGATTTTACTGAAAGGCTATGGTATCCTTTCAATAACTTTAATTTTAAAATAAATGTAGATATATTAAATTTATGTAGGTAATTTTATACTAAAAGCTAAACCTAAAACATTTTACGATAGATGAAATTAAATCGAAGACAATATTAATTTACGAATAATATTTTGTTGTTGTTTGTGGGGTTTATTGGGTACTAGTTAGTTAGACGGTTCGTTGAAAGTCTTACATCTTTCGCTGCTTCATTTGTGTTAGGTATGAATATATTTTTTATTGCAAATTTATAAATAATAAAACCATCTGGTGTTCCATTTCCTCGGTGCACTTTGCACCTACTTAGCGTGCTCGCCAGGCCTAATCGAGACACTATTGTTTCGTCCAAGTGACAAACGACAATACAGTGTCGCCAGTTGTCCGTCGTTCAGATAATTTCGTCGCCCGATGGTTGTCGCTTAGCAAAAGTGTCATTCAGAAAATGAATATTTATAAAAATTATTGAAGTTTTGATTGGATACATGAATAATCAATTATTTCAGGCGTTTCCATCAGCGATCGGATATTTTTTAACCAACTTACTGCCACGTGTGTTGATAATTAATATTCAAAATATGATAATGGTAAATGTCAAAACTCTCACTTACAAAATATGTTTTGTGTTTATATCAGGGATTTAGAATCGGTAAAAAAACACGACACGAAAAAAACGTTTAATTATGTAATTTTTTTCTATTTTTAAATAACAACGACAAAACGGGTCATATATATAAACATACTGTACATTCACCTTTAATCATTCGTTAGCAATATTCAAGTGACTATAATTATGTGTTTCAATTCATAAAATCATTAAGAAAGCCTTTAACTGTGAAGTCATTAAAAAAACTCTACAATTTCGACAAAAAATGGCTCCAACTCCGATATTGACCAACAATACGACTACGATTAAAAAACGTTTAATTTTATCAGGCTTTCTTCCATACTTTTCCTATTTATGTGTGTTAAAATAAAGATCAACTAACCAATCCAGCAAATAGCCAAATTTTACAATATTGGGACTCAAAAGAGGACGACTTATTTCTTTGTGTTCATTGAGATTGTATTTTAGTTCTACAAAATTTTAAAGATATAGTTGATAACTATTTTAGCTTACCATCGTCAGAACTATTTCACCGTGTTATAATGGAGTTCTACCAAGTGAATGCTAATTCAATCAAAATCAATTAAAAATATTAATATTGTTCAATGAAAATTATAATATAATATTTTGTATTGGGTCAACTCTGATATTTTTTCAAAAATCTTAAAATTTTCAATCAAAAACTAGAAAGAAATGCTTTAATACTATTTATCAATATGTGAGTAAAAATACTTTTTAATTTTGAGGGTTCTGAAAATACGCGAAACGCAAAAATATTAGCTGTTTATGTGCACGGTATTCAAACGGTTAAGGTGACCCGATTTTACTAGCGTAAGTAATTCAGAATGTATATTGTTGTTGGATGTAGAATATTGTATAGTTTAACTTTATCGTCATTTCATTATGGACTCCCTAGGCGACCTGGAACCAAGAACTCAAACCACAGATACCTTTGACCTTTTTCTGAAACACGCAAAGGTTCTTCTAGACATTAATTTGTGCAAGATGAGCTATAGCATGGTGAAAAAATAGCAATGTATTTTAGTTCAAAAACTTAACAGGTGGTAGTTTCTTTAAGTTGAAATATTGGAAGGAGATGGTTTATTACGGGAAGGCATTAGCCCCTCGCAATGGTCTGAGGAGCGGCAACCGATTAACATTTTTTCTTTCATTTGAAATTTCATGTGCCAATTGATATCTACTGATTTCCAGCTATTCTAAAGCCGTCATCTTGCGACCTTTATTACAAAGATGTGACACGTAGGCGCTGAGTTTAAATTTGTATTATGCGATTCTTTTATAAAGTGTTTTGCAAATTGTGAATATATTTTTTTTACTATTAAATGATGTTACAAAACTCTCATTACTCTTGTAAGATCATTCAATAGTTCAAAAAAACAGATTCATCAAATCACTTTAAAAGAGAATCGCTATTGACAACCAAGGATTAAGCTAGAAAAGAAATATTATTTTTTAGAATTGAAAATATGTTAGTGTATTTTTTTGCTTTTTTCGTTATTGTAATAAAGTTCTAGCAAATAAACACCAGTTCGATATATTAATTGATTCTAAATTATACATCACAACTCGCCCAGTTGCGCTGAAGCGAACTACGATTCGTAATTAGGTTGTTCGTCTATTAATTTGACAACCTCAAGAATTGATTATCTTCGATTAGAGGAGTTACCCCAACTGTAGTATGATAAAAAGTCTTGTATAACATCATAGACAATTACACGAAATCAAACTACCAAGATAGAGGTTTTTGTGAAACTATCAGTTCATTTTCCCGCCCAGAAATTATTTAAAACATATCATTAACCCGCCTACTATAAATATACAGTCAAAACTCTTGAAATTTTGTAAAGATAGAAACCACGATGTAGGAGAATTCTTTATATGATCATAGGCAGCTATATAAAATTTGATGTTAGATTTTTTTCAGTTATATTTTATCACACGGTGAAAAAAATAGCAATGTATTTTAGTTCTACAAAATTATTTTTTTTAAATATAGTTGATAGCTATTTCGGCTCACCCCATCGTCAGAACTATCTTATTGATGTCTTCCCTTATTGAGGCGTCTAGTATATCGAATTCTAAAGGATGTAATTTAAAACTAAGCTCGGAATGAACGACCTTGATATAATGCAGTAGATTGTCTCGTCTTCTCATGCCTTCACGAATTTCTTGTTTCTATATATTTTATCAATTGAACGAAATCAAACATTTTTTCAAATTCTAAATTATGGCATAGATCTGTATTCAATTTGTTCACAAGCAATTTATGCACGTGCTCGAATATTTATGTATAATATAAAATATTTATGAAAATAATAATTTGACCTTGAAAAATTGGCGTTTTGTATAAAATACGCTATACGAAAAACTGCCGCATTCGCTATTTGAGAGTGCGCTATAAGAGGGTTAACTGTATTTATCGGAAAAAACAATATTTGCTTAAAACCATAGTTAGAGATTCGAGCCCCGAAAATCTATTATGAGAATGAATGTAGACAGCGGTAAGAAGTCAATTCGTGAAGAGGGGTTCGTTTTATAACTCATGTAAAGAATATCATCAACAAGTTTTAAGAATTATTTTACACTTTGAAGTAGTATTTATCAAATTTGAATTGTTACGACTTGGTACGATTCCACATCTATTGTCACTAACGACCCGACAGAACTGACAGCTGTCAGTTCTGTTGATTCCGTGTGATTGAACACCTGAAGATGCCGAAAGGCGAAACCAGGGTCGTTAGTGAAAAAACATGTGGAATCGTACAAAGTTTTAACAATTCAAATTTGGTATTGAAATTCCATCAAGCACCTTCAGACGATATCATAAATTATGGTATATGTCAAATATAAACGCTTTAAGCACTGGTAGATTATCAGAGATAAAACGGTTTAGTTTTGTAAACTATATCCCCAAAACAAATGTATCTAATCATATATATATCTAAAAGAAGCAAATTATTATATTTCATATTACAGTTCCCGGGGGTACCCAACGTTGTATCCATGAACATTCGCTACGATTCCACTGTCTTCTTAAAGGGTGTATTGTTTTTTTCTACACATAAAGTTTTATAATTTTACAGCAATTCACGTCAAGCTTAGATTTGCCAAAGGTTATTCGAGAAAATGTTATCAGTTTAAGTATTATTTCCTTGGAAAGCAACATGTCGTCGTAAACTTTCGATTCTTATTTTCCTGGATTGACATGTTAAAGAGTTCTTCCGATTATCTTATTGATTGATCTTGCCACAATAACTTAAAATTTTCTACATTTTCTCGAATAAAATGGGCCAGAGGGTTTCAACAGATCATGCAAATTTTCATACGTGGCACGGTTTTGCTTGATTCAATTTTTTGCCAGGAATATTCCATAATACTTTGTAGCAGGTTCTCAAGTATGCAGAAAATTAAATTAAATAATTAACTAGATAATTTATTAATTTTTAAATTGTGTCTTTTTAAGAAGAAGGTTCTAACTGCTTTCCATAGGACAACGAAAACTCTTGAAATGCTTTGTAACTTGTCAGAGATGCAACCAAGTTGGCATGACCGATATGACAACAGATCCGACTTATAGTCGAACCATCATGACCATTTTTTCCATTTTCTATATCGCGACATTCCCAAAAGATGTGATTAGCATCCTGGATCATTTTACCGCATTTACAAATATGTATAACTTTCAACTAACAGGCCAAGCTGGTAAAGTTTGACAGCAAATGCGAAGTAATCTCTTGTTTTATATTACATTAAAAACATATACAGACATTATACTTAGGTGCAGAATTGACCTGAGAATACTGTTATGTCATTTATTTAACAAGAGCTTGCCGGCTGAATTCCAATTTAGCAAGGGGCCCGCGAGAACCCCTCTGGTATAACCCTATTAAACCGTTTTCTGTTTTTTTAATACCGACTAGTTGTAAAATAATAACATCCAAAATTGTAAAACAAGAAAGTGGAAAAAATTGAGAGATAAAATTCTTAAGGTTTCATAAAAAATACAAAAATAAATAAAGTTTGTGCGCGAAAGGGTTAAAAAAATAAGATAGCCGTCTTCAAAACGACAAACGTCAAAAAAGTGCATACTCGTAAATTTTCCTTCTCGGATAAGATCTATGAATTATATTTTGAAAAAGGAATTCAGTGTGGTAGCAATGAAAATTAGCATTACCTATGTTTTTTTTGACAGCTGAAAAATATTTATGGTAGGTATTTATTCAACTACTGGAGTATTCACAATATGAATTAATATTGACGTATAAAATTTACCAATTTAAAAGCAATATTACTTCACAGACTTGTGATATTTACTAAAATAAATAATGATTGATTGAGTATTCAATTTTTTAAAACATTTGTTTACTCCGTCTGACAAACGTCCTCTGCCAACGCCCATGAAATGTTTTTGTTTCGCGCGAGAACTCCTCCGTTGCTTGCAGCGCTACGGTGCGGTCAACATGGAGAATTACAAATACTCATTGCGTGCAGTGGTAGTTAGTTAGTGATAGTCGAATAATAATGATTTTATTATTAAAACGCTTCTGTACGTGAAAGTATTATTGAAAGGTCAGCGTGTAAAATACTTATGAAGATATCTTGGTTGATACCTCATAATAATATTTATTGTGTGTCAGTTGGAAATAATAACAATATAAGCAACGATCATCGATTATTATAGTTGGATGAATATACACCCAGTAAGAACAAAATATTAATGTAAATAATCAAAGTACTTCTCAATAATTGGCTCGAGTTCAATTACAAAGATTAGATTCAAATTTGAATTGTTACAACTTTGCACGATTCTACATGTTTTGTCACGACCCAGGTTTCGCATTTCGGCATCTTCAGGCACTCTATCACACGGATGCAACAGAACTGATACTCCAGTCTTTCATTCTGAATGAACTTTAGTCAGTACTGTTGAGTCGTTAGTGACAAAACATGTGGAATCGTACAAAATAACAGCAGTTAAAATTTGATATACAAACACCATCAAGCATATTCAGTCGATATAATAAGATTATTAAAAGTACAGTAGAACCTCGATTATCCGGATTTCCGATTATCCGGATTGGTCAAAATAAACAAAATATGAATTTGCTGATAGGCACGTGGCTAATTGCGTTTACTGTTTACGTACGTGATGGAATGCAATCTTAACGTTTTGATCGTTGCATTTGTTTCATCAACAAGTCATTTATAAAATATGAGTTAGTTATCGTCCAAATTCAATACACATTGAACGCCTGTTTCTTTAAAAATTGACTATGATTTAAATATTTAATTCTAATATTACCGATTTATCAATGAAAAGAAAACGTCGGTAAAAGACCATATGAGAAAGAAAATGATATATGAGACATTGTGAAAGCGATGATACAAATTTCAATATGTGTTGAATGTGACGAAGAATATGTAACAGAATGGTTAAATTGCGATGTACACGATCCTGAATTCCAAACATTGAATGATGAGGAAATATTATAATTAAAGAATTATCTGCCCCAGAGGAACAAGATTTGTGAAGGGGGAGATATTGTTCCTACACATCCTGAAGCTTTTCAGTGCTTAGATGTCACCATGAAGTAGTTTGAGAGTCAAAGAGAGTGCAATGCAGCACAACTTATATGTCTTATCGAAAAGAAACGTTAGCTTTAAGAAGAAATCAATAATTAATTTTTTCAATGAAAAATAATTTATTAATCTAGAGAAATGAAAATGATTCATACTGAAAATACTTGTCTTTTCCTGTCAATGAAAGTTTTTCCAATAATCCGGATTTGTCCTTATCCGGACTATCTTCATCTCCAATTAGTTCGGATAATCGAGGTTCTACTGTATTTTTGTGTAAAAAATACGAATTGCTTACAGTTAACTTATTTAACGTATGGATTATGGAGAAAGCAAACAAATAGTTAAGTAATAAAAGTAATAAGGTTAAATAGTAAGGGAATGAAAGGAATTGGCAGCATCTGAAGTAAGGATGACATTTCAACTTTTCCCAAGAGATGAGGGCAGCGTATGGTTGCCAAAATTCTTAAAAAAAGGCTCGCTTAATCCCAAAGCTTTCCTGGAAGAGATAGATTTGCTTCATTGTAAATCTCATATAATTTCAAAGCAATCGAACATAACTAATGTAATTATATTATCTTACAATGAGCATCGTTCTCAAAAGTTTTGCGTTGAACATCTAAAAACACATACAAGCAATATAAATCTACCAAATTTGAATTGATGAAACTTTTAACGATTACCGTATGTTTCGTCGCTAACATCCGTATGATAGAATATCTGAAGATGCCAAAAGACAAAACCCAGGTCGTTGATGTCAAAAAATGTGGAATTGTAAAAAATTTCTACAATTCAAATTTGATATTATAACTCTATCAAGCACCTTCAGTCGATATTATATATACATAACACACTTTTTATTTGCGTCCTTAACACCTGCCGCCCGATGATGGACTTTTAGGGCCCAGGACGTATATTTTTTTTTCTCTAAATCTAATGAGCCTTGGGTCTTCATATTCTATGTATTCCTCGACTAAGCCTTTATCGCTTAAATAAAAATATTTTAGTGTAAATCCATTTATTGATTCCCGCGAAAAATCAACTTTTGCAATGAAATCGGGAAGCACCTTGTATGTATGCGTACTTCATCGTATCGGTGTGAGCACATGTAGAAGTGTGTGTGTATCCCACCCATATGTGAGCTCTGCCGGGCAAAATGCCTTCAACACGGTGTTGTCGTATTGTGACGAGGTGCTAAATGACACGGCAGAAAATAACATCTCAGTTGTACCCCGTGAGGCTAAAAAGAGAAGAATCTGTAGTTTATACTCTAAAGATTCCATAAAAAGAAATTTTTTTTTTTGCAATATCTACAACGGCCCGGTGTATTTGATAAACAGAGTAGAAGCAAAATATTTCTTGTCCTGAACGCAGTAGGCATTTTACTTTACTGTAACCATATACAGATATAAAATTTTTGTACGTTTTATTCTTTTTATTTTTCGTATATTTCATGACTTTTAACTGTCCTAATTCGAAAGTTTTTAAATTGTAGTATGTTATAAGATAATTAATATTAGTACAAACTACATTTGTTTGCTTTCTTTTAATGAAATTTTATTCAAAATATTTCAAATCCCTGCGCACACGCATTTTCCCCATTTACAAAAATTCATTGCATTAGTCATCGTTGAGTCAATGCACAGGGAAGACGTCTCGTGGTTGTCTTCTCGAAATACTTATGATTATTTCATTATTTTACAGATTTTCATGAATTTTTGCATTATTGCGAACAATATACATTATACAATTATAATATTGTTAAAATACAGCTAGCAAAAGAACCTAACTAAGCATCATTCCAATTAAAAGCATATTTTTCAATTGATGATTTCAATTGGTATTTCACTGAGTGTCCATCACCGCGACAAGTGTTAAAAACGATTATCTTGTATTTTTTATCTATTAAAATATAAATTTAGGATATAGTTTCTTTTTCTTATGGCGTTTAAATATTGTTCAATGTAATAAAGCGATTATTTTTCAATAAAATGTATTGTTTGATTTGACACTAACGACTGACATACGTAATTGTTGGATTCTGAAAGGCGCCTGCTGTATTGCTATCGAAAAAATACGAGTTTTGTGGTTTATTCCAAATTAAATTTAGCCCAGAAATATAACCGGAATGGTCAGACGTCTGTATACTACAGAACGGCATAGTTTTATCCACGCGTGCATATAAAATTATTGTTACACTTGCTTAGATTTCATTTTGAGGTGTATGAACTGTAATAGTTTCGGAATCGCTGTGTTTGTGAGTTTCTCTCACTCCGCAGGAGTGAAGTGACGTTGCGTTGTTGCCATAGTAAACAATAATTGTTTTTTTATATTAAAAATATTACCAGACAAAATAATTATTTTACGAATGAATTAACAATTCAGCAGTCTTCAGAATATTAATTCTTATACCACACATTCTTCAATAAGAATCGAAAAGTAGACAATTATTTCCGCTTTTAGGTGGCATTTGAGAAACTATAATGTCCTAAAGATTGTTGTATGATACGACTGCCAACTTTGAAAACCTCTGTGAGAATGTACATTATTTTTTAACCCTCCCTGGCAACAACAGTGGAAAATTCAGTGACCCCTCTAATAAAATTTATTCTAAAAATATTTATAAAATGCCAACATTTTTACGTGGGTAAAGCCTCCAGTATTTTAAACATTAGAATTTTAGAACATTCAGCTGCTTTATGATTAAATTAAGATACGTCCTCATTTTCTAACCATTTGCTATCGGAAAAATATTCATTTAAAGCGGGCGAAGGTGTTCAATTTTTGTATCAAGACACAGCGGATCCTAATATTGTTTTATTAAGAAATTTTAGGAATATACACAGTGTAATTATTAAATTCAAATTATATTCTTAACCTTACCTTAGACTCGCTCAATGAGTCGGTTATCTCATAAATTAATTTCTTATTTTAAGTCACCTGAAGTTTGATTCCCATCATAACCCACCAATTTGAAATAAATAGATATGTCTAAGTTTAAAATTATCCAATTGCATTTTAATGATAGTTGATTAATATATATTGTAGAAACCTTTCATGAAAGTCTCATTAATTGTATTTAGTGTTAAATCAAACTTATATTACCCACATGTTATTACTTTTGTAACGTAAAAATTAAAAACAAATATATCGAATATTAGAGGAATAAAAAACAAGAAGGAAAAAAATAAGGATAACAAGGAAGTTAACCAAACAAGCTTTCGTGAAATCTACTTTGATACAATGGCCAGAACTCACTGTTGTCCACTTGGAGTATGTTGACATCTAAAACAATACTGTTCAACATACTAACTACTATTTCCATTGGCACCCCATGTCAGACTGATTCTACACTTTGGAAGAACAAACAATTCATATCCACGATTTCTAAAAAAAATATCCGGAACATACAAATTGATATTATTAAGGATGGCAGAATTTTCATTTTGGCCTCGTATGAGTCGAAAGAAATATGTGCCGATGTACATTTCTCTTCGAGTTATTAAACTATTAAAAGTGAGAATGCACAAAAGAAAGTCGGTTGGATAAAGCCATGGATAGTGTCCATATATCCTCAAGTATATATTTATATGTATTAACATTTAATTTGTTTTTATTATTTAAAATATCCATACGTACTTTAAATAAATAATATTAAATTAAAAATAAGTACATGTCGATTACTCCGAGAAACTAAAATTCTACTTTAGACCGGTTTCCGGTTTCGATAAGAGATTAGGGTCGCCAGATTATTCTCTAGAGATTTGACGGGATTGTTTTGTTACCTTCTACTCGATCTATATAAGCCGTTATATTTACTTCAGCAAAATCTTTAACAAAGTTGTTCCTTTTTTCGTACATTTCCAATTTATTTGCATTAAATTAAAAATCAATCAATTGTTCATTGAGATATTCTTCAAAATCGTCATCCAAAAAGTAGTTGGAGTTTCTTTTGAATATCTTTTTTTATATTAATTTAAAACAGTCAGGTCCGTGGTGGTATGAAAATCATTGATGTTAACCTTCGTCACGAAAGTCACTGGTTTCAATCTCAGTCGGAAAAGCGTTTTTTTCAATCGATATATTCTCTCTCTCTTGACTCTTTTCGAAGGTGTCGGTGTTTTTCCTGTGATAATTCTAGAAATTATCTCTCGTCCAATTCTAAAAAATGATAAAAACCTCAAAACTATTTCCACAATATCTTTTATGATCAGGACCGGTTTTGTTCATTAAGAGCACTATCAAATGATAAAGGATTAATTGCAAACAAGCCTATTTATCACTTTTAAGGTGTTAACTGTCACTTCTTGATGGAAAGTCATGATATTTTAAATAATAAAAACACATTTTTTTAGTACTTATTTCCACAATATATTTTTTGATCAGGACCGGTTTCGCTCATCGCGAGCATTATCAACTGATAGAATACAATTTACAAACAAGTCTATTTATACAAAACAAAAAAGCCTAGCCTATTTATATAAAAAAAATGTTAATAGTTAGCAGGTATAAAAAACCAAAGGTTGAAATACTAAGAAAAATTGCAGTAAATCATTCAATAAAGTTTCAAATGAAAAAAAATGAATTGTAAAAAAAATATTATTATTAGCATACAAACAAAAAAAAACAAATTAATAATCCACTAAGAAATTTTGATAATCAAAATAATTATAAACATGGTAAATAAAAATATATAGAATAAATATTTTTTTTGTAAGAACTTGTTGAAAATCTGTTATGGAAATGATTCACTATATTTTTTTAAAATAATGGTTTAATAATAGAAAAAATCTACTAAAATTTTATCGAGTTTCCCTATCAGTTTAATAAAATCATCAATCTGGCAACCCTGTACAAACATTACCGTTCTGTCCATGAAATAATGAAAAATGTAATGAAAATATGTTGGACTTTAAGCATTATAATGTTCAATAAGGAAATATGTTTATATAATCTTGGAGTTATAGTTTATTTAGTATCACCATAGGTATCCAATATAAGTAAAAACACATTTATTTTAAATAATGTTACTTGCACATTTTAATAAATGTTCACAAACTATTTACAATAAACGACTCCATTACGAAGGCATAAGTGATTACTACGGATAAATATTTCACACGAAAGAGTATATTTATTGAATATATGTATAAAGGAAATAAATAAAATATCTCTCAATTTGTGCAATTCAATCACATTTATTTGAATAGAAAAAATAAACTTAACGTCGCGAACGCCAATGGCGCATGTCTATCAAAGCATCAACTCAAACCTAATTTAAAACATCAATAAAAATGGGTGTTATTGTGGTATTTTTAAAATGCTATAATTCAGAAATGCTTTATATATAAACATGTTCAAGAAGTTGGTATATAAAACGATAAAAAGCAGCAGATGGATAATTTCTGTAAGAATATTATGTATGTATGTATAAGTATGAAATACAACGAATCCCCAGAGAAAATATATAACATTAATCAATATTTTATAAGGTCAAATATTTCGATGAAAACACCGTTATAATTTGAAAACGGATGAAGGAATTTATTGCTGATGTTGTACGCTGATTGTACATAAAATAATAATTCTTGTAAGATATACTCAGCCATTTTGATTTCAGATTCGTTATCTGTCACATTTGAAAAAGGAACGCCATTAAGTAGATCCCGCCTTTCTGTTTCCGAATATTTCCTTTGTTGCCCTGTATGGATCCACGGTTTGAAGAAAAATCTGCGATCACATCATTACGAGTTTAGTATACAACAACATAGGTGATCAATATCAAGAATGTGAGATTGTATTTTATCAAAAATACGACTAAATTTGTGTTTAAATGTTTGTGATATTTAAATCTTAATATTTATTGCTTTGCATCTGACTCACAATTTGTCACAATAGATTAGGATACAGCGAGGAAAACTGAAACATAGGTTAGGTTAGGTTAGGTTACTATGCTTAAATATTCAGCTTTTGAGCGAATGAAATGAGTCGCAAAAGAATAATTAGTAAATTATTTCATCTAAATGGCATGTATGTTATACCTTCTTTGAAATCTGTAACATTTTTGAAATAATATTATTTGACTTTGAAATTGCATGTTGAAAGGTACATCGAATCAAACTGATGTGATTATAGTATTTCTGCGTTTTACCGGCCGCGGCGCGCGCTCTGTGGTCGATAATTCGCACTGACGACGCGCGCAGCGCCGTATGTCTGCTGCGGGAAAATCGGCAACTAGCCCAACAGCTTTTTTTCCATCGGCAATATTGATTTCACTTCGTGGCGGCGCAGTATACAACTATTTTGTGTTTGATGTGTATTCAATACGATATTGGTTCATGTTGGTTATATCTGAGGCCTTTATGAACACGCTTTGACTTGATGTATCGACATATTTGCATACTGAATCTAATTTGAAGAACAATCGCACAGCGCTCTCGATTTTTCGAGCAAAAACTTTAGTTTTTATACAATATGTTGTCTTTTACAATTGCCTCTCCGTTTTGAAATATTTGTTTTAATTTCAACAATACATTTCTATAGTAGACGTCAGTCAAAATATGTCAATGATTGATAATATACTTGTATATTAACGTTTCATACATTAAAACGAAACGAATTTTAATATTATTTATATTTTCTACGAATGTGAGGTCTCAAGATACAACGGCGTGGCAGAGCCGCGTCTGGGAGCATACACGGCTTAGGCGCCATTACTGATTTACACGAATTAAATAATTAACAATTGAAGCCGTTAAGTATCGTAAACCACAATAAGGTATTGAGTTTTTTTGTAATGAACATCGTTAACGCGAATATCATCATTCTCGTTCCAATTTATAATAAGCCAAAAGTTAAATACTTTTAAGGTTGTCACTTCTTGTTGGAAAAGTATGATATTTTAAATAATAAAAACACATTTTTTAGTACTTATTTCCACAATATATTTTTTGATCAGGACCGATTTTGCTCATCGTGAGCATTATCAACTGATGGAATACAATTTACATGCTACTAAAATGTGTTTTTTATTAAAGGTTAAATAGGCGATCGGGATTTGGTTTTTCTAATAAATTATGAATTAAAATTTGTTATATTTCACTAAACAAATAGACGAATTTGGCACCCCGTAAAATTGGTCACTAGGATGAGGCACACACAAACACTTAATTCGTTACCTTCTTGGCTGCGTGAGAATGTTCCAACACTCAATACTTTAAAAATTTGCTCAGTACTTGATTACTTTTTTGAGTATTAACTATCAATATACTGTAATCTGCTGTCTCAAATATTGAAACGTTAAGTATCAGAAAGTTAAATTAAAGTTAGACCTACGTTATGTAGTTTTACAATGTCTTTTTATGAATTAAAGATTACTGAATATTGAGATTAATATTTCATACACAAACGTCATTTAATATCGTAAATTCATTACTTTATCTTTTTTAAATAACAGCTGCGTGTCTATTCATGTATTGATTATTTAATATTCTTTCTCCAAGTAATTATC
Organism: Himalopsyche japonica; assembly: GCA_028555115.1. NCBI lineage: Eukaryota > Metazoa > Arthropoda > Insecta > Trichoptera > Rhyacophilidae > Himalopsyche > Himalopsyche japonica. The sequence goes on from JAHFWJ010000104.1 coordinate 507,421, forward strand.
GTCTTTTATACATGGTTTATTTTAAATATTTGTGATTATTAATAGTTAAACAGTTTTAGGAATGTTAAAATAAATTGAAATATATAATTTAAATATTGTTTTGTTTGTCAAACAACCATATAAGTATATATTGGTTTGTGTAATAGAAAATGATTTACAGTTTGATGATATTTTTAGTTAAAATGGCCAGTTAACGTCTAGGGGCTGTGGAATAGTGGTCATCGTTGTTTACTCTTGTGACACGTGTCACGGGTTCAATCACATATTATAGGATGATGGATCGTAATCGATCTGCTTAAAGATTTTCCTCATACACATTGCGTCCTGTCAAAAAATGTTTACCTCTAGTAGTTTAACTTACAAATCTCTCCAACTCAATTTGTATAAAGACGTAGAGAAAACGCCATTTTTTTCATATATATGTGCATTATATATATGAGAAATAAAGCAGGTCAGGTCATTGAGAACAAACTTGTGTTGCAAAACATACTTTACGAGAGGGGGGATGATATGGGACATTCATATATCTATATATATAGTGAAAAAAGCCGATTAAAATTCTCTAATTATCAATTTAGGGATTCACGATAAATTAGTATATTTGTAAGGAAGTCAATTAGGTTACATTTATCCACCTATTTGCTTTCAAGTTTTGACCCTTAACTTTTAACGGGTGGAAGCGATTTACGTGAAGTTGTGCGCGGATGCTATGGCCTCGAATTCTTTCATTTAATAATTAATCACCATCTGGCGGCACTTATCTGAAGCGATATTAAATATTTGAAGTATGTAGTATGCAATATAAATTTATGGTTAGTCAGCGAATACGATTCAATTTATTCCGGAGAAACCAACGCTACATCTAATCAAGGCTGTATTGTTATCAAACTTGAAAAAGGAAACAGCGCGACTGTATATATGATATGTTTTTTTCATCCAGGAATACCTCGAACGATATTATTATTGACTGTAATGATATCAATCAAGTTTCTTCTACGTGACTGAAATCACTATTTGTAGGTAATCTATACCAAAGTTTCTCAACCCTTTTACATACGCGGGCCACCAAAAAATTCAAAAATGTTTTACGGACCATCAACATTGGATAAAGTAATAAATATTTATTTGTATGATTTTTTATTCAAAACAATTAATTTTGCAACACCGTATGCTGATATAATAATATTTCAGTGTATTAAACTATAGTTTGAATATGCTGATTAATATATTCAGTGTATATAAAAATAGACACTAACAAAAAATACAACATGAATTAAAATTTTTTCAGTTCATCCAAGAATCTTCGTGGACCACTGGTTGAGAAACTGTGATCTAAATAACGGACATTTTTTAATATATATATATATTATTTTGTTGATTGAATTGGCATTTACTTGGTAGAACCCATTATAACACGGTGAAAAAAGCAATGTATTTAAGTTTAAAAAAAATTAGAAGGTATAAGTTGATAGCTATTTCGGCTTACGCCCTCATCAGAACAATGTTTAAACATACATTTTCTTCTCTTCTGTTCTAACATCCTAGTTTCATAGTGTGCTAATAATTTCTATAATGTTGCAAATTGATTTTATGCGTTTCTCGAAGTGTGAGTGAATTTGGGAGTTTTTTTGGGAATAAACGTAAATAGTGAATATAGCTAAAAAAATGTACGTTTAAGCATTGTTTTGATGTGGGTTTAAGCCGAAATAGCTATCAGATATGTACCTTATAAATTTTTTACAACAAAATTAAATAGCTATTTTTTTCATCGTATTGTGTTAACTACCACTTCTTGCACATTAAAAACATTTGAAGACGACATTGAAATCAAACAAAACGTCGTTTTTTCAAATTTTGTATGCAAATGAGGTTATTGCGAATTATAAAGTTTAAAATTTTCCTCTTTTGTCTACACACACATCCTGAAATCTTCAATAATACATAATGTTAGGCTTGTAGCGACAACTTCCATGGCAGAGGTACTGAATTGTTTTACGATCGTGTGTCAAAATTTCTTAAAAATATTTTACCGATCGTTATGCGTGCCGAGCAAAGATAGAAAGATTTTTAATAAAAGAAACAATTCAATCAGGTGTCTCTAAACTTTTTATCCTAAGAGCAACACGAACTAATCCACTAATTTCTAAAGCGAATATCTGTCTATCTTATCATACCGATATACTGTAGTTTAAGATTATGCTCATTTTTTAAGACTATGGAAGGCCGTAGTTTTGAGCCCCAAAATTAAATTATAAAAAATCACCACAGTTTATCATAAAAATGAGCCTGCTACTTCATAAAACAAACAAAAAAAAACGAGTAATTAATTGATTTGATTTTTGATCCTATATATTTCAAAGCAAATATTAATATTATACACGCCCAGTTAAAGTTACCCGTTACCTTATTTCTTGAATGTTATTATATAAAAAAAAAACGGTGATCGTTTATGTGACAACTAAATTGACATATGTGTCACCTCTGGCACGCGTACTATGGTTCGCCATCTCTGTAACATGGCATACTTTATGCCGCATTTTGATTTTCCACTTATTTTTCTCATCAAGCAAGTTGAACGAATTCGAGAAAGGTTAGTTATTTTTCAGTTATGTCTCGTAAAATAAAAAACATTTTTTAACCTACTTTGTATTTTGGTAGAAATATTTTTTTAAGTGACTTTCATCATTTAAATGTTTTATTAATATATGTAAAATTGTAAATTAACTCCTGTTTAAGTAATCACTTTTTTTTAAATGATTTAAATTAAATTAATTCGTCATATTATTAACGATATTGACGCTTGATTTTCAATTTTTTCATCAAAATTTCATTGTCAAATTATGCAGATAAATATTTAGCTCCTAGCATTTGGGTCTATATTTTACCAATGTTATTTTTTGTTTGTTTATAACCGATACAAGATATGTATTGTATGTCAGTTCTATTGCATCCATGCGATGAGATGCTTGAAGGTGCTGAATGGCGACCGGGTCGTGATAGATTATTTTAAAAACTTTGAAATTTATTCAGTTTCAATAATTTAAATTAAATCAGTAGTCGTTAAAATTATTTAAGAGATATTATATATTAAACTATTATCCGTGTGGGTCTTTATTTTTTGTGTGATTCCTTGCATACAAACGAAGCAAACTGTTTACTGTCTGTAAGTTCTATTACTCGTACGATACAATGCCAGAAGACGTAGAAAGGCAAATCCCAAAATATATTTGGAATTTTACAAAGTTATAACGATTCGAATCGAATTTATCATTCGTTTAATTGTTGAACTTTGTATACGGTTGACATGTTTTGTCACTAGCAGCCATACGATCGAAGGCCAGAAGATTCCAAAAGGCGAAACCCAGGACGTTGGTGACAAAATATGTGGAATTATTCAAAGTTTCAACAATTCAAATTTGATATTGAAATTTCATCAAGCGCTTTCGGTAGATATCACAAATTCTTCGTACTTATTTTGCTAATTTATTGTTTTAATTATCATTTACATTGGTATCGAAAAAATAGTAATGTATTTTAGTTTTGACGAAGGCGTAACCTGAAATAGTTATCAACAGTATATCTTATAAATTTTGTAGAACTAAAATACATTGCTATTTTTCCACCGTGTTGTTTTCTTAATGTTCTTTTATGTGTAATAATTTGTATTATTTATTTCGAAAACATATTTATAAGTTAAAAAAAACAGGTTTATATATTATAGTACGCGATTTAAGTCATATTTTTTCATAGCGTACTTGAGTGATGAATTTCTAGAAAAAGTGATTATCTCATTTTTTCCACGACGCAGAGTTCAGAATACCAAAGTGAAAAATGAATGTCATTTATCATGCGGAAATTTTCGTAACATTTTCACTTGGCGAATCTCTCACAAATGAAAACTTTTGGGCTTTCTTGGTAAAGCTTGTGACATAAACGATATAAAAATGACAAAAAATCAATGATTTTATTCTATAACATATTTTACATACTTAATAAATCGCGTTCCGCACAGTTTCTTTTTGAATTATGTTTTTATTCCTATCAGAACGATGGATGTCTTTTACCTATATAGAACAATATATTAGATATCAAAATTTCTATACAGAGACAATTTTATAAGATACAATAAATACGTTTAAGGTGTTAACTGTCACTTCTTGATGGAAAAGCATGACATTTTAAATAATTAAAACAATATTTAAGTAATAACAACAAAACTTCAGTTGATTATGCTCGCGATGGGTGAAACCGGTCCTGATCAAATAAATATTTATAGAAATGAGACATAACTAATGTTTTTATTATTTTAAATACACAATAAATAAATTAATAAAATAATTTAAAAATATTGCATAGCTACACCGAAAAAAAGTTTATTAGTTTGTCATTTATTCTTACTGTTCAATACTAGAATAGAAAAGTTGAGTTGTTTTGATCACTGATCGAAGGTGAAATTATGAAGAGCACATTTTTAATTACTGTATCTACAATATTATGATCAGGACCGGTGTCGCTCATTGCGAGAATTGTCAATTGATTTCTACTATTATATATAAAATTTAAACAATTTTTACAAAAATAAGCCGATAAGTTTAATCGTTATAATCAAAAGACGATACGTCATGACATTTGAATGGCTTCTAAAAATAACGCTTTCAAAGCATTACATGTTTCTTTTTGGTGGAAATACATGATGTTTTAAATAATAGCAATGTTTTTATAATATTTTACTATTTCCACAACATATTTAATGATTGTCACCGGCTTCGTTCCCCGCGATAAATTGATAATTCTCGCGATGAATAAAACCAGATTTGATCATAAAATATATTGTAGAAATAATGTTGAAAACTGTTTTTATTATTTTAAATATAACCCTTTCCACTACGAAGTGACAGTGAACATAATAAAAGTAACTGATCGATTATTAAATATCTTTGATTTAACGTGATTTAGAGAGCTTGTTTATTTTAGATAACATACATTATTAAACCTGCTTTTATTATATATATGTGCGTTTTGTTATTTATTCTCGAAAACAGTCAAACAATCAGTGTCTCAAATGGCCTTAAAGTTTTCTCCTCGGTGTTGTAATGTCTTCTTCTTCTTTTATTGCAGATTCTAATCCACACCGAAGATAAGTCAAGCGATTGAGTCGCAATGAAGATAAGCTATGGAAGTTTAACGAGAAGAACTCTTCGATGTCTTGTACAGTAAATTGGTGTGTGTTCAGTACAGTCTCCAAGTAATGTTATTGTTATCACACTGGAATGTTCCGCCATGTCGTTGTACAATTTCTATGAAATCTTCACTTTATAGTCCAGAATGAGGCTATTTGGTAAACAAACTCATATTTCAAGTTTTTTCTTTGCTCGTATAGAAAATATTTATCCACTTTTAATACTTTCTTCGCTAAAGTCACGTCAAATAAAGTCCAAGCCTGAATATTTCAAAAAATAATACTGTATTATTGGTGTAAGCCAGCGCTGTGGTGTAATTGAAAATACGACTCCGAGTCATTGACCAAATACATGATTCCAACTAAAAATAGTTGAGTTTTGTCGGGTTTTTTTCGTGCCTTTCCTATTGAAGTGCATTAAATTAAAGATCAACCAACCAATCCGTCAAATTGTTAATTGCGATATTTTTTAAAACTATCCAATCGAATAAATATCCGGTCGTTTTTCACGACATCGACTCCGGTCAATACACCATAACTACTCGACTTCAACTCCGCAGCCATGTTGTTAACTAAACGGATGAAGATTGTCACTAAAAACTAGTATATATTTCAATATATACAAAGCCTTAAGCAAATATTTTAACATATTAAACTAAGTTACATTTTGTTAATAGTAAGTGACATTCAAAAATATAAGGATTAATTAAGCCTTTTGCTTAGGAGCTAATTCCTGTAATTATTTGCAAACTGATTTGTCCTGACAATTTTTATAAAATTGTTCAACATCAACATTTTTGGAATACTTAGTATTATAAAAATTCTTTACACAGAGCGACAAAGAATGAGTTAAAAATATAAACGTGTTTAAAAAAATAAAAAATGCTTCATGTCATGTTTTAAAAATTATTCATGTTACATTGTATTTCAAGCTCGTTACCCGAATAAATGATTAAAAATTAACTTTTATCTATAATTTCTGACAAATGACATTAGAATTTTTATTTGAATTTGTGCTTTTATATTTATAAAATAAATTGTCACAATTTAAAAGACATTTGTCATTAAAATAGCATTAGCATATATACTTTTCAGCAATAAACAATTTATTTTCGGAGATATAAACTATCAATATATACTGTACACAGTGCCACCTTTTGGTAATACTAAATAACAGATTAACATACGGTTTTGCTAACTCACCATTCCATAAGACGGAAAACATATTGTTCAATGAGAGTTTCGAAGTTTTCCATATGTTTTGCTAGTTGCCCTCTTTTCCGTATGGCGTCGCTGTTTTATTTTATTTATAAACATATTGTCATGGAAATATAGGGCAGTAAAAAAACAATTTATATATTTTTATAGGTTTATTATATTATATTAAATATGTACAATGAATTATAATAACTTATTTCTTACAAATTGGGATGATTTTTATATTATTTTATTTTATTATCTAAATCAAATCATTTATAGATTTCAGCCGAACGAATTTTTGCCAAAGCTTGTCTACAATATTCAAAAAAATCTTATCCAAGAATTTAAACGAGAATTTGTCCCGCAGTGTTTGATTTCAAAACCAACTACCTAATAATTTTATTATATTATTTTCAAGTCAAATAATTTGCCAATTTTTTTATTGCATTCATATGCACTGACATAGATCAATTAAATCATCAATTAAAAGCAAAACCCGTCATGTCTACGGTGCAATATTAAAAAATTTTGATTCTAAGAATGTTTTTGGTTTTAGCGATAGTGTATTTTTTTATCGCATTTTGTTTTCATTTCAGAAAAGTATGCATGCTTATAGAATTTTAAATAATAGATCACATATATTTTAGTAATATTTCCAAAGCATATTTAATTATCGAGATCCGTTTCGCTTATCGCGTCGAGCGAAACCGATCCTGATCATTAGTAGTTATTATTTAAAATATAATGCTTTTAAACCAATACATGCCAGTTAGTACCTTAAAACTGATATTTTTAGAAGCTAGTCAACTGTTCATTTAAAAATGGACATATCGCTGTTCGATAGTAACTATAAAACTTTGTTTAAGTCAAAAATTATTCACGTAATATGCTCTTGTCGGGTTTTGCAAATAATGTATCATGACATAATAGAGAAACGACTTCGATATGCGAAGCTTGAACCTATTGACGTTTGCTTTATAGTGCTTCATATGTAGCAAATTGCTTAATTTAAGTGCAAGCATTTCGACATAGAAAAACATGGACCTTTTCACCGGAAGGTTATCAAAACATGAAAATAATATCTTCTTATATTTACTATTTTAATATTATTAATTATCAAGAAAAAACTTAATATCCCTAAATGAATTTGAAGGGGGGGAAACAAAAAGAAAATATATCTGATATACTAAGCGAGTCCAGCTCATTAAGACATTATTAAAACACAGTTATTACTTTCAAAGTTTTGATAACATTTTAAGCAATTTGTAAAGAGCTGAAATGAAGCAAATAATTACGAAAAATAATTTCACTTTGGTAAAAAAACTCACAAAAACAGTGTATTTATTTTATTTTCATTAAAAGTTTATTAAATACTTATTAGATAACATCACAACACACATTAATTATTTTAGTCACAGTCAGGCATATTTCCCCATGTCCCTAACTCATTTTTATTATTTGGTTAGATAATGTGGGAATTTATATTTATAATCTATTGGACGTTATATATATATATATAGAGTAGACAGGCTCAATCAATGACATAAAGAAACATTATTTATTTATTTCAAATTGAAACTCACTCTCTCAATTGACTTGATTAAATTTACTTTAAATATGTTTTTTTTTATGACGTCGTTATTTAAACCAATATGCATGAATATAAATTGTCATAAAAATTTTAATTTCAAAAATTACATCTTTGAAATTGTTCTTGCTTTTTAAACGTGCCATCGATTTTTAAGAGAAAAACAGATTAAATAATTGTTAAATTGAAAATTAAATGAACTTTATGCCAAGATAGTCCTGTTATTTATTACATTAAATTGCTTATAAATAATTGACTAGAATGTTGAAAAATAATAGCCTATACAACGAATTGATTTTAGTTATATAAATCATATTATATGGAAAAGAAGCCTTCAATGTATAATACTTAAAAAATATAAATTGTTTTATTTGTGTGAGAAAATGGTAAATTTAAATTTTCGCTCGGTGGAGGAGGAGGGTTTTGATTTTTGAAGTATAACGTATGAAAGGAATTGCTGTGAAGTAATTATTTTGAAATGGTTGAATTTTATACTTCCTCTAGTGGTATCAGTTGCGGCTATGTTCACTACTCTCAGATTACACTGTGCAACATGAAATAATTGTATGTTTCTTTTAAATTGTCGTACGTGCTGTCAAGTTATCACTAGTGTCTAGTCGTTCATAAATTTGAGAAAAGAAGAATTATTCTTCACATTGTGTTTAGCCATAATGCTTTTCCACCAAGAATTGACGTAAAAAAAATTAAAAGTGAAACAATTTAAAAAATATATATTTTTTCAAGAAATTAATATTATTTATGGTTTTGCCATATTTTTCCTAGTCCCTTGAAAAATGTAGAATCAGGGTATCACCGTAGAAGCAAGACAGACAAAACAATGAAATTCTTTAAAAATCATCATCATTTCATAAATGTTGTTGATAGTAAGAAATTGCTTAAGTGACAAATTGTCAAACTAAAAATACGTGAATACGCCCAACAAGTCATTCTCAATTAATAAATTAATATTTTTGATGATGCAGCACCTAGTAAAATACATTTTTTTGCATCATCTATCGCTGAAATCATAACTCTTCAGAACTCAGTCGTTTCAATGTTTTGCTTAATACTCTTGCTTAATAATATCGTAGTGCATATCTCAGGAATCTACAGAGTCATTGGAATTGGGCGGTGGCTGGTCTGAAGGCGGCATGAGCATCTGCTGCTGCTGGAGTAGCTTTGCTGCGGCGGGGAAACCTCCGAGCTCAAATCCTGCCGGAGCGACTATCCCGGCGGCACTCGCTGTCCCTTGAAGGTACGCGATCAGCCTGCAATAGGTATTGGGTTTTAGTTGACAGTATTATACATAATCACCTAAAAATCGTTTTAAGATATTAGAAATTGTCAGTTCTGTTGTTGTAGAATGTCTGAAGATGCCGAAAGGCGAATCCCGAGTGACAATTAATTACACGATGCGACGTTGTTCTTGAAAAATTCACAATTCGTTAAAATACCCAAGAAAAATTAAGCTAATAATAATTAATTTAACATGGTGAAAAATAGCAATGTATTTTAGTTCTATAATTTTTTTATAAGACATAGTTGATAGCTATTCAGGCTCACGCCATCATCAGAACTATGTTTAAGCGTACAGTTGCTTATATATATAGCTCTGTAGAAAAGGTACACAATACATCGTTTAAAACGAATAGACAAATATAAGTCTTTCGCCGCTCCTCAGACAATTGCGAATGGCTAATGCATTTCTGTACTAAATTATCTCCGGCCAGTATTTAAGCTTATTGAAAGTGCCGCCTGTTTGTTTTAAATTTACATTTGGTTTTTTCGCTAGCACGATAAGCTAGGTTGTTAAAACAGAAGATAAGATGTATTGTGTACCTTTTCTGCATAGATATATGTAGATAAGCAAATGTACGTTTAAACATAACGCTGACGATGGCGTGAACCGAAATAGCTATCAACTATATCGTATAAAATTCTGTAGAACTAAAATGCATTGCTATTTTTTCACCGTGTGGAACATATTAAATATTTTGAATAATCTGGAATTTTCAATTTGTAGCACCAGATTTAAAAAGTTGAACAGTTGAATCAAAAACCTTGATAAAATGATTGAACAACAAAAAGGACAAGAAATGTCATTATTCGTAAAGTACACGAGAGGTGAAAGTTAAAGCGAGCTTTGATGGAAATTCGTATTACCTTCTTAACTCTTCGAGTGCATTGGCTTGCATAAGAATATAGTTTTTGGCTAGGAGAAGCGTGGCTATCTTGGAGAGCTTTCTGACTGAAGGCGAGTGGGCATACGGTATCACACTTCTCAGTTCGTCCAAAGCGTCATTCTAGGAAACAATGAAAGTTGAAATTTATTAGATGTGTTGAACCATTTTCTCATAAACATTAAATATATGGAAACGATTGACTACTTGGAGGACAACATTCGCCGCGTTATTGTCGATATACGGCCACAAATGTTGTAAAAAGTCATCGATAATTGGACCTCCAGATTAGACTACATTCGATCTAGCCGTGGCGGTCATATGTCAGCAATCATATTTAAATCATAATGCCAGAGATTATCTTTCGCATAAAGTAAATTTCATGTCTATTTAAAAAGATCCTGTTTGTTTTATTCCATTTCAAAGCTCTAAACCTCTAAAAAAACACCCATTATATAAAATAACACGTACCAAATCGTGCATTCTTCTTCTTTCTCTGGCGTTGATATTAAGCCTAACACTTTTCCCCTGACGAGCTTTTTGCTTGCCTCCTCCCATCCCTGGGTTAACAGCCATCCCTCTTTGCGATTGGGGAACTCTAAAGAAGAAAATTGAAGAATATAAGACAACAAATAAAGGATAATAAATAACACGATTTTGTAGCATTTACTGTATACGTGACTATTAACACATTTTAAGGGTTTGACTGTCAATTCTTAATGAAACACCACATTTTTTAAGTAATATTTCCTAAATTGATGATCAGGACCGGTTCCGCGTATAGCGTACACTGTCAAATAGTATATACTATTAAGTATGAAGTTATTTGTTGACTCAATACTAGGAAGCGAGATACTTCAAATATTTATATAAAACTACATCAAAATGACGATTTACGAGTGGATAAATAACAAATATACAGGAATCTGACTTTTTTTTTGTAACAGCGAAGAAAATCCCGTGGCTCGCGAGAGATATTATGGTACTACATAAATTTTGACAAATTAATCATTAGGCTTAACTCATTCCCTGCTGATCCGTTTAAAGGATATTACAACACCGAGACTTCAAAAAATTATTGAATAATATTGGTTTGAATCAATCTTATTGAGTTTGTCAGAACAAATCAAGCAATGCATTAACTCAAAAATTAGCGAGTACAAGAAGGTTTTAGCCGCTGTTAATTCATAAATTTTCGTTCTTTTCACTATCTATTGATGGTTTTTTCAGTTGATAATAGAAGGAGCGTCCTGATCTAGAGAATGTAAATCTGTGGAAATATTTGTTTTATTTTTATGGCCGAATACAAACCTGTGGGAGTGGTGACTAGGTCCTGGCTCTGGTCGATTTTCATCGTGCGGAGGTGGTTGGGAAGCAGGTTGCATATTTGGGCTGGACTGCAAGTAGAAGCCTCCTAAGCCTACGGCGCCGAGAGGAGTTCGCCGCCCTGCTCCCGGGACGATGGGCGGAGAGTTGGCGCCTTCGACTCCTGCGTTTACAGTTCCACCGCCGCCCCACGACGAATATGGGGGCGGATGTTCCATCGCCAGAAAACTGTTACAAAAACATTCATAACATATATATATATATAAATATTTAGTTTAAAGTTTAGTGTTTTATCGAATATTAATTTAACCACTTGAATCCCAAGTGCACACCGGTGTCCATGAAATTTCAAAATTCGTTTTACATTATTATATAATGTAATGTTATTTTTGTTTAATTAGTAAATAAATGTTAAATAAAATGTTAAATAGTAAATAAGCATAGTGACATATATATAGAGCTGATATAAATTTAAAAAATATATACTACTGCGTGTAAAATTTATAAGTATACGACAAAAATAATATATTTTTGATTGGACATACATATATACAATATCGTACAATATATAGAAATAATTCAGTTTTTTAAGCTCAAAATATAAATAATAATTTTAAAATAAAATATTTAATGAAAAAAATATAGTATACGATATCATTATGTCTTATGCCAACCCTGATGTTTTTTGAGAAATCTTACAATTGAAAATCAAAACTGGAAAAAGTGTTTTCTCGAATTTTTCGAAGGCTTTTTATTTTTACGTTATTTAAGCAGTTAAGACATAGGTTACCAACCTGGGGGTCGTGAAGAGTTTTCTTTGTGGTCTTGGCAACCTATACGTTCAACTAAAAAAAATTTTTTTTCATCACATGGATTTTATGAAAAGGAGTCGCCACCCGAAAAAGGTAGGGAGCCCATGAGTTAAGAGCTTTACCCTGAGTTGTGGAGTCGTTAAAAAAATACCGCTCTAACTCTGATATAGACCAAAACACGACTCCGATCCCAACATTGACCAACAAAACAACTCCGACTAAAAAAGTTTATTTGGTCAAGCTTTTTCTTATTATTAATATTTATTTATTTTTCATTTATTTATTTATTCTTCAAGATCGTCTTATCGAATAATTAGTCGGATTCGCTCATTTTTCACGACTCCGACTCCGGATCAGCCACCACAGCACTAGTTATACCAACATAAGGATAGCTGATAAGGGATTTTTTAGCTTTAAATTTAAAATTGAAAGATTTCTCAAAAAAAAAAAAGGAAATCAGGCTCGGCACAGCACAATATACGATTTTTTTAAGTAAAATTTCTTTCATTTTAAGCCAAATCATTTTTGAGTTATTTATAATTGATCAACGAGACAATTTTTTTTTCAAACATCAATTCTGCGTCTATGCGACACGATTAGATAAATCATTCTTTTAAAAGCTTTTTTAATACTTTGTTTTTACTATATTTACATAGATGTCACTACATATTCAAAATAATACAAAAAAATAATATGGAATACGTAGTGATTTTTGATTTTTGAAAATTTACATCGATGTCAGCTTGGGATTTAAGCGGTTAAAAAATTTCAGTTTTAAAGCTACTGTTTTATGATGTGTTATTGTGATTGAGTTATCTGTTAATGGAGCTAAACGATTTTGAATAAATTATGACTTCCCCCCCAATCGTCATATTTATCCCTCCTATTTTATACAAGCTTAGATAGAGCTTTACTTCTAAAAATCTTTAACAAATTCATGGTATTATGTTTGATGCACCCTCTTACCTAAGGTCCCAACGTCATACAAGCAACGATAGGCTCTCATCGCATGAGTTTTCTATCAAAAAGGGGGGTCGTATTTCTACAATATAAATAATGCAAATTAATTTACCATTTATTTAATATATTCCTTGTAATATATACCGATTGTCATTATTCAATCATATATTTTTCTAAGTCATATCATAGAGGGAATTGTTCGTTTCTGTGACGCTTGCATGCGAGGCCCAAAATTTCTAGTTACGCCACTGCATATGAAGGTAATAGCTAGAAGAATTGTTTGTAGGAAATTAATTATAAAAGCAAGTTTCTTTAAAAAAGTGTTTCCAAAAGTGTGGTACGCGTACCACCTAGGAGACGAGAAGAGTTTGATAAGACTACACGCTGCACCGATATTTAGGGAACAGAAATAATCTAATTCATATGATTTACTATTATGAATGCTATTTATAATATAAGTTTTTTAATAAACGAATTTAATTATTCGCTTATTATTATTCTTTTTATGTACCGAAAAGTTAAAATCAAATATATTTTGTTTGTTATTACAATAAAGACTTTTTTTAAGAGGGGTCCTCGGTACGATATGAAAATGATAGAAGGGGTAAACAGATGACAAATGTTTGGGAAACACTGGAGCTGTGAAAAGGGGAGAAGAAATTTATAAAGAACCACTGCGTTCCATTATGGTGCAAGTCCTCTAGAATAACAAAATCGTCAAATGGACCTCAGCTGCTAGTTTTAAAATGCATTTAAGGGGGTAAAATGTATCTTATCAAGCAGAAAGCATTGAGGCCAATATAAAGAAAAAATGTACACACTATGATATTTATTCGCTCCTTATAGGACGTTGAAATGATTTTGTCTTCTGGGTATTTTTTCTTCGTTTGTTCTTAATATTGAATTAAACAGTGCTCCTTTATTCTCCATTATTGAAAATATTTTTAATAGAATACTATAAATAGACATGAGCAAAAAAAAATGAAAAAAAAAAAAAATGAGTTCTGAAGATGATAGTGATGATAATGAACGAATTATACAAGGGCTTTGTAGGAGTTGTGGAGTCGCTGTGTTATAGCCGGAGCTGGAGTCATGATAAGAGCGAATCCGACTGTTTTTTCGATTTTCAAAAATATCATAATGTACAATTTGCCGGATTGGTTAGTTGATCGTTGATTCAATGCACATAGATAGAAAAGGTAGGAACAAACCTAACAAAATTAAACTTTTTTTATTCGGAGTCGTATTTTCTTTAGCGGTTACAAAGCCTTGTATTATGTTATAGAAATAAACTTGAATCGCATACAACATTTCGGAATTTAAAATAGTAAATTCAAAAGTGTCGATTGTCATTACGTGGTGTAAAGGTATTATATTAAAATAACGAAACACATATTTCAGTACTATTTCCATATTTTTTTATTATTGTAATCTCATTACAATTATTAAGCAGATGATAATATGCTTGTGATGAGATAAATTGGTGAATATATTAATTATAAAAAAATAACTGAAAGAGTACAAAACGTCGTGTTATATTTTTAAAAATCAAAACGTACCATCGAACAAATATGTCATATTGAATTACTGTCATAACTCAAATATAAAATGCCGATTGATAGTTTGTTTGTATGTTACATTTAAATACAGATTATTTAATATCAATAAAGTCGTTTAATTAAGTGTATTATATCACAAAGAGGTGCGTTAACTTATGCAATAATATAATGCAAAAATACTTACATTTGAAAACTTTTTAAAAAAAGTCACCGCCGGTTTATAAAGTAAACAGTCACTCATTCATAAATTTAAATACAAATTAACTTCACTTTAGATAAACCTCTGCCGAAATATTTCATTATTATAATATATTTACACAACACATTAGAGCCTTATGTTCACTGGATAATTTATGTTTGATCATTCACTAAACACACAAATGGTTAATTTTATTGTTTACGTAAATAACGAAACGGCGTCTTTGAATCATTTGACACGAGATGGAAATTAGCCTTTAAGTGTAGGATATTTAAAAGTATTTTTTAATTTGAAATTAATAACTTTTATCTAACTTATTTGTTTATTTTTAAGTGTAATTTTGACGGGATTGTTGCAAATGATTAAAAATTTACGTAGAAAACGCGACGGGACGAGTGTAGGGGATGGATATGTGCAAAGATGTCTACCGGTCGGCGAAGCGTGCGAGCGGGACGGAACGCGCCACGCTAGGGTAGGGTGGTTAAACAAAATAAATCTACTACAGGGTGGTTCGCGATTATCTATCACTTAACTATTGTGGGTTGGCCAGTAGTTGCGCCGGCGACCGCCGCGGCGCCACTGCCTGGATGCTGGGCCCCCGGTGGGAGATTTTAGAGGGGGCTGTAGCCGCGTCCCGCTCGCTCGTTTGTCCACGACTGCCTCGTTTTTGCGATGGGGTTGGGAGGCAATTGCCACTGCCGACGATTTTCAGGGGTGTATTTACAGGATTGCGGGTACAGGTTTTTGATTGCAATGGAAAGGTTCTAATCGCGTTTTCAATAAAAAAAATCACTTACCATTTCACTGCTAAGCCGCTTAACACATTGGTCGCCGACAGAGTTTACGTCAAATAGTGAAAACAATGATATGATTCTAAGTAGTATTTGATAGGGTATGTCAGAATGCATTGTTTTATTTTAATTTGATGATTATTTTTTTACTTGAATAATTGGTTTTTTTATGTACTGGTCTTTTTTGCCGGTCACGAGTGACCCCCATGGCAATCAACGTGTTAAAGTATATCCCTGCACCAAATATCTAAGTTGTATTGGTGTTAAACAGTTGTATGAAAATATTCAGGATAGATCTAACTACACTTAAAGAATAAACTTTATTTTTTATTTATAAATTTGTAAGTATTTCCACAATTTAATATTATCCAGATCAGGACCGGTTTCGCTCATCGCGAGCATTATCAACTTTTACAATACCAATTGAAGCAGTTATTAGGTATCCATAAAAGAACTCTAATCTAATGTAAACTATTTTCTTAATTTATTGATTGAATTGGCATTTATTTGTTAGAACTCCATTATAACACGGTACAAAAATAGCAATGAATTTTAGTTCTAGATTTTGTAGAACTCAAATACATTGCTATTTTTTCACCGTGTTATTTTCTCAATTCTTGAACCATTTGTTTTGTATCTTAGTCATTTATAATTAAAAATAACAAAAATACTTTGAGACTTTTGAGAATTTAATAGTATTATAATCGGGGTCGGTTTTGCTCAGTGCGGGCACTGTGAACTGATACAATATAAATAAAAGCAAGGCTATTTGTAAGTTTTTTTTAAATGAATTATAACCACATATACAAAGAAAATAGGTGAAGGAGTGATGCAATTATATACTATGTTTTAATGTTTAAATACAATGCTTTTCCACCAAGAAGGGACAGTGAACACCACACAAGACCTTCGGTTGAAAATGATAATGATAAGTGAAAACGGTCCTGACTTTTAGATTTTATAATGCTGAAGAAGTAATATTTTTTAAAAAATACATTTACCTTTCTGCCAAGAAGTGACAGTAAATATCTTAACAAATTGATTGCTAACTGTAAGAGTTTCAAGATTGAGGTCGCTCAAAAATAAGGCAGTATTTGAATCGCTATGTTAATTACCTTATTAATTAACCAGGGCGGTGGAGTCAGTGTTTTGGCCATCAAGTCATCAGTCAGTGTTTTTTTCGGTATCGTGAAAAACAAGCGTATCCGAGTGTTTTTCGTTTAGACAATTTCGAAAAATATCTCAAAGAACAAAAGGAAATAATTCGTCCTCGTTTAAATCCTACTATAGAACGCAATGAGACTTTATTTAAAAAAATTAAAAATGAAAGTCGTTAAATTCATTTTTCTTTGAATTTTGAAATAAAAAATTAAACAAATTAAAATTTCGTTGAAAGTAGTAGAAAAAATGACCGAGCCTATAATTTAAACATTGAAATGGATACAAGTAAAGAAATAAAAGATTCAGCGTTGCCACGATCCCAAATATCCAAAATCCTTAATCTTGATTTGAGAGTTTCTACGAATGCAAATTCATTATAAGCAATGATATTTTTAAGAATAAGTTCATATAAATAATGACTGCTAAATTTTTGTTTATGCCTGTAGCATGCATACTATGAAACATTTGTCTATTTGCCGGATTGGTTGTTCGATATTTAATAAGATATATATAAATAGGAAAGGTGAGAAAAAAGCCTGACAAAATGAAACTTTTTTTTGATAAGAGTTTTATCGTTGGTCAAAAAAACATGACGAAATTTTTTGACGATTCCTAACGTACTTTTTTTGTTGAAACTTTTATGCTGTTAAAGTTTCATGACCTCATTTTTGGACTTTTCGTATAAAATAAAATGAAGGGTTTCATTAGAGCTTATTACATATAGAAATAAGATACTTTACTTTTTTTTACTTTCAGTAAATATTATACATGAAATTGTATTTTACACAATTGATAAAAAATTGAAGAATATAATTTATGGTATGTATAATATATACTATGTTCGTAGCATATGTCACTTAAAAACTGCACAAATTTAGATGTAAATTTTTTTTCTTTGAAAATGTGATAGAGCTAAGTTATCGTAAGGAATTTTATTACATTGTTTTCTAGCCTCAATGGCTCTTGAACATTACATTTGGGGTCGGGCCTCCCCCAAATAAAATGTCGGGGATTTCAATGATCTCTATGGGGTACTTCGTGTATTTATTTACTGGAAGTGTAAAGGTGGCATTTAGTGTTACTTGTATATATAGAAAATAGATGGCGGTAGTTGGAAGAAAAGTTGAGAAAATCAACATATATAGTGCGAATTTCCGCCGATAGATGTTCTTTAATAATTTATTATATTTCTGTAAACTAAAATAAACTTAGCCAAAAATAAATTTTTGATATTAAATTAATCGTGTGGTATTTCAAAGCTTATCGTATTTGTATTTTAACTATGTATTATATATAAAACATATTGTTTTCTTATATTTAATTTTTTGTGTGTTTTGAACATACATATTGCCTGTAAGAAAATTTATATTTTTTAAAAAAAATACTTCTGTCATCAAATTGTTATTTTGAAAAATCTTTGCTGTATAAAAAAATATTTTGAGTTTAAAATACCAATAAAATAATGTTTATTTAAATTTATTATTGTATTGTAAATGATAATTTTAATATTTTATATTGAATAAAAAAAGGTGTCTTCGGGGTTTTAGTGAAGCTTTTGAATTTGTTGTTAACTCTCTAAGAACTTTTTTTAATTTTCATTTATATTTGTATATGAAACAGCATGGCGAATTAGTTCGAATACTTTTAAGCATTCGATTCATATAGAATAAATTAATCTCTGGAATAATTTGGTAGATGGCCTTGTTGGTATCTCAATTTAGACAAAAAGCATATGCTTTACATTTTACTGCTTTCCCTTAGAAAACATATGCTATTCTTTCAAATATTCATTCACAGATGGCGTTACGGTAAAGGTTTTCCCACTGTATTTAAATCGAAACATTAAATATAATAATACACTGAAGTGCTTATATTTCTTGTAGATTGCTTAGATATTACTTAAAAAAATAATTATTTAATTAAGACTAAAAATATTTATTTATATTAAATATATATTTTCGTAGGAATTAAGAAATTGGCTCATTTTTATTTTATCGAAATGAAAATTTTTTAACCTCCTGCCTTATAATATTTTAATTCTTAAAACAGTTGATATATGTGAGTTAGTAGTGAAAAAACTTCCGCGCAAAAGTTAATTTGTAAATTGAAATTCAGCCCGATTTATTCTGATAAGGTCTAAAAGTTTACACCAACCGAGAATTTTTTCTTCCAATAAAAAAAAAGCACGGAACTATTGGAATATCTTTTCAGACTCAACAGAGAATGGATTAAAAAATATTATATTATAAGTAACGTACCAATGTAACCAGTGATTTATTCGTATGATAAGCATCATAACGAAAAGGACAGTTTTAACGCGGTAATACTAATTCGAATGTCAATATTATAAATCAAATTAAATCAGTCACAGAAAATAGTTCGTTGATATTTCTTGTGCAGTTCTTCAACAGTGACCTTGAACATTGCCTTATGATTTTTTCAGTATGTTTTGTATTTTACATATGTGTAACATTTTACTGGATGAGTTTTATAGCCGATATACAAATTTTCAATATTTTTTTTTTTGCATCACGTATGCGAAAACATTAATTTTGTTAATAGTATTATTAATTATTTTTTAAGAAATATTGCAATAACTACTGATATATGAAGAAATAATTGGGAAATTATTGAAGTAAGAACAGAACTGTCAAACATAATTTGAAAAAAGAACTGATATTTAAGACGGATGCATTATTATGTCTGCACAATGTATTGATTAAGTTTTGAGAGATGTCATTTTCTGTCAGTCCTTTCCTTCCTTTTTAGGGATAAAACGCCATTAATATTTATGAACGAAACAATACTCTGAAGGACAATGTGCGCAAACATAGAAATGACATTTGGGGTGGATTGTCATATTAAATAATGAACCACGCTTCCGAGAGAGAAATAATACTCGATCATCTTATTTCGTTGAAGGATGACAGATGCGTCCGCTCTAATATGGAATAATGTTGCTTTTCACGACTGCCAACATTGGTATGGAAAACATATTTGTATTTGTGGTCGACAAAACATATTTGAATTTATGAAGAAAAGTCTGCGTCATGAAATCGCAAAATGTTATCTTTGTTTTAGAACATTTAGGCAGTGTTGCAAAACATTTTAATTTCATTGAAATCCTTTATTATATATTACAACTATGATTCTGAAAAATATACGAAAAAGATTATTGAAGTGAATTATACGTTTTTTCATGACATTCGTTAAGGTTTTAATTAGCATCTTCACATGAATGTTGTCAACAATTACTTACTTAATTATTATTGGTTAAAAAAATATATTTACTTAACCTGTTCACTTATGAGTTGTGTAAAGATTGTTTTAAAAATATTTTAAATATGTTACTCAAACTGATCGAAGTAATCAGGACAAATCAGGATATATAATATAAAATTAGCTTGTACGCGATAGCTTTGACACTATTTATATTTGTGATTGATTTTTATAAGAATAAATTTGAATTTTGATTGGTAAATTATCATCATAATAAGATAAAAACAGCAATATTTGTAATTCCAAAAGAGTTTCAAATATTTGGTAAAATATGATTTCTGCATTGCGTTGTTATTTATATTAGCTTTATAGATGATGTGTTTTCAAAATAGTTACGAAATAAAATATTTTTTATTTTGTATGGCTAAGTATTTATTCATTATGAGCGATTTACACATTTTATTTTACTGAATTAGATGTTTTAAATTTTAAATGCAAGTTAAAAATGATGATATTTTGAGAATGCTCACATTGAATGGTTCTTGACCACTATTATATTTTATAGACATACTGGTGATGCAACATTTTGCCTAAAACCAAACATTGTACGGAGTCAAATTAATCATTAAAAATGGCTGCGAACATTATTGTCAGAAATTACTGAATTCAAACTAACAGCAAAAGGCAAAATACAATGCTAACTTCACAGTGTTAATTTAAAATATTTTGTTCTTAGATGGCGTTGGTACATTCCAGGCATGGTTTTGATGAGTTTCCTTGATTTAGACGGCAGAGCTGACATTAACAAAATTGTTTTGCTGCGTGGACTTAGTGATGAAACTCACTGAAACTTGCGAACCGCTCCTTGAATATTATCACATTATTGCTGTGTACTACGAGAAAGCGATTTAAGTGATTTTCCGAAGACATAATTACTATATTTTTAAAGCGTTCATTTTCTAACTAGCGCATGTTATGGGATATAAATTTAACGTGAAAAGTAATTTAGAGGTTAAGTTTCATTTTAAAATTTATCAAATCGGTTGATAAAGATGTGTCACGAGGTAGCAACACCAAAACGACAAATAATAAAATCTATATTAACCTTTAAAAGACTATGACAGAAAAAATATTGCGCATGACGAATGGGGATTTGATTGACCCCTTTGTTCTATTATGTAACGATAAAAAATGATTTTTTGTGCTTTTATTTACCTTGATGCATCTGAATTAATATACAGTGAAATCTCGATTTTACGTTTTCCATGGGACCCTGAAAAAATAACGGTAATTGCGGGAAACGGTGAATGCGGGAAAGCTTCAAATAATAATAAACAAGTAAAATCGTAAAAAACATTTATTTATTAGTTACTTGTACATACTGTATTTAAAATTTATTTTTAAAAAGATACCCTTTTTGTTAGTTTGCTTCTATGTTATTTGGCACTTGACTAAAAGTTTCTATGTGCAGGAATCATTATTACTATGAATTTTAAACAACTCTACATTTGCATCATAAACAATAATACGCTTGCGGTGGATTTCTACCCAAAAAATAGCACATGCGTCCAATGCGTTACGTCTAACATGTACAGCGGATTCCAACGTGTCTAGACATAACACCTGCGCTCGGCTGTGTCAAACTTGCTTGTCGAGATACGGAGAAATATGCAATAAAAACGGTCAATCGGGATAATATTTGTGACGGGACCAAAATATTTAGACGGTTAATCGAGGTAATCGGGAAACGGTCAATGCGGGATTATTTAACATTGTTCTTATGGGAGTTTGACGGGACTATAAAAAATAAGCGTTTCAGCCGGGAAAACGTATTATGCGAGAACGGTTGATCGAGGTTCCACTGTATATATAATATTTATATGAAAAAGCGTCTAGCGTTCTAGTATCATGGACGACTTTTAGGAACTGTCAACTTGATGTAATCGATGGAACTGAGAGATTCAGGCTGGCCACGGGAAATATGGTCGAAAAAGAAAACGCTTGTGTTACTGCCAGATATGTGGATTCGAAGTCGTAGTGTCGCGGTGTTACGGTCGGAGTACGTTTTCGATTAAGCAATTTTTTAAAACATCTCAATGAACACTAAGTAATAAATCATCCTCGTTTGAGTCCCAATAAAGTAAAATTTGCCTCTATGCCGCATTGGTTGGTTGATCTTTTATTGAATGCGCATTATTAGGACAAGTAGGGAAAAATGCCAACAAGATTAAACTTTTTTCAGTCGGTAGTCGTGTTTTTTAACGACTATAGAAGAATAATTACTTTGTATATTGTCAAGCTCAAAAAATTTACAAACCGTCTGTTAATAGCTAAATGGACATCACTACGGGGGCCTGTATACTAATTACTTTATTGCATAATCACGGAAATTAGATCCTCCCTTTCAGAAGCAAAACAAATTCTTACATAGTAATATTAATGTATAAATAAGGTAAACCAGCGCTCTCAAATGCTCGGCGAAGCACTAAAAATAAGCGCCCTCTTTCAACAAATTACGTTAAATGAGAATTTTCCATTCGGGAGATTAATTAGGCGTGATAAATTACAATTAAATGCCATTTTTATACCAAGTCGACCTGATACAGAAAGAATGATGTTTTTGTCTATGCAGAAATTCTATATTAACCATAAACAATAAACTGTCACTTATCTGCGTTTTAAAATATGATTAAATCAGTTTTTTGAATTAGGAATTAATATTCCCTTAACATCTTATATGATACGAACTAACAAATTTAGTTTTTTCTTTAAAGATTTTACACATGAAAGCCATATGATTTTTTTGTATTATTAAAAATCTAATTATTGGAAATTACAGCAATTTTAAATTATAAAAATATATTTTTAAGTATTTATTTCCACATTGTCTTTCTTGATCAGGGCCGGTTTCGCTAATCGCGAGAATTATTAACCGATCAAAAATACATTGTAGAAAAAGGTACTAAAAATGTGTTTTTATTATTTAAAATATCATGTCTTTCCATCAAGAAGTGACAGTTAACATCTTAAAAATGATACAGAAATTTGATAAATGTAAAATTATGATTTTAAATACTACAACAAACGATAAAAAATTGATTTTAATCAGTAAAAGAAGTCTTGTTTTGAAAAAAATACCAAAATAATTAATAGTAATTGAGTGTTTCATAGCAAAACAAAGAAAATAAAATATTATATATCTGGAGAGACGTGGGCGGGCTATGGGACATTGGTCAAAATTTGCATATATGTTACTATAAATGTAAGGCACTGTATGATAACACTGACAAAACTTGAAATATAATAGTAGGGAGTAACTTGTGATGTACGAATGAAATAAAAATAAATCGAAATATACAGTGATTAAATTCGGCAAACAAAATAATTTGAATGAAACAATTTTTATAATCTAGATCCATTCAACCTCAGATAGATTTTAAATAATTGATTAAGAACATATCGAGAATACATTCGTTGATTTAATTTGATACAGCGTTTTACCTCACGTCTATCTTAAAATATACGCAAGCTTTCTTACAGTATATTAAAATATGAAAGCTCATTTTATTTTTACAGGCTCTCGTGCAGCTTCGATAAATTCGAAACCTTGCTTAAAAATTTACGATACGTGGATAGGTTCTTGGTTCGTTGAAATCGACTCCATATTTCAGTGGACGAATAAAATATCGCTTGAACGATGCCGTTATGACTGCAGGAGAAACGAAAGGCCAAATGCATTTTATACACCGTATTTTAGAAATTCCTCAAGATCTATAACCTAACTGCATACTCTGGATCAGTATTTGCAAGAGCACTTACTTGCACTGCATAAATTTTCGGAATTTATTCTGATCTATAATGCAGAATTGAGACGGGTGTGCACTTTTTAGTTTTACAGTGGAGTTTTTTTTTAAATACAAAAGTAAGACAGTTTTCAAAATATGAAAACGTGTTTTTCTTTTATTTATTTATTTATAATACGGTACAAAATTTACTAATTATAAATTCATTGCTTTTGCAACTTTAACATATTTGAAAATAAAGTGTTGAAAATTTAATAAATACACAGCAAAACAATCAACAAGGATTGCAAGAAAGTCAACTAAGTAAGCTCATGAAACATACTTTAACACATTAAAAAATAGTATAATATTTGCCTGAACTCACTTTCGTCCACATGGAAAATTTCAACATTTTAGACGAGTCTGTTTTAAATTTAAAGCATATAAATTCATGATGACAACCTAAGTTATTTTATCGAATATATTCATTTTTTAAATAATAAAAACACAGTATTTAGTACTTATTTCTACAATATATTTTTTGATCACAATCGATTTCGCTCATCACGAGCATTATCAACTGATAATCACTCACACTATCAATCACAATCACAGACATTTTATTGCGCGGATGGTTTAGAAATGACAGTCGATTAAAAGATTCACATTTTTAGCACTCATTTCCCCAATACATTTTTCGACCAGGACCGGTTTCGCTCATCACGGGCATTATCAACCGATAATCGCTCAACTCGACTGATGACTCATCAGTTGATAATGTTCGTGATGAGCGAAACCGGTCTTGATCAAAAAATATATGTTGTGGAAATAAGTAATAAAAAATGTGTTTCTATTATTTCAAAATATCAATTGATGTGAAATCAAGAAGTGGCAGTTAACACATTAAAAGTGAAATATTTTCATTACTAGAACAGTATTACTAAAACACGGACCTGCGTGTGTCAGTAACGGTCGGCGTTAATGTTTGTAAAAAAATAGATTTGTTTTTTTATATAAATAATGAATAACATAACGGCACAGTTAGCCAAATAATGCTTCTCAAAGAAACGCAACACGTGTCACATGTAATAATGCACCGATTGGAATAAAAAAATCAAAGTAAATTTATATTATAAATAAATTTCCGCCAGTACAAAATTTGTTGGCGTAAAGGCATTATATTTAGATAATACAACAGAACGTTGTATTATCTAAATAGAATGTTGAATAACATTTTCCATATTTTTTTATTATCAAAATCATGATGGGTTTCGACCACTGTAAACATTATAAATTTTTATTGTACAAATTAAAACACATTACAAAATGAATAAGAGTTAACCATTGTCAGCTATACTAAACAAATGTTCCAAGAACTATGAAAATAATTCAGAGGTAATCAAACAAAATATATTATATACAATAAAATATAATTTCATCAATTCGAATTTGATATTGTTAATATAACAGTTAACAGTGTGTACAATTCCAAATGTTTTGACAATCACGATTCGAGTTTCGTCTTTCGGCATCTCCAGGCATTCTACCACACTAATGAAATAGAACTGACTGCCGGTGAGTAACAAAATTTGTGGAATTATACATGGTTTCAATAATCCTACTATTGATTGGATTGTCATTTATTCGGTAGAACTCCATTATAATATAACACGATGAGGCTCTAATCCTGATAAGAGCGTAAGCCGATATAGCCATCAGGTAATTACCTTGTAACCTGTTACCTGTAAAAATAAAAAACTTTGCTATTTTTTTACCTTTTCAATTCTATATTCATTAAATGAATATTAAGTGGTTTTTTTGTGTGTTATGTGCCCAATTGTGTTATTTACGAATATAATTTTTGCTGCACTGGAAAATACAGCTTATTTGACGAGGCAGTGTAAAAAATTGACCCAAGAATGCTCGGGAATGAGCTTGGAGCGATTTCGTCGGAAAGCGAAAGTGATAAATGCCGCTTTCAGGGCGAAAAAGTTTTTTTTATTACGTTATGCGTGGCCCAGGGCGATATGTGGGTTTGCGGATATCAATTTGTACATGTCGTTTGAAAGGGAGTCTTTCAGTTTGTATACCAGCGGTATATATTATATATCTGAAAAACTAAAAAAATAAATATAAATGGCATTTTATCCATAAAAAAGAAAAAATAAGATCTAGCAGATAATGACATCTCTCAAAAGTTATCAAAACTTTATTCAAACGTAATAATGCATCCGTCTAAAATATAAAATTCTTTTTCCAAACTATATTTCTTATCAGACAGATTTATTCTTTTTTCGATAATTTCACATTTCTTTTTTGAATCATTTGTTATTTACGAATAAATATAAAACACTTGTGCTGTGTTAACAAACCAAAAACTAAAATTAACGATATCGACTGAGGGTGTTTGGGGGAATTTGTATATCAAATTTACCTTTAGAACTCCATTATAACAATGAAAATTAGATCGTAGTTCTGACGATGGCGTGAGCCGAAATAGCTAAATCAACTATATCTTATAAAAAAATTGTAGAACTAAAATACATTGCTATTTTTTCACCGCGTTCAAAATTAAATTGTTGAAACTATCTAAAATTTCACGATTTGTCACTAATGAGCCATGTTTCGACTTTCGGCATCTTCAGACATTCTATCACACGGATGTTTTAGAAATGACAGTCGGTAAAAAGTTTGAAGAAAAGACGCGATATTTGCAATCGTCGCTAAATTCTAAAGATAAAGAAAGCGTTTGGTTTACAACTAACTTCCAACAACTTCCTTTGTTAAACACTTCGAAGCTATTGATACCATTTCCAGAAATGGAGTTGTGTGACAAATATCAGTTTCCGCTTAAACTGATCATTCTTAATTAAATTTAATTAACTAAACATATTGTAACTAACATATCGTATAATAGTTGATCACATTGGCATTTACTAAGAAGAACTTCATCATAACACTAAAATAGCAATGTATTTTAGTTCTATAAAATGTATTTTATAAGATATATAGTTGACAGCTTTTTCGACCTTCGCCTTCATCAGAACTATATTTATACTTTGTAGGTTTCCACATGTTTTGTCACTTACGACCTGGTTTCGCCTTTCGCCATTTTCAAACATTCTATCACACGGATGTAACGAAACCCAAAAATCGTAGAAATTCTCAACAGTTAAAATTTTATATCGAAATTCCATCAAGCACCTTCAGTTTATATCATAAATTATATTATAAATATATATACATAGAGGAGAACGTAAACCGAAATATCTATCAAATATAAAACTAAAAATTTTTGTAGAAATTGAATACGTAGCTATTATTTCACCACGTAAAAATATTAAATTGAGTTTAATTATTTTTTTTATTAAAGGAGAAAAATAATGAAATAGGAAATAAATAACCCTTTTACTTTTTATGAATAAAAAAGTGGATTTTCCCGTCATTCTTTATAATGAGATCGTTTAAAATTTTAATTAATCCGTCTTAAGCCATGCTATAACCGGAATATTCAAAGGTTTTTACTGCGCCAATTTGTTTTTTTTTCATTGCAAGTATTCAATCTAGAAGACTTATCTGTTTTCACGAATAGATCTGTATACGATCTCATCGGTGTGAGTGTTTTATGTTTGATGCTTGTGTGCGTAACACAAAAGGGGTTCGCCACCCCCTTCGAAACTCCCGGGGGTGAGTTTATAAGGGGAGAGTTTTTAGCAGGGATGTAATCGAATTGAATTTAGAAAGTTATTATTATTTAATTTACTATACCGCAGCAAAACTAGAAAATGTTAAATTGATTTTGGTAACCATTTTTAGTTTTATTATTACTATGTATAAACTTTTGAATTGTTAAAACTTTGTAAGATTCCACGTGTTTTGTCATTAGTGACACAGAATTCACCTCTCGATATCTTCAGGTATTTCATCACACGGATGCAACAGAACTGAGAGTTAGTGATGTTGCATCGAGTCTTGTGACCCCATGCGTACATTTCAACAATTCAAATTTGATATTGAAATTACACCAAGCACTTTCAGTCGACATTATAAATTGTAAGTATTATTGGATTTATTTATGTTGTTAACCTATAAAATATAATTATTCCACATTACAGTTTTTACCGTGCAAAAAACGATAAAAAAGTCAAACTTGAAATGTTATAACTTTTACGATTCCACATGATTTGTCACTAACCAGCCGGGTTTCGCCTTTCAGCATCTTCAGGAATTCCATCACACAGATACAGTGGTATTGACGATGCCGAAAGGCGAGACCCGGCTCATTAGAGACAAAACATGTGGAATCGTACAAAATTTTAACAATTCAAATTTGATATTGCAATTCCATCAAGCACCTTCAGTCGATATCATAAATTAAAAACAAAGTTATTATTGGACATTGGTTAGGAATCCGATAAAAAATGGTACTCGTTTGAAGTTGTACTAGTCCATGTGGAATTTGTCGGCATTTCAAGCAAACCCTTCGAGCATTGTCAAAGTTTTTCTCATCGGAATCCCCATTCGTACGCTAGATTACACTTCGAACGAAAAATCAATTTACTGATTGAATTGAGCCCAAAGATTTATTTTAGCGCATTTGAACTAAATGCAGGTATTTATTTCATTTGATGCAAAATAGCTTTTATTTAAATTTTGATGTTAATAAATATTAAATTTTTAACACGGTGAAAAAATAGCAATGTATTTTAGTTCTACAAAATTATTTTTAACAAATAGCTATCAACTATATTTGTTAAAAATAATTTTGTAGAACTAAAATACATTGCTATTTTTTCACCGTGTTATAATGGAGTTCTACCAAGTGAATGCCAATTCAATCAATAAATTAAATTTTTAATTCCCGTGAAAAGCCCCGATTCGACTCTGTTCTCTATCGAGGAGTCGGGATACGAAGAACAAAGACTGTCGATGTGATCGCCATGGCAACACCGTGCCGGTTTCAGCACCCTGCATCCTCCACAGGTCGGATAGCGAAATTTATTTTTAACCCTTACTGCCCGTGTAAATTTTTTATTTCTGTTTTTTTTTGACAACATTTTCACAGCTTAATGGCAAAAACTGTGTAATGACAATTTAACATTTATTTAAGATTATAATGGATCGAGTGGTATCTTACTTACCTGCAAACGAATATGTATAATTTAATTTTAACTCTTTTCCTGTTGGTCTGTGAAAAAAATATTACAACACAAAATAATTCAAAAATCATTCACATAACAAGTTTATAAAGGTTTTTAGTATTTTTGAGACTAGATTTTAAAATTGGCTCGCAATACACTGTTATGGTTCTGTGATGGTAAAGGGTTATAATCGTTAATTTTTCACTTCTTAATTGTCTTCCATAATATATTTCAAACTATTTATTTTTTGATGTGGAAAAAAATAGAGCTGCAACTTTATTCGTGAAAAAATTGTGTTAAAGATATTACTTCCTGCAATCTAAGGTTAGACCAAATCTTAAATTTAGTTTTAGCTCTCCTAAACAATTATGTTAACATCAGTTATAACTGTTTGCCATCACAGTACCGATATGATTGAGTATCGACTATCGATACATTGTAGGAATGGAGGCGAAAGGTTCTGTCGCTTTTCAGTTGTTTGAAATAATCAAAAAAAAAAAACACTTAAACAAATTCAGCACTGAATCGAAAATATTCAGTCGACCCCCTTATAGCGTATGCGTTAGGACGCTATAGGAATACTGTGTTATACGGGACCTAGCGCTTGTGTACAATTTGAAGTTTGGATCAATTAATTGTACTTTTTGAATTGCCTGAAATCAGCAAAACAAACATTATTCCCATTTTTATATACTTCATGTTTTTGTATTTATTCTTGATATTGAAGGCGTCAAGAAGCCAAAGGATAAAAGTTATTGATACATATTTGTTCAATGCATGTATATAATATACTTTATAAAAACAATTGTGAAATGTGAGGAGACCACTGTACGAGGGACTGCCGAATACGCTATAGGAGGGTTTACTCAACATAAAACAATTTTTCTATTTCAAACACCACAGACGTTTTTACAAATATCTGCAAAAAACTTAGATGTTAATCTACTGTCATATAATACTATAAAATTATCGATTCATCAAAATATATAAAATTGTTTTTAATTATTTTATTAAATTGAGTCACCGAGGGGTTAATGAATTGTCCTTAACAGAGGTGATCCTGCAAAGAAAACAATACATTTTAAAGTGTAATGCGTTTGTTCTTATTTCTACTGAGCGTATAAAATGTAGGGGCTTGTAAATCTGTGCACGATACATGAGTGATAGCAATGTTGCTTATAAACATCAAAAACCGATATGTCCACATTGCAATGTTTGTAGCAATTCACGATTTGCTTCTCGTTATAATTGTTTATTTCATCGAAAGCTTATTTTTCCGTCCTATTGTATTTCCAAACCAGAAAAATATTTGATGAAAGCACACTTTTTTTATTGTTCTGAATAAAAAAAAATTTGAACGATCAAAACTGGTTTCGCTCATCACGAGCAGCATCAACAAAAAGCTTTTATGATATCAAATGAAGGTGCTTGATGGAATTTCAATATAAAATTTGAATTGTTGAGACTTTGCGAGATTACACATGTTAATTCTGTTGTGATAGAATGTCTGAAGATGTCGAAAGGCCAAACCCGGTTAATTAGTTGCAAAACACGTAGAATCGTTCAATGTATCAAAAATTCATATTTGAAAAAGGTTTTCATATAAATAAATATATTTTGTGGCCAAAAATAATAAATATAAAGCACATCATTCAATCAATACAACAATTACAAGAACAATGACGCTAATATACAGTTAATCATACGAATAAAAAGTCTATTAAAATTATTTATCTTAATTTTTTTAAGCGTCAATGATTTTTTATAATTTAAAAATGCGTAGTCCGCAACCAAAAAAATATACCACATTTTAGTTATTTTAAAATGGTAGCATATTTTATTCTCTATTACTTTCGCTGTAGCTGACTACACGTTGCAGACCTTGATAGCCCCATCACCGAGCAAACTACCATCACTACAATTTATTTTAACTGCTATATTATGAAAGCTTTTGAGTAAATAATAATCATATATACAAAAAAAATCGTTAAAGAACTAATTAAATAATATGTTATTATTTCGATAAAAGAAATATCGAATATTATAAATCAGTACTGATTCGAATGTGTTTCGAAATTTATAAAAGAATGTGATTTTAAAAAAACTCGAGCTCACCCTTCATTGATCCATTTACACCTTAATAATGTATGTAAGTACTTACTTTCACAGGGGCAGATTAAAATTATAGGGGAAGGGAATGATTAAGTACCTACTTTGTCTCCTACGTAGCAAGTAGCTACAGCCAATCGACGATAAGAGAAACCTCATCAGGAGAAATAAATTACCAACTGATAATAGATGAATTAAGGCGACGATTTCATTTAGAATGTATTTAGCATTTTAGTAGTATTAAATGATTGTTGGTTTAAAAAAAATTGCAAAATAAACATGCAATCATAAATCATTTATTTAGTGGTCAATTATTGACGTCAATTTAATCATTTTGTTGGACATAGTCAAACACGTTTAACACTAAACGCTGTACACGGAATAACACGGTGATCTGGAAAAAATTTTACGCGATTTCATTTTAATGTTGAAATAATAAAAGCACAATGTTTAGTACTATATCCACAGTTTTATATTTTAAGATCAGATGATAATGCCGTGAGTTAAACCGATCCTCATATTAAAAATATAAAATTGTGGAAAAAATATTAAGCGTTGTGATTTATGTAATAAAAAAATATTTTTAGAAATATTTCTACAATTTATTTTACGTTCTTGACCGATTGCGCTGACGAATCATTATCTAATTACTGGTGATTGTCAGAGCAACCGGTCCAGATCATAAAATATATTGTGGAGATTTTTCTAAAAATGTGTTTTGATTATGAAAAATATTATCCCTTTCTATCATCGAGTGACAGTTAACACTTTAAATTTGGTAAAAATTGTGTCTTAGTGACAAAATTCATTTAAATATAATGTCTTTCTATGAAGAAAAGATGGCTTGCCAGTGACGTAAACTGAGTTTTGTTTATTGAGAGGTAGGCAGGAGCAAATGATATTTTTTATCGAATACATATATGTTGGCCAGTAAAAAATAGAACAAATTTGTGTTTTTTTTCCAAGGAGAACAATTATCCCTCTCTAATCTCCCAAATTAGGCCCCCACAATTTAGCATTATAAAATGAATTTATTTGATTTTTTCTGAAACGTACATGACAAACCCAGAGATGTTTTTTAATCAAATCAATTATTTACTTTCTTTTATAACTATATATTTTCGTAGGTTTTCTTTTAAGTTATTATGTTTGTAGTTATCACCGAATACATTGAAAATATAAACTATAAATCAATTATAATAAAAAAAACAATTGATTTCATAAAAAATAAAAAAAGTTGTTACCCGCTTTGTTCATTAGAGGTGTCGATATTAGTAAGCCAAAGAAAGCTCGTAAATTAAAAACTATATATTTTGGAGTCGTAATGGCGTGTTTAAAAAGTCATAAAAGAGGGTAAAGATCTTTTCAAAGTTTTTTTTACGAAAATTTGAATACTTGAAAAAATTGTGTCTTAAAAATCAGCTTAGTTGAGATATTCAACTATTCTTTTAAACAAGTTTACAAGATTTTTTTTCACATTATCAGCTCCGGTTGTAATTTGGTAAATCATGTTCTGTGCCCGGTCCGTTTTCGAACAAATGGCATTTCTCTATAATAAGTTTATATTTCTATCCAAGAGCTATAGCTGTGGTAATTTTGAAAACTTTGGATTATGAAATAAACTTTCTAACGATTTTATTAAGAAAGCATTTAGTATTAACTGATTGTTGGCTTTAGAGAAATTATAAAATAAACATATGTTACAATCACAAAACAGTCAGTGGAAAATTATAAACGTCTTTTTGGTCATTTTATTTAAACAGTCAAACACGTTTAACACAAAATACTATACACTAAATAACACTGTTGTCAGGAGAAAATTTTACGCGATTTCATACAAATCTTGAAAAATATAAAAGCTCAATGTTGAGTGATTGATTGAATCGGCATTCACTCGGTAGAACTCCATTATAACACGGTGAAAAAAGAAACTTATTTAAGTTCTACAAAATTTTAAAGATATAAAGTTGGAAGCTATTTCGGATAACGCCGTCATCAGAACTATGATTACTCCTTTTTTTGTAAAACTAGAACATATTGATATTTTTTCACTGTGTAAATTGCATACAGTTTTGACAATTCAAATTTAATATTTTGAAATATAATCGACGGTTACGATAAGTTGATAATAAATTTGCCACATCTATGCTTCAAAACTGCCAATTATTAATTGTTGAGTTAATGTTTATTAAAATAGTGACTGAATAAATTATTAATCTCCCCGGCGAATATACACCTGTGAATATATGTATATAAATGTAAAATGTATGTTTGTATGGATTGTTCTCGAAATAATTTGTTTACAAAATACTTGACAAATTCGTCGTAATAATGTGGCAGAATTTGAAAGAAATATTATGAAAACACTTTCTCAGAAACACAAGATTGCGAGGTCATAAGCTTAGAGCGGTGGTCAGCAACCTTTTGAGAGACGGGGTAAAAAAACTCAATTTTGTAAATTTTATTTGCTTAGTGGGTAAAAGTTTAAGAAAAATGTATTTTAAAACTTTGTACGATTCGACATGTCTTGTCACCAGCGACCCGGGTTTCGTATTTCGGCATCTTCATACATTCTATCACACAGATGCAATGGATGCACGGATTGGTTCGGTTGCATCCGTGTGATATAATTGTTAGTGACAAAACTTGAGGAATCGTATAAAGTTTCAACAATTAAATTAAATTTATATTAATATAATGCAGTGGTGGCGAAAGTGTAGACCGCGGTCGACTGGTCGATCGCGTGTAACTATTTAGTCGCACGCCTGTCGATATGTACACATATCTTTTATTATTATCTATGTTCATTTTAAATAACAATTTATTTTTGGCTTTAAATTACAATTTTTATTATGATCACATAACACATACGATGTTGGTAGACCGTATATAATTTAAAAAATAGTTGATGATAGTGGTGAAAAGTTTGGTCATCCCTGATATAATACGTAAGTATATAAAAGAGACCTTTAATTAATTATTTAAAACCGTTAAAAATAATAGTTATTTTTCATTTTCCGAAATTTTTAATAAATAAATAAGTTTAAAAAATAAACAATTTGATAAAAAAAATATCATGTTTATGCCGGGTAACTCAAACTGTTGTAGTGGGTAATTCGATTACCCTCGGGTAGTAGGTTGACGACAACTGGCTTAAAGCGTGTAGATGAAGTAGGCATGTGGAAATGATGAGGCAATACAGCTCCTTACGCCTAGTGCCTTTGATGAAAGGAGAAATGTAAACAGACTCGACGAAGGACGAAATAAGGTAGGCGCGGCCCTCATTATCCGCCCTGTTGGTAGGCGGGATGCTTCCGCCTTGGAGGTCTGTCCCGGGCCGTCTTGCCTCGGTAAATTCAGCTGAGACTCGGGCCTAGTTGTAATAATAGATAGTAAAGAAAAATATTTCCGGCAGACATCGAGTTATCAGTCAATCATGCGGGAATAACAAGCAACAAAAGAACTTTTTGTGTTTGTTGTTATAATACAATTTTATGAATATCGTTAATAAAATTTATGTTACGTTAGCAAAAATATTATATAAATACCGTCAACTGCCGTAAAATTGCTCGTAATCATAATTTTGCCTTGAAATTAGCAAACGGAAAAAAATGACGGAGCTTATTTTAAAAGAACGACAACATGGGAATAAATTTATTGAAATGTTTTATTTTTTTTAAACTCACAAAAATGATTTCTTTTTTTAATAATAAAAACACATTTTTCAGTACTTATTTCCACAATATATTTTTTGACCAGGACCGGTTTCGCTCATCGCGAGCATTATCAATTGTTGCTTATGCTTGCGATGAGCGAAATCGGTTCTGATCAAAAAATATATTGTGGAAATAAGTACTAAAAAAATTGTTTTTATTATTTTAAATATCATGCCTTTCCATCAAGAAGTGACAGGTGATAATATGATTTCTGTTGGCGACTTCTCTAGAAAAAGTTAGAATGATAGACAAAGTTGCAGCAGTTGATATGTATTATATTGAATGTATTTCAATATATTACGAGCATTACAAACTGATCCAATAAATTTATGATATCGACTGAAGGTGCTTGATAGAATTTCAATATCAAATTTGAATTGTTACAACGTTGTACGATTCCATATGTTTTGATTCCCGGGTTTCAGCTTTCGGCATCTTCAGGATAAATTGCCCGAAGATGCCGAAGAAGTCGATATCATAAAATACAGTTATATCAACATATTTATTATTTATGATATCGACTGAAGGGTTTACTGTACGTCAGTTCTGTTGTATCCGTGTGATAGAATGCCTGAAAATGCTGAAAGGCGAAACCCGGGTCGTTAGTGACAAAAGATGTGGAATCGTACAACGTTGTAACAATTCAAATTTACACAGTGAAAAAATAGCAATGTATTTTAGTACTACAACATTTTAAATACATTGCTAATTTTTCACCGCGTTATAATGGAGTTCTACCAAGTAAATGCCAATTCAATCTATAAATTCAAATGTTATTTTGAATTAATAATAGTAACACTCAATTGCCTGTGATAAGTGGAACAGCAAAGGTATCGATAATAAATTTGAATTGTTACAACTTTGTACGATTCCACATGTTTAGTCACTAACGATCCGGGTATCGCTTTTCGGCATGCATTGGTGTGATAGAATGCCTGAAGACGCCGAAAGGCGAATCCAGGGTCGTTAGCGACAAAAAATTTGGAATCGTACAAAGTTGTAACAGTTCAAATTCGATATTGAAATTTTATCAAGCACCTTCAGCCGATATCATAAATTATCGATAATAATTTTGTATCCATAATTGACTTTTACAAAGCTAATTTCGAATAAAACGAAAATATATTTGATCCTTTGGGAATATTCTAGCAACATACAACTTTTATTCGCTCAACAATTTATTTTCGAAATCAGAACATGTCACCGGCATGAAGTTTGCGCCGAGCTTATATCCTCCCGTCAGAGACGTAGCAAAGTAAATAAACCGCTAAAAAATAGCGCCCGCTTCCTGTAAAGTCTGCAATGAACGAGCTTAAAATCACGAGTCAGCCATGTTGCTTTGTGGGCCAAATGTCAGGCGAAACCATTTCCTCGGAACACAAAATGGAGGGTGGTATGCTTCGAGTTTAACGTCAGTTGTAATGTGCTGCCTACACGGTATTATTTTATCGAATTTAACTCTTCTTTGAATATATTTATGTTACTGTTTAATTGTGTTTCAAAAGTTAGTGGTATGTTAGTGACAGACAATTTCTCCACCATATTTTAATTCCTACTCACTATTATTAAAAAAAAAAATTATTAATTTTTGTTCCATATACATCAAAGTATAATGCATTTTATGTTAAAATTTTCCCATTGGTCATTCGTGTAAATTTTTTGTATTTCATATATATTTTTTTAATACTTGATGAGTAAATTAGTGTGATGAGGTCAATTAAAAAAAATTAAAAAAACTTATTATTTATTACTATTATATTTCCACAATATATTTTATGATCAGTATCGGTTTCTCTCATCGAGAGCATCAGTTAATTATAGGGAAATTGGTCCTTATCATAAAATAAATTATGGAAACAGTTATTAAAATTGCGTTTTTATTATTTGAGATATCATGCCTTTCCATCAAAAAGAGACAGTTAACACATTAAAAGTGAAAAAAAATATTTGTTAACTATTTTTCTTCTTTTATATTATATGTTTTATGATTAACCTGTAAACTATTTCACAGGGAAAAATAGCAATAGGGAAAAATAAAATGTATTTTAGTTCAACAAAATTAATAATATATTATATATAATTGATAGCTATTTTGGCTCACCCTTCATAAGAAATAGTTCTGATAAAGGCCTAAGCAAGCGATAGTTATCAAGCATGTATCTCATAAATTTTGTAAAATTTAAATCCATTGCTATTTTTCTACCGTGTTATAATGGAGTTCTATCAAGTAAATGCCAATTCAATCAATTTAAACTATTTTCTTAGTATAATTTTGTAGAACTAAAATACATTGCTATTTTTTTCACCGTGTTATTTTCTTAGTTCTTGTTAATTATTTTATATAAATAACCTTGTTTCACTAGACGTCATCTGTTGATAAAGCTTACGATGGGCGAAACCGGTAACGATCTTAATAATATAATAGTGTGGAAAGAGTATTACATGTGAATTATTCTTTCCACAGTACTCGTGAAACGATCAAATATTATATTTTCCCACCGATTAGTGACAAATGACACTTATCGATGATAATGCCATCATCTTACATTGTTTTGGGATGCTTTGAATTTCCCATAATTTTTAATTCACAAGCTTTCAGTTTATTCATACAGAAACCTGATGGTGGCTTAAATTGATTTTTCATAGTAAAGCAATTATTTTATCCACGAAAGATCGCCAATATTTCATCTCGTGTAGACATCAAACAACTAGCTTAAGATCTGCCGTGTCTGCCGTTATTGCGGATTTATTTTGTCCGTGCCGCCATATTTTATGGCAGCAGGCATTAAATATGATTTGTAAGGTTGTCGTGGAAAGATGGCGCGGTTTTCAAATGGTTTGCCAAATAATATAGAACATGACCGAATGAAAATCAAACATGGTTAATTAACCGCTTTCCGCGTACATCGCAAAGCCACGTAGGAAGAGTAATTATCTATCAATGTTTACAAATTAACATGTGTGTAATGAATGTAGCTGGAAATGTTTTCTCTGATACAAAACGTCAACGTGTTTAACTTTCAAATGTGAAAATTTCCTGCATAGTATTTATGTTTTCCTGTTGTTTTGTTGTGCTGAGTTTTCATCCTGAAACTTATTTGGAATGAAGTAATATTTATTATTATACCTGGTCTTCGTATAACAGGGTTAAATGGTTCTACAAAAAGCTCGTGTTATACAAGGTTTCAAGTTCATACAAAATTACGGTTCGTTCGTTTATATAAATATGTATTTTATTTTTTTAAATATTATACACATATACAATATATAATACATTTACATATTAATTGAAAAGAAAATTAAAATCATAATATACCATTCTTTCATCATCGCTATCACTTAGAATTCTATATTTTTTACCCTTTTTCGAGATCGGTTGTGAGTTTTCATTATCGGAGGACTCCGTGGACTTTTGTAGTTTTAGTAATAAAAAAGTTAAAAAGCGACTGCCTGCTTTAAGAGTATAAATCTTTATGCATTTCTTTACAAGGTTCCAAAATATTCTGTAATTCTTTATCAATAAAATATTCCATCATTATCAATTAAAAAAAATCTTATTTATTCACATTATTAAAAAACAATCGAACACTCAAACCTAAATGCCTGCCAATATGTTCCAATTACCTACAAATGTTTTTCAATACTATACAAGTTATGATATGATGCCTTTAATAAATAATCGGATTTTTATCAATTTTACTCGAAAAAGCCCCACGTCCATACATACTTTAGCAATATTGATATCGACGCAAATGTGTAAACTATCATTAAATTAACAATTGATGTCATCAGTTAAAATCTTAATTCAAAATAATGACCTTTATGACAGCCAAATCAATCGCCACTAGTGCTACCAACGAAAAGACACAGCAATGGAAAGGATTGTTATTTTTCCGGCTTTGCATTGGTCAGATCAAAAATCCGTATTAATCCGTCTCTCGCCTCAGTCGCTCCCAGCAGGGAACCCTATCCTAGCGCTGGTTACCACCTCGAGTGCTTCCTAATCGCTACGCCGCGGGGAATCGAACCGCAAGGCGTCCGCTCCACCCTCTCTACGCTTCGAAGGGATGAAGGTTTATGCAAACACCCGCCGGGAATAATCAGCTCCCGACGAGAGAAAAACCGTTATGACAGTATATCCCAGATGTTATGTGCTGAGTTATTTGGTTTTAGTGCTCAAATATAGGGACATCAAATACAAAACCTCTTCATATCATCAAATTCTAGAAGACGAGCATTAATATCGAGATGAGAAAAACAAAATGACGTAACACAATTTCAACATTTTAGTTTTTTTGATAACCACAATGTTTACAGCTTTATACATGTTATTACAAAAGAATGTAAGCTGAAAATAAAAAAATTTAAATTCTATAATTTTATATAAAATTAATTTTTGTATTTTGAATGAAAGATGGTTTGTTGAAT
This sequence comes from Himalopsyche japonica, assembly GCA_028555115.1. Classification (NCBI taxonomy): domain Eukaryota; kingdom Metazoa; phylum Arthropoda; class Insecta; order Trichoptera; family Rhyacophilidae; genus Himalopsyche; species Himalopsyche japonica. The sequence goes on from JAHFWJ010000104.1 coordinate 546,771, forward strand.
TAACGACCAGGAAAAAATGACGTCGATTTTCTAAAATAATTTACTAAAACAACACTAGATTGGGTTAAAAAATCCTCATTTCATTAGTTTTTGTTCTAACGTTTAGGTTTGCGACTATTCATTATTTATGCAATTAAATTTTTGATGAGATTGAATTGGAATTTACTTGGTAGAACTCTATTATTACACTGTGAAAAATAGCAATTTTTTAAGTTCCACAAAAGTTATAAGATATATATTTGATAACTATTTCGGCTTATGCCCTCATTAGAAGTATGGATCTGAATAATTCTGATGAGGGTGTAAGCCGAAATAGCTATCAACTATTATATAACTAACTTATATAACTAACCTTATAATTTTGTTAGATAAACAATACATTGCTATTTTTTAACGTGTTCGTTTATAACATTTACGGTGGTAGTCGTTACTTCTTGATATATGAAATGATATTTCAAATAATAAAAATACATTTAAAGTATTATTTACATAATATATTCTATAATCAGTGTCGGTTTCGCTTATCGTGAGTATTATCAAGAGATCTGGTAGTATGGCCCTGAAAATAAAATATGTTGTGAAAATAGTACTACAATGTGTTTTTATTATTATTTATAAACATTCATTTTCATATTACAAAAATTAAATAAAATTTGTTTTTTGTGGGTCCCTTTGCCTTAATGGTCGATATCAAATATCAGCAAAACTTACGATGAATTCAGCGGTAGAAGCTTAGAAGTATATTAATAATATAATAATGATAGCTTTGTTATTCCGCCCGTTGAGTAACTAAGTGTAACAGTGTTTATTGTAAAGTTAATTAATGTATTGATTTAATTGACAGTTATTGGTAGAACACCATTATAACAAGGTAAAAAAAGCAATGTATTTAAGTTCTACAAAATTTATAAGATGTAGTTGATAGCTTTTTCGGCTGACGCGCTAACCAGAACTTTGTTGAAACGTACATTTACTTATCTACAAACATATATACAAAAAATAATATTCTCTTCTGTTCAAATATCCTAGTTTTATTTTGTGATTATAAATTTATTAGAACAGAAGAGAAGATGTATTTTTTTATCTTTTCTATACCACATAAATAATATATATAGTTGATAGCTCTGATGAAGGCATAAAAATAAATCCAACTCTGACATTGATCTACAAAATTAAAAAAAAAGTTTTTTACCTAGATTTATTATTTACGTGCATTAAATTAAAGATTAACTAACCGTGTAGGCAAATTGTTCATTGAAGTATTATTAAAAATTGTAGCAGTAAAAAAAGTAGTAGGATTGTTGTTATATCATTTAAAAAAACAATTATAATATTTCAAAGGCTTTTTTCTAAGAACGTAGACTTAATTTCTGAACGAACAATCAACATGATTTTACGTGGGCAAATAAATAATTTGTACAGTTTTTTGAAATAAAAATAATTAAGCTCTAAGGAAACTAAAAATGGAATCAAAGCTTGTATTGTGCTTTCGCTGGAATATAATATTGTACGTTAACTAGGTACCTTTCTCATATAATTCGTTTCGTTTATCTACCGACAGCCCCCTGCCCCTCCCTCTTTTATGAAAAGGAAAACTAATATCTAATATATATTATATGAACCTGGTCAAAGCAAAGTTTGAGTACGAGACTACAAGTCAAGAGATTAAAGTTTAAGTTCGTAGTGTTGATCGATGTTGAATTTTTATTAAAGTTGTTTTTGCAGTTATTGCTTTAAATAATATTAAGTATTAAAAAAAAATATATTTTAAAATGAAATGTAAGTTAAAAATAGTGGGATATTTATTTTATTAATAAGCCAAATTTTCTACGTAAAACCAAGAAAAAAATAAGAGGAAATCTGCTGAGACATTTGACAAACTTTAAGAAAGGTTTATATTTTAACACAATATTTCTTTTTCAAATGAGAAATTTTTCTTCTAAAATAATGAAGAACTTTACGATACTGCGAAACACGTACCCCTTCAGTAAAACGCCCGATTTAATATTAACAATATTATTTTTTTTTGTATATTTATTATGAAATTCCATATAATTATCGTTGAATCAATTGAAAATAAAAGAAAAACATTTAAAATAATTCTTTTCATCAGTAATTATTCCACTCTCATAAAGTTATAGTTTTATTTATTATTGGCAATATTTTAACAAACATTCTTTTTCATAATATTCTAACTACTTTCAAAACATATTTTCTGAACAGTACCGGATTTATTATATTTATGGACACATCACATACATTTCAGGTAAAAGTTTGTCTATATCAGTGCTTCTCAAACTTTTCATGCCGCGTCCTCGTAAATCTGAAAAACATAATCCAAGGCCCCCTGAACAAGTAACATATTGAAAAAAAATGCGGTCTACACATAAAACCTGTGGTCCCAGTTTTGGAATCACGGGTCTGTATAATACGCATAAAAATAATAGTCAGACGATGCTTCATAAAGAAGTAAAACACGTGTCACACAATCAATTTTTATTTATGTAAACCTATTATTATTAGAATCATTAACTCTTCTGGTTTGTAGATGCGCTCAACCTACCTGAAAGCAACTATATAATTTAGGTACATGTTATATTATTTGTGTGAGAGGAATTTCCACCCCACCGCCGAATCAAAATGCCTTTGTCGTAGAGGGTAGTTACTAATGTAATATCCAACATCCAACGTTCGCCCTAGGCATCAGGCGGTGTCAGTGCAAGAACTGTGGGATTCTTAAACGAGGGCTGTCAATTCACCGGGACAAACAGAAACGCTTTGAAGCAATACCGGTAAAATTGATAAAGAAAAAAAATGATTCTTTTAAGGCATTAGAATCACTTTTTGGTGGAAAATAGTTGTACAAGAATAATATAACACAATGCTTGGTAAGATTACAACAATATTATATTTCATAAGTTTTTATCAGCGAGTATTATCAAAAATATATTATGATGACGTATTATTCGAAGAATCGAACTTCTCAGATAATATCGTATAAGTAATTGTACTCAAAATATAGTCATAATAACCCCAACGTGTAAATGATAGCACCATTAATTGATGCAAAGTTAAGTCATAAAATCTATTTAAGGGTTTTCATGTATAATTTTACTGTGGCCGCATTATAAACATTATCAGTTCTACGAAAATGTTTCGTGCCCGCCCCAACTTTTTATTTTGATATGTGATAAAAATAGCAGTCGTATTAACATACAAAATAGCTTTTGTGAGGCATTTAGGGTAAAAAAGCTTGACTTAATACTGGATAAGCTAGGTGTATTAGGTAATTTAAAAAATATTCATAATTGTAAAAAAACTTTTTTTAATTTTAATATGGTAGTGGCCGCAGCAAAATCATCTGGAGGTTGCAAACGAGAACCACTGCTCTAGCACAATGTCTAGTATGAATGATCTTATTCATATAATTCGATTTTCAGTGAAAATTTTAAATGGACTAAAATTGTACGTAAAAAATGTGCTAAAGTTCAAGTGTATCTGTGAAATAGAATGCCAGAAGATGCCGAAAAGTGAAACCTAAATCGTTAGTCAGGAAACACATGGCACCCTTAATCGATATTTTAAATATATCTTGTACATGGATATGAAAAAAAAGAAAATGATATTCCAAACAATCAATTTAAGAAAAATACTTAAACGATACCAACTTAGAAATAAAAATAATAGCCCGTTTGTATCGCAACCCTACTTCAGCGTGGTGGTCCACGTAACACATCTACCCTCTACGCGCCCTGTCGCAAATTTGAAAGCATTTTGCTGCTTTCGGTGTTCGGGATTCACCCCTGGGCGATGAAATTATTAAAAAGCCACTCATACTTGGAGGGAATATTAGAAACAAGCTTGCCAACTACCACATTACCGAAAATGCGTTGAAGTTAATAATGTTTACTCCGTGGAGTTATTTGGTTGGTATCATTGGATTGCATCTGTCAAACGTTTTAAATCTATGGAAAAGTGTCGAAAAATAACACTTTTAATCATGAAAGAGTTATGTTATCTCTGAGCCATGTAATTTATATTGACAACAGTGAATATTTAATTAAGTAAAGTTAGTGCTAAAAAAACCTTTAGAGATTGTCGGGACAAATCAGACTATAAAATACACAAATTAGTTTTTAATACGAGTGTCAACATTGTTCACTAACTCTTTTGCATTTTTGAGTATTAACTATCAAAACATTCTAATCAGCCGTCTCAACACCTGTCAGTGGGTTAAATTTAACTGTTGTTATTCATTTTAAAAAGCAGTTTTAAAAAATTTAATTCGTTTTAAAATGTGTATATATATTTTTTTGTTAAATTATATTTATTGGAAGTCGCCATTGAGCGATTTTTCGTTACATTTAGACGCAAAATCAAGAGTATGATTTCTTTAACACCAATACAATAAATAAATATTTGTATATTTTATTGTTTTCTTAGAATGTTTGAGGGGATAAATGCGCAGAAAATTAAAATAAACAAAATAGTTTTTTTTTTTTTTAAAATTTTTGATTTCTTATAGAATGAATAGAGAGTTCCATTTTCTCTCCAAAAGACGACGCGAACTATTTGAAAGGCAAAGTATTGCATCTATGCGTCCATGTGAATGCTTGAGGATGTCGAAAGCCAAAACTTGAGTTGTGAGTGATTCCAAATTTGGAATTATATACAATTTTTACATAATACATTCAAAATTTAGAATTATCAAAAGGCAGTACGGAGTAACAATTTGTATACCTGTTAATCTTAACTCTTAATTTTGTTTAAATAGTCTTCATTTCAATTTTACTTACTTCAGTTAAATTGCTAGCGATTAGCAATTTCGTTCCTTTCTAAATCTAAACATTATAAAATTTTGTAAATTGTAATAAATATTGTGTTTCAAATATATTGCCATCCCAGAAAAAGCGAAAATTAGCACTGAAAATGAACCAGAGTATGTTTAATGTAAAAATAACAGGTGAAGAAAATTTTAGATACTGTAAATTCTTTTTTTTTTAGAGATTTGTTCAACATTAAAGCGAATTACATTAACATATCAAAAATACACAAAAGATTGGTAAATCTAAAACGTTTTGGCCAAAAATCGACTATCTAAACTAAATTTCAGTAATTTGCACCGATTCGTTGAGTTTTCTACAAGTTTATTATCGCTGACCCGATGGAAAAGCATTCATCCATTGATTCGAGCCTAGCAAAGAGAAGTTTTGAATTTGCACGGTGGTACCACATCAGACAGGGCTGATTTCATTTGGTCGAAGGCGAGGATTGTGGAGGAGTATCTGAACCCGTCTGGCACCATGGATACGTCAGCGTTAATGAGAGCTGCGCGGAACCACAGCATGAATGAGGGTGAGGTGTGACCAGTGACGGCGCAATACTTTATAATTTACAGCGTTAGTATTATATATTTTAAGATACTCAATTACTTGGGTTTCAATGAAATCACATCCCAGCATATTTTTATCATATCTAATCGTAGAATATGATTAAGTATCAATCTCTATTAGCGGTACTACTACTTTAGAATATCTTTATTGATCAGTATAAAGATGTTCCAAAACTTAAGTCAGTAATAATGGCGATGAATAAACCTATTTTGAATTTTAATATAAAAATAAGCGCGCACAGAAAATTTTCACGATAGTTGATAATGCTTTTTTTTGAGTGTTGACTATCAACATACCGCAATCTGCCGTCTCAACATTTGAGACTTTAGCATTACTTTCCAGTGATACTATAATATATTAACGTTTGAGATTTTACCACTCTTTTGACATTTTTTCATGAAGAGGCATTATATTTTTTTTAGATCAGCGCCAGTTTCTCCCGATCGCTGCTCTTGCTCATGAATATTTCTCAACTCTTAAAAATAGATTCGATGAATTTAGGTTTATTCTGAATAACAAATAAGTATTATTTTACTTTGAGAGGTCATAAACTTGCATTTGTAAGCTATTCAACTTAATTACGATACATATTTCATGATGACTTAAAAATTATTTCGTAGCTCTTGAATCATTGGTTTTGTATCCTCGGTGATTGAAAACTCAAATTCTTTACAATAAGCCTTGTTTTAATTTATGTTGTATCAGTAGATGTTGCTTGCGATGAGCGAAACCGGTCCTGATTTAAATATTATGTTTTTTTGTACATAGTTTAAAACGTTGTATTTTATTATAAAGATATTATAATCATTTCAGGGCTTACATTGAAACGACTTAGTACGTTTTCGCTGCTTTAATTGGAAAACCTCTAGTGAAAACATATTTTATTTTAATTTTAATTTTATAAACTAAATCATAGAAAGAGCGTATTTTTAATAATCTCATCAATCATTTCACCTAAATAGTCTTAGTAAAATGGCAGTGTCAACATTCTTCTCAAAGAATCGAAACATATAAAGGAACACACTAAGCAAAATAACAGTGTTTTCAATATTGATTTTATATTGTTTTCGAGTTCCCGGATCAATATTCAATTTATGCTGTATAGCGAATCGCATTTTCAACTAAAGTAAGTATTATGTCAAATAATTATTGCACAAGTGTCTCCGATTGAGGACGTCACTGGGTTAGTAGCCAATTCATTATGACGTTGCCAATAGATTGGCGCGCGGCTATGTTTGTCTATCATCCAGTGACAGACTTCGCCGCTGGGATGGGAGATGGAAACTGTAATGATTTATTATCGCTTTTGACATGAAAGAAAATCAGGACCACGCATGAGAGACATTTTTTCAAAAGGGTATGGAATTTTGCACACAATTATTTTCAAATAAGCAAGTAGACAGACGATTTAATGAACAGTTTTATCTCAAGTTTTCACTACAATGAACTAATATATTTATAATATATACAAGGCATTGTTTATAGACACGGTGAAAAAATAGCAATGTATTTTAGTTCAACAATTTTTTTTATAAGAAAACGCTATCGTCAGAACTATTCTACTTCTGACGATGGCGCGAGCTGAAATAACTATCATCTATATCTTATAACAAAAATGTAGAACTAAAATACATTGATATTTTTACACCGTGTTATAATGGAGTTCTACCAAGTAATTGCCAATTCAATCAATAAACTGTTTATAGATTTATTTATTTGATACATTTACATTATAAAAATTACTAATTGTAAATCTATGATTTTGCACTGCAGAAACGATTTATAAAAGAAAACATTGTAAATTTTCAAGGAAGTCTATCGAGTGAGATCTGGGAAAATCCAGTTTAATTTAATGATGGTGCTAATTTATGATATTGACTGAAGACGCTTGATGGAATTTCAATATCAAATTTGAATTGTTACAACCAGGCAACTGTGTCAATAATTATTAGATTAATATTATTAAATTTGTTTTAGCTGTAATTTACTGCTAGCCTTGGGGTAAGTGTTTTCCCGTAATTATTAACTTTGGTATACAGAAGATGCTAACTGTTTATTTTACGTCAGTTCTGTTGCATCCGTGTGATAGAATGCCTGGAGATGCTGAAAGACGAAACCCGGGTCATTAGTGACAAAACATGTGGAATCATACAACGTTGTAACAATTCAAATTTGATGGTGTTAATGTTTTTACCTGTAGCATTTCCGTAGGCAGGCTGGTTGTTTATTTTATGAAAACAAATAAAATAAATACGTGTACATTTAACAAGTGTCACTGGATGTTATCTGCAACCAATCAAGGCAAGTTATTTTTTTTTTTAGTTCATGATTCAACATATTATTGATAGTCAATCACTCAAATACTTAAAAAATGTTTGGAAAAAATAGTTTTGATTTTATTTTAATTAAAAAATGTTGAAAAGCATTTTTTTCCGATATTTCGACAAATAGCATTTTTTTAAATACTATACATGTTGTAGGAATAAATAAAAATAAAACAGAAGCATTGCTTTTTTTCAAATAAGAATTAAAGACTTAAGCGCACTACGTATACTTGGGTTGGCGACAAAGCTGTAACGGTCAGTACTGAATCTTTTATGATTTCTAGAGACCGTATATTGCCACTTCAATATTAAAATTTTAGACTCGATCAATTTTTTCCACTCTTTTAAATAATGTATCGTAAAATTCATATCAAAATTTTGAAATAGTCTTCTTCGTCTATTACAGGGGTAATCAACCTGGTCCCTACCGCCCACTAGTGGCCGCTCCAGCTTTTGCAGTGGGCGGCAGAGGTTTTTAAAAGAATAGCTGCATCTCTACTATATTAATCACAATTAATGTGGTTCCACTTTTTTTACGGTTTACCTTATTATAATATATTAGGTCGAGTCATAAAAAACTTCCGCCCGGGCAAGCTGCGACTGTTGTTACTGTTCACATAGAATGGGATATTTTTGGATGTTGGGTTTGTGTTTTTGCTTCACAGATAGGAAATGGCAACTTCCTTGGAGTGCACACGTTACATAGTTTTTATTTGCCTTTAAAATGGAGGAAAAAAAATTACACATTCGACATGTGATGCTTTGGGAATTTAAACAAGGAAATAGTGTGATATAATGTAAAGTAAAAAACAAACAAAACTACAAAGTAAAAAAGCTTCGTATTCGATCGAATTTTCTCATGTATTTATTTATTCATTTAACACAGGGGTCGTCAACTTGTCCCTACCGCCCGATAGTGTGCGCTACAGCTTTCGCGGTCGGTGGTAGAGGTTTGAAAAATACTAAGAAAAACTTCCCTATTGCATAAATTACTAACGATGTGGAACCAATGGGTGGTTAGAAAATTTTACTGCTTAGAGATATACAAAAGTGGGCTGTAGTTATAAAAAGGTTGACTACCACTGGTCTTATATATTAAGACTCAAGAGAGAACGATTTATTTCCGCTCGTTCATTGAGATATTTTTCAAAATCGTTTAATCGAAAAATTAGTTGAATTCGCTCGTTTTTAACGACATCGCAGCCCTGTTTTTCATCTAATATAATATTATAGTTGTATAAAGTTGATTTCAATTCAATATGAAATTATTTACCATTAATCCAATGAGCGGTTGGAAAAGAATAAAAAAAAAACAATTTACATAGGACTTATATTTACGAATTGAATAATCGTTTTATTTTATTTCGTCATATTGTAAATCCTCTAAAAATTGTAATATAAATCAAAACAAAAGGTTAAGTGTTGCGGTAAAAATTTTCATTTCGTGCCGGCCATTTTGGCCGAGCGGATATTTACGCCGACTCACAAGAGATGAGTTCAGATGCTTTTCAAATTGTGAATGAGTAAAAAAAGATCGTGTGTTTTTAATAGATGTGCATTATAAAAATTACAGTGTTGACATTTAATATAAGTTGCATGCTTATTTTTACATAGCAATAAAAAAACATTTTGCAAACATTATTTTATATACAAGCATACAATGCCAAAAAAATGATGTAAACAAATAAAATAACTTTTGATTTATTGCCCGTTTTTTGTCAAAAAACTGTGTCCTTTGTGCTGTTAAAAGTAATAATAATGAGGCACTATTTCTTGAAGGAATATTCCAATACAGTATGCAAGAGTTTCTTCTAAGCAGCTGACACCAGTTATGTAATTTTTGATTGTTTCAATACGACTGCGGAGCTGTACGCCATCATAAGAAAAATTATAAGAAAAGATTATAAGAAATATTAAATAAATATTGATAAAAAATATAATATATATCGCCATTATAAGAAAAGCCGTAATGCAAAGTCATCAAATACGAGGAAATACAATATACAATAAACATTGAAAAGAGGTGAGAAAGTCAACCAAGTAAGCTTAGGTAAGTTTTATTCTAAGATGTCAAAAATACTGTTCATCTGAACTCATTGTCATCCACGTGGAATATATCCATAAATATTCAGAAGAAATATTTTTACATTACAAAAGCTCTAATTAGTAGCATCTTTGTCATACATCATGTCCATAGTTCAAAAAAAATAAATATCTGGAACATAGAGTATGATATTATAAAATTATCATTTTAGCCTCGGATAAGTCTAGAGAAAAAAATGACCATGACATGAAGCTGCAAGTAAACGTGAGTGAAAAATGTCTAAAGGAAAGCCAGTAGATAGAGTAAGTAATTTGTATATGGACGCTATCAAGTAGAGATGTTTTAAATATTTCTTCTTGGAGTAAACATTATTTGACTGTTTCTGAATGATACCAGGTAATCATTTGAACTAATTTTCGTTGTCGCTTTATGTTAAAATAGGCAAACACTTTATTTTATAATTCTTGAGCCACCGAATACATTAAAATCGAACTTAATACTGCCTTTTTTCAAACCTTTGAATACTAATTGAGAAAAAGATCTCTTTTGTAACCTTGAATACAATACCATGATGTTACCTCTAACCTTCTTGTAACACTATTTATTTTTATGCTATAAAATAGTTTTTTCGTTCACTAGTAATGCATAACCCTTAAATTCAGCTAGTTAGGTGCCACATCTAGTAACACACCAATTGGAATATATTTGTATACATATATATATATTTTATGATATCGATTGAAGGTGCTTGATGGAACTTCAACATCAAATTTGAATTGTTACAACTTTGTACGATTCCACATGTTTTGTCACTAACGACCCTGGTTTGCAGTGAAACCCTTTCAAGAATGACTTATTAACAAGATCGTTAATGAAAATTATCACAGGTTTAATAAATATTAGATTTATATTATTAAATTTGTTTTAGCTGCCATTTAGTGCTTGATTAATATTAGATTAATATTATTAAATTTGTTTTAGCTGCCATTTAGTGCTTGCCTTGGGGTATGTATTTTCCTATAATTGATACCTTTGGTATATAGACGATCCTAACTGTTTGTTTTGCGTCAGTTCTGTTGTATCCGTGTGATAGAATGCGTGAAGATGCCGAAAGACGAAACCCGGTTTGTTAGTGACAAAACATGTGGAATCGTACAGAGTTGTAACAATTCAAATTTGATATATATAATTTTAATTATCGCTGGAATCTTTTAGTGTATATTTAGACGTAAATTAACTGACTGAGTTAATAAATATCATAGCACTAATCGATATAATGTCCTTTTTTTATTTTTATTAATTGTTTGCAGTATTCATCTTTCGTTAATCGCCCTTTACTCTGTGGGTATACGTTCGCAGAGTGAAACACGGTCACAGCTGTGAAACAGAAATGTTCTGCAAAAGTACAATTTGAGAGAGGGCATACAATTTGATTTATTGCAACGCTAGTGGCCTAACCAGAGAGCTATTGCCTTCTCGTGGTTCTCGTAAGAATGATGGAACAGATTTTTGGATTCAACCATTTTTAAATAATATTTAATGAAATCCACATTGGGTTTATGAAATTGTAATATTATTCCAGAACAACTGATTTATTTTCATTTTATATTGTAAGAAATGGCTGTATGGAATTTTGGTTCAAGTAAACATTAACTTAAAATTGACTATATACATATTTCACAATTTTTGTGCGTCACGACCTGGGTTACGCCTTTTGACATCTTCAGCTATTCTGACATACTGTTGCACTCAAAATGATTCACATAGGCATCTTCCAATATATTAAAAAACATTGGATTGTTTTAAAATTTTGATAATGGTAGTAACCTCAGTGCCAACTGTTATTTCTTGGTGAAAATGTGTTACTTTTCAAGTAATGAAAAGATATATTTTTTAAGCAATATTTCCACAATTTAATATATTTAAATCAGGATCGGTATTGATGAGCCAAAATGTATTTTTATTTATAAAATGATTATAATAAATTTAAAAAAAAACTATAGACTTGAGCAGTGATATTAAACATAAAAAATAAGCCTTTTTTATGTGTTAGAAGATTTTATATAATTATTTCTATGCACGTCTAGTTAATAAATTAAAATTATGACTTGAAAGTTTTTCACCTATTTTCCAAAAATAATGGTTAACATGAGGAGTTTTATTAATTTTTTTAATTAAATGTTACTTATTGAAATAATCGAATGGAATTTTAAACTTTTTCTTGTGAAATTTTTTATCAAAGAAAATGTCAAGAAATTTGAGCGAACAATATATTTCATCATTAATTTCTTTAGTTTACATAATTTAATGTGTACAAACTCACAAATTGTATTGTATAGAAAGATTTGTCTACCAAAACCGGCTAATCTGAGCAATATTTGAGATGGGAACATAATTTTTAGACTATATATCGAGGAAATCGATACGGGATTATTTACATAATTCTTGGTGTTTTTCTTTCTGTTGTTCTTAGGTGTTTGACGGGACTAAAAAAATAAATGATCCATCCGTGAAAACGTATTACGCGACAACGGTTTATTAGGGTTTCAATTTAATTACAACAACAAAGCACCATAATGACTGACGAGAATAAATATGGTTATCTAATGCCAGATGGATACAGGGTGCGAAGATGTGGGGAGGGTAAGAAAGGAGCTGATGGGATGAGAAAAAGACGGGGTGGCGGTAGATTAATGCCTGAATTCAATATTGAACGATTTGGGAGAGATTTCGAGGATGAAGCGCTTAAGGAGAAAGGAAGATTTCATCGGATCGCATTTATGGCAAATGTAATTTTCAGAAGTATACCGAATCGAGGTCCTGCTATATTTGCTATTTATTTCATACTCAAAGACTTTTAATGTATTTTCTGTCACTTTTTGTTGGAGAGACATTATATTTAAATAATAAAACTCAATATTTAGCACGACCTCAACTATACATAATATTATTATAATCAAGACTTTTTTGATGACGTCATCGATTTGTGAGCTTTTCTTTAAATTTTGTTTCAGAAGTTACTGGACGTCACTAGCTTTGTACTACTTATTGATATTATTAATTATGTTCCCTAAAATATTAAAGTTCAAGTTATTTATTAATTAAATTGGTATTTACTTATTTGAACTATATTATAACACGATGAAAAAATATCTTGCAATATATATAGTTCTGATGTGTGGTGAGTCGAAATTTTATTGAATTAAAATATATTGCTATTTTTTCACCGTGTTGTATGTTATTCGATTGTAAAAAAAATCCATTAATTTTTTCTTGCTAATAAATAAATTGTAAATAAATAATAAATTGAAAATATTTTTTTAACTTTAAATGTACTTGTGATTTAATTTTATTTACGCTAAAAATAATATTTCTTTATTTGGATAGGCCACTAACATCATTTCAGTTTTAAGCAATTTAAATGTATTTATATTAATATTGTATAATTGTACATTGTTTAATTGCATAATAAACTATAAATTATTTTACTTCTATTTATAGCGCCAGCCTGCCAATTGGGATGGCACTGGGAAGAGCTTCAACAATGTTCAAAAGTGTTTTTATTATTTAAAATATCATGCCTTTCATGATATTTTTTATCACGGCTTAGTTAAATTGGCTTTCTACAATATATAGTCCCTTTAAATACTAGCAATCAATGAAAAATTTACCTGTCAAAATATTTCTTTCAATTTATATAAGAACAAAGTGAGAATTGAGAAAGAAACCGCCATCCTAAGTAAACTTTAATTATAAGTTTCTATATGTGGATATGAATTTATTGATTGCATTGAAATTTAGTTCTGATGAGGGCTAAGCTGAAATAGCTATCAACAATGTACATTATAAATTTTATAGAACTAAAATATATTACTATTTTTCACTGTCATTAATTATTTATTAAATAACTAGCCTCCCAATAAAAATGCCATACATAAAGGTATAATATTACCTTCAATACATTTCATTTGGGTAAAAGTTATAAAAAAAATACTATTTTTTATTTATTAAAGAAAGTTTTAGTTGAGATTGTTTGGTTGAATTCCTCACGAATTTCCAACAGTACTTTTTATAAATTGTTCCAATGTTACAAAAGCAAAATACTTTTAAATTTAAATTTTCGTAACGTGTTTGTGTTAAACCAGTGATAGTCAACCTTTTTATTACTGCCGCCCATTTATGTGTCTCTGCAAGAAGCAATATTTTCTAACCGCTCATTGGTTCCACATTAATAGTGATTTATACAGAGAAACAGTTTTCCTTAATATTTTTAAAACTTCTTCCGCCCACCGCGAAAGCAGTAGCGCCCATTATTGGACGGTGTGGACCAGGTTGACTAAATTAATAAATACACAAATAAGAAAAATCGTTCGAATACGAAGTTTTTATTACAGTGTAAAATTATTAAATAATTAGATAAACCATATAACTCTATCCCCTGTCATAGACGAATGTAATATAATATGATAGAAATATGCCTTCAATATATGTTCAAATGTATTATTATTTGTAAACTTTTGCATCAGTTAGTGAAGGACTGTAACAATGTAATGTTACGCGAACCCGTGACAATCCCTGCGAGGGTGTGAAACATGACAAAACGTCATAACATAACGTGACGATGCACAAGGGTTGTATACTGTCCAACAAGAGAAGATTATTTGACGTAACGAAATTGAAATTTATCAATTTTTAAAAGCACAATTAAAAGTTCTTAACCAGAAACATCGACTGACCGAAAATGAAACTACAACCCCGAAAAAATTATTTAATATTTTATACACATACATTCTTTTATCGTGAAAAAAATCATGCTAAACACGAAAAGATTTTGAATAATAAAAACACATTTTATAACACTTATTTTCACAATTTTTTTTTTGATCAGGTTTCGCTCATCGCGAGCATTATCAACTGATAGAATACAATCAACAAGCAAGTCTATTTATACAAAAAAATTGGGTTAAAGGTAGCAGGTATGCAAAACCGTGGGCTCAAGAACTAAGAAACAGATGAGCGAAACCGGTCCTGATAAAAAATATATTGTGGAAATAATTACTAAAAAATGTGTTTTTATTATTTAAAATATCATGCCTTTCCATCAAGAAGTGACAGTTAACACATTAAAAGTGGCGAAAAGGTGTATAAAAAACAAACAAAATACACCCAAAGATTTTTAAAAGCAAATCATTTATTTTTACACTTTTAATTGACTTACGATGTCGCTTTTATAAAAATAATAAAGTATTAAAATAAATTTGAGTAAATAAGTCTCGGGTTTTTTGCCAATTATTGAATATAACATCCATGTGATAGAAGATGCAGAAAAGTTAAGCTCTGTTTTAATCGTGAGAGAAAAAAACTTGTGGCATTTTCAACAGTCTTCTTTTATTCAATGTAGCCTAAAATTCATAGACAGAAAAGTCATATAAGTGAATCTAAAATAAATTTGGTTTTTCTATACTTTTTTGCAGTATATATTTAGTGTAACGGTTGAAGTATTTTAACCCAAAAGTTGAAGATTAATCCTTGCGGTAAAGAGGCACCAAAGAGAACCTCCGTTACTTAAACAGCCTTCGAAAAGTTGCGGTGGAATAATAACGTATTTCACAATAATGACATGTTGTAAATATGGCAGCCCTGCAGAATCCGTCCTCTGTGTAGTTTTCTCCCGCTAAAACTTGCTATTTACCAACTCAGCTAATTGGATTCGAATCACACCCCGCACAGTTGCCATGGGGAGGGGACTGAAGGGATGATTACAGCCGCGGGTGGAGGACACAGCCGGGACGTGGACCCCTCTTTCGTCTTGCCTGTTCTTCGTTTCCTCCCCTATCCATCTAAATGCTCTGCATGTTTCTGCGAAAATAATAAGGCAGATGATTTAAAATTAGACATTGCTGTATAATAATCGAATTTTAGCTATGATTTTTTTTTGATAGTTGAAATAATGAATTGAATCATGGGAGGCTTGTACTAGCGGTAAACCAACAGATCTTGCTATGTAAAAGTATATGTTAAAACGTTTAAGAAATCAAAATCTTTCAAAAAATCCATCTATCGATTGACAAGGGCTGTTTATGCTGGGATCCAAGCTCGTAAGATTCGTAACGAGAGCCTACAACGTTGAACACTACAACACAAACCTAGTACACTATACTAAATCAAATTATTTTTTGTCGCGTAAAAAAATATTTCAACGAAAGATATTTGAGCTTGTATACTAACTACAATACATAATTTAAGCGATTTTGAGTCGGAGTCATTGGGAACGAGGAACTCCGACTAATCTTTCGATTAGAGAATTTCGAAGAATATCTCAATGAACAATTTGCAGATTGGTTGGTTGTTCTTTAATGTAATACATATAAATAGGCACGGTAAGAAAAAACTGACAAAATTTAACTTTTTTTGTCGAAGACATATATTTTTAAACGACTCCACACTCCTGGTACAGAGTTTAGAAAAAATACTTTAAAAAAGGTTTCATTTCCAAAAAATATTTTTTTACAAGCAAAAATGGGGAAAAAAACTAGCTTTCATTATATTATATATGTGTATGTATAAACAAAATCAAAAACAATTTGAATTGTTAAAACCTTGTGAGATTTTACGTGTAATGATTGAATTGGCATTTACTTGGTAGAATTCCATCATAACATGGTGAAAAGATAGCAATGTATTTGAGTTCTACAAATTTTTTCAGACAATATACTTGATAGCCATTTCGGCTCATGCCTCGTCAGAACTGTCCTACAATTGCTATATTTCCATCCTACACATCAAATATCCTACTATTTTACTAACGACCCGGTTTTCACCTTTCGGCATCTTCAGGCATTCTTTCACAGAGATGCAACAGAACAGACTCGTTAGTGACAAAACATGTGGAATCGTACAAATTTTTAACAATTCAAGTTTGATATTGAAATTCCATCAAGCATATTCAGTTGATATCATAAATTACAAAATCAAAAACGTTGAGTTGAAAATAATTTATCAAATTATACGAATTTTTAAAGCTATGTTCTTCCACATAAAAAAACAGAGTTTCTTTTTTTTACTTAAAAGTAAATTGAGGGACAAAATTGTTTGCGAAAATTTAATAAGATACTAGGTGTTTAATAACAATCTATGCAAAGTATCATTATCATTAAAATATTGACGCACGCTGCTATTAATTCTGTTTGAATTTCGCGAAGCCAGGATTTATCAGGTTTCGAGTTGCATGTTTACACAGCAAAGGAGTCTTAACTTAAACAGCACATTTTAATTGAGTCGGTGAACACAATACGTCGTTTTTCGTTTGGAAAGACGACGCGTTTTAACACAGTTAATTGCCATCGCATTGTTCTTGACAGATATGTATTTTATTAAGCAATTATTCACGCTGAAGATTTCGCTGTCATTTCTTGTTGGGAATGCATAATTTTATTCATCATGTTTATAAGGTAGCTGTATGTTTTTAGCTGACCCGTCGCCCGTTGCTGCTATTGCAAAGTAAAAAAAAACATCTCTAAGAGACTCATTATGATAACCAACAATTTTATCAAGTTTGAATTGTAAAAATACATTTTTTAGTTTATTTCCGCAATATATTTTTTGATCAGGATATTTTTCGCTCATCGCGAGCGAAATCAGAAATCAAGAGATATTATATATAGTGGAAATAAGTGGTAAAAAATGTATTGATTGAATTGGCATTCATTTGGTAGAACTCCGTTATAATACGGTGAAAAAATGAGTTTTTTTTATTTAAAATATCATGCCTCTCCACCAGGAAGTGACAGTCAACACCCTAAAAGTGAAATTGAATTGTTAAAACTTTGTACGATTCCACATGTGGTGTGTCACTAACGACCCAAGTTTCGCTTTTTTTCGTGTAGTAGAATGCCTGAAGATGCCGAAAGTCGAAACCCAGTTCGTTAGTGGCAAAGCGTGTGAAATCGTACAAAGTTGTAACAATTCAAATGCAATGAAAATTTTTACAAGGCTTTCAAAAAAAGGAAAAAAAAAACTGAATATATTGATTGAGTTGGCATTTACTTGGTAAAAATTTATAACGAATCGATGAAAAAAATACCAATTTATTTCAGTTCTACAATAATTAGAAAGCATTAAGTTGATTGCTATTTCATTTAAAATTTTCGAAACATACTTTTATTTTTGAATTTTCAGATGTAAAAATCAGTGATGCTTATAACTTATCACTAACTATGGATTCGCATGTCGGTATCTTCAGGAATTCTATCACAATGATGCAATAGAACTGATACATAACAGGATGTTTTCGTTGATTGTAAATGAGCGGAATTAGACAGGGGACAAAATATAGACCATAAAGCAAGGAACTAAACGTATATCTGAAAAAATTTTAATAACTGTTAATATGATTCTAGTGACATTATATATTGTATGTGATAATTTTACTAACAATATAGAAAATTTATGATTTTTGATGAAAGGTTTTACGATACATAATAGTTAAACTTTACTATATTTTATTGGGTAATTTAATGCTTAGAGATACCTATCAAACTATAATAAATATATAATAATATATTTAACACTAGCATAAACCATCCATTAAAAATAATTTGTATTCCTCTTATGCATAAGTGATTTAAACTGACAATCAGTTTTGAACTCGCGTGATAGAATGCTTGAATATGCCAAAATATGAAACCTGCGTCCTTGAGTGACAAAATATGTGAAAATGTGCAGAATTTTAACGACTAAAATATTTATTAAAATTCCATCAAGCATTCTTAGTAGATATCGTAAATGAATGAATGCATTGATTGAATTGGCATTTAATTGGTAGAACTCCATTATAGCATGGTAAAAAAACAATGGGTTTTAAAATTAAAAATAAACGGTTCAATCAAATTTGTGAGTTATTTAATTGAAAGCTATTTCAGCTTACGCCCTCATCAGAACTATTATAGATATTAATGTAAGTGTTGTTTTTTGTTTTCAAAAAAACCAATATAATTTAGTTCTACAAAATATCTGAGATTTATAGTTGATCACTATTTAGGCTTATACCCTCATCAGAACTATGTTGAAACATACATTTACTTATTTATACGTACAAACGATACATCTTCTCTTCTGTTTTAAAATCCTAGTTTTGTAATGGGATGATATTTTTTTTTGCATATTAGAACAGAAGAGAATATTTATTGTCTATCGTTTCTATACCGCTATATATAGATTAGTAAATGTACGTTTGAACATAGTTCTGATGAGGGGTAAGCCGAAATATCTATCAACTATATACATTATAAATTTTGTAGAACTAAAAGATACATTGGTATTTTTTTACTGTGATGATAATAGATTCTACCAACGTCAATTAAATTCAGAAACTTTTTTCTAGAAGAATGTCTTGCAATTCCATTGCATAATCTCTTTTTTCCAAAAGAGTAGGGACGTCAAGTTTGTCCAAAGTACAATCAGTAAATAATTTAGCGTATTTTTAATGGGTAGTAGAACATTTTACGCACTTTTTTAAATACACGAGTTTTACCAACTAAATATCAATTCAGTCAACAGTAGAGAAAATGATTAAGTTTTGAAATATAAAAGCAACTGTCAACTTGTAATGAAACAATATCAACATAACTAATCATAATGTATACGGAGTGATTGTGTAATATCAAAAATCGTGAACATTATAATAACTGAAGTGATACAAAAGGTTTACGCGAATCGGAATAGCCAACTAATCCATGTGCGTGTATCAAGTATTCGCAAAGGGGGCGTTTCGGCCAGGGGTAGCGGCTGTGGGGGATCAGCATTTCGAGGTTTGGGGTTCCGGAGAGGGTAGCTGGATATCTACCCCCGCAACTGCCCGCCCGGGTCCCTCGGAGGCTGTATTGATCCCCGTTGCTACGCGACGCAACCGCGCACCTCCTGCGCCCGTTCTTCCCTGCCTTGTCACGAACGTTTCATCCCTGGAAGGTTGGATGATTAGAAAGCGAACGGTTATAGATAGATTTAACCAAGTGAAAATTTAACCTGAATTTTCGGTTGCCTTGGAGAAATTCTGAAGATATAATATGTTGTGTACCACTTACTTATGATCAATTATCAGTAAAACATTTTCTTCGAATTATATATACATCTGTTTACAATCATAATGTCAGACTGCTGTATCTATTGTATCATATTTGTATAGTGAAAAGCTCAAAATTTAATTGAGGTCACTCTCGATTTTTTTCAACATATTTCTCTTTTCTAAACACGCACCGTCTGCTGAATTATAAAACAATGTTAGTCAGTTTTCACTTGTATTACTAACTGTTTAGGAAATAGTAAATACTGAATATTTCATCTTGCAAGATAAAATTTTACTACAATATAGGAATATTTTAATAATTAAAAAAAATAATAGAAGTGTTGATATTATTCTTGAAATTGAATAATAAAAAAATTTATTCTACAAAAACGACTATATTGTATATTTTCATTACAAAACAATTTCATTGTTTTACGATCTATTTTACAAATCTCCATTTTTTATTGAGTACATATTTTTTCATGTTACCTTGGTAACAACTTAAATATTTTTTGTTGATTATTTTGAGATGATATAGAAACAATATATAAAAATCTAGCTTAAGGCAATTTTGTAAGCTAGATTTACTTTTATATGGTTTTGAAAAAACGTAGTTCAAAAATATAGATTCGATGACATTATACACTGTTTTTTGTGCTGACATAAGAAAAAAATCACATGGACTGCTAAGGTATTTTATTTTATACAATACATCAAGACCACTTTTGAAAATGTCACTATGCATTATTCGATGAAAAGGCAACATGATTTACAATGTCGACTGAAGGTGTTTGATGAAATTTCAATATCAAATTTTAATTGTTGAAACATTGTACGATTGTACATGTTTTGTCCCTAGTGATCCGAGATTCACCCATTAGATCTGTTGCATCCGTGTGATACAATGACTGAAGATAACAAAAAGCAAAACCCGAATGCCAAAAAATATGTGTATGTATTTTTCAAACCTAAAAAATTTCTGGTCGGATAAATGTTACAATTTTCACAAATTCATTTTTACTAAATAAATTATTTTATCTAATAATACACACTACTTCCATCAAATATTATTTTTAAGAGACTCAAAAAATCAACTTGAAACGTCAAATGTCAAATCGTGAGTGAAAGTGAATATGAACGCTTTTAACAATTTTTCATTTTTTCAATAAATTATCGATTTTTTCAAAGTATTTTTTTTTCTATTTGGTTGAATGACATTCACCACTCTGGAAACTTTTCTCTCATCCAACGCACGTACTACGAGGAAAGATTTAAGTGTTGTGAGCACTAATAATTAATGGAAAAATATTATATTTTTTAATAATTTACGTGATAATGTATTCTTTTAATATTATTCATTAATAATATGAAAGAAATAGTTCAATTCTAATAATTTCGATTATAGCGAATGAGTAATCACATTCAATTATACATTATTTTTCATTTTTTTTTTATCGCCGAAAGTAATTGAAACGTCAAATAAATTAATGGCTTTTGAATCATCAATTTTCGTGACATGCTAAAAATGTATGCGTATTTAAATAATTATTCAAATTAAGAACACTGAGATTGAAAAATATTTTTGACAGTTGTACTTACAAAAATGATTGTGTTCGAAAATTTAATTTATTTTGTCTTATTTTGACGTCTTCGGTTTTTGGAAACTATATTCTTAGAAACAATTAAGTTGCCATAAATAACTTTTTGTCGTGAAAATAGTCAAATTCGAAATTTAGATGTTAACTAACGACAGTTTTACACATGCTGTGTTACAATATTAATGGTAATCTAGTTTTATTGCCACTAATTAAAAAGACATCGTTTTTTTGTCAAATATTGCAATTCACTTTAAAAGTATTTATCGATGATAGAAATTTTATTTTTCAATGAAATAATATATAATTTGTGACAAATGGCTTAGTTAAATTATTTAAAAAAATAATGTATGACATTTTTCAGTTTAAGGTGTTAACTGTCACTTCTAGGAAGAAAGAAATTATTTCAAAAAGTAAAAATATACTTTTAAGTCCTGGTATATTGTGAAAGAGTACTGTAAAATGTATTAAAAACTTTTTGAATTATCATGTTTTTCCACTTAAACGTGACAGCTTACACATTTAAAATGAAACTTATTTATTTAAATTATTCAAAATAATGATCAGTATTATTTCTGCAATTTTATATTTTTTAGATCCGGGCCGATTTTACCCATCGCGAGCTTTTATAGTTACATCAGTTATTAAAACTTGCGATGTGCGAAACCGGTTGTGATTCTAATGATACAAAAATTTTGAAATATAACTAAAAATAGTGTTTGAATTATTAAAATATGACGAGGGGAAAATATAGCAGTGTATTTTAGTTTTAAAAAAATTGTAAGGTTTATATTTGATAGCTATTTCGGCTTATTTAAATTTTTTAACGACTGAAATACAATGCTATTTTTCACCGAGTAATAATGAAGTCTTTCAAGTAAGCGCCATTTCAATCAATAAATTAAAATATGGAATTGTTTTTCTAATTTTTGCGTATCAATATGTCGCACATTCATTGGTGTGGCAACAATCCATTTTTACATAATATTGAAAATGAATTCATTGATTTTCGATAATTATATTTAAATTGAAGCATCATACTTATGTTCTTTGCTATTCATTCAAAAAATCTTTTAAATGATCGAACGAATATCAAATCATCACCCTTACTAAAACCATTATAAGTAACTTATAGGCAAGACATTTATTATTTTCTTAAAACAAGTAGTGAAAAACATACACATTTCATAGTTAAATTATACACATGAGTTATTATGCTACAATTTGTATATTTCTTCTCAAACAGTGTATATAGTATCAACGAGCTGATATATTTAAAAAATATGTTATTTAAATTTAAAATTTGCTGCCTTTCGTTAAGAAAATGTACGTCTTTGAAATTTAGTAACGTTTCAATGTTTCAGAGAAAGATTTGATTATAGGTTTGTATTTGTGTATGAATTTTTAAAAGCGGAGGCAATCAATTAGTTTTAAAAGCCTACGTCTCAAAATAGCCCCGCAAAGTGCCTGTTTCACGTAATGGCTTCCACCCTACCAAAGATATTTTAAAATGGCCTCTCGTCCCTTTGACAAACGTCAAAGAGCACACCTAACCTATAATTTTCGCCCACGGTGATGTCCGCTTTCCGTGCCAAAGTCTAACTTTGAAATATTTACCGGCATTGCCAACTAAAAGGATTCGCCTGCCAATGACAGGGAGTAAAAATGTCATCTCTGCAGGTTGGCAGCAGTGTGCGAAAACAGGACCGGAAAATATACCTCAGCTATAATAATTTAAATATGTCACAGAGATAATATTATAATACTATTTACATAATGTACATTTTTTAATAAAAGAATAGAACATGTTCAACGTAATGAATTAAAAATTTGAAATGTTGAAACAGTGTACACTTCCACAAGCTTTTCTAGTCACGACCCGAGTTTCAAATTATGTTATTGTATCTTCGGGCACTTTATTACATTATCGGATGCCATAGACAAACAGTAAACAATTTTCTTTGCTTATATACAGTCACGCTATAAGAATAAAAAATTATAATTGCTTTTGCAACGTAAAACGATTCGATTTATGAATGGTAATATGTGTGGTAGCAATACATTTCTATCGAATAATTCGAGGCCAAAATGAGAATTCAGCCATCCTTAATAATATCAAACAAACGGATATTTTTTTAAGAAATCGTGTACATGAATTTTTTGCTCTTCCAAAGTGTAGAAACAGTCTGCCAATGGGGATGCCAATGGTAAAGCGTTAACAATGTTCAACAGCATTGCTTCGGATGTCGGATATTCCATTGAATTTCATGCTGTCCTTATTATTTGTATTGCGGTGTATTTTTTGAATTTACAACATTAATTATTTAAATATTTTGACGTTGCAAAAGCAATGAAATAAATAAAATAAACAATATTGGAAATTTGTAAGTATGTCAACTAAGCAAGCTCAGGCAAAATCTACTTCAATAAACTAAAAACAAGTTTTCGTTTGACTTAATTCACTCTCATCTACGTGGTATTCCACGTTGTCGACATACAAAGCAAAACTGTTGAGCAGTGTTAATGATTTTATATATTTTAAATTTATAACTTAGTACACACCTGTGCAATATCAACACAGGATACCAACTGAAAAATGTCTATAACTATGAAAGGTTTATGTGAGGTGTAGCAACTGAGATATATGTATATACCAATATGCGTGATATGCGTTGCCAATGTTACCTACCATCAAAGGCAAGTATTTGTCGATTCCGCAAAGCCGTAAACTTAGGTTTTATTAGTTTGAACACGGTGAGTATTTACAGCCACCGGAAGGAGGGACGAAATAATGGCGACTTTTCATGTGCACGCCTCGCGCGTCAACTAAATATAATTGTATTTATTTGAAATCAGAACAATGGACGTGTTTTGTTTGTTTCTTTTAATGCGATATTTTTTGTGATTTCTGTGAAAAAAAAAACAATTCATTATGCCACGTTTGTTTCTGGAGGTTGCTAGAAATGAATTTACGTTGCTGTATTGTGTTTGGCAACAATGGTGGAATATTACGACTTCAAAATTTTGTTTACAGAATAATGTGTTCGATTTAAATGGTAACACCATTTTAGGAATATACAAAAGTCACGTTTGATAAGAAAACTGTTTGTAAATAAAAATACAAAAGTGATGAATACGTTTAAAATTTTTCACGATACATTTTCCTATGGATAATGTATCCTTTAATAATGGTAAGCTCATTTAATTTATAAAAAAAGTACTATCAAACTTTTGCACTCGACAAAATATTGCATACAATTAATAATAGATGAAGAATTATGATTTTAAAAGTTAAAATTAATATCCAATTATAATTGATATCGGAAAAATAAACATTAAAAAAGAATTTTAACGATTTTATATAGCAAAAATTTATTGATATATATTTCTTAATTATTACGCACATCCAACTTTTAACAAAGCTATTGTTTTTATAATAATATGTAGTATTATATATGGAAAAACAATTCAATTTATGATATCGACTGAAGGTGCTTGATAAAATTTCAATATCAAATTTGAATTGTTACAACTTTGTACGATTTCACATGTTTTATCACTAACATGTCTTCCCAACTGCCTATTGTTGTATCGTTTACGTGAGATTGGTTCAATGAATCGACAATCTCATGAAGAAAATTTTATATTTCATCACTAGATGTTTAATCGTTACTTGCCAGATTGAAATAAGTAGGTATATCTTAAAAAAAATCTATTTACTATTTAATGATAGTTGTATATTATTTGTTATAAAACCCTTTCAAGAATGACTCATTAACAAGATTAATTATTAATGAAAATTATCACAGGCAATTCTGTTAATTGTAATTAGATCAATATTATTAAATTTGTTTTAGTTGCCATTTAGTTCTTGCCTTTGGGTTTGGTATTTTTCTGTAATTTTGTATAACGACGATCCTAACTATTTATTTTGAACGTCAGTTCTGTCGCATCCGTGCGATAGAATGCCTGAAGATGCCGAAAGGCGAAACCCGGGTTGTTAGTAACAAAACATGTGGAATCGTACAAAGCTTTAAAACTCAAATTTTATATTGAAATTTTATCAAGCACCCTTAGTCAATATCATAAATTAATACATATTCAGTGAGTTAAATTGCATCCGTGTGATAGAACGTCTGAAGATGCCAAAAGGCGAAACCCAGGTCGTTAGTGACAAACCATGTGGAATCGTACAAAATTGTAACAGTTAAAATTTTGAAAAGTATAGGTTAAAAAAGTTAGTGTGTAAAATAATAAAGAAAGAAAGAAATTTTATCTGGGCTGTATGAAGTTAAGGTTTCCTTGAAAATTAAATAATGAGAAATTGCTTCGTAAAATACTAGACGTCAAAACTGTCGCTCTGTTCATAAAATCACCCAGTTCACTGTCATAATTTTATGTATGAAAGATGAAATTGAAAGTTAGCAGCGCCAACTACCGACTGCGGTGGAAGTTGGAACTTAGTACTCGCCCTAACAAAATAATTCTCTTGTATTATGCACAAGCTCGCGACCCCTCAAGGAATTACTTTGTGTAAGAAAATCTTTTGCTATCTCTTAAACGGAAAAGTCAACGAACCTTCGTTGCTTTGCGGAAAACTCATTAATGCTTCAAAGGGATCATTAATATCGCATTATGTGATACAAACATAAGATGTAATATATAATCCGGTAGTAAATAAGCAGATAGTATATTAAAATATTATGTATTTATCTAATATCCACTTGGCTTAACCGATAAACTGCGAATATAGTTTTTCTTTGGAATAGTGAAGAGTAGCCACAATAAAAAGAAATAATTTCCCGCTATTTATTAAATGATTTTTGTAGGTATTTTAAAGTTGAATCAAATGTGCGTAGCGCCTCTTTTGTGTATTTTTTTTACCAAAGAATATGTTAATCAGGGATCGCGAACCTGTGGCATGCGAATGTTTTATTGCGAAGAGAAAAAAATAGACGTGATTATGAAACAAAATGTAAAAAGTCTTTGAAATAGTATAAAAAAAAAATATATATATAACATTCAAAATCAATTCACAGCCATGTGTATTTTCTATTGATTAAATTGGAATTTACTTGGTAGAACTCCATTATAAGACGGTTAAAAAATTGAAATGTATTTTAGTTCTACAAAATTTTATTAGACATAGTTGATAGCTATTTCGACTCATGCCACCGTCGGAACTATGTTAAAACGTATATTTGCTTATCTATATATATTTGTGTGGAAAAGGTACACAATACATCTTCACTTCTGTTTCAACGACTTATTTTCTGCTAGCAATAAACTAAAAAAAAATAGAAAATGTAAATGTAAATGAAACTAAGCACGTGGCAATTTCAATGAGCTTAAACATTAGAACTAAAATACATTGCTACTTTTTAACCTTGTTATGTTTATTTTCTTTTTCACTAATAGATTCGCAAACGACGGAAACGAAGGAATTAACGACAATAAGAATGTTATAATAATCAGTTTCTTGAGTTCATTCTCGTAGCTCCAAAACTCAATTAATCTCTGTTTTATTTTGCCACTAATAAGTATTTAATTAAATTTTTCGACGCATTAATTATTGTCTCTAAGTAGATATGATGGAAATTTTAAGAAAATTATTGGCCGTGACCGTGAATCGGACATGGAAGATCCGTTACGTAAGCCGACATTGCTAACCACTGCGCCACGTACCGATTTTAAACATATAAAATGTGATGTAGTTAAACTAGCTTGGATTGCGTTAAATCTAACATAGCAATATAGCTCTAAGCCCATTTAACTGAAACTGACCATATCTGTCGCATTAATAAAAATAATACGCATACTCCGCCAAGTCTGGGCACTGGCCAGCGTTTTATGACTTCTTTACAGTCAAAGAGCAGTAATAAACTTGCTACTATTTTTTTCTTGCTCTAATGAGTACTTTTTATTGCTCCAGTAGGTAATTTTATTTTAGTTATAGAGTAATTGAGAGAAATATTATATTGTTGACTATAGAGGTCTGTTAAAGCTTGTTAGGAAATTATATTTAGACGTAATATAACATATTTGTGAATAACTAATATTAACCATTTGCATTTGGATGCCGCTATAGATGCGGCATTGATTTTTTTCTTATCATTTGAATGCCACTTTTCTGGCGCTAAGTCATTGAAATGCCATTTATAGTGTATTCAAATTTGAATTGTTGAAAATATGAACGATTCCACGTGTTTTTTGTACAAATAAACACATGAAATCATACAAAGTTTCAACAATTCAAATTTCATATTAAAATTCCATCAAGAACCTTCGAAGTCATAAATTATATAATGTATTCGTTTTTAATATCAATCATTATTGGACTTTCATAGTTTAACCCTTTACATTTGAAGGTGAAATTTATTATTACCTCATTCATTAACGATGCGACAAATATATTTGTGAGCTACAGTTTGTCCACCAGAAAACGTTACATTCCAATTTATTTTATATTTAATCAATCGTTATAAATGGTTTGTTGAGAAACCAGTAAATTAAAAAAACAAAAGAATATAATTTTGTGGTGTTATTGCTATCGTTATTGCGATGCAAACTGTTTACTGAGTGATAGTTCTATTTCATCCGAATGATACAATGCCGAAAAACAAAACTCAGGGCCAGATGTGACAAAACGTGCAAAGTTGTGCACACTTTTATAAATTGAAATTCCATCAAGAAACCTCAGTCAATATCGAAAATATTTCATAATATTAAATGCGTTTTTCATATATTAAATAGTTGATAATAAAGAACAGTGCACAAAACTTGATTTTGTTCTCAAAGTGGAAAATAGCAAAAGCAACCGCGTCGACATGAAAAATAAACGTCACTCTATAACGAATATATTTGGATATTTAACATTATTTATTCAGTATTCGTTGTAACACTTTCGCCTGTATTAGTCATTTTCACTATGTTTATGTATCACTACATTAAGATGAATGACTTGCGGAATAAAGTAACAAATCGCTTTGTTTGTTTAAATTTATTAAAACATTTTTATTGTATACTATTAACAATAAAATATCTGCGATGTTATTTCCAGGAAAACACATCGCATCAAATCTGCTGCCACACCCATATTTTCCTCGCGCTGGAGTGTTGCTATGGTGCGCCTGAATCAAAACCTAATGAATATCGTTTAATAAAGATTTAAAAGTATAAATAATATATTCCTACATCTTCAAAGTTTGCTTTGACAGGGGAAATAAATATAAATTGATGTTTATAAAAAAGCGATTCTTTTGTACCGGGAGAAAGGAATTACTGGCGAGTCGGCTTATGTTAATTGAAATTCCCCGTTTCGAGCCCGGAATGGGGGACCCCCTCGTTTAATTTTCTTTCTATTTGATCTTGTTACAGTTTTATTTGTTGTTTCAAGGATTCTGCGAATGGAATTTTTGGGGTTCTTAAAGGTTCGCTGCCCCCGCCCGTTGAAAGAAAATGGCTTTATAAACTGTGTTCATTAAATGTTTTTCTCTTTTGACAACTTTTGTTTAAAATTCTTTTGAAAGTAAAATTTTGTCATAAATATCAAAATGAGTCAGATGTATATTTAATATCTTAGTATTTGAATTTATTTGTCAACGCGTAATATGGAATACTTGGGGTTTAAAGAGATTTGTAAAGGTAAACGGTGCGAGTCCGTTTGCTTACATAGCCACAAGATTGAATAATCAACTTTCTTTAAACAAAAAATGAAGTCTTGGAAAGAATAGAATGTATAAACCCTCTGATTGCTGACGTCTCAACTGTTGACGATCTGTTACAGTTTGCTATTTTTTTTATAAATTTGATACATACGAGTTATATAAATTACATATTGTAAATTCAATGCTTTTACAACGTAGAAACAATTGATAAATTAAATCATCGAAAATTAGCAAGAAAGTCAACCAAAAGAATTCAAACAAAATCTTATTCGATTTATGATACCGACTGAAGGTGCTTGATGGAATTTCAATATAAAATTCGAATTTTTAAGATTGTACGATTCCACATGTTTTTTCACTAGCCACCCGGGTTTTGCCTTTCGGCATCTTCAGGCGTTCTTTCATATGGATGCGAGAGAACTGACTAAAGTTCATTTAGATTGAAAGACTAGACTGGCAGTTGTTGATTCCATTGATAGAATGTCGACGATTAATGGGGAAACCCGGGTCGTTAGTGACAAAACATGTGAAATCGTAAATATTTTTTTTTCCAAAAACCTTGCATTTTTTTATCATTTAAATATTTAAAAAAATCACCAACACAGTTGACTTCTTAAAAATTCGTAAATCAAAAAAACTTAAGCAATTCAAAAAAAAGTCTTATTTGATGTATTGAGCAATTTTATCTATCTAAACTCACTCTTGTTCACGTGAAGTATATTAACATCTGAAGCAATACTGCATTGTTAATTCTCTTATCAGTAGTATTCCAATTTGCACTAGAAAAAACAATTTTTGTCCATGATTTCTTAAAAAATATCATCAATACATAATATAATACAATTCCTCACAGACGAATTCTCATTTTTACCTCGTATACGCCGAAAGAAATATATGGGCAGCTAAACTTTCTTCGAGTTTTCAAACTATAATATTTAAAATTGGAATGTCATATAGAAAGCCGTTTGGTTAAAGCCAGAGTATCCGTATTCTATACGTATAAAGAAATTTCGAAAATATCTTCTGAACGTTTTGTATCTTATAGGTGTATTAAGAATTCCCTGGGGCGCAAAGAATGGCCCCACTCTCAAGCCTTCTTTGTATCAAGGCATTTTACATGATTATCAAAATTTAAGCACCTAAAAAAGCTCTGGTAATTGAAAGGTAAAGCTCGACATTTATAAGCGTGTTAACAATGTCAATACTTTTTTGTATTATACATGCTGATTTTTCAACAAAAATAAATCGTCATTTTTTTAAGAAAATTTTCATGTTTATTTAACATCAATATTACACAATTAATTATAAAAATCTCTTTTAAAGTGTTAACTGTCATTTCTTGATGAAAAGGCATGATATTTTAAAAGATAAAAACACATTTTTTGGTACTTATTCCCACAATATAATTTAGAATCAGGACTGGTTTCAGCCATCGCGAGTAATATCAAAAGATGCTCGCGATGAGCGAATAGAAATGCACACGTGCAAGTTATTACTTAGAAATTGTTATATTTCATTTTGAACTTAATTTACTTTCTTTGTATGTATATTGAATAAAATTCTGTAAATTTTTTTCTTAGTTTTTGTACCTTTAGTTGTACCTTTTACTTTACTTTTAGCTTAGTACCTGCTAACTTTTATATAACTCAAAATCTTGTGTACATAGATTTGCTTGTAATTTGTGTCTTATTGCTTGATAATGTTCACGATGAGTGAAAACCGTCATGTAAATAAAATAAATTGTGGAAATGAGTACTAAAAAATATTTTTTTTCTATTTAAAATATCATGCATTTTCATCAACAAGTGACAGTTAGAACTTAAAAGTGATCTGATAATAACATAAACCTTTCAGTGGTTTTGTTAGTTATAATAACTTCAGTTTATTGATTGAATTGGCATTCACTTGGTAGAATTCCATTATAACACGGTGAAAAAATAGCAATGTGATTTAGTTCTACAAAATTATTTTTAACAAATATAGTTGATAGCTATTTCGGCTCACGCCATCCTCAGAACTATGCTTAAACTAACATTTGCTTATCTATATATAGCTGTGCAGAAAAGGCACATAACACATCCTCTCTCCTGTTCCAACGGCCTAGCTTGTTACTTTAACACAATGACACTAAATTTTCAAAATTCTAAATGAAACAATAGGTGTCTATGACAATAAGATTATATGTGGGACGGAAGTGATCCTTCGGGAAGTAAATCAGACCACCCCTTTTTGCAACGGCTGGACAAGTGGCGATACTATTATGTTAGTTTGGTCGTTAAGAATCATTTGTGATAATTGGTGTCTATTGATTTCTAGCTGTTCTAAAGCCGTCATTCTCCGACACTTACTTCAAAGACGCAAACATTTAGGGGCTGAGTTTGAATTTATATTATGTGATTCATTAATAACGTGATTAACGAATTGTGAATCTGTTTTTTTTTGTTTTTTTTATAATCTGTTTTTTTTTTAGACTTTTTTTAGACGTTTTTTTTAAACTTCAGTTTATACTATTGTTTTCCACTTAGTGTTGACCAACAGACTACAAAGTTGGCAAGAACTGTTATTAATCCTTGATGACGGCATTTATACTTTAGTGGTTTTATTTCTGTTAATGATTAAAATTTATTTTTTCTTAATTTTACTGAATGGAAATTGTCGATAAATTTTAGTGAATTAGTTTTTATAAATCATTCAGCAGCTTATTGAACGAAATTATTGTTCATTGAATACTCAATGAACCCTTAATATTGGTTAGTCAAGTAACGATTTGAATAAAAAAACTTATTTTAATTTATATTATATATTTACGAAAAAATGCATTGTTTATTTAAAATTAAATCGTAATTTTATCAATCCTATATTATTGTACAGAGAAATTCTGTAACTTACTAAGTATTTTTTTTATTTAAGAAGGTATATTGACGTTTTTGATAAATTGTCAAATAAAAATGAAGTGAATATAATTATTTTTTTTATTGCCGTAGGCTCAATTTTATTATCTTTGTAAAAAACAAACTATTTTATTCGCGAAAGTTCTAATTAGTTTATTTCAGGGTAATTGAATTAATTTGTAATAGAACAGTAAACAAACATTTTATAGGTATACTAAAGGGGTTATTTTAAGTCTTTTGACTACTAAAGTATATTAGAAAAACGAGAGAAAGAAGAGAGGTTTGTTGCAGTTTGTTGAAAATTGAAAATACAGCATTTTAAAATGGTCAAAAGATTCGTGTGAAATTGTATTGTTTTACTGAAATATAGACCAAATTTTCTCAATGATCTCTATAAATTAATTAACAATATTGAAATATTTTTGCTTAGGAATGTCTTTTACGTGCCTCGATAAGAAATACCGTCTCGAAACATTGGAAAAAATTACTGTCACACAAAAATTGCATACTGTCTAAGTAAATCTTCTATGTGTATTGCATTGTCGAATTTCGAGCTCTTAATTGCTTAAATACTTATATGATTGAATGGTAGGTTAAAATGGACTATAATGTTTTTTTATGAGGTGACAAAAAAGACCAAAATTCATGTAAGGTGCCTATTATGCAATGAATATTACATAAAAAAAACACTAGATGTATTTAGAAGCAATTAATGATTAATTAAAAATTGGAAAAAATGCTCTTATATTAAACAACCGTTGAAAATCTTTCTTCCAACAGATAATTATGCTGGGCATTTTTTGAATATATTTTTTAATGCAAAGCGAACATGTAAACTCATGTCCAAAAATTCACCCCTTTCATGTTCACGTGAATCAAGATTGACAGACGTGGATAAATCCACCCTAATCAACCCTTTTTTGCCTCAGGCAAAGCATATATAATAAACCGCTTCTACCCATACAAGCTCCTAAATATACAACGTACATACAATTTACCAAAAAATTTACCTATTTTAAATTAGAAAAAATTCCCAATTAAGGATTGTTATAAACGGAATGACTATTTTTTTATCTATCATTCATAGTTTGTCTTCTGGAATAATTTTGTTTTGAAACATATCGGTTTCTATTGTAGAGCTTTTTGCCAATTTACGAGATTTTTTTTCATAAATGTTGAGAGATTAATCATACACTCAAGTTTTCGTTCATTTTAAGAATAAATTCACAATCCTATAAAAAGGTTTCATACTCTGGATACAATCAAAAAAGTCATTTATCATTTGAATATGGAAACAACGAAAAAAGTTTGGAGCTAAAGTTAATAGTACAGCTTTTGAATTACTGAAGCTTTTTACAATCACACTTGTTTTGTAAGTTTCAAAAATTAAAATTTCAAAAGTAATGACACTGATATGCTATCGCAGATCATTTAGTTATGTTTTATATGACTCTGTTAACTATTTTCCCATCTCTTGAATCATTTGTTTTACAGACCTGGTAATCGTTAACTCATTTCTTTTATAAATGCCCATGTTTTAATTTAAATTGTTTCAGTTGATTACGCCCACAACAAGAGAAACCGGCTCTTATTAATGATTAATTTATTATTATATAATTGTAGAAATAGTACGAAAAACGCTTATTCTTAGTGAAAAAATCACTCAAATTAAACAAACTATGTTATATTTAAATCTGTGAATTTTTATTATTTAACATATCATGCCTTTCCATCAAGAAGTGATAGTTAACACCTTAAAAGTGAAAAAAAATCAATACGCAAATCAGCAAATTATTCATTGGTATATTATTCTAAATCGTCTATTCGGAAAATTCGGTCATAATAGAGCGACTTCGCAACTCCACGACTTCGAATTTAACTCCATAACCCTGACTATATTTCATTGTATTAACGAGAACTGTGGCTTCAAAATAATTTATTATTATATACTGAGGACCAGAGCACCAGCTTCTGGACTTTTTATGTATGGCATTCATCTTGCTATACGGCGCACCAAGTCCTCTCCCTCGAGCCAACTAATTAAATAACACGCATCACTAAAGAGGCCTGTCATACAATGCCATAATTAGCAGCATCAAAATTAGCCCACGCTAATTATAATTATTTAAATCCTTTAATTTGTTTACACGAGGGCAGCGAAGGATTAATGCGAAATAATTGGATTAATATCGAATGAGGGTAGATGCCCTGCCGAATCGTCATTGTTTTCAAACATATATTATACTATATAAACATTACAAGTAAATAAACAAATGAGAAGCGGAGAAATCTTACATATTGGCTTTATTTGTTGAATTGAATGTATGAAATACAATACTTTTACTACATAATCAAGTGTCATCAACTACTAAGAGTTTCTTAATTAAATACCAGGGCTGTAGAGTCGGAGTCGAAGTCATGAAAAAAGAAAGAATCTGATTACTTTTTCGATTAGACGATTTTAAAGATGTCTCAATTAACAATTTGCCCGATTGGTTGGTTGATCTTTGATTCGATGAACACAAATAGAAAAGGTAGGTAAAAACTAGACAAAAATAAACTTTATTTAGTTGGATTCGTGTTGTTGGTCAACTTCGGAATCGGAATTGGAGCCGTGTTTTTTTTTAAGAATTCACAGCCCTGCTTAAAACTTTATTTCTCTGTGGTCTAATGAAAATTTTTTTCACTGTATGGTCGTAACTATCACATATTGATGGAAAAGCATAATATTTTAAAGAATAAAAACACAGATTTGAATTTCGAAAATCTGTACGATTCCACCTGTTTTGTTACTTGTACTTCTTGTCCCGGGTTTCGTCTTTCGGCATCTTTAGGTATTCTATCACACAGACGCAACAGCACTGATTACAAATTGAACTGAACTGAACAATTCAAATTTGATATTGAAATCCCATCAAGCACCTTCAGTCGATATCATAAATTAAATATTAAAAACACATTTACACAACATTATTATTATTATTATTAAAAACACATTTCTTGAGATTTTCTTTAATAAATAATTTCACTAGAAGTTTTAAGCACTGTTCGACTATTTCAATTAATAAGAATTATTTAACCTGCTCCCTGCTGGGCCACAGAGTGGATATTCCAACTCTAATCGTTTCATAAATAATTTAAATAGTGTTGACGTTGACCAAACGTACAACGATTATCAAGAGAAATCGGAGAATATTTCAATACAAAAATTAGCTCTTACATGATAGTTTTAGCACTGGTAACACTTTTATATTTTTAGTGTTTATCATCAATACAGTGTGATCAGCAATTTAAAAGGTAAGAAGCTAGCAGACAAATGGTTAATTTAACTTTTACAAAACCTTTTTCTATTTACCATATTTTAGTAAAACCCTACTTTTGGAAATTCAAATGGGGGACGTTTTATGTTGTTTGAAGACTTTACTTATTTTAAATATTTTTTTAAAGTTTTCCCACATTCCTCGTTTTTTACGGACTCTTGAAAAACGCTTAATGCGTTAACTATCATTTCTAGGTAAAAAGGTAAATACTACATTTCCGTTAAACTCAATTTTTAGAAATTAATTGCGGGAACGTTTATATGTTTTCATTAAGATTTGATTTTTTACTGTTATTTGAAGTTTTCACGCATTTGTCGCTTTATAATATTCAGAATCCCTTGAAAAACATGGAATCGAGGTTTCATTGTATATATTTTGAAACTGACATTGCCAATCTATTCCCTGTTTATTAATGATGATTGAAATTCCCTGTGTCGATATTTCTCGCCGGATCTGCGGGAAAATCCGCGAGTCGTCAATTAATTAGGATATTAATTAATTACTTTTAAGCCTAGCAATTAATTATTCACGAGCCTGGGATGTCATTGAAGTGTTAGATGCTAATTATTTTGTGATGCAATGATTTAAAGCCGTTATGTATTGCCTTTCAACGATACGATTCAATTAAATTAATACCGTAGAACCCCAATCAACAGTTCTCCTACATTACGTTTTCCCGGATGGACCGTTCATTTTTTATAGTCCTGTCAAAAACCCTTAAGAACAATTTTAAATAATTCCGCATTAACCGTTCCCCGATTTATCGATTTCTTCGATCGATCGTCTAAATATTGTCTTTTGAAAAACGTGGAATCTAGATTTCACTGTACATTTGTTTTTTTTGATTAAATTGGAATTTACTCGGTAGAACTCCATTTAAAAATGGTAAAAAAAAGCAATGTATTTAAGTTATAAAAAAAATATTACATAAATGGTCGACAGCTATTTCGTCTTTGGCCTTCATTTGTCCTATAAACATATTTCTGATGGGCGTAAACCGACAAAGCTATCAACTATTTTTGCAGAACTAAAATACATTGTTATTTTTTTCACCGAGTTGTAATGGAGTTCTACCAAGTAAACACCAATCCATCTAAACTAAAAAATAGTGTATTCGCATAAAATTTAAATTTTTAATCTATGTACTGTTCAACAAGTTTTGACGGGTTTCACCTTTTGGTATCTACAGGCATTCTATCACATGGCTGTAATGGAACTACAATTCAAAATATAGATCCGAACTCGAGAAGCTAAATATTTACCTACGACTTTTTTTAATTACTACTAATAAGATATAAATACATAAATTATAGTTTTGACGAAGGAATAACCCGAAATAGCCATCAATTATATACCTTATAAAATTTGTAAAACCAAGATATATTGGTATTTTTTCACTGCGTTATTATGGAGTTCTACCAGATAAAAGCCAATTCAAGCAAGAAATTAAACTAATTTATAATAATTTAATTATTGAAGTCTGCCTTGGAATAGTTAAGTTCATTTGATGGTTTGTTAAATTATGTCCTTTATAAGTCCAAAAATATTTACTTATAATTTAATCGATTAAAAAATTTATAGAGCAGATAATATATCGAATAACTTATTGTGAATTTTCATTATACATTTTTAGGCTTCGTGAAGGAAAAAAAAATATCTTTTTTTTTTGGTTTTTGTTTTTAAATGGCCTAAATTGGATACATTTCATCTCGAAGTGACGCGAAAAATTTTGACATTTATTATGATTTATCGCAAAATTGTGTTCGAGGTGTTTTTTTTTTGACTATCGACAATATTGAAGAAGTAACATATTATATTTTGGTTGAAAGGGTGGAAAATTCAGAGTTTTTGATTGATCGACCATTGAGGTTGTTATAATAAAAAAAACTAAAAAATATCGATAAGGTAACTCTAACACCATATTCGCCAAGGTTTACATTTTTGGAAAAATTCAACAGTTTCCTACAGCGTCAATATTTTTTTAAATACTTATTAATAACATGTAAAACAATTACTTTTATGGAATTCTTCAAAAGCATAATGTAATCAACGCTTAGTAAATTTTATTTTATCCTAAAATATATTCTTTACTATGACGTCTTAATTTTGTAGCAATACTTGATTTTTTATGACATATGATTTGTAATGATTTTAAACGGAATTAATGAAAATGTATACGTGAAAAATTAAAAAAAAAAAATAATAATTGATATAATTTGAATTGTTAAAACTTTGTACGATTCTGCATGTTTTGTCTCAAACGACCCGGGTATCGCTTTTCAGCATATTCAAGCATTCTCTAGTTTCAAGAACTAAGGCTAACTAGGCGATACCCGGGTCGTTAGTGACAAAACATGTGGAATTGCGCAAAGTTGTAACAATTCAAATTTGGTATTGAAATGCCATCAAGCACCTTCAGTCGATATCATAAATTATATATACTATCATTGCCAGGTATAAAAAACAAATGGTTACACAATTGAGACAAGAATTTACATTTGATCACACAAAATATACTTGCTTACAATTTTATCAACTAGTAGAGAGCATTTCCGATTTCTGCAATAATTTCAATTATTTCATTATTATTCAAGCATTCTATCAAATATTATGTTATCTATTGTTAGTCACAAAGCATGTGGAATTGCACAAAGTTTCAACAATTAAAATTTAATATTGTCATTCTTTCAAGCACCTTCAGTCGATATCATAAAAGTTTAATCTGTTTTAAATGTTAAAACATTTAGATTGTTAAAACAACCTTCCTTATAAAAAACAATACATCATCACAAATAACATGAATATCATCCTGATTGTTTCAGTTGTTTGAACGTTTCCTACGTTATTTGACACATTTATTTTTCGGCTAATATAAGTAATGATAAATTAATATTTAAAAGTTTGAATAAAAACCACGAGTGATACCTGGGGTTCAAAAAAGCTAAATATAGATGAAATATTGAGATTTTGTTTTTCCGCTATTGTGCTTTGTTTTTATATGTTTGCTTTGGATCAATAATTTTCTCATCGTAACCGTTGCGAAAACTTGTTTGGAAAGAGTAAAATTTTATTCCCTTAAGGAAGAAGTGAATCGAAGATTGCAATTGGTTTGAGGTTAACTTGGAGATGAGAGGAAAATTCAGTCGTCAAAGAGAATGCGAAGTCATAAAAGCGCTGCTTTTATGACCTTCGATATGATACTCAGAGATGTCCCAATGGATTTTTTTACATCATCACCAATCGTGAAGCTTTTATGAAAGCTACTGTATACTACAACAACATCTTTTATTATATCTTCAATTTCAAATTAGAATTTTTAAAACTTCTGTTTATTTATACAGTTTTGTATATTTTCACATGTTTATTCATTTACGGCCCAGATTTCACCGTTTGACATCTTCAAGCATTTAAGAACACGGAGGATTCGACGTGGTTATTATATACCACTTGTTAGAAAATTTACAATATTTGGCAGTATTTCTTTGGATTTCGATATATTCCACGTGGACGAGAGTGAGTTCAGACGAATACTGTATATGAATGTATTGAAGAAGATTTTAGTTATGTTTGCTATTTTTACCAATTTCCAATGTAGGCGTTTATAAAATTGTTTCATGTCCCGAAGCAGACAACTTATAAAACCACAATCTTTGTAACACGGTGAAAAAAATAGCAATGTATTTTAGTTCTACAAAATTATTTAAAAAAAAAAAATAGTTCATAGCTATTTCTGACGATGGCGTGAGCCGAAATAGCTATCAACTATATTTTTTTTTAATAATTTTGTTGAACTAAAATACATTGCTATTTTTTCACCGTGTTATAATGGAGTTCTACCAAGTGAATGTCAATTCAATCAACACAATCTTTATTGCTATTTCCAAAATTTAATATGTTTTAAAATCAGGGTCGGTTTCGCTCGGATATCATAAGGTATCGTTTGATAAGTCGGTCATGATCTTAAAAATGTTAAATTATTAGACAATTAAAACACATCAAAAGTTTAAATTTGTAATTTTAAAAAGGTATATATATGAAACAAATAAATAACAACAAAAATAAATAAATACGTCTATGAATTCAAAATTACGTTTGTGATTCTAATATAATTTATATTAAAATATAAAGAGGCATTTCATGTGAGTAATAAGTACATAAAGTTACACGGATGGCTTTAGGCAGAGCTTTGAAAGCTCGCTAAAAATACCAAAAGCTTTCCACCCTCTTAATTAAGTGCGTTTTTTCCGGAGCAAATTTTTCACCTGAAGGCTAGGGTGGTGGTCTTATACAGATATGGCACACACATACTTTCGTTGGTTTGAAATAAGATCGATGTACCTGATACACGAGGAAAAATGCAAAAGGGCTGTGATGGATTAAACTTATTATCTAAAAAATATGTGTTTATTTGATAAGAAATAATTATTCCGGAAATAATTAAAAAAAACATAGAGAAAACTTAAATGATACGCATGCTGTAAGTAATGAATGATGTTAAGTAATGATCAGGACAGGTTTCACTATTAATATTACAATTAAAATAATTTTTAATGCCACTATAACTAAAAATCATCAACAATACAAATTTATTTCCGAAAATAAAATATTCTGTGTTGGTGAATATGCATTATATTTGAATAACAAATAAATGGAAAGTTTTTTTAAAACATTTTTTGTATGATTCCAAATGTTTTGTTATGAACAAACCTGGTTTCACCTTTCGGCATCCTCAGGCATTCTATCACATGGATGCTTCAAATGAAATTCGTCATTTAAAGTCGTTCAAAGTCCAACAATTCAAATTTTATTATGAAATTTCATCAAGCACTTTAATTCGATATCATAATTTAGTTAAAAATATCATTAAATTTTTCATAAAACACACAAAATTAAATATAATATTTCTAAATGACGGATAGCAAATGGTTTTTTATTCATGCCTTAATAATAAATTAACACAATAAAAAATGAAAAATATTTTGAAAGTTATGTAAAAGACTATTCTAGATTTTAACTTTATATATTTTATGTCACGTTATGAGTGTCGAGAAATCCTTTTAAGCGGCGTGACGTTAGCACATTCATTCTAGTGGCCATTTCTAGGTCAGTCGTGTTATTTTCAACTTTTAACGTCATCGTTAAAAGAGCGACAAAATTTTGTGGGCGTTAATTGAAATGTGAATTAGGGTAATATTCTATTTTCAAAATTATTTCGTATAAAAACATTTTATTTTTATTAAAACAATTACATCATTTAACACAAAAATGGCGTTAAATAACATTACGTCAACGTCCTATAACCCTTTCAAACAGTAATTCTAGATTTGACGATTGCGTGAGCCGGAAAAGCTATCAATTATATCTTATAAAAAAAATTGTAGAACTAAAATACATTGCTATTTTTCACCGTGTTATATATACAACATAAAGATAAACAAGTGTTTGTTTAAGCATAGTTCTGACGATGGCGTGATCCGAAATAGCTATCAACTCTATCTTGTACATATAAAAAAAATTGTAGAACTAAAATACATTGTTATTTTTCACTGTGTTATATGTATATAAATAAGCAAATGTTCGTTTAAGCATAGTTCTGACGATGGCGTGAGCCGAAATAGCTATCAAATATATCTTATAAAAAAATATTTAAAAAAAATGTATAACTAAAATACATTGCTATTTTTTCACCGTGTAAATTTAAAATATAATACTTATGTATAATACATGTTTTTCTACATTATTTCATATCACGAGTTGTCGTTCAACAATACAAAAAAATATACATAAAAAATGGTGATTTATTCGCCATTCCATATTATCGAGTAGCACGCCCAGAGTGGGATCAAGGCTGCCGTTTTAATGGGCCATATACATAGGACGCTGCAAGAACTACCGGGACAATTTTTTACCCGGTCTCTTCTCTTCGGACTCCCGGCAACGCGGGGGCGCGCGGATACGCAGATGGAGGTCCGGGGAGTCGCTCATCCCCCGCCGCGGTTGCTAGGCGACCGGCCCCTACGCGCACCCCGCGGCCCCCTTCCCCGGGCAGCCTCCGCTGGAGTCGGGCCCCGAATTTTATCGATCACCTCGCCTCGGCGTGGAAGAAATTCTCGGAACTGAGCCCAGAGCTTGGGCTAGATTAACAATCAACTTGGGCACATGTAAAAATAATGTTTATCTAGGCTTTGAGCTGTCTACTTCACAAACTACCTGGAAAAAAGCTTAATCTAGACGAAATCATAAAACAATTAAATGAAAACACAAAACTACGTTTTCAATTTATAGCATCAATGAACAACTAAAAAACAAACTTGACGATAAATAAGCAAAAAAATTAATAGATATGTCTCCTGATTGAATTGGCATTTACTTGGTAGAAATCCATTATGACACGGTGGAAATATATCAATGTATTTTATTTCTACAAAATTATTTTTGCAGAACTAAAATACATTGCTATTTTTTTCACCGTATGAATATTATAGATATACTTTCGAGAAATAAAGTGAGTTAACTGAAAAAAGAAATATTGAACTTTTTACCCGAAAGCTAGATTTAATTGTCTTCTTAACAAGTATTTTTTAGCTCGATGGATATTTAAATAGAAAACTATATCGTTTTTTACTTTAAAAAAAAAATTATAATATAAGGACACTATCAAATATTATTCGTGTTTGAGATATAAACTATCACTTCTGAATGGAAAGACATTTTTTTTAAATAATAACCAAACATTGCTTA
The DNA here is from genome assembly GCA_028555115.1 of Himalopsyche japonica. Lineage (NCBI taxonomy): Eukaryota > Metazoa > Arthropoda > Insecta > Trichoptera > Rhyacophilidae > Himalopsyche > Himalopsyche japonica. The sequence continues at coordinate 588,809 of JAHFWJ010000104.1, forward strand.
GAACTATTTCTACAATTTGTTTATTTTAATATGAAGACATGTTTCGCTTATCGCTCATTATCAATTGACGATCGATAATACTTGCGATAAATAAATCAGTTTCATTTTCAAATTGGAATTTTTGAAACCTTATTTGATATTGCAATTACATGAAGCATGAATAAATCATGAATTTATTTTAATTTGCTAAATTATAATGAACGTTCAATTATTAAATGTCTCTGTGAGCGAAAGCTGTCCTGATCTCAATAATATTATTATTGATTAAATGGACATTTACTTGGTAGACCTCCATTAAAATGCGGTGAAAATATAGCAATTTATTTTAATTATACATAGACTTACGTCCTCATCACAAGCCGAGATAGCTATCAACTATATAAATCATAACTTTTATAGAACTAAAATAATTAGCAATTTTCTCACCGTCTGCAGAAATAGTACTAAGCAATGTATACTATTATTTAAATATAATACCTTTCTACCTATAAGTGACAGTTAACACATTAAAAGTCACCAATGAATATTTTAACAGAAAAAAAAACAATTTAATTCTTGCATGTATTTAATAATCTATGTTATTTATTACGATATAGAATAGGTACATAAGTCACCTAAATCTCTTTTTATTCAGTCATTTGTCATTTTTTTTTATTGGCTCATATCCTCTTTAACCAAGTCCAATTTAAAAGTGGTACATAATTATAGAGTTCAAATAATATTTCAATATAATTAAGTCAATGAAATAAACTTCTCCGATATGGTAGACAGATAATCTAAGGGTAAGTGTTACTGTTAGGTAATCGATATACCACTACGTCAAGTATAATATGTTAAACCTGTAGCCAGCAAGCTTTTGCGCGTGTAGCAATTGTAAAGTTAATTTATCTGTAATAGTTTTTTTCAGCACCATATGCCATAATTGTTTCAGATAAACCATCGTGAAAATGTTTGTTTATATAAAGTTATTAAGTTGGTAGAGGTGCATAAAAATAAGGCTAAAAATTGTATTGTCTTAAAATATGCTTTTTATAAAATAGCTGTTTCGACATTCACCATGATCACATCTAATTGTTAAAAAAGAGGTTGACAATATAGTGTCTTGCTAATTATAGCATCACTGATTATCGTTGATCACCAGTTGACAATATTCGCGATGAGCGAAACCGGTTCTAACCATAAAATATACTGTGGAAAAAAGTACTTAAAAATGTAAAAAAACTCGGTAGAACTCCATTATAACGCGGTGAAAAAATAGCAATGTATTTTAGTTCTAAAAAAATTATTAGACATATCAAGTTTATATCCATTTCGGCTCACGCCTTCATTTGAGCAGCTCTGATGAGGGCGTAAGTATATTATACCTTTGTTGAATTAAAATACATTGCTATTTTTTCAGCGTGTTAAATTATTCATCTGTTCTAGTTCTGATGAAGGGTAAGCCGAAATAGCTATATGTCTTATAAATGTTGTAGAACTAAAATACATTGCTATTTTTTTACCGTGTCTAAAAACTTTGTTTTTATTATTTAAATAATCATGCCTTTCCATCAAAAACAGGTTTTCTATCGGTGCAGTTTTGGTTCAAATGCCGATTCGCTAGTTTATATAATTGTAGGTAACGGGTCAAAGCACTTTCAGGCACTTTTTGAAATGCGAGTGTACATATTATACATGAGGACACTGACATTTAAAAAATAAAGCTGGCAAGTTATTATCGTTGAATAAATTAACTGTATTGCAGATTTATGTTGATAATTCTGCATGCAAAGCAAATACCATATATCATAGCGTAGCGCAGCCTTTCATTGCCAGAATGATAAGGTATCGGATTGTTCAAATATATATTTTGTTTGCCCGCCTTATTTTAAACGGTCAATATTGTTTCTGGATACAAGAAGACCCTCTGAGATTATTTGAAAAGGGTTTGTTTTATTTGAGTTTCGTTCGGTCGCTGCTTCGGCGAACGTCCCGGGTGTTTGTTGTCTCTAACCAAGAGATACGTGCGCAGAATTCATACGGAATGAAATAAAATTGCAATGGGGAATTGTATCAAAGGGTATTTTGATGTAATTTTGTCAGCGAGAATTGTGAACATTCGTTCCATATACTTTTTTTACAAATAACTTTAATTTTATAAAATAAAAAAAACTAATTCATGATATTGACTGAAAGTGTTTAATGGATTTTCAATTTTTAATTTAAATTGCTGAAATTTTCTACGATTCCTCATGTCTTGTCACTGACGATACGAGTTTAGCATTTTGCCATCTTCAGACATTCTTCTTCACACAGATTCAAATAAAACTTACTGAATATGTATAAAATTATATTATATAATATATCAAATCAAAATATCTAATAGCTAACTGTCAGTTCTCTCTTAGTATGATTATCAAATTCCATTGAGAAAAATCTGAAATAAAACTATGAAAAAGTAAAATTTTATTTAAGTAATTCTTGGTTACGTTACATTTTAGGATACAAGAATATAAATCATAGTATTATTTTTTTAAAATTATATTTTCAATAAATATTATTTATCTATCTATTATGAATAAAGAAATATTAATTGTGTCTACATAAATATATTTATTATATAATTATAATGCTTAACTAAATTGACTAAAATATTAATACTGAAATAATCCTAATCCTTTTTGAAGCATTTAAGTGTTTTTCAGGTTATAACAAGTTTTGTTAAGAGGAAAATATAAACTACAAACAAAGCAATTTATAATTTATGATATCGACTGAAGGCGCTTGATAGAATTTCAATATCGAATTTGAATTGTTAATAAAACTTTGTTTGATTCCACATGTTTTATCACTAACGACTCGCGTTTCGCCTTTCGGTATATATATATTTCCTTCAGGTATTTTATCACACGGATGCGACAGAACTGCCACACAATAAACAGTTAGTATCGTCTATAGACCAATGGTATTAATTGAAGGAAAACACAGACCCCAAGGCAAGAATTAAATGAAAGCTAAAATAAATTCAATAATATTGATCTAATAATAATTAGCACAATTGCTTGTAATAAGTTTCATTAACGATAAATACTGTTATTGAGTCATTATTAAAAGAATTTTACAACAAATAAAAATCAATTATCATTAAAATATAATTGGGGGTTTTTTAAAGAAATACCTACTTGTTTCAATTTGGCAAGTAACGATTAAAAATCAAGTGATACAATATAGGAATTTAACTCATTAGATTGTCGATTCATTGAAATGATCTACCGTAGAGGATACAACAAGGGAGAGTTTGGAAAAATGATCAGCTCAATCAAGTTTTAACAATGCAAAAAGGATTTTTTTAATTTATTAGGAGCCGTGAAAAAATTGACTGGCTATCTAAATTATGTGAAATAGCTTACAAATAAAATACTGAGGCCATCTTCGCAATAATTTGCCATGAAAATAACAAACCAATCAAAAATCCATTAAGGGTTCACAAACAACCGTGAAAACTGATTTTCAATATTTATTTGCGTTGATATTTACTATTTTTTTTGCGGGTTATATAAAAGTTTTTAGAATAAATAATCAAGTACTTTTATGGTGAATTGATTTGATAAAATTCTTTGCATACCTACACGTATGAAGGAATCATTTCAAAAACTTTACCAAACAGCAATTTCACTACAAGAATGAAAATATCGGAGTTTCGTGTCCTTTTCTGACAAAATCTTTTCGATTACAAACTTTTCATATTATAAAAGATCCGCTGTCGACGAAGTTGTAAAAAATCCCTCGACTTTTTTCTCCTTTTTGAAAAGTTTTGTGCGAGTTTACAAAAATTGGACACATACATACAAAAGAGCCTGAAAGCTGTACGTAAGTTGTTGCTGAGCTTTATAATGGCGAGAAAAGCTCGGATTTGAAAAAATACAAAACCGTAAGAATGACCTTTTTTCTTTGGCGAATTTTGCTTATATTTATTGCATAAACATCTTGAAATTTCATTCATAACGAAAAAAAAACAGAAGTGTTTTCATCAATCAGTTCTTAGATGTGTCAGTTTGTGTTACATTTTTTACCTCGTTATCTCATGTAACAGACCTTAGAGAGAATACTTTTCATTAAATCCAAATGTGTTAGACCCGGATCTATAATTTTGATCTTAGTTCCGACCAATTAATAAAAAAAATGCTTAATCCTCTAACTATTAATGACTCAATCGTTTAGACCGTTAAAAAATTACAAATTATAATTGTAATGCTTTTGCACTGCACTTTGAGTCGATATCATATGTTAATTAATTTTATTTAGTTTATTCATTTGTGGAAAGTTAACTTTAAAATAAAAGTAATATGACGATATTTTTTTAAGAAGCGGAACACGTGTAAAAATAGTATCACTGGATCAATATAGTTATCAATTAAAATGCCGAATCAAAAATGAATTTTCACAAAAATACCGCCAAATCTATAGGAAATATTTGAAAAAATGTTTATTCTATATGAGATTAATCTTTCAGAGTATTTCTACAATATTTCTGTTTAGTATATATTATATGAGGTATGTTAAGCATTTCGCAATATGTTATATTTATGATACACACCACCTGAAAACATTTTCCATTTCTCTCCGGTGGGCAACATTGAATAAGTGAATGTGTGTTCGACTTCAAGTTGGCAGCAGCGCGTAGCACCGGAAGTTGCCATTTAGGGCGGTAAAGGTGCAACTTACAGGACATGGCGGCTGCTGGTTATCGCCCTCGCCGCCAGAGCGTGCCACTGTTGGCCTGCAGCCAGGCGTTTCCGCTCTCCAGGTGGACTGGACCGGATAAAAACCCCTTGGACACGGGCGCATTCCATTTTTAAAGTGCAGTGTTGCCGCTCGAATATTTTTTACGTTACATTGCAGTTGTTAAGTGCTACTAACATTTCATACAATTAAAAATGATTATAAATATAGCAATTCTAGCAAATTTTTTAAAGGTTTAATTAGAACAGTTTAATAATTTTAAATAATTAAAACACATTTTTTGTACTTATTTCTTCAATATGTTTTTTTATCAGGACTGGTTTCACGCATCGCAAGCATTGTTATGATATTGATGATTTCATATGAAATTAACATAGTTTTTAATAATTTACTCATAAAATTTGAATTGTTAAAACTTTGGACGATTCCATTTTTTTTGTCAATAAAGATCTGGGTTTATCCTTTCGACATCTTCAGACATTTTATCACACGGATGCAACATAACTGACGACTGTCAGAAACATATGATGAAATCGGATAAAGTTTTAAAAATTCAAATTTGACGTTAAAATTCCATCGAGCATATTCAATCAATATCATTAATTCTTTAAGTTATAAAATAATTACAGTTAAAAGTTAGTATCCAATTTAGTAAATGTATTAAGTAGTATAAAAAAATGTATATCACAAGTTAATTCAATACGTTAGCAATTCAAATTATTATTATTTTTTATTCGAACTCTGGCGCAGCGGTGTTAACATGCAGAAAATAAAACAAATGAACAGTGAATTAGAGTCGCGATAATTGGGAGTAAATTTTCCCTCGTGAAAGAGTTGGGCTTTTATGTTGGCAATATGTTGTTCTGTACTGAAAATATATGAACAACGAGTTTATAGAACTTAACTACCTTTTAAAAATATATTGCGTTTTAAAAGAACTTTAAATGAACAACAAAACTGGCTCTCTATGGAAAAATGTGTAATGCAAACACTGCAAAGTCGTTTTTATTTTTTATATGCAAATACAATTTAATATATTTTCTATGGTGGCCTGTAAACATTTTTCTTACAATATATAGAATTGATAATTCATTGTTTTTTTGCATAAATACCATTTTTTTAATTTGTATAATATCAGTTGTTATCACATCCAAGATTAGCGAAACCGCTCCTGATTTTGATTATATAAAATTGTGGAAATTGTAAATAGCGTTATGTTTTATTATTTATATATTATAATGACGTTTAATTTAAAAAATAGTTCATTCGGACTCATTTAGAATATATATCACGCCAAATTTATAGCAATTCTGTATGCGTATTGGTATAATTCCATTGATCCGGCAGTAAAAATATATTTTCACTTTAAAGATTCTTTAGCCATAAGAGATATATAAAAAAAACTTCAAATCAGTACACTATATTTAATAAAAATAGTTTATTAATAGTTAATTTATAATATCAACTAAAGGTATTTAATGTAATTTCAATATTACGTTTGAATTATTGAAGCTTTGTACAATTCCACAGTTTCACAGCATAGTTTATATTTATATGAAACATATATATTTATACATAGTCATTAATTGCAACAGCGAAATCCGGAAAATCTATCAACAACCGCAGTTGAATAAAAGGTAGAAAGAATTATTTTACTGTTCTTGTCCATTTTATTGTTGAGAAATTATACATTTTTAATATACTTGAGTTTGACGCAAAAAGAATTACAAATACTTAGATGAAAGCAGTATCTCGCTAATAATACTTGAGTATGGTTAAAATATATTGTAATATCACCTATCTACATTTTGTAAATAATACTTGTCTATGGACAAGAAGATTTCATGGCGTATAATACGAAAATCATTAGCAACACATAAAAAGTATGAATTTATTTGCTGCAGACAGACACGCGGCTAATTTCACTCGTTCGTATTTTTCTGCGGAGCGATTAGTCACGCTTTAAATTTTCTAAAAACACTTCCGCTCGAAAAAAGCTAATGCGAAAATTATTCCCAAGTGGTAAAGGATACATCGTCTTGGAGAATCACAACAAAGCCTGCCAAATGTGGAAAGCGAGCTAAAAAAGAATGTTGCGGTTAATGTTGGCACAAAATTCAGCGAGATTTTAGTAGCTGATTTTTAATGCGCTCTAAAGTTTTATTAATTATTTGAGGTCGATTAACTTGACGTGACAAAAAATGTTCTTAAAATTGTATTGTACGTCAGTTCTGTTGCATCCGTGTGATAGGATGACTGAAGATGCCGAAAGGCGAAACGCGGGTCGGTAGTGACAAAAGACCGGAATCAGAAAAGATGTACAAAGTTTTAACAATTAAATTTGATATTGAAATTCCATCACGTACCTTCAGTCGACGTCACAAATTACGTCTTAAGGGGTTTTTAATTATCTCTGTGTATTGATTGAATTGGCATTAACTTGATAGAACTCCATTATAACACGGTGAAAAAATAACAATGTATTAAAAAAGTTATTAAATAGATAATTATTTCGTCTTACGCCATTATTGGAACTGTTACATATATTATTGTATTTTTTTTTAAATTGGAATATACTATTCTTAATCAAAACAGTAATATCATTAATTGTGTTAAAATTGGTGTAGTTATTTTTTTCAATTCCCTAATTACAGCATATATATTACTTTTATGTTTACGCCTTCATCGTAATATATGGAAATTTCTGTCGAATGCGTAAGCCGAAATAGTTATCAACTTTAGGCTTTATGGATTTTGTATAAATTAAATACATTACTTTTTTTTCACGGTGTTATTTCAGTATACACTTTTATCAAGATGTAAAATAATGTAATTATTTATAATAAAACAAGTTTTGGGAAAAATATAATCAAAAATTGTTTAATTTAACAATAGAATGCTTGACGTTTTCAAGAAATGTGTAGGTAAAGGTTCAACAAAAGCTTAGAAACAATAGCAGAAAGCCGGCAATTGTTATGTTTTCTCAAAATGTGATTCAAAGAGCTTAATTCTAAGCTGCCATTTTCTTAAAGCACAAACTTAATGTTGGGCGGCGTGGAAAACAAAAATGCTTTGTTGCTAGAAACATCGCAAAGTCCCCTTTTAAAAATATTATTGAGAGAAATAATAAAATTTATTGTTATAAAAACTCTTCAATAGAATAATACAATCGCTTATTGTTATCAGACATAAAGAACATTTTTTATAAATGAAAAAAAAACTATGTTGTGTAATATTTTAGCAATTTTATATTACTTAGATTAGGAAAGGTTTCACTCATCGCAAGCATTATCACTTGACATTGTACAAACTAATCAGGATTTTTTTTTTTATCAAGAACGGTTTCGTTAATAATGCTCGCGGCGAGCGAAACCGGTCCTGATCAAACAATATATTGTGAAAATAAGTTCTAAAAAATGTGCCTGTAATATATGTTAATATTTCAAATGTGTTAAAACCTTAAAAGTAATTATTAGGTTAAAAACAATGATACTTGATATACTGAATAATTTATAGGTATTCATACACAATATATCTAAAGTCAGTTATATAGTTTATAAATAAAATGTTGATAACCTGTTAAAAGTCGATCGAACTGTGTTTTTTAAATTTCCTTATGTAAGTGTAATTTCGTTTTATTTTTTACAACAAACAATAGATTTTTATTTTTTTAGAGGTCTTTAGAAAATTATTTTTCATCTCTTTTAAGTCATTTAGATATATTTTGAATGATTCGTAATTTCTTAGATATTGATCTATTCGTTTCGTGTACCTGGTGAACTGAAAACTTAGTCTTAATAGCCTTATATTAATTTTATCAGTTGTTATAGTATTTACGATAAGCGAAACCGATCCTTATATTGATGATGTAAAGTACTGTAAACAGTACTAAAATTTTCGGTTTTTTTCATTTACGTTAAAAAAAACTTTAAAACAATTTTCGACAATATAAAAAAAAAAAAATTAAAACAAAATCAACATTTCATTCGAAAGTTTTAAAAAATTAACCCAAATCAAGATATTGCAATCGGCTGAAATGTTAAGACATTAGTAGTAAGAGAATCAAGATATGCTCATTCACTAATGATATATTTTTTGATTGAATCGGCATTTACTTGGTAGAAATCCATTATAACACGGTGAAAAAATAGCAATGTATTTAAGTTTTACAAAATTTTGTAGAACTATTTCTATTTTTTCACCATGTAATAATATATTTGTATGTTGTTTAACCCGATCTTTTATTGCTGAGTTGTGAAAAGTATATTCCAAGGCAGAATATTTATTATTAAAATTTTATTGAAATTTAATTTAACCACTTTTTCCTGTTAAAAAAATCAAGCTAGATTTTTAAATAAAAATGAGTTTGTACACTATAATTTTGACATGATGAACATGACTACATTTTACAACATACTACAATCAGCCGTTTCACCAGTTGAGATGTCAGTAGGAAAGGGTTGAGAATTATTCATTCAAAAAAGTAATTCTATAATTTTTGACCTAAATTTAATTTAACATTGTATAAAGCAAGTTTTGATTCATAACACTGTTAAATTTAAATGCAAGTTCAAACTCACTAACGCCCTCTTCTTGTTGGTACTCGAAACAACAATGTGTTTTCAACTATCTTAATGTTGGTCTGTATGTATGTTACGCCCTGAGAATTGTAGTCCCATAATAGTTATGCGACGAAAGTGGTAAATGACTTGTCTCATTGAAACGGTACTCCTAATGTTGCTGATAAGAAAATGGAACTAGTTGGTTTTGATTACAAACAAAGCGACTCCTTAATAGTAATGTCTTTGTAAGAACGAAATTAAGATTTCCTTCACTCTAGCGGATTTGGCACTGTCAACAATTTCTTTTTCAAACAAAACATTGCAAATTAACTATGTTTCTCAAAGTTTTTTATACGATGGCACAATGAACTACATATGACGTACTTTCAGTAACAAACATTATTACTCGGCCGCCAGGTTCCACTACGCAATGATTTCGATCGAGTAATTTTAGTTTGTTTAATATGTATTTGTAAATTTCCCGTAGAAATATTGTTCTTTAAAAAATAAAGTCTTTACAATGAAAAAGTATTGCGAACATCAACCACTCGTCTGGACATTTTTAAAATTAAATAAATAAATATGTTAAAAACTACTAAAATCATAGCGTTCAAAGTTTACGCTATGAGCATTACTGAATGGTCATTATTAGCATATAGACACAAATACATGTGACAATAAAATTGATGGGAAAGAATCTAAAATAATTACATCAATTCATACAACAATATTGGTCTCGTCAACGTCTAAATCAATAATGTCAACTTTATGCCATATTTGTTAATTTTCATTAAACTTTTGATAAATGATAAGTTTTGAAGTATGTTATGTTAGTGTTTTAATCATTCTGTCAAATTATAAAATATTATTTTTTAAGTTTTCAAAGCAATTTTCAACAATAAATTATATGATATTTAGTCAAGAAATTCCGTTAACCGCCACATTTGACAATCATCCTATTGTAAGCAAACGTAGATTGCCAACAGAAAACACAGTTTTTTAATAAAAAGTGTAGTAACATAAAAAGATTTTTTTTTAAATGTTGTACTTTTAAAAAAAACTCTGGACAAAGTTAGGACTATAGGCAAAGTTGCAGCAGTTGATGGTATTTTTTATAAACATATTTTTATGTTAAATATCACGTATAATTGGACGTGCGTTGTATTTGTATACAGTTTTACATCATTATATCATATTAAAATTTTTTGTCATCAGTAAAATTATTAAAAAGTTTCAAACATTGGAAATACTTGTGTCTAATTGATAAAATTGTAAACAAGTATATTTTATGTGATTAAATGTGAATCCTTGTTTTACTTGTTGAACCATTTGTTTTGTATCTGGCAATGATTAACTACATATACATATAATTTATGATATCGACTGAAGGTGCTTGATGGAACTTCAATATTAAATTTGAATTGTTGCAACTTTGTACGATTCCATATGTCTTATCACAAACGACCCGGGTTTCGCCCTTCGGCATCTTCAGGTATTCCATCGCACGGATGCAACAGAACTGACGAAGTTCAGTTCAGTTCTGTTATGCATATACATATGCATATGTATATATAAATGGTCTTTTTTATTAGCTAGTAATACTTAGCGAAACTTGACACGATAATTGTATTATAAAATTGTGAGAAAATGCACTGACAACTGTTCTATGTAATCAAAAAAGGAAAAAATATTTTATTTAACTGTACACACTGGGATTCGAGTCTTTATATCGTGTCAACGAAGCCAATAACTCTTAAGCGTTGGGCTGTTTGCAAACTTAAATATAAAAAATACAAGATAGTTAGTATAGTTAACAATTCGGAACCCTTCGAAGCTATATTTCCTTTATTCTTACTAGGTAAACAAAAGTTATTCGATGCATACCCTGTGAAATTGGTTATTTGAATCGATTTCAGCGGTTGTCTTCGCTTAAGTTGTTAAAAGAAAAACTGTGAATATTCTTTGTTAAATTTTCCACTCGCTAGACCCGACAAACAAAAACCTTAGTCGTCGTGCTTCCATTTCGCTTTTTCGATGAAGTCCTTTGTTTATTTTCTCCACCCGTTTATTATTATAACGACAACTGGATAGGAGCTTTCCTACTAGAAATCAGAAACGTATCCGGGATATTTTGGTGTATTTTTTGAAAATTACTTACAATAGACCAATACGACCATATGAATATATGCAAATAATTTACATCTCTCACAACCCTGGCTTTACTTTTCGGTATTTTAAAAGATTTTTTACGAATGAAATATAGCTGACAGTCATTTAACATTTAGTATAGCTATTTTACAAGTTATTACAACCAATATGCGATAATTTTTGTTATATATATTAAGGTTTAAGATAAACGTTTGAAAGGTGTTAAAATATATTATTACCAGGTCCATGCCCTGATATCTATTGTTTTTACCCGTTCAGTCCCAATTGACATGCCAGGTCGGTAGAACTCCATGGTCCTTACCCGGGAGTGCGCATACTTACATTGTTTGAAATGTGCAACGACAAGAAATTCGATTTGAAAATCATTCATACTAATACATGCCAAAGAATTTTGTCACTCATTCTGAAAGAGGAAACCTAAAAGAGTTAATTATCACTTCTTGTTTAAAAGACATTATATTTTAAATAATAAAAACATATTTTTAGTGATATTTTCACAATACAATTTCCGCTCATCACAAGAATTACTAACTGAAGAATACAAAATTAAAAGCGAGACTTTAGATACGAAATTTTAAGGTTATAATAAGCAGGCATATGAAATCAAATGATTAAAAACAAAGAAGATAATTAACAGACAATATCAATTAATAATGCTCGCGTTGAACGAAAGCGGTCCTTATCATAAAATATATTGTGGAAATATAAATAAAAAAATTGTTATATATATTATGCATTTTCATCAAGAAGTGACAGCTAAAACACTAAAAAAGTCATACAATATTTATCTGATTTACGTTTTATCAGCTCTATTCCATTCGTGTGATAGAATGCCTGACGATGCCTAAAGACGAAACCCGGGTTTATAGTGACAAAACGTGCGGAATCGTACAAAGCTAACAATTCAGATTTGATATTAAAATTACATCAAGCATCTTCAGTCGATGTCATAAAACATTTATCTGAATGTAGAGAAATGATTTACAAATAAAATGTTACGGACCTCTTAGTTATAATTTGAAAATAATGTCAAATCAAAAACCAAGAAATTTTCATGATAGCTCATTAGCAAGAATAATGAGTGGGATTTTTTTATATTCAAATAACTAGCAAATAAACTTATAAATAGTACAAAAAAATGTTTATAATTTTAGTTTTTTTCCATAATTAGATACGGATTGATATTTTTTCTATACCATTGTCCTGATGCCAACTCTGTCCGGTAACTGAAAAGATTTCTAGCTCACAAAGACAATCGCCGGGCCGTGAAAAATAAAGGGAAATAAAAACAATCGGCTCGCTCAGAGTTGTCGGGTAGAAGAATGGATTCTTTCTTTCTAGGAAGTAATTTGCAGTCGTGTGTTTGAAGGGGTCGAACGAGAAAATCACATCGTTCCGGCACACAATAAATGTTCCGCAAATTTATCATTCCGCTCCGAACAGGTTAACACATTCAATTGACGCAGGTGTTTATGCCACTTTATGTTAAGTGAGTATTGTATATATAACATTTCACGGAAAGAAAATTTTACTTTCCAAAATTTACATTTAAATTTAAATGTACATTTCAATCGAAAATGTATTTTAATTATAAATATATGTGTATAGTAAAAACATGTTGTTCAGTATTATATCTAGTATAAATAATCAAAGAAGTTAAATCATAATTTGAAGTATTTAGAATTGAATTGAACCATAAACAGTTATCGATAGTTTGTAAATAGAGCAGATGGTTCAGCACTATTCAATTTATTTCCCTCGGGTTATTCAATTCCAAACATAAGTAATTAATTTTGCAATCGGTAGTATTATGGTAATTTGAATGTTAATTATTATTAAGTTTCACGCGACGCCTAATTATACCACTTACTATTCATTTTGGAGCAATGAAAAATAGACTTATTTTTTAAATAAAGAAATAAATAGACTTGCAATATTAGTTCTCTAATTTGAATTGTCACAACTTTGTACGATTCCACATGTTTTGTCATTAACGACCAGGGCTTCGCCTTTCAGCATTTTCAGGCATTCTATTACACGGATGCAACCGAACTGACTAACAATAAACAGTATGCATCGTCTATATACCAAAAGTATTAATTACAGGACAACACATGCCCTAATGCAAGAACTAAATGCCAGCTATAACAAATTTAATATTTTTGATCTAATAATAATTAATACAAATGCCTGTGATAATTTTCATGAACGATCAATATTATTAATGAGTCATTCTTGAAAGGGCTTTACAACAAATAATAAGCAACCATCATTAAAATATAATTGGGGTTTTTTTTCATAGAAATACCTACTTATTTCAATTAGGCAAGTAACGATTAAACATCTAGTGGTGAAATATAAAAATTTTCTTCATGAGATTGTCGATTCATTGAACCGATCTCACGTAAAGGATACATCAATCGAATCCTACAAAGTTGTAACAATTCAAATTTGATATTGAAATTACATCAAGCACCTTCATCGGAAATCATAAATCTGTTTAATGTTCACTAATAATCATTGCAATTTAAAAATTATTGTATGACTGCAAAATTTCGCACATAAAACTCGATTCAAAAATAATACAAACAAAAAAATAAACCAATTTCCATGTATAACTATATTCAAGTATCAATAAACTTGTCTGTATGTGGCGACGCAAGCGCTGCCGTGGGGGGAGACGGGAGTCGTGCGGACTAATTAAAAATTCGAAACAATTGACGTTTGGTCTGCGAGAGCGGGAAATAATCCGCCGGTCGGAAATAAAAGCGCGTTCGGATCGGGAATGAATATTGCGCCAAAAAGCAACAAAAGTGCGGCGGGAAATGAGAAAGGTTACCATGACAGCGCCACGCCGTGCAAGCTCCAATGCATAAATTGTCGTTTATGGACATAGCGCGAACGTGGAGTGGCATTAAATATATCCATCGACAATAAAGCACGGGCAAATATGTGTGTTTGAACAGAATACAGCGAGGGTTACTTGAAATATTTGCACCATCCATTAATAAAAAAAAAAAAAAATTGTATTTGAATTTACTTATGGCAGAACTCCATTCCAAACAACAATCAACAAAAAAATATATATAACTAAATACGTTTGGTCATAAAATTTTAGTGCAATTATATTAACATTTAATTACTATAAATATATTTAATTCTTCCATGTCAAATATTTGAACTATATTAAATTTGAATTGTTACAACTTTGTACGATTCCACATGTTTTGTCATTAACGTCCCGGGTTTCACCTTTCGGCATCTTCCGGCATTCTATCACACGGATGCAACAGAATGACAGTATAAAATAAACAGTTAGCATCGTCTATATACCGAAGGTATTTATAACAAGAAAAACACAGACCCTAAGGCAAGAGCTACATGGCAGTTAAAACAAATTTAATAATATTGATCCAATAACAATTAATACAATTGCCTGTGATAATTTTCATTAACAATTAATCTTGTTAATAAGTTATTCTTGTAAGGTTTTTAAAGTGACAAAACATGTGGAATCGTATTAGGTTTCAATAATTTAAATTTGATATTGAAATTCCATCAAGTACCTTCAGTCGATATCATTAATTATTTATATTATAGATAGCAGTTATAATGCTAAAATAAATAAGACCATATATTAATTTTCTATTCTCGAGCAGTATTTAAACCATATTTTAAATGAGTTGTTTAGGGCCATACTAACCAATAAAAAATATGAAAGAAAACGAGTTGATTATATACTATATATTATTCGTATGATGCTTCTTTGTCAGCAAGAAGATACTAAAATAGTTAAAATTATTGTTTCTGCCACCTATTTTTTAGAAAAAGATTTTTTTTTTATGTTATCGTTGCCTACTCACAACAAAACTGTGGCTTGTAAAATCTATTTTAGTATCTTGGCTTGTTAGAAAAATATTTTTTTACTGTACGTATTAACTAAAAAATGTATGTAAAACTATAAAAAAAATCTTTAAACTTTGTTGCATAGGCTGGTTTAGTTCTCACACTTAATTTCATCTTTGATCATAGTTCTAATGATTGTGTAAGCCGAAATAGTTATCCAATACCATATATATAATACAAATGTATACAAATTAATATATTGCTATTATGTTTACCTCGTATAAAGAAAAAATATGATTTCCGTAAACAATTATATGTTTTTCATTACACCAGGGTTGTAGAATTTTCAATCGGTCGGAAAACCTCGATTAATAAAAAATATTCTATGTCAATTTAAACAAACAATAAAAGGTTTTGCCTCTGAAACGATGAAAATATATCCAGAGATGTTTACCTTAAAAATCAATAATTTCCTTTCTATCATTGCTACACTACATTTTCATAAACTTTCTTTTTTAAATTAATAGTTTATAGTGTACCTGATGTGATTTGTTAGTCGTTTGAAATATACAGGTTTTCAATAAACCTGCGTGAATATTAACAGAAAATCGAACTAATTCGATTTAACGTCATCGAAAATAATGATAAACTTTTTGAAGAATTGTTTTATGCGAAAATCGTGGAATACGAAAATATGCTTTTGTCTCGTCATTTAAGTGTTACCCGTTTTCGACTGTAAATTTTAAAATTGAATTAAAATTATAAATCTTCTCCCCGTTTAATTATTCACGATGATTGATTAATATAATAAAAAAATCAAATAAAATTTGACAAAGTTTTCGCGAACTTTGAGAAAAGTTTGTTTTTGTCAAAGGCGCGCGCGCTTTTTGCCATTACTTTTCCAGATGTCATATAATTATTTTTTCGTCATGCGATTTTCTTTCTCGTATTTGCGATACCGAATAGCTGGGAGGAACTTTTAATGACAAAAGTTTTTGTGAATCATTCCAATTAACGGCCAAGAAAAGCAATTATCTCATTTTTTATCTCTCCAGAAAATGCGAATGTATTTTTTTCTGTCTGACATTATTGTCATTGGTAAATAAGAAGTGTTCACTTGATCAAAACGGTGATTTTATCATTTTTATCATCCTGGTGATGTTCAGTGTTTCATAGTTAAAATGATTTATCAATATGAAAATGTAAAACATACACTCGAAAAAATGGTAAAATTGAACGCCGATTTTAGAGATGTAATCACGTTAACTATATGAAATTTGAAATCCTATAAATAATTCACTGTCATAAAAAAAATATCGAACGCTGCTTTTAGAAATAATAACAACCTAAATCAATTCCTTTCTGGAAAGATATTTCAAGAATTAATTCAAAAGTGTTGATGTAAGAAAACATTTAGACTTGTATATATATTTTAATCTCTTTTACGGTGTGAATTATCAATTTATTGATTGAATTGGCATTCACTTGGTAGAACTCCATTATAACACGGTGAAAAAATAGAAATGTATTTTAGTTCTACAAAATTATTTTAAAAGAACTAAAATACATTGCTATTTTTCACCATGTTTAAATTATCAATCCTTATAAGAAAATCATTCAATTAAAATAATAAAAAAATCACAACTTAACAACTGTAATGCCCGTGATGAGAAAAAACGGTTTGAATCGGAGTGTTGAAAATTGGGGGATTAATATTAACTAAAGTGTTTTATTCATTAGCTTTTATATTCTTGGATATCATCTATTTAATAGAGACAGCTGATTGAAACATATTAATAGACTCTATTAATACGTTTCAATCTGCTGTCTCAACAATTGAGACGTTAGCAACCAGTGCGTTGATTATATTGCATGTGAAAAACTTTATTTTTATTTTAGTTAGTTTAACTATACTAAGAAAAACTTGCTTAATATGATAATATAAATAAATGAATGTTTTTTTTTTGTATTGCTGTGATAGGAAAATTTTGAAACTTTCAAAATATCTTCTTTCCTCCCTCACAAAGGTTCCGGATTACTTCAACCACATAGCAACTCATCTGAAAAGTTTTTTTCCATTAAAAAAATCTTACAAAACTGTCAACCATGTCACTTTGAGAATGACATTTTGCATTCTGTCAATTGTTCATAAATTAAATTTGATTTTGGAATAAACTTTTCACTGAATAAAAACTTTTTAAAAAGTACCCACCCAATTCTATGACGTTGAATTTAATCAAGAACTTTTGTATTTTAAATAGGTATCATATTTGCAAATCTGTCACATTTTGAGGTTATGAATTTCTAGTGACATTTTGTAAACCATCGATTGTTCTTAATTTAAATTCAATTTTCGAATAAACAATTAAACAATTTCACTTTGTTTGAGTAGCATTGCAAAGCATGCAGGCTACTCGCTAGTATGTTGTAAATATTGGTGAGAATAAACTTCTACAATTTTCAGTATTAAGATTTTATCTATATTTTATGGTTTGATACATATAGGTGAACATCATTGCCTTCAAAGCTGTCTAAATGGTCAAATATAATACTTAGTATAAATGCACCAT
The DNA here is from genome assembly GCA_028555115.1 of Himalopsyche japonica. NCBI lineage: Eukaryota > Metazoa > Arthropoda > Insecta > Trichoptera > Rhyacophilidae > Himalopsyche > Himalopsyche japonica. The sequence continues at coordinate 606,678 of JAHFWJ010000104.1, forward strand.
ATAAGAGATGGGCGCGAATTGAATTGAAAGCGTTCATGCATAATATAATAGGGAGAATCTATATTTGAGAGCTTTCATAAAAGTTAGGCAACGGATCCAAAACTATTCTCTCAGAGGTTTGAAACTTTTCGGGAAAATTACTTCAAAACTCTTCATTATATAATATAACTACTAGGTACACTATTCAGCGGAATCTTGTGGAATTCTTCATGCAGGTAGGATGAGGTAAAATCTTTTTCAACAAAGAGTCCTTCATATAATTTTGGAAGTATCTTTTGGACGTTATAGTGAATCTATCTTGCGAAGTGTGTGTTGATTAAAAATTAAAATAGAAATAATCATTTAATGTGTTAAATGAAACGAACATTGCTTATAAAATATTTGAATGCATATCATGTTTCATCATCATCATCAGCCGGGGTCGATCCACTGCTGGATGAAGGCCTCCTCTGTTTTTTTTTTCAGGGGGGTTGTTTGGACATAGCAACACCACGCTGCCCAGGCGGGTTGGTGTTCGCGGTTTTCTCTCTGGGTTTTTCCTTCCCATAGCCAAGAGAACACGGCACGCGGTGTTCCCGAGCGGTCACCCATCCAAGCACTATCCACGTCCAATGCTGCTTAACTTCGGTGACCGCACGAGAGCCGGTGCTTTCAACGTGGTATGGTCGTTGGCTTGGCATATCATGTTTATACTACAATAATATTTGTTTTTAAACTGAATGTTTAAATATTTAATGCGTTAGTTTTTAATTTAGCCCTCGATTTACGAGCGTAATTAGTTCCTGAAGATGTGTACGAATGTTGAATGTTCAAAAGTAGAACAATATAAAAAAACACATAGTCTCTTTATTAAATATGTGTTAATTATAGGATAATATTAAGTGAAAGCTAACAAGACGTTTAAGCACGGTCCGAGTTCCGTCTTTAGACATCTTCAAGTATTATATTGTAGTATGAGACGAAATTTGTAGAAATTAACCGATTCAAAATTCGGTGTTGAAGCTCCACCAAGAGCCGATGTTTTAAACTGTCAAAAGAAACTAAATTTCACCTTTTTTCTATAATGACAAATAGTTCTAAAATATTGTGTGTTTTTATTGATTTTACAACGTTGTTAAGATAAAAGCTCCCAATTGGAATAGCATTCTTCCATATTTAATAAAACTTAAAATGCAAGAAAGCTTCCTGTATGTATATTATTTGATTTTCAAAGTCTTGACGTTTCGTTGATTAGCTGGTTTCTTTGTTTAGTAGCTTTTATTTATTATAAATATTATATTTGAGATGGTAAAAAGGAGTGACAGTAAAACATATGACAGTTATTTTTAATTATTGAGAATCAACATTTGGTATAATGTCACATGTACTACACAAATTAATTAAAAATGAAGCCTGAATGAATGTTAAGCCTTTTAACAGATTGAAAATTCGAATTGAAAGATTAAGGATATTTTCACTTTTGAATAAAATATGCCATATTTTTTGTAGACGCATTGCATTTGATCTTCATTCCGCTATTGGCTATTTACTTTTAGCACCATTTTTCTAGTTGTTTTTAACCGGCTTTTGGAAATAATCCATTAAATTTGATTTTCAAAGCCTGCCAAAATGGATCTGCACGTTGAATAGCGAGCGTTAATAAAGCCTCCGATAATATCTTTAGTTTCAAAAGCCGATTGGACGCTTGTTCAGCAGAGCAATGCAGGGGCTTGATTAAACATAGCGTACTTATACATAAAATGAAAATGCTATTACTATTACATAGGTACTGAAACACTTATTAAAAATAACTCAAATATACTTAACAATTGAAAACAGATTAAACTTTTCTTACATCAAATTGCGTAGCGTAGCAACGTTATGTGCGTTTCAATTTTTCACCTTTAATATCAGAGAAGAAATTTCTCAAGACAACTATATAAATTTAGCGAAAATTAAATGTTTTTTGAATTATAAAAATAAAGAGTCAATAAAAAGATTTTAGAAATTGAGCAATGAACATAACAATGGTCAGTTTTAAATTGTCTAGTAATGAATTTAGAAAATATTTTATTTAAGTCGGTCAAATATTAGTGAGCAGTCCTTTCACTAAAAAATATCACACCATTCCTAAAAAAAGCTCAGCGAACAAACGAGGATAAACTTTTGGAAGCTTAGCAGGGAAATGCACCTCTGCAATTTCCGGTTATTGAAAACTGATAAAATTAATTAACGCATAATAATTGAGTCTGAATATTGTATGAAATGCTTTTATAATAATGTTGTTCATTCAACCATGAATTGACTGGTGCATGTTATAATGATCGTCAATAATAAAACGCAGTAGATTAAAAAACGATTATTTATAACACAAATTTTTATGTTGGCTATGAGAAAAAAATTAATAAGGGATTTATGTATGATAATGAATTGTTTTAATACAAAGTAACATGTATAGTTGTTGGCTACTCTTAAGTAATGGACCACTCAGCAGTAAAACAAAAGAAATACGTGTTTGTTACCCACTGACTGCTATCGTCTTAGCTGTTGAGATGATAGATTGAAGTTTGTTAGTTCACACTGTAAAAATATATTGAAAGCAGAATGAAAATTGCCATGTACATTTTGCATAAAAAGTGTTTCAATGAAACCCTAAAAATTGGTTTGCATAGACCTATAATACCAACATTTAGCTGACTGATTTTGAGGACTGTATGTGTTATCCTACGCCAATTTTCTTCCTGAAATAATAAATACATTCTTTTGTTTTTTTTCGCTTTTTAATTTGTTTGTCATACCATCTGACACAATAATATTGCTTAAAATTTAACGCATACCTTATTTATGGAAGAGATAAATGATTTCATTTTTTTCTAACTAATATTGTAAATAGCTAACACCAGATTTTGAAAATTTTCTCTCATTGAAAATGTATTCTGATTTCTGAATACTACAGTCATAATTTAAAATTTATTACGTTATTTATCTGTGTTTTTTTTAGCATTAATTGTATTTTTTTTTTGAAGGAACAAAACATTTGTCATTCTTTTACGTTTATCGATTCAAAAAAAAAAAGCGTATGAACTCATTTTTATTTATTTGTCAGTTCTGTTGGATCCGTGTGATAGAATTTCTGAAGATGCCGAAAGGCAAAACCCGGATCGCAAGTGACAAAACATCTGGAATCGTACAAAGCTGTAATAATTCAAATCTAAAATGAAAAATATTTTTTATTTATGTTGTATCTTTGTTTGCAGCTTTTTCTATTTGAAACGAGATATGAACAAATAAAATAAAATAGTTATGCACGCTTTTAGAGGACTTGAATACAACAAACTTTTTGCGCCCCCGGTACCTTCCATTAAAAGCTTGTTAGAATATTAATTGTGAGCCTCGCAACCCTGCATGTTATATCTCTATATTGGTTGTGAGAGCTTTCGAAATGCTTTCATTCGACGTACAAACTGCGTACCTATTCATTCAGAATAGCACTTGCAATGTTTGCATGCAAACGCCGCCGAGCCGGGATTTCATAGAAATATTATTTCAGTATTTGCTGAAATTTTATCCGGAGCTTTCGTTATGGTAATACTGCATGAATAAACAGATTTTCACGGCGAGTCCTAAATAGTTCGTGAAGGCTTACTAGCTGTTTTTGAAATTATTATTATTAGATAAAATTGAAAGCTCATTAGGGTGGGGACTTAAAGACAGTTATCCATCTTAATTTTCTTTTCAAAAACGAAGCGAGTTAGTTTTCTACGTGATATGTTTTAAATATTATATTATTAAACTATAATAAATTGTTTTAACAGCTTTTATAAGTATAAAAAGACCAATGTTTTGCGTGCGTTTTAACTATTTAAATGCCAAGACGTATTCATATAGAGAGACCCGGAAGGCGGACAAATTCTTTACAAAATCTAACCTTGAGCATCCATCTTTTGTGATTCTTGACTGCATATTGCGTATTTATATTTTATTTTAATTCCGATGTTACAGTGTGTTTAATGTATATTTTTTTTTATCACAGTCAAACTTGGTTAGATATTGAGTGAATTTTGTGATGGCTGGCCGATTTTTAGTACAAACAATATAGAGTGTCTTCACATGCATATGGCACGGGACCGGTTAAGTATACAAACTAATAAAAGTAGTAAATATATTGCCGAGCACCAACGCAAAAATAACAACATTATATATTTGACTGTTTAACGCTCGCTAGTGTTGCTTGGATGTGTAAAAGTATTTTCAGCTTTCAAAAATAATAAAAAAAGTGTTGTATTTTACTTTTTAAACATAACCATATTTAAAGGTATAAAAAATATTTTAAAAATGCAGCTTTAAGAAGTGTCTAATAACTGAAATACATTTTTATTAGAGAATTTTGCGAAAACGGGTATTCGCCATTAGGAAAATGATTCTAATTTTTTATAAATAATAAAAAAAGCACTATGTGTAGCAATACATCAACAAATAATTTTGTCAGGACGAATAAAATGTTGAGGAGCTCTTTAAATTATATAATTCTTATATTGCATTAAAAAATATAACTAAATGTAATTTAAATATTGTTTAGTAAGAATGGATTACGTGGCTGAAGTTTCAGTAAAGAAAAACATTTTCTTAATTTTTTTATCAGTTGTGCTAGTTGATAATGTTTGCGATGACCGAAACCAGTTCTGATTTAAAAATATAAAATTTAGAAAATAGTGTTAAACATTGTGTTTTTATTATTAAAATATAATGCCTTTCTAACAAGAAATGACGGTATACACATTGAAAGTGATACTGACACAAAAAGTAACAAATGTATATTTTTTCCAATGTTCAAGCAGTTATGATTTTTTTTTAATTATCCAAGAATTGACAGTGAGTGGTTTGATATATGTATGTGTTAATCTAGACTATTGCAATCCAAAAATTGAGCAAATTTGAGTTAATAAGTTTTACAGTAAAATACAGTCTCTAAATTATGAGACACGATGAATTGCTTGAAGGTTTTTATTCATTGTTCTTTGTGGTAAAAATCTTCAATTTCTTTCTTCTAGCTTTTAATCGATGGCAGATTTATAACTCACTAGTGTAAAATGGAAAAATAAGGCACTATTCTTTGATAAGCTTGTTAAATTTTGAATCTTAACATACATTTATAAACAAGCCTTATGTCGATACGTATTTTATATCTTGGTTACTTTCCTATCAATATATCACCTTATATTTAATATATACACATTATGCCAACACCAGAACAAAAATTGCTGTGTGATTAAAGTTATTAGAATTTTAAATCTCCAAGGTATGAAAGAAAATTGGCTGGTGTCTCAATTATAAGTTTTGCTTACATCATTACATTTAACTATTACATACTGTCTGTATGAGAGTGCGCTCCAATTTGCGGGAATAACTTATACGTAGGAAAACTTCACGGGAGAAAATTTCATTTCATAACCCGCGCGGTGAGGATTATAAACATCGCACTTTATTTTCACTAACGACAGTTGTGCCAATAGGGTGAAATTTGTGAGATGGGTTTTGCTTATAGTAGGCGAATACCGTATGACCCAAAATACTTAAATTTTTGTTGCCATTGCATTTAATATATAATGACAAATATTAAAATTTGTTTTGATGTATAGAACGTTTTTATTGGCTTAAAAGCGCCATGTGCTTATTTCATACTTCACTCCACTCGAATTAAAAAAGAGAGATTGACCAATTGACAAAACTAAAATCCATCAAAAACGATTCCCGTTAGAATATTCCATAAGAACAATGGTTAATCACACTGACACAATTGTTGTATGTTATAATATACGATATCGACTGTGGATGCTTGACGAAATTTCAATATTAAGTTTGAATTGTTAAAATTGTGTAAATTTTCACACGATTACTGACTCTTCCTTCAAAAACAATTTCTGTAAGAATGTCCCACATAACAATGGTTAATGATACTGACACAAGCATTTTATGTTATAATATATGATATCGACTGAGGGTGCCCGATGAAGTTTGAATATTAAGTTCGAATTGCTAAAATTGTGTAAAATTTCATATGTTTACTCACTCATGACCGGGTTTCGCCTTTCGATATCTTCAGGCATTCTATCGCACAGTTGCAATCGACAAACTGTTATAATGCGTTATTGAACCATCTGACAAATTGACAATGCAAGCGATTATCAAAACTGGTTGTGTATAGTATAAATTATGTTTAATCATTAAAAGAATATTTCTGTGGTCGCCCTAAACATTTTTTGACTGAAGAAGCTTGATGAAATTTCAATATCAAATTATATCCGCTGAAAATTTGTACGATTTTTCACGTTTTGTCACTATAACCCGGGTATCACATTTCGGCATCATCAGGTATTCTATCACACTGTATGTTTAGGGTATCTAAATTTGATCATGTTAGATTAAACTTAAGCAATCTTTATTTACAATCATGCAGTATACGGTGATATATTACATTATGAATAATTGTATGTGCTATCTGCGACAATTGAAATACCCTGAAACAAGAATAGATGACAGAGAGTCTAGATAACGACATCCCAAAAAGGTTTAAGTGAGTTAAATGAATGTTTTTTCGGTGTCAACCATTACTATTGTAGAGCAAAAAATATCCCTGGCTCCTTTTGCTTCGCTATACTATTGTAAAAAAATAGAAAAGAAAAGTGTTCAGAGATGAATTAGGGTCCGATTTAAACGCTTTGTCTCGAACGATATTTTTCATATAGAGAGGTTAACAATATTATGAATAATGTGGGAATCTATAATCTAGTAACAACAGTATCTTAGCAACTAAATAAGCGTAGCTTTGACTCCAATTAAGGTCAATATTTAGGTTTATTTATATATATATATATACCAGCGACCATACCACGTTGAAAGCACTGGTTCTCGTCCGATCACCGAAATTAAGCAGTATTGGACGCTTGGGAACACCGCGTGCCGTATTCTCTTGGCTATGGGAAGGAAAACCCAGACAGAAAACCGCGAACACCAACCCGCCTGGGTAGCGTGGTGTGCTATGTCCAAACAACCCCTCTGAAAGAGAAAGCAGGGGGAGGCCTTCATCCAGTAGTGGATCGACCCCGATTGATGATGATGATATATATATATATATATTGATTTCGTTACAAGGCATTCAAAGAGTTCCCGTCGTCATATTGAGTACAACTTCTAAAACCTTTTATTAACCTAAATTTAGCTTTATATGAATAACTTTACACCAAGAAAAATAACTATGTATTTTAGTTCTACAAAAATTGTAAGGTATACAAATGATAACTATATCGGGTTACGCCCTCATAAGAACTATGCTTAAACGTACATTTACTAAATACTTTACGTTTACTAAGAGTAAATGTACGTTAAACTGTAAATCATATATTTTTTGTGGAACTAAAAGAAATTGATGTTTTTTTACCGTGTTATAATAAAGTTCTACCAAATAAATTTCAATTCAATCAATTTCGCTGTGCTATTTTATTATTTGGGATATTTTGAAAAAATAGCAATGTATTTTAATACTACAGAGTACATGGCTATTTTTCACCGCGTTATAACCGAGTCCTACCAAATGAAGGCCTATTTAATCAATACAATTTTTTTACTCCTTAGGCTTTGTCAAAAAACATAAAGCAGGAAAAATTTGCACGCACGTAAGGTACGGAAAACTTAATTAACTAAAACTATCGATAAAATAAAAAAATCAACTAAAGATAGTTTCATATAATTGGCGTAAAATCATCAGTTTCAAATAACTATATTAAAAATGTTCAATGTGACGGCTAAAAAATATATTACGTAATGATACATTACACGTGTCACATCTAATAACACACCAAAAAGAATGATGAAATCATGAAATTTTATATTGTATTATAAATTAATTTACACTAAATTGTCGTCAAACCAATTGTGACTATATGTAGAGAGCTTCACTTTCAATTTAAATCATTATAAATGTATATATTATATGAAATATAATCTCTTGGCAACGGCTTTATTATAAGGGATATTATTCTAGTCCGTTTCTGGAGCAACGTCGCGTGGCTGATCAAGGGTTCTAACAGTGTATACGGCAAGGGAGATGAGAGGTTAGCAACCCCCCTGGGTGAATAGCAGATAGAGTTAGGGGAGGGTTCATCCCCATTATCAAACACCAGCACTAACACACCCCCAGCATCCGAACAGCGCGCTTCTAGAATCTTTACTCGATGTTTTTGTGATACACTAGAGACCTTCACCACAACAGATAATATATTTTTGCATGTTTCACGCAGAATTTTTAACGTTACGATTCAATAAATATTATGATTAGATACGATTATAATTTATGATATCAACTGAAGGTGATTCATGGAATTTAAAAAACAAGTTTTAATTGTTACCTACTTTGTACGATTCCACATGTTTTATAACTAACTATTCGGGTTTCGCCTTTCGGTATCTTCAGGCATTCTATCACACGGATTCAAGAATGACTCATTAACAAGATCGTTTATGCAAATTATCACAGGCAATTGTGTGAATTATTATTAGATTAATAATATTAAATTTGTTTTAGCTGAAATTTACTGCTTGCCTTATGATAAGTGTTTTCTTCTTGTAATTAATAACTTTGGCCTATAGACGATGCTAACTGTTTATTTTACGTCAGTTCTGTTGCATCCGTGCGACAGAATGCCTGAAGATGTCGAAAGGCTAACCCGGGTCGTTAGTGATAAAACATGTGGAATCGTACAAAGTTGTAACAATTTGATTATGTTTTATCTATTTAATCAGTTTTAATTATAATTAATAAAATAATACACCAAGAACACTTATATAATGTATATAGAATATATAATATAAACGAAACATTTTTGCACAATAAAATATTTTCAAATTTTAAATCACATAATAGAAAAAAGAAAGTGAAGTTCTTTTAGAGATACCCATTTTAAATTAACTTATAAAAAAAATAGGTCCACTGTAATAATTTCTTTTTAAATAAAGATTATTTTTTTTGTTTAAGTTTGACAATGTTTCTCAAATTAGATGGCTTAAAATTCGTAAACACACCAACCAAATATCAAAACTCTGAAAAATATCTTTTTAAAGTCAACATAACATTAAAAAATCACAGTTACGGCTAAGTCACGGCTATGAAAATAAATTTTATTTTTCTCAAACTTTGACGCTGTGTTGAGCTTTAATTTGCCTACCAACAGAGCTTTTTTGTGTGTGTTATACTTTTATTGAAGTACAATACCTAACTTCAAAGTAATTTTAATTATAAATCTCTTTTTATATAATTTATTTTTGAGTAATTATACAAACGAAGTTTTGATGTTGTAAGCGACAATGGTATTATATGATATCGAAGAAATCTGATATGTTTTTCGATCATTGTAATTATTAAAACAAATTAATTGGATTAATCAATATCCCTTTTACGTGACAGTTTATTTGAAATATAAATTTTACTAATTGAAGAGTATTATCTTTCAAATAAACTTATTTACAATCCTTATAATGTTTACATAATAATTATTTTTACTTTAATTAACTGTGAAAAATAATACGATTACGAAATTAAAAAAACAAAAAAAAACACCCAAATGGGAAACTCTAAAAAGCACGGTTATTCCAACATAATCTCTTTTACTCAAGTACCTACCGTTAGACAATGTTCTTAGGCATAGGTGGCAAACCTTTTTGAGCTTGAGTGCCAAAAACTTTTTTTTTCCAATATTATATAATAATATATATAGCATGCCACATACTATGGAAATTAAAATTGCACCGAATATTTATGTACCTTCAGATTTTAAGGAAAATGAATCTCTTTGATAGTTTCAGAAACCGTTAATTTCATTGTTGTTTTTGGATCTATTTATATATAAATATTCTCATTTATTTTGTTTCCGTTGTCCGCGAATCGATTGGTGAACAAAAAAAATACTTATTCTTATAAAAAAGACTATTTTGTCAATGTTTTTTCAAATTATATTTATCAATTTCTAATATTCATTTGAATTGCTTTTTTTTTGTATATTCACTTGTATTCTCTTCATAGTAAAACATTCGCCGTGGCATGCTATATTGTCTCGCGTACCATCTGTGGCACGTGTGCCATTGGTTTGCCATCACTACTCTAGTAGATAAAGCTTAAATGTTTGTTTCTAATAAATTGATAGATTTTTCATTATAAAACACATATCTGAAGAAAATGATCGCTTTAGCCGTATGAAAATGTATTTTAAAATTGAATATTTTATATTTTTAAATAGAAAAAAAACTTATTTTTAACACGATCATCACGGTTTTGTTTGCCATTTGACTATTTTCAACAAAAAAGATGAGCAAAACTTATAAGCCTCACATTATATATTTTTAACGTGTGTTACAAATAAATAACAATTTTGCATTTTTATTTGCAGTTATCATTTTATTTCGTTACTATTACACATGTACATTTTGAAACTTACTATCCTTTTCGGAACAACTTTGAAAATTAAATGATCAGTATCGGAGGAAACCAGTCTGAAACTTATATTATAAAATAGTGCCAAGCACTGTGTTTTAATTATTTAAATCATTTTTAATTATCGATTTAAATATGATAAACGTTTCAATTAATGTTTAATTATTTTTACATTTTACAATTTGTCATGACGATTCTTTTTAGAATTGCGTATTGAAAAATAAATTTAAAAATATTACCAGATTCATGTAAAATTTTTCCCAAAAAGCTTACGATATAAAGTTATTTGAATTTGGAATATTGTTAAATATTCAAGTTATATTTCGATGTTAACGCACGCAATAATGCGTACTGTTGAAATAAATTTCGGTCGTATTCAAAAATATGAACATATTTGTAATCATTTAAATCAAGCGACACACGCTGGGCAGCGATTTCACCTGGACTAGCCGATGCTAGAGAAGAGTAATATATGAAACGTGAGCGATATTGTCGTGAATAAAACACTCACATCTACAAATAACAAAAATCAATCTCTTTAACTATTGGTCGTGGAAAGTTGATCGCATTAACAAATTTTATCTTTTGATTGAATTGGCATTTATTTGATAGAACTCTATTATAACACGGTGAAAAAATAGCAAAATATTTTAGCTCTACAAAATTTATAAGATATATAGTTGATAGCTATTTCTACACAATATGAAGCTAGGGTGTTAAAATAGAACAAACGATGTAGTGTATATCTTTTCTACATAGCTATCTATAGATAAGAAAATGTACGTTTAAACATAGTTCTGACGAAGAAGTAAGCCGAAATAGCTATTAACTATATATTTTATAAATTTTGTGGGAGTAAAATATATTGTTATTTTTCCACCGTTTTATGAATTATATCCTTTTTATTTTTTATCGATAGTTTTTACTGTTTACTTTCCTATTAAGTACAATAAATAAGAATTTTCAAGGCTTTTTTGTTGAGAAATTCATCATGTTGTTTGATATCAAATTATGGTAAACTTCAAAACAAAGTATGAAAAAATTGATTTATACAATACAGCTTTGTGGAAAATCTTGCATAATTATTTGCATTTTTTTCCATTTTAAATTCAATTTAGTGAAGAGTTTTTTCCACAAGACACCATTAATATGTCAATAAGATGATATTGAATGCTTGCAATAACATGAATTTCCATGGATGACCATAAGGCTAATTTCCATTTTAAATTATGCGTAAATAAAAAAAATAATCGGTTTTTAGCAATATAAAGATATTTACTTAATGTTTATAATTAAAAATTGGTTAAATGGAAAGTGGTTAGGAATCAAAATAATAATGACAAATGTGTTATTATTTTGCTTACCTAAAATAATATATATTAAAATTAAACAAAAAAAACATCGCTCTCTTATCATATATTGATGAATAGGTTGCATACAATCGCAAACCAGCACATTTCAACCCCTATTAATAAATTCGTCAAATACTCAGTGCATGCGACTTAAGCTATTCACTCTGTACAATTTATTGCGTCGATTTTGCTTCGGTTAGAGTTTTAGATTAGTGGGCGGGGAAGTTCCCGCTATATTTTGTTGCATTAGTTTAGCGTAGAATAATTAATGTGTTTGTGAGTCCACTACTTGTGTTCGCTTTTTTTAAATACATTTTTTTGCACAATGATGTAACAGTAATTTTAAATATATTTAGAATGGTTTTTATCCGTCACAAAATTTTGACCGAGCCAAGTAAAGAATGTAACAATTTTGTACAATTAATTCTCTAAATAAAATATCAAAACTATCTTAACCAAATTTTCAAACATTGTCAGGAAAATGTAGGCTGTTTTCCAATATAAAAATTCAACTATTACAGATAAAATAGTTAAATTCTATTCTATTGTTCATTGCTTATTTTCAACACACTACAATATGTTGGTTCAACTGTCAAACAGTTGACATGATAGCACTTAAGAGGTTAAATTACTAATAATCCAAAGATAACTCTAATGGAATTATATTATTTTATTCAAATATCAAGAATAATTCGAAAGTTGTTTTACTATTATTTAAATTAAGCATACACAAAAATGAATCGAAGAAAATTTTAAGAAATTTAATGAATGTCTCAAAAACTGCTGTTTTTGAACCTTTTAAGTAATTATATGAAATATGTTAATTCAACAATAATTGTAAAACACTTCCACACATCCATTAATTGATATGATTTTAGTTTATTATTTGTTATTCCATCTGTCGAAAAGAGATATAAAAATATATTTTTACTGTATGTTGGACAATTCAGTATTTTTTTAACTATAAATATATTTACAAGTCGAAACATTATTATTTATGATATCTGAAGGTGCTTAATGGAATTAAAATTTCAAATTGAAATTGTTGAAGCATTGTACGACTCCACATGTTTCGTCACTGACGAACCAAGTGTTGAATTCGGTAACGTCAGTCATCCTATCACACAGATGCAACAGAACTGACAGAAAATAAACGGATATCCAAATAATAAGATTATTCTTTTTAAGGCAAAAAAACCATTTAAATTAAAATAAAAAAAATAAATCTCACAATGAAGTTAACCGAGTAAGTGTATACAAAATCTTCTTTAGATAAAAATAAAACACTTGAACTCATTTTCTTTCTCACGGAATACGCCAAAACACTTGAAGTAAAATACCTTTGAAAATTGTAGAAAGTCTTCTCAGTTTCATCATTAATACCACTCTAGTTGTACGTTTTTGAAGAGAAAAAATGTCCACGACCCCTTCGGGGTCTTAAACTGTTGAACATGAGCATGTCTAAGAAAAAAATCACTCTGGTATACCCATGGGTACTTTCCATACGCCATTAAATAGAGAAGTCTAAATAAAATGATTCTGCAACTTCTAGACCTTGAAAATTGCAATTTATTATCTCATCGAACCCAACAAAATAACTATTTATAGACTAAAGATATTTTATTGTTCCCAAATATGCTAAGATAGCTTGTATTCTCATTTCTTAAAACATATATAATTTGATTTCCTTGCATTTTAATAATTTAAAATGTATAACTTTTTCCTCAACAAATATACAGTCTCATTTAAAATATTGAACAACGGAGTCAAGGAGTTAAAATTAATTCAAAAATAAATTTAATTCTAAAAATAAGGGTCTTTATTTTTTCATGAATCGTCTAATGTATGAATAATTTAAGATATTAACAGCCTTACTAGTTCCTGTTAAACCGTGTAATAGAACGTCTAAAGATACCGAGAGGGAAAACCAAGTCAAGAGTTAAATGTGCTTATTATAGAACTTGAAATATTTAAATTTAATATTGTTGAAGCTTTGTATATTTTCACCTTTTTTTCATTCATATTCCGGGTTTTATCTTTTCATATCTTTAAAGATTCTTTTATACGGATGCAATAAAACTGTGTCAGTTTTAGTCTTCACAGATCGAATAAAATGTTACTGTTAATGTCAGTAAAAAAGATTTATAGACTTCTTCATGTATATTAAAATTATAGTAAGGATAGTTAAGAACTGGAAAGACTGATTATTTATTACATTTGATAATTAAACCGAAAAAATAATGTATAATGAGGCGAATTTGTTTGAAAAATAATTCTCTGAGCTTTGTTCGTTCAGTAGAAATTAAATATATACTTCTTTTCGCGGAACAAATTAAATATACAAGTCGAGCTTAAATGAGTAGGCGCAGTAAAGAAAAAAATAATCACATTATCATTGATATCCGGAAAAGTGAGGCTTCCGTCCGCATCCCTCGGCAGCTACGATCCTTGCCGAGTTCACTTCCATTCTGTTCCGTTCCGGGCAGGCGGCCCGGCCGAGCCCGGGAGTGAGAGCAGGGTGTGACGTCGGCGGCGCCCCCCGGCGTCCCGGCGCTTCCCGCCCTCGGCGCGAACCCCCGCCCACTCGCCCGACGCCGGTCGTCTGACTCCAGTAGACATTCGGGCGGCGACAGCGTACGACGCCGCTACACCATTGCCAAGTGCTTCGAACGCACTTTTTATTCACATTATTATAATATATTATCTATCATAGTCGAAGATGTCTTTCGGGGAATACCGTGCCATGTCGCCAGTTGATTAATAATCATCCTCCGAATCGAATCGGTACACTCTCACGGTAATTGCACCCCTCTCTCATTAATTTTTCACAGTCGACAAGTTTTTAACGTAAATTTACATTATTCACCACTAAATTATGTAACTAATTGTTCACTTCTTCTGTTTTATCGTATTCACTCGAAATCGTTCGAAATTTACGTTAGATACACTTCCATCTACAAAAAAACAGAACCGCCAAAAAACTCAATTAATACTCCTCTAAAACAATAAAAAATGGTTTAATAATTGTATAAAAACGTCTTTCCTGTATCTTTTTTGAAACTTTTTTCCTTCACAATTATAAATTTGACAGCATCATTTTTGATAACAGTGCTATCTCATTTATTTATCCAAAAACTCTTACAATTCAAATAGACGTTTAGTATTCATGATAAATAAGAGAATATTGAATTTTAAATAGTCATTCTTATAGGTATTCTGTACGGGATAACATCGGTATACCAAAAGCTCACAAAAAGTTTAAATTAGTGCTTAATGTCTGTAAAATATATTTCCTTCAAAATTTGATTGTTTCATAAGCACACCTGTATTAAATTTTGTGATTCAATTGTAAAAATATCAGCAGCGAAGTGTGAAAAACTGTCATCACAACGTTGGATTTTCTCACCAAGTTTGGTATGAAGTTTTTTTCTTATACACAGTGACTAAAATATTTAACGATTAAAATTGTACATTTTTTAATATTATTTAAATGCGTTTTATTACGGAATCAAATTCGACACACACGAGTTACGCCCATCTACACATTCTCATAAATTCCAAGCTGATACTTTCGTCTCAAAATAAATTTGACATATTCGTCAATTGAAATGTGTAGAAGATATACCTTTTTTTTAAATGTAAAAGTAACGTTTAAACAGTTGATTTATACGGTAAAGATTGAAGTTAGTCGTTACGTTGCACGAACCCCTAAAATCTACTTATTTACGTCCACATTTTCTTTTTAATTTATACAAATTCATTGTTTTTTATTCGAAATCACTTTGTGACAATTAAAAGAAAATATGACTGGTGAATCATGACAATTGACTGAAGCTCGTTATATGTACCGAAGTAATAAAAAATATTTAACTAGTTTTGTGTACAAACAATCAAATCGGTCACCGTTGAATGAGGTCAGAAGAAGATTGTGTTTCGAGAAAAAGGTGAGTACAATTTATTACCATATCAATGTTAAACGAGTGTCTAATGTATTAATAATTAGCGGCGAACTGATTGCGCGCTCAGTGTCTCGATGCATAATTTGTTGTACGAAATAACGAATTTATTAATGTCTTTTTAAATATTGATTTAAAACCGGTTTAAAGTAATACGATATACCATAAACTTAATGTTTTTGATTCGCAGTTTGTTTCTCACAGCATACTTTATATAATCGATGATTTTTATTTGACGAATGTTTTACTGAGTAAAATCAGTTTGACAAAGTGAAGTCTTGTTTAAAATTTAAATAAAACGGCAATTAACAACGTAATTGTTTTAAATATTTGAGAATTAAAATAAATACTTTTTATTCAATGCAAATATTACTGAATCTTGATAAAATTTACAATCAAAACCTTCGTTAAGAAGATCGAACTTTTGAATTGATTTTATATAATTTTTAGTAAACAAAATCCTGCATGCCACAGTTATACTTAAAATATAATTGCAATAATAAATAGCCATTTTTTATTTGCATTTTTTTGATTTAAACCATCAAATAATACATCCGGAATCGTGCATAGTAATTCTCATTATCATCGCTGATTTCATATAATCAAAGTTACTAATAATATTTATTTGATAACAGTCTTAACCAACACGATATTACATCTAACTTTTCATATGTTTTGGTTGAAATGCCTGATTTGTTTATGTTGTATTATTAGTCAGTGTTTAAGCTTCATTAAGCTCACTTGCATGGCTTGATTCGTATGAAAGTTGAGATGAAAAAGCTTATTACACCGCTCCAGAATTCGCCTTCAAAATAATCAATGTACTAGAGCTATTAATCTTTTTCCGATCAATATATTTCAAATTGTCCGATTTCCTGGATTACTTATAAATTTATGATAAAGCTAAGGTTTCAATCAATAAGAGTTAAATAAACGCCAGTTTATATTATAAAACTAATTGCTATTTTATTACAGTATTGCAATATCAATAAAACGATAAAAACTGTTTCCGCGTATTCCATAAAATATATGAGTGTCATTGATTGAGTTAGTATTTCCTAACACGATTTAAAACGAAAAATATTTTCTTTAATTCTCCAAGACTAGCAACACATTGTTGACTGTAAATATTTAAGTATCACATCTTTGCGATGATTATATATATTATTCTTGACCCATGCATTACGTACTTACTCTTTCAGAAACGAAAGTTTTCCCTGAAAGGAAACGGATGCTTATTATTTAAGCTTTGTCAGTGGTGTGATGCTAAGATATAATTATCTGGTTATTAACATTCCCGTGTCCAAGGGTAAAGGCATTTTCCCCTCACTGTCACTTTTTCTCAACTATTTTCGATATATGTTTATACGCACGGTAATCTGAAATGAAAGTGTTTAAATATTTGCTGAAGTAAAAATATATAAGGGGGGCAGTCGCGTCACAAATAAATATAACTATAAATCATTGCTCCGTTTTACGTAATACCTTGCAACAAATACTCGTTCCCTGCTGAGAATTTTAAGGGATATTACAACTCCTAAACTTCAAAAATTTATTGAATAATATCGCTATGAAACAATCTTATGGAGTTTGTCAGGACAAATCAAGCAATGCGTTAACTCAAAATTTTGCAAGTACAAGAAGGTTTTAACCACTGTTAATTCATAAATGTTCGGGTATGAACTATCAACACAGTAAAATCAGCCGTCTCAACCGTTGATACGTTAGCAATCAGAGGATTGAATGACGTAAGATTGTGCTAGCACATATCATAGCGTTCGCGATAATTGGAAGACTAAATTTCAGCGGTCGCAAAGCGATATTTAAGCTGATTCGTAGATATTTTTATGATATGTTCAGATTTATTGTAATATGATAAAACATACCTATTTTTCTTGTGGACTGACAAATCCATCATCACATTACATGCCATTTTTTTGTCCAGAGTCCTTCAAAGGTTAAATAGCTTAATTACAGAAAATAGATAATAGAATTGCATTGATATTGAATTTTTTTTTTAAATTTTGAATTAAATAAATAATCTCAACAAAATTGACTTAAAGATACGTTTAGGGAGCAATAACTTTAAGGTGACCCATTAATTTTTGTCTCGTTTCAAGCTTTAAAGTATTTTATTTAGTTATCTTCAATTAAATGTAGATTTGATTTAATACATTCAATATTAAAACAATCTTCAGCTGGATTCAGAGCTAAGTTTATTGACTGACATTTTGTAATTCGTACAGAAAGCTTTTTTAGGCGTGTAGCTTTTCAATATCTCCATATTAGTTATTCTTCATTTCAACAGCTTTGAAATACTACAATTATTACGGAAACCATTAAATAGTTGATAAATAACCACCGAATCTTCAAACAATCCAAAAACACTATTTTTTTTTCAAATGACAAAATGTTTGTCTACCGATTGCGAATCATATTTTCATACTTGCGATATAAGTAAAATGTAATGACTTTTTGATATGGATGCTTGTTTTATTGGCGAGGGTAATATTTCGTTAGCCAGCCAACACTAGCTTGTCGTTATCACCCTCTTATCAAATGCGAGCGTAATTTTATTATGTTAGGTGTAAATATCGATTTTATCATTTGGTTTGGAGATAAGCCGGTTGTCGTGACATGCAATGCCGACGGCATATAATCTAGTACGTAGAACAATTTCAAATACGCCACCAAAGAAAGGTGTACGGACATATTTGGTTATATACAATAATTCAAGCTAGCATAACAACAAATGAACGAAATTTTTCGATGTAAATAAAAAATATTTTAAACATTTCATATCAATACCGAATAGTTAATAATTATTTTATAATATGCGATGAAATACACGAATATAGTATTTCGAAGTGAAGTCATGTATGTTATATTAAAAAAGAATCATGTAGCAAAATATAATTGAAATTATTTATATATAATAACACATTAAGCTATGTAATACAGGAAGTTGTGCCGAACTTCGAATATTTAATTTTATTGATATTCGAATAATATAATAATAATTAATATTATTGGTCGTTTCTTGTTTATGACAAGACGTATTATTTGTTTACACTTACTACAGTAATAAAGTTGCCGGAACGTGTTAATTATAGTGTATTATTAAAATTAATAAGGTAAACTCAGAGGTAAAATATTTACGTTTAGATTCGAGACAAATAACTGATTAAATATTCGAAGAGTTTAATAAATTTGAATACCCGATTCGAATATATTTTATCGAACATTTTAAAAATGTAAAAAAATACTCATTCAATTGTTCGTCTTCATTGAAGATTAATTCAATCGGTATTAAAATTGTCTCATTTAATTATTCGATATTAGTTCATCGTCAATCCAAAAAGAATGATTCGCTATAGTGTTGCAAGAATATATAAAAAAAAAAACTGTCATTAGTCTATGAAATATTTCAATAGACAACAACCCTAGCAATCGATTCAGCTATACGTGTCTTTGACAATAAACAATAAAAAGGACACTACTCCTTAATGCAAGCAACATCCGTTATTAAAAATATTCATTAACGGCTTCTTTTTAGTAATGTAGATAGCGGAAATACTTATTTTTAGTGGGTGTCGATAGGTTCACATCGTGTGGAGTTTATTATCGGCTTTATTCAGTTGACATCCATATTTTATTTTGAATATAAATAAACAATTTACAGTTACGATACAAGTGATTTTACACTTCTAAAAATAACGTCAAAAGTTTTATTTATACTACCCACTTTGATAAATTAAAAGTGTTGCGTATTTTTGTAATTCTTTCACGTTTTTATTTGTAGTATCTACAAGAAAATCAACAGGTGAGGATCATTTTAGTAACTACACAATTAATTTAGCTTGACAGCAGGGCGTTACCGAAAAATGAATGTATATAACATTTATCATATAAATAATTCGACTCTGCATTTGAAAATGCAGAGTCGAATTATCTTTATGCTAATATTACGTGTATGAAAAAGCATTTCATGTAGTCATACAAAAATAACTGTGACTTAATTCGCAATATTTGCGATTTTTTAATTTTACCGACCAATCGTGATTTACCGTCATATAATAAAACAAGTCAAATTTTCTCAAAACAAACCTATTTTGAAATTGGTAGTTAAAATGACAATGACATTGTACTTTTTTTCAAAAGATTATTATTTAAA
The DNA here is from genome assembly GCA_028555115.1 of Himalopsyche japonica. Taxonomy (NCBI): domain Eukaryota; kingdom Metazoa; phylum Arthropoda; class Insecta; order Trichoptera; family Rhyacophilidae; genus Himalopsyche; species Himalopsyche japonica. The sequence continues at coordinate 626,622 of JAHFWJ010000104.1, forward strand.
ATGTTAATACAATACGTTTATATTTAACTCTCTCACTGCTAACGTTTCAAATATAGGACACTTAGTTGTAGAATGTTGATAAGTGATACTCAAAAATATTACAGTGTATAGAATTGAGAAACTTTCTTCGTTGACAAGCTATGTTTTTGATGATTTCTAAAGACTGTTTAGTAACATCTTGTTGTTTATTTTTTGTAAGTACTCGGTGTTAGAACATTCTTAAAGGGGTTTCCTAGTCTAGAGGTATATATTTTAGATATTGTTTCAAGTGCAATAAAAAGAAACCTAACAATATTTTTAATTTGCAATTTTTACGTCTCGAAAAAAGTACCATCGAGAAAAACGCGTTTAAAGTTTTGGGCCAGTTTACATGTCACGTCATCAAAGAGTATGAAAATCAAATCTATGATATATCTATAAAATATATAAATAAAAATAATATTATAATAATATATTATAATATAAATATAAAATTTTATATCTATAAAAAAAAGTCATCAAATCTATGAAAACAATTAAAATTTTTTTAAATCTTGTTAAGGACATATTTTCAAAGGCTTAATATTGTATATCAAAGGGAAAATATTGAAAAAAAATAGATATTTTCAAAATTCTACATTAGATTACCCACTTAACAATGATCCGCAGAAATAGGTTAATGATGTTTTTTTTAATATTTTGAAACAAACGGTTATTTTATCATAATATTAATATCGACTTACTTAACAGTAATCAAATTCAAATTTAAATGATGAAAAATAAAATTAAAAATTAATTGACAAACAGATTATTTAATATTTTAGAAGCGTTGAAATAACAGACTTTAAAGACTACTGATTTAATGGAAGCACGAACCTCAACACAGTACGTTGGTATTGATCGGTTGTATAAATTAACAACACAAAAGTAGGAGAGTTAACTTTCATACACCGATTATAATAAACCACCTCCAAATATCGCACTATTTATTTTCTATCGCGGTTTATATCATTTCACCCGATAATTTTTACAATTTATAAACAACAAAACACGTTATTCGATACTTTTAACAATATTTTGTATTATTGAGACCAGTTTGCATTCATTACGAGCACTATCAACTTATACAGTACAAATTAAAATAATGCTAACAAAATAGCATACAAATATAATATTTTTTTAATTTGGTTAATTGTATTGGCATATACTTTGTGTTTATACAATAAAATAGTTTTTATCATGTTTGAGAGTATCTTTGTGTGATGCACTACATGAATTATATGTTTGGAAAATTAGTCAAGTATTGTTTTATTCAAATGTTTCAACTTTTTGCTTTGTGAAATGCAGAGTAAAACAAAATGTTATGTACGTTACAATCACTTTAAAATATGTGTTTAAAAATAACGTATAAGAAAATAACGGTGGCCGATGATTAAAATAAATATGATTACTAGTTGCTGTCATTTGCTATAACATTTTTACCAAAATATCTTTAGTATCGTCGCTAAAAATAATTTTAAATTGATTTCACTTATAGAAGCAAAATAGCATTCGATTTCTATTTCTTGTTCTGACGTCTTTGGGTGTTTTATTAGTTCTTCGATTGGGGTAGATTTTTGGGGTTGTTATTTTATCAATGGAGCTATTTATACGTATAGATTCTAGTTTTGTATCAATGAAACTTTAATTGTTCAACTTAAATTGGTTTAATGAATACTTTGAATGTAATTGTAGGTTCAAGAACTAATTTAAGCAATACATCTAAAATGTTGAACTTTTGAAAAAAGGAAATAATAGGTCTAAAAACACACCTTTTAATTAAGGTTATTTAAGTTTTTTGCTCTGATAAATACTGAAATAATATTACTAAATAAATACCGTTCTCTTTTCGTTAGATTTATTTTAAATTATATTTGAATACTTAGGTATTGCCATTTAAATAAATTAAATTCAATCAAACTTTTTGTGAATTCTGAAATCAATTTTACCGTGTATTTACCGTTAAAAATATCTAATTTTGAAGTAAATCGGTTCATGCATTTAATAATGTGCATATTTTGTATGCTTATAAAAAATAAACAAAAACACATTAGCGTGGTGAACAGACTATAACTACAACAAACTGTAGAACTCTACAAAATTTATAAGATATACAGCTGATTAGGCTATTTTGGCTAATCCTTCTTCAGAACTACGTGTTACCGTATTATAATGGAGTTCTACAAAGTAAATACCTATTCAATTAGTAGTTGGTAGCTATTTCAGATAACTATCAGTTATAATGAGGGCGTATGCCGAAATAGCTATCAATTATTATACACCTTATAAATTTTTTAGAACTAAAATATCTTGATATTTTTTCACCATGCTCAAATAAGATAGGCTGTAAACAATTCATGACTCTATTTAATAATATTTCTCATATAAAAATTTTCAACTCTCACTGCCTTATTTTTGTAGTTGAAGAGAGTAACGTGTTAACTTAAGCGATGACTTTATCTGTTTTAAATTTTTAGTCTTCTGACTGTTAACCCCTTAACTGTTGAGACAGTTAATTGATATTTCATACCAAAGAAAATAAGACACTTTTGTACATTTCAAAGTGTTTTATCATACACAGAATTTACCTTTTTACCAGGGCTGTAGAGTCGCTAAACATACGATTCCTACTCCGACTCTGACATTGATCAACAACACAATTGATAAAAAATATGACAGTTATAACAGTATTATTGTTTATCTATGCGTTATGGTTATAATGAAACTAACCTAATTTGTCTAGATATCTTTGATGAGCATTATTTTCAGTAAAAATACTGAATTCAAATTATGAAATAATTAACATTGGAATATATTTAATACAGATCCGCAGGATAAAACCAAAGTTAATATTTAATAAATATTTAACAATATAATAAAAATATCGAAATATTTACAATCGTAGATACGTAAAGTATATATATGTGATAACATATTATGAAAATATGATTCAATACAACTTTTTGAATGTTTATTCACGTGAATGGCAAATTGTAATATATTGTCGAAAATTTCGATCAGATAATGGCCACTATTATGGTAACTAGTGTAAGTTGAGTGTTTCCTCAAAAAGGTCAGCGTTTTATTTGACCCAGATGTTTTTAATATAATTTAATATTACATTTGTTTGAACTACAAGTCATTTCTAGTTTTTGATACAAATATTTTTATATTATATTTATTTTATATTATGATTGTGTATGCTAATATGCACAACGAAAGTATTATATATTATACTAATTGACTACAATAAAACTATACAGGACAGCAAATCATTAGCTTAATTAAAATCTCAATCATTTTACGTGTTGCTACATATTTCACGTCACTTTAAATTATATTGAAATGAAATGCTCTAAAATCATTTATTGAAGTTGTCTTTAAGCTCGAGAAAAATAGCTTTATGTCTTGATTGTCGAAATAAATGCATCATAAATATTTACTAATCATAGTCTAAGGTAATAAAAAAAACCGTAAGAAAGCTGAAGGTAAAAAAGTTCTGTAAAATATTCAATTAATGTTTTAGATCACTTAGAATCAAATTTTTACAATGTTTAATTTAAATTAGAATTGTTGACATTATCAACATTTTTACATTCACGATACTGGTTTTGTTTTCCGAAATTTTCAGGCATTATATAACATGGATGCACTAGAACTAACAGTTCGTGATCGAAAATATATGGAAACGTGTACAGTTTCATGAATTCAAAATTGATATTAAAATTCCACCAACCAGCTTCAGTCGATAAAGTAACTTATAGTTTTGTTTGAGATGATCATTTATCTACACTAATTTATGTATTGTCATTAATGAATCAGGTTTTATCTTTTGTTTTGAGTGCAATGGTGTACTCAAACGTTTGAGGATATAAAAAACAAGAAATGTGGATTCGGAGTCATGAAAAACGAACGATTCCGACTACTTTTTTTTCAAGACGATTTTAAAGAATAACTTCATGAACAATTTGTCGGATTGGTTGGTGGAGCTTTTGTACAACGCACATAAATAGGAAGGGTTAAAAAAAACCTGAAAAAAAACAAACGTTTTTTTAGTCGGAATAGCGTTTTTTTGACGACTCCACAGCCTTGGTAAAAAGCTGAATTCCGTTAGTGATAAAGCACATTGAAATGTACAAAATTTCAACGTGTCTAATTATCTTTGTAAGTAGTTTGAAATCGAACTATTCCGATGTAACTAAGTATATAAAAAATTCAAAAGGCTTTTGAAAGTGTAGCGGTCGCTGAGTAACTTGCGCAGGCAATATCGGTAATGCAAAGGGCGGAAGCTTTATGAATATTTAACGTAAAAAGCTCCATTCTATAATAACATGTCATTTAGAAAAGTCGCCTTGCTAGCAATTGTGATTGTTTGCCCAACAGCTGTGATTGGACTGAGACAATTATTAGAATATTTAATACTTCAGGATCGATCTATTTCATTCGATGCAATTACGTTTAAAACGAGCCGTTATATTGATATTGCCCGAGTTATATTTGTTTTGAATCAATGATGAATTAATAACAGTACATCATAATTGTTTATTTGATTTTATACAAGACACTACAGTAGATACTTTTTGTTTATCTTGCGTTTATTTTGAAAAGACAATTGACTTTATATCATTGAAAACATAATCTACAAATTCACTGAAACTATATGTTATATTTTATATTTGAAATAAGAAATCAGGCTAATAACATCAAATATATTATAGTAAAAATTTTAAGAAACTACATAGTTTAATTTCATATATGTTTTTCATTAAAAAAAAAAGATTTATATAAGTATTCTCATAACACATCGCAAAGTGCTACATTATCTTACATCAGCGATGTTTACATAGCAACCAAATTATTCACAGCTGACGGATGTTTTCATAGCAACGAAAACCCAACATTAAAACATGAGAATGTTTCACAGATAAAATATTTTTATTCAAATTAAATATGGCTCTTTAACCAATCATTTGGATCCTCTGAATGCTAGGTCTCAAATGATGAGACTAAAAAAATAAGAAATTAATTGCTTAATTCTTTTTTTTTATCTCAATATTGCCTGATATGGTGTGCCAATCTCTATAAACACACTTTTCACTAACACTACTGAATTAATTTAAGACATATTCTGTCGTTACATAAATAATATAATTAACCATCTAACTGCTGAAACGGTGGATTTTAGTATGTTGAAGTCTTAACAGTAATAAAACTTTGGTTTAGAAGTTGATTTTTTTATATTAAATATATTATGCTCAGTAGGGAACGGGTAAAAATAAAAATGCTTATACTAATATTAAAAAATCTCACAGAGAAAATAACAAAAAACATGAACAACGTTACATATACAAAAAAAAAACTCGTTATCTTTGGCACGATATTGACAATATTAAATAAAAGAAGAATCATATAACTTTTCACGACCTCGTTAGTTTTATACCTATTATAAAAAATAGAACTAAAATAAGTCCAAGGGTTCTTGTGTTTAGAATAATTATTACAATAGAAACTCCACCGGACCACTCCCAAGTATATTAATCAATTGCATTGTTCTCAAAAATTTTAAGAATATATGATAGTCCATGAGAGTCAGATAAATGCATTTTGGCGTTTCATTCATTGAATTAGTTGCACTCGACATTCCGGTTTGTAAGGGTGTCATTAAATTGCAGCCAGTAATAAATTCGGGTCTTGCGTGGCGTCGCAGCTGCCCCAAAAATTTATTCAGAATTTATTAGGGGTGACATACGTTCTGGTTAAATAATAAAACATATAAACTTAGATTGTGATATTTTATCGAATTCTTGTATATAATAATAAATCGGTTATTTTTGAGACAGTTTCAAAACATTTTCGCTTTTTTCCTTTGATATTGGCATTTTTAGACGTAAATTAATTCAATCAAAAGCAAGCAACTATATTATACATTATTTCAAAGAAAAAGTTAATAAAGATGAAAACGTAATAAAACTATTTTAATATAAACGCCTAATTTTAAGTCTTGCTAAAGTCACAATCAAACACAGATTTAAAAATGTTAAATTTTAATTGATTGAATTGACATTTACTTGGTAGAAATCCATTGTAACGCGGTGAAAAAATATCATGAGTTTGTCAGAACTATGCTTAAACGTACATTTACTTATCTGTAGAGCCAAAATACATTGCTATTTTTTCACCGTATTCATTTTTTACTGTTGAAATTTTGTACTACTCCAAATACTTTGTCGCTAACGACCCGGTATTCTCCTTCTAGTGTCTTCAGGTATTATATCACACGGATAAAATAAAATTCACCCAGTGACCAATTGCAACTGAACTGAACTGAAAAGTTTCAACAATTTTAATATATATACATATAAATTCCACCAAGCTCCTTCAGTCGATATCATGAATTTATAAAAATATTAAATATTTTTAATCGGTTTGTATTTTTTCTCGCTAAGTTGATCTATATAAATTGAAATAAAAAACCTCATTAAAATTAAAAAATCGTATGGCTTTTTTCTTGGCTTTTACTAAGAATCTCCTAATACTAAAAATAAAAAAAAACAAAAGGTGGTTACCCTACAATCAGTTTTATCACGCAGCGATTTGGATTTATCATATTTTATCAAATGTATTTATTATATTTAAAGTAAAAAAAAAAAACTACAGCCGGCTGCTTATTCTATTGACGACCACGCGATTTTATAACCCCCCATTTTAATTCGTGCATACAACAATGCGTATAAAAATATTCTCACACACCGATTTTTAAATTTATTTTATACATCGTAACATATGTTAAGAGGATAATTTTGCAAACAGTGTAATGTCTCATGTTATCATATTTGATAACAATTTTAATAATATTAAAAAAATATTTTTTAAGCTTACGGTTCAAGCAATCTCTATGGGTTAATTTAAGAAATAAATAAATAATGATCTTACGGAAAGTATTGGCTAGTAAAATTACACAAGGGTAAATGATCAAAAAATGTTTATTAAAATTGTAGTAGGACTGCATCATTCGAAATAATACAATAAAATATATTTATCTGTTGACTGAAAATCAATAATGATGACTCATTTTCATTAAGAAATTCTAAAAGTTGGACGGGTAAAAGCTATAGAAAGAAAAGTCATCAGTTTTATTAAAGCTATTCTATATGAATATGCCAGTTAATTCCAGCTTAAATATAGAAACTTAATTGAACAGATAAAATAAAATATATATAAAAAAAAAAACAATCAAGACAGAACATAGAATATAAGAAAAAACATGCGTGACTAAACATACCTCATATGATTTTTATAAAGATGGATAATTTTTCATGTAAAAATCTAAAATGGCGGCAACGATATTCAATTATATACAAATAAAAGTTAGGTATTTTTATGTAGAGAATATAATACGCACAATGATTTCAGTTGAACTTTGTTTTGTGTAAAATAATCGACTGTGAAACTGTTGCGTGACATACATGGTACTCAAAAATGTTATGCCCAAAAATGGAAATGTTCGTATGCTACCTTGAAGCTTCTACATCGATTTAGTTCAGTCGATAGATATTTTTTTCCATGCCAACATTTAGTTTTTTTTAATTTCTAACTTTTTTTTTGATATCAAATAAAAGGATCGTTAAGATCTATGACGCATTAACATAGCTCTTTCATTTCTTTTGTATCAATTAATTGGCTGTATTATTTTTCTGTCGCTGCAGAGCTGAGTAATCCACATTGAATACAACTCACGTAGACACTATAAGCATAATAACTATACTTTATTCCCAAAATACAATACTCACGCATACATTAGAAAATGAACTAAAGAAAATCAGTTATTAGACGTTAAGATTATTTATTTTGGACTATTAAAAATAATTTCTTTTATTCAACTATAAATGTCCCCGTCGAAAATAATATTAAAAATATGTCTTATGAAGATCTGTATAATGAAAAAACAGATCGTAAAATAATGAATTTTACTACGTAAAATTTACTTCATGGTAGAACTTTATTATAATATAGTAAAATAATGAACAATTAAGCTCTACAGTTTTTTTCATACCAACATGTTGTCAGAACTATGATTAAACATTAAATAAATAAATGGTTGAGAAGAGTGGTTAAGAGAAAATAAATAAACACAAATATAAATCATTGAATTGTTGCACGACTCCACATATTTGTTCGCTACTGACCCTGGTTTCTCTTTTTGTCACCTTCAGGCATTCTATCTCACGAATGCAACATAACAGTCAGTTCAAATATTTTAACTTGATATTGAAATTCTATCAAGCAACTTCAATCGATATCATAAATTAAATCGAACAGTATTATTAAAAATCTTAAATATATTGATTTTTAATTATTATGCGTAACTACGTGTGTTTTTTGTTAAATTTAAAAATTTATACATTTTCACCTTATAATAATAGAGATCTACAATAAAAATAAATGTAATAAATAATACGTATCATAAATTGTGTTTTAGGGAAGCTTAATTTTAGGGGTGATGAGTTTTATGAGCGAAAGTTTTGCATTATATCTTCATATCTTCTTGGTCAAAAATTTAATTTTCCAACTGTAATTATTCAAACTTAAAAAAATATTCTGTAAAAATATTCCACGTCAAAAATTCAATCATAACCCCAATTTTTAATCCATCACGAAGCACACCACCCTTTCCATTAGAAGTACGTATTAGTAAACCCCCCCTAAAGAGCGTAATTAAAACTTTCGGACCGTAGAGACCTAACTTGCATTTGCATAATTCAAATGAACCCCGCGAGACCGGGTCTACCCACCCCCCTGAGGGCTTCGCTCGGGGGTTGGGGGACGAGGGTTAGGTACATACGCAAACTTGACCCCAATACAAGAAGCCTGTTTGGATTAAGCCTCAGTAAGCCGGCGCGGGAAAAATACGCAAGGTAGTTCAGAATCGAAATGTAAAAAAGAGCCAACTGTTATGTTCAGAATGTTTTGAAAATTTTATTTATATCGAATGAAACTTATTGTCTTTAATTCTCTCGTTTGCATTAAATAATTATATTATACATAACTAAATATTTAAAAAAACGTTATATATATTTGTATGAACGAAGGCTTTAAGTAAATGCTGTTTATACAAAATTTAGAATTTATGATATCGACTGTATAAGAATATAAATTTTGAATTGTTACAACTTTTTACGATTCCACATGTCAGTTCTGTTGCATCCATGTGATAAAATTCCTGAAGATGCCGAAAGGCGAAACCCAGGTCGTTAGTGACAAAACGTATTCTTAAACGTAAGTATTAAAGTATTACCCTGAATGTGTATTTCATATTATATACAAAGAAGACATCAAATAATGACGTTGCTTACCGAAACTTTAATACAATTTGATATTTGATTTTACTCACATTGACGTAGTTCTACTCTCTTGAACGTAGTTCTGACGATGGCGTGAGCCGAAATAGATATCAATTATGAAAATTTAGTAGAACTAAAGTTGATTGCTGTTTTTTCACCGTGTTGTAATGGAGTTCTACCAAGTAAATGCCAATTCAATCAATGCATTTAACTTATAAACAATAATTTCACATACACTAAAAACTCACTATTACAATATATTTTCATTGAAAACTTACAGCCATCTCACTACGAAATGCCAAAAGTTTCCTTCACTTTGACAAAGCTCTATACATACTTATATAAAAGCTTTTTTACATATCAATTTTGATAATAAATACACATATATTATATATAAAATGTGTTGTCAGACTAGCTGCATGACATACGTCCGGCGCGTGCTGCCTCGAAATTCACCCCTTGCAAATATATTTATATAATATATTATGTGCTGTATTTCGAAAGCCAGACATTTTGTTGGTATTTCTAAAACGTTTGCAGTGAAAATTATATCATTTAATTATTAAATTAACTTTGCATAACTTTTGAGAAAATGGTTTGATAAAAAGATAATCTGCAAAAATGGTGGAAATTTTTATTTTCATTCTCGGTGTTGTCAGCTGTACTTCGTTGTAGTATATTTGTAAATATATTATTCGGTACAAACAAGCTTATTTCAAGCGTGGCAAAAAGCTCGTTTTGATGATTTTATTGACGTTCATTTGGCAGAACTGTACTTCAAACAAATTTTAAAAACAAAATATTTTATTGTCATTACACGACTTGATTGATATCTATTCGCCTGTCGTCAGTTTAATTTTTAAATTTTCAACTATTACTTTTTGGTGTAAAGATTATTAATATTTAAGAAATAAAACATTGTAATATAAAAATATTTAGAATTTTATATTATCAAGATTATGATTGGTTAAATGATAATGATAGCGACAGGCAAAACCGGTTGAGATTTTAATCACTGCGGAATAGTACTGAATATTGTATTTTATTATTAAAATACAATAAATACTCTTCCATCAACTAGTGACATTTAACTTCTAAAAATCTAAGCCATAGTAATGACAACGGCACGAAGCTAGAATAGCTTTCAATTTGATGTTATCCTTGAAGATTTAAAAATATTATTTTAGCTTACTGCGGAAGCTTTTATTTAAAGTATATTTTTGATACCAATTAAATTGATAAACAATCTCATTTAATGGTCAGTTAAAACTCCTCTCAACGAACTACGCTGATCTTGGTAATTCGATAAAAATATGGAAATAGGACAATTGTAAACGAGTTTAATTTTTTATATATACACTCCCTTTCACGGAAATTTAGTTACCGTGACAGTTAGCACCCTTAAAGTGAATGAACGATTTTTAATGTAGAATATCTGCTTTAGGGTTGTTTTATTTAATGTTCATGATGAAAATATGATATTATTTATGGAGATAATATTATAATATTTTATCAATGAAGCATTTATGTCGCGGTGAAAAAATAACAATTTATTTTAACTCAACTAAATTAATTAGGTCCACAGTTGACAGCTATTTTGGCTTACACCCTCAACAGAACTATATCTTTCAACTACATACTTTCTCAATTTTGTAGTAAGAAAAATGTATTACTATTTTTTTACCGTGTTATAGTGGAGTTCTACCAAGTAAATTCCAATTCAATCAATGAAAGATTTAAGTATATATTTAAAGCACTAATCACTTATTTTAAATAATAAAAACACATTTTTAGTACTAGTTCCATAGTATATTTTATGATCACGAACAGTTTCGCTCATCGCAAGCATTTTCAGTTGATAAAGCGGTTCTTATCATAAATTTATTCTAGAAATAATACTAAAGAATATGTTTTTGTTATTTTAAATATCATGCATTTCCGTTAAGAAGTGACAGGTAACACCATAAAAACAACTCACATCACTTAACTGTTTGAATGTCCCATGGTGTACACTGTTAGCTAAAATCGAAAGTGATTACAAGATTATTGCTTTTAACTTTCCCACGCCTAAGAATAAAGTCATCACCCACCACTCGCATTATCTTCAATATCAATTTAAGTGTAGGAGATACAATGTTTATACTCACAGTTATCTGCAATATTTTTTTACACATATTGCTCAAGGAAAAAAAATATAAGGTAGCCAGTAAAATCAAAAAGTAATATTGTATTAAATATAAATCAGTTTTTCATTTGAAAGATAACATTTCAACCAATATTTACACGTTCAATAGAATATTTTTTATTAAAAATTTTCGAAGCTAAACACAAACCATTACTTTTTAAATATTATATATTTGTATTTCAAGACATAAACCCTTAAAGCACTACTTGATTGTGAGAAGATGGGAAGAATTATCGAATCCCTGAAAAATGACCGTATATTTTGTAATACAACTAAAAAATATTTTTTATATATCACTATGCATTTGTCTACAATATGCCTTCATAAATTTCATATCAAAATCATTATATATTATTGTAAATTAAAAATCATATTTTAATTCGTGCGTAAAAGTTTGTGACTGATAAAATCGAGTCCACCAATCACCGCGAGCTATATTCCATACTAAAGTCGTTTAATTTTGTTAGATAAAAAAAAAGATTCAGAGTAAAGGGTTCCTCTTAAGAAAGGGAAATATTTAAAAAAAATGTATATAACATATATTGTAATACTATGATTAAAAAAAGAATATTTAAGATAAATTATATCGGAAGACGATGTCTAAATCTTAGGTCTGCGAAAGTTAAGTAAAGTAGAATCCAAAGAATAGCAACCATTTGAATATTTAATATAACAGTGTCGCCAATGTTCTGAGAAATATTGACGGAATGTGAACTTTGTCGCATAGCGTAAAAGACCTCAGTATAGTCTTGTTATTAAAATTTTAAATAAAACTCATATATATAAATAATAAATATTTCTGTTATATTCCTTTTCATGATATTTGAATGCGTTTATTGATTGGCCAGAGGATGCAGATCTTAATAAATAAAATGTTGCTTATAACATAATTTATATTGGCTTTTATGTGGTTAAGGGTAGTTTTGTGGAAATTTCTTATTTTACACAATTTAATTGATGATTTTTAGAGGGATGAATTACTAGTAAAATAGCAAAACATTAGTTTTAAATTGTTAATTTTTCGATCACCAAAGCCAACGCTATATTTTACTTAATAATAGATTATATAAATCATAGTCAAAACTACTATCCTTGTTAAATTTTGTTAAACGTTAACGCTCAAGCTAGAATTAAATAAAACCTCTTTACGATGTTAACAGGCTTAATTTTAGCAAGATCATTAAGCTCTCCATTTAAAATACGTTAGTAAATAGTTTATTCTTCAATCAAAGAAAAGATTAAAAAAGTTTTCTTACTTCTGTTTACTAACAATACTTACAATAAACAATTTTACAGCCTAACCCATAAGCTTGAATCGCAAAATTCAATGGATATTAGTTCTACAAAAATTATAAGATAAAATTGATAGCTATTTCTCTGAAGAGGGCGTAATCCGAAATAGCTATCAACTACATACCTTATAATTTTTGTAGAATTAGAATACACAGCTATTTTTTCACTATACATACATACATACATACATATATATATATATATATATATATATCTAAAATCCACGGTAAATTAGACTGCATCTGAATGAACTGCATGTGTGTGGAAACGATTTCAATACAATTTGGGGGAACCCCAAAAATGAGGGTGCCCCTCGGGTCATCGACCGCCCAATTCACCCTTATCAACATTCTAGGGGTGCATATTATTCTATTGTACTCCATTCAGTTAGCTCGTTGCAAATTCTGTCGACGTCATTGTGTTTTGTTGCAGTGTGTTCACAAAAGAATTATTATTAAGTGAATTATTATGTCCAATTTTGATGTAGATTTTTTAAAATAACAATAATTTTCTTTACTGAAAAGAAACTGCACTTAAAAAACGTGCTGTAAAAAATATATGTTAAAACTTTTTTTTACAATACTATCCTAATATTTCCACTCTATGGGGCAATTAATATTAATCTATAAATTCTACGAAAGAAAGATATACTATATAACAAAGTTTTATTTAAACAATAAACAAAAAATATTTAGTAATATTTTTACAGTTTTATATATTTCAGACCAGGACTGTTAATGCTCGTTGCGAGAATTTTCAACTCATAAAGTACAAAGTTAGCCCAATGCTATTTGGAGAAAATGTACACTTAACAATTACTGCATTCAAAAAGTAATTATTTAGAAAAAAAATACCGATGAACATACAAAATATATTCATATGAAGTAAAATAGTTTAAAAATACAAAATTAAAGACATTAAAAAAATTTATATTTACTTATTTGCAACTAAAAAAAGTTCATAATATATTAAGAAATGAAACCGATAAACTTCGAATAAGATTCGGGTTCATTTCGGAATGAATTTATACCCCCAGAGCTTTTTGCAATATCACAAAAAGGAATTGGATCAAACGTCAGATGCAATATCAAAGTGCATATTATTATGAACTGTTTTTGCGAGTCTCTAGTCACATACTCCCCTGTTAGTAAAGAAGTACAGTGTATTCAGAAAGCAGGATACTATAATATATTTATTTAATTATTATAATATAAATTATTTTAGTCATCTTAAACACAACATTTTTAATAGCTTTTATATTATTATAGTATTTCAACTAACCAGTTTTTTATTAAGTTTGTTAATTTAATCTCATTAGCGACCTGAAAGATTTTAAAATAATTTCTTTTTATTTGATATTCGGCATGAAAATTTCTAAAATTGAAACCCGATTGAGTTACAAAATGCGAAGTGTACACAATTTAAACGTTTCAATTTCAATAAAAAATGTATATATTCAACGTAGTTGATAACATAAAATAAACAATTTTATCTTTAAATTTTGCTCCTAAAAATGCTTTGAATATTTTGGATCGTAGTTAATGAATAAAATCAAAGACGGTAATATGTCTGCCAATCTTTTTATAAGTCAATTTTTGGTAGACAGGTAAATTTGTAAAAATATAGTACGATATTGGCGCTATTTTCACATTTTATCATTTTTTAATTTTCATGGTAATGATAATGGAAAATGGTCATGATAATTTTAGTATAAAATCGTGTAAATAAAAATTACGATACTTTATTTTTATCTTTATTTACGATAAATGAAACCATTCCGCTGAGAAGTGACATTAAATTGGTAGAATGTTTGATTAAAAAAATAATATTATATCTTCTGTATGTTTAATTAATAGCATTTACATTTGTGGAATTATTCAAGAGCTACAGTATTGTTGTCAAAATTATTTACTCGCTACGAGCACTTTTGTAATTGCCACATTTCCGTTTGGTTTTTATTCCTATCATATTTGTAGACACTTGAATGTAATCCAACGGCAGACGCAAAACCATTGCTTCATGCTGGGCGTAACATCCCCCTCATCTGGTAGCTCTAACCTACCCCAATACGGGGTAAAGTGAGATGATCTCCCTCAGGAAATCGTGGGGGAGGTCTCGGCGAGCGTATTTTGCAACTTTCTCTTTGATCAATATCAAGGGGAAATATACTGCAATATTTTTGCTGCTAAAATACTCACCACTGTTTAAGTAAAATTTATGATACATATGAAAATGTTGATTGAATTGTTGTAGAACTCTGTTGTAGAATAACGTGAAAATAACAAAGTATAAATTCTACATTTCTTTATTATTGTATTGTAAATGGCCATTTGGAAATATTCCTTTAAATATCAAAACGATCAAATAAACTGTTTTCTTTGCTTCGATAGGAGGTATCATCATTTGGGTCTATATATTTTATTGATTGAATTGGCATTTACGTGGATTTTAGATCTGTTAGGGAGTAAGCCGAAATAGCTATGAAGTAGATATCTTATAAATTTTGTAGAACTAAATTATATTGTTATGTTTTCTGTGTGCCTATATATTTTCTTCGAATAACTATTTTTACAATTACATATTTAATGTAAAATTGTATAATACATAAAAGCGACGCTAAAATAAGTGCAACTATACATTTCTTATCTCTTCTTCAACATTACATAAAGTTTAGCTTAATTTTAACATAATATCATATTTTTGGAAGTCAATATTTCTACCAAAAACTCCATTTACAAAATAAATGTGTAGTTATATTCAATTTATTTTTTACATATGTTGTATTTTGAAGTTTAAATCTTCCCGAAAAATAATACATTAATTCCCACGTATTTAATTAGAATTGCTGGAAATTTTTGCGATTCAACATGTTTTATGACTAATGACCTGGGTTTCGCCTTTTGGCATCTTCATACATTTTATCAAACAGATGCAACCCCTAGCAATCTCCGTGTCGTTAATAATAAAAATTTAGGAATAGTACAATAATTTTAGTGTTCAAATATAATATTGAAATTCTATCAAGCACTGTCACTCAGTTTCATAAATTATGCTCAAATATTTCAGTTGTAATCTTACTTTTATATGACTCATCGCTTACAATAAAAGAATAAAAGCAAATTGTCCTGCGACACAACGATTAGACTTTGGGTTATTCGACGATATGCAGTCTAGACCGCAAAACATTTCGAAAGGCAATGAACAATATTTCTAATTATTTCAGTCATTATTGCTTTCAAGTAAGGGGTAGGTTTGCGACATAGATCGATAGCAATTTAGGCGTTTGAGGTTGTTACGCCGGTTTGGGGACGTCGCGGCGACCCTCCTTAGTTCTTTGCACCCATCCTCTCGGCCTTAACAATCCAAATTGTGTTTTGTATTGTTTACAGAAAGCCGATGTCTTTTATGTTCCATTGTACATTTATTCGCAGCTGATTTAGGTTTGATTTATTGTTTTTTCTAGTTTGGCTTAACTGAAAGCGAATGTTGCGAGTCGCAACTAACGTCTAAATATAAAACGTTAAAGTCATTTTTATAATTTTAGAAATATATTATTATGATTGAAAGAACATTTTAAATGATACTCCAATTTAGAATGTAATCGCAGTTTTTGAGCTCGGTCGTTTTAAAAAAAATTTCAATATTCGTTTATGTACGTTAAAACAAATGAACATATCACATTCGCTGTCACGATTAATGCGAATGATTTCTCATAAAACGTGTTTAACATTTAACATCAATAGTAAATGTATACATAAATGGCTAGAAATATGTAAATATTCAATGTTCTGCAGATTATTTTAATTTCTCAACTATTAAGTGTTTTCAATTTTTGACATGTGTTTCGTTCTTCTAAAATACATCTTATGACATAAACATTATGCTTTATTTTAAGATAATCAATAAAGCTATAACACGAGTAATTGCATTGAGACAAAATTATGTAAAAAGTGAAGCATTTTTATAATGATAAAAGCTCTCACAATTTACTTTGGTAAAATCGAACTTTCTCGAAAAAATAACATTCAATACATGACCATTATTTGTAAGGTATTTGATAACTTTCATTTTTATAACTTAAATTTAAAACTATGTGTAATAAAAAGTAAATATTTTAAGTCGTTTAATTTAAAAATAATGTCGAATATACATAGACAAAACCAAATTGCTTGCAAAGCTATTTTGATCTTACCGTCATCAGAACTACTAGTTCTAAAATAAAATGGAAATGGCTATCAACTATATTAACTATTAACGGATTGTATATAGGGTCTGTCAAATTCACGACCAAGCGAAATGACGTATTACACGTTATTGGTGTTCTTTATAAATAGATTATTAAATTTATACTTAATTAGGTAGCTAAATCGACTTTCAAAAAACTTTCATACCGTAAATGACTGTGTTATACGACAATAAATTTAGCAGTACCCGTTTCTTTAATCACCTATATCGTGTTAACTGTTACTCTTGATGAAAAAATGTGATATATAAATAATAAAAACACTTTTTCATTAATGATTTCCACAATATATTTTATGATCAGGACCGGTTTCACTCCCCGCCTGCACCATCAACTTATAAGATACAAATTACAAACAAGCTGATTTTCACAAAATAACAAAAAGCTTAGCTTTCGATTCCATTACGAAACAGGTCCTAATCATTAAATATACTGTAGAATTAAGTACTTAAATTTTTTTTTATTATTTGAAATATCATGTCTTTATGTCATCCCATCAAGACGTGAAAGTTAACACGTTAAAAGTGCAAATATTGTCTTTAGATCAAAAAGCTCTCAAACTGAAAACACGCATTGTGAGAACAAATCTAACATAAAGTATGTATGTCACTAGACTAATGACTCAGCAGATAATTCCGATTTGTAATATTTCCATATGACTGCACAAACAAAACTCAAATTAATCTCTAATGATTCACATCCCCAATTAGATGAAAGCAGCAAGCATTACCTGTCCACTGGACTGCTTGGACAGGCTCTGAAATGAGTCACGCTCTATTTGTGTTGTACTTAGAAATTCGAAAAGGTGTACCTTCATGTCATGCGTTGCTTGATGACGCATGGGCGGATATTTAGGGCGGGGGTGGGTTGGTTGAATGGCTGAGCACACGTTATTACTACACAACTGGTGGAACTTCAATCAATGCAAATCGATTTTGTGTCACCGCAGTCGATGTGATTAGAGCCGAATATATTGTCGAGAAGTTTTCAACGACTTTCCGATCAAAAAATTGCTTTTGAAGTGTGATATACATTTTTACATTCAATCTTTTCCTTGCCGAGTAACTCAAAGAATGTTTCAACGCGGTAAACTTCAAATGTTTATTTCATATTATAAATAATAAAAACACATTTACAATCTGGACCGGTTTCGCTCATCATAAGAATTATCAAATGATAAGATACATATGACATTTATTTTTGAATAAATAGGCTTATTTGTAGTTTATATGTTATCTTTTGATGATGCCCATCATGACTGTAATCGGCTGATCATAAAATATGTTGAAGAAATAGTACCAAAAAATGTGTTTTTATTATTTAAAACATCATGCCATTCTTCAAAGAAGTGACAGTTGACGCATAAAAAGTGGTTAATTCAACAGTTATAAATTAATTATTGCTAAACACTTTTTAGACCGAATAATATGATTTTATTTTACAAAAAATAACTAAAAATATATTTTAGTTCCACAAAATTTTATAAGATATAGTTGATTACTATTTTGGCTCATGCTTTCGTCAGAACTAACTTTAATCCTTAAGTGCAGCAACGCCTTAACTGTTACAGACTTACGGTTTAACTCGTTGTCAGTTGATAATACTTGTGATGAACGAACCCGGATCTAGTCCTAAAATATATAATGAAAATAAGTAATATACGGTGTGTTTTTATTATTTAAGATATCATACCTTTCCATCAACAATTGACATTTAGCACATAAAAAGTGTGTCAACAAAAAAGGTTTATATAAGAGATAACATATGTGTCAAAATATAAGTCAACACCAAAAACTGATTAATTATTTTATTAAATATTCGGTGTTGATAGTCACTTCTTGGTGGAAAGGCTTGATATTTTGAATATTAACAACACATTTTTAATAGTGTTTAGTTGTGAACCTCGGTTCTACGTTCAATATTTAATTAAATTAGATAATACATCTAATTTAACATTCTTTAAAACTCATTTTATTTTGAACGAAGTTGTTATTTTAAACATTGTGAATAAATTTGTTTTTAATTGAATGAAATTACAGTAAACCCCCCAATAATGAGCTCCCCGCTAATGAACCCCCCAATAACATTTGCGGCAGGTTTTCCAATAATGAGTTAAATCCCCGAATAATGAAAAAAATAAAACTCCTAATTAGGTTTTCATAAAAATAGTTCATACAAATCTGTATTTAAAATACTGTCGCGCATTGTCTCATGTCTCCAAATTCACATGTCTTGATAATGTGCACGACTTAAATAGCTTTGAATACGTATATGCTTAAGTAATATACATATTTATGATCAATTAATTAATTAAAAAATAATATGTAATTCCGCATTTCAAATAAAAAAATTCAATCTAAAATCTAAGCCCCCCAATAATGAGCTCCCCAGTAATGATCCCCCTATCTCTTTATTATTGGGGGTTTACTGTATTACACACTTTTAAGGTGGAGAGACATAATTTTAATAAAAATAGGCATTTTAGTACTATTTCTAGAATATATTTGGTGATAAGAACCGATTGATACGGTTCTGATTATCAAATACATTGAAAATAGTATTAAATGTGTTGTTTTTATTTAAAATACCATATTATATTCAATACAAACAGATAAAACCTCGGCAGTCAAATTCTACGCCCTTTCTATAGACATTACTAGTGTATCTGATTGTGTGGCCTTTTAATGAGATTTTTAAAAATAATTCACAAGTGCTACGCCTTTCACATGCCCACGTGCCTTTATTTTTGAAGTGCGCTCAATAATGACGTGGCCGTAGTAACAACCCTCTCTAGTAAGACGGAAGTCAGGCTTTTCCAGTTACTTCAACTTGTTAGGGGG
This sequence comes from Himalopsyche japonica, assembly GCA_028555115.1. Taxonomy (NCBI): domain Eukaryota; kingdom Metazoa; phylum Arthropoda; class Insecta; order Trichoptera; family Rhyacophilidae; genus Himalopsyche; species Himalopsyche japonica. The sequence goes on from JAHFWJ010000104.1 coordinate 646,542, forward strand.
TGAAATGTTATATTATATATTCAGAAAAATAATAAAACACCTGGTATCCGCTTTGATTTTACAAGAGCTATACTTAAAGTACACCAATTTGTCTTGATAAATTGTTTCAGAAATGAACATCACAACATCAAATTTTTAAGTCCAAAAACGATGTAGAAAAATCGTAGTTATGTTACCATTAAAACACTTTTAATACATTTTTAATAAAACAGCGTTTCTAAAATATTTTTTAATATAATGTCTTGCAATTAATTAATAATTCTATAAAAAATCAAATTTAAACTGATAATATTCAAAATCCACGTTTATCTTTTTTCATATGAATGAAAAAAATAACTGCTACAATATACAGTATTTTAAACATATTTTTAATGTCATGAATTAATCAGTTATAGTTTTGCTAATAATTTATTGAAATTAACATTTTTATATATTAAAAAATAAAAATAGAGTGACTTAATATTGTAAGCTAATTTACATATGTATTTATAAATATTTAAAATAATCATTATCAGTTCATAACGCTCGGGTCGAGCACAACCGATTCTGATCATAAACATATAAAATTGTAGAATCAGTATTAAAAATGTATAATTATTATTTTTTGAATATGACGACTCTATATAAGTCAACATTTTAAAGTACTATATAAATTTTGATAGAAAAAAATGCTATTAACCTAACTGCTAACGTTTTTTTATTTTTGATGATAACAAATTCAAATTTGTTAATAGCACTACAATTTTCACTTACATACTAGATTTTGTATTTATACTATTTATTTCTTTGAAATATCCTTTATGCAGCTCAACAGAGAATTGGTTGAAGTTACCTAAAAATAAATTCTTACGAGTACCAAAAAATGAATATCGAGTAGGTTTTCATACAAAAATAAATAATGACTACAATTAGCGTTGCACATAAAGTTTTTATTTATAGATCAAAGTGTTGTGTTCTGAATCACTGGCTCGTAAGAGCTAATTATCCCTTTTACACTTGATTTAAAGTCTAAGCGTTTTTATGTTACGATTTAAATAACATCAGTAACACACATATATACTCTACTTTGAACCTAAACATACACATTAATTATTATACCAACAATAATTAATATAGAATGAAACATTTCCTTTTCATGCATTGAATTAATACTGAGCATTGATAAGAAACAAATAAATCAATGATTTGTGAGAAAAAATTCTAATATTTCTAATCCGCAATAAGCGTCGAAAACGATGATACAGTTTCAGTCTTAGCTCGCAATTTTATTTTTAAATTATTTAAAAATATTATCTTTACGATTTAAATTTACAAAATTCATAAAAGACTTTTAAATAAATTAAATACAACTTGTGACTTATCAAAAAGTTCGTTTTTCAACAACTTCTAAGTATGTCAATATATATTGTGAAAAAATTGTGGGTTATATTGTTGTCATATTATATATCACTGTTTTGTCGAATTAAGATAATTAAAACTGTGTGTTTTATTATCATGATTTACAACGACAAATTTATAAAAAGGAATTAAATTTTAAACGCTCAATTGTCGTCAAAATCTACCCATTATAGAATTTTCTTGAAACTGAAAAGTTTCGTTAATTTTTGTGCTTATTTCATGCTATTTCTGTGACATTTTAAAAAATTGAATGTGACAAAAATACGTTTTTTTGTCCTGTAAAATATGTTATATGATGGTGAATCCTTCTTTTGCTTAGTTACGTTATGTTTTCAAAAATAAAAGTCAGTGAATTAATTTTGAATTGAATTGTAGGTAATATTATACTTTATATAACTTGCGTATCATATGTACGGCTAAAATGTGGGGTTAAAAATTGTTCCGAGCCGGCGATACCTTCCCCTGAGGTTTTCCCCGCACATGCGCAGTCGTCCCCTGTGACGTAGCCTTGCACTCGTGGCAAAACACTCAGTCACTCACTATTGTTTCACGTTTGAAAAACCTTCGCTTAACTACCAGTCTCACAATGGCTGGCGTAGGGGTAGACCCTCTACACCGGCGTAGACACGGTAGGCGATGATTTTTCCACATGTCTACGTTGATGTTAATTGCACAATGGTTAAGTGTATAGAATGTCAGTAATTACGCCTGCATTAAGTGTTGTTATTTGTGTGATTTATATGCACGTGTTTGTTGGTGGAATTATTTGCATAGTGTTTAAATTTATTTTGTGGTATTTTCACTAGATTGTTTGATGCCGTTCTTAAAAAAAGGTAAGTCAATTCATGATTGCATTAACAATACTAAAACTTTATTATTTTATTATGCATTTAAACAAAAATTGCTTAAAACTCCGTTACAACATCATAAATTTCTTGAAATCAAGTGTTTTTATATATAAGAATAAGTGATTGTTAAAATTTACTAAAATATAGAATAAAATATATAACTTGATAAATATTCACAAACGTATTTTAATTTTCAAGAAAACATTTTAAATTAAATATTTCGAACTAGCCTTTAGTGAGTCATGATTTTTTTTCTTTAATTTTTCGTCAAAAGTCTTGATTCAAAAACATTTACACTTCCAAGCCATAAAAACTCGTAAATAAAACAAATCAGGTTATTTTGAAAATATTAAAAGATTCGTAAAAATTTGGTTATAATATGAAGTATTCAAAGAGAATTATTACATTATTGCAAAAGAATTGAATTTCAATAAGTTAAAAATTGTTAATATTATGATATTGTTGTGTCCCAATCATCGTATTAAAAAGATGGATTTCAGACCAATTACTAATGTGTAAATTGTTTTAAAACGTGTCTTTAATATCGCGACATAAAACTGGTTATTTGTGACAAAATTCGTTGCAAGAGATATCCATTTAATTATTATCTGCCCGGCGGTGCATTCATTCAACCCCCGCTGAGTTGCAATGACGAAAGTATTTCATTTTCTCCCCTAATTTTAAGCGAACGGGGCTACATACACAAGTGTTTGTGCGATTATGGCAGTCGCGTTTCACAAGCCGGGGTTGTGGCGGAATTGGCAGCGAGGGGTGGGGTGCTTATGACGTCACACCGCACGTGATCTATCAGCTGATAGCAACTCCAGGTTTACGAGTAACGGTTTCGATAGGCAATGTTCTTAGGGCGGTACCGCTGTTTTATAGTGTGCGTATTTCGTAGCAGTGGCGATACAATTTTTGAGGTTAACTATTTTCGTAATATTAAAATTACAATACATAATATTCTAAGTGAGTCACATTTAGTCAAATCACTTTTTGCTTAGAGACATAGTTTTGTTTTCCATAAAAAAGATAAATTTTTACACCAAGTGTTAAAAATATTATTTATCGTTGAAACTGAATTTACTTACTATAAATGTAAACCTGTGGTATAAGTATATTAAGGAATGTATCAAATTTATATCGATTGAAATTGTTTGACCAAATTTTAATATCAGCTTAGAATTGTTGAAACTGTGTGTATTTTTACATATTTTGTTACTCATATCCTGAGTTAGTTGCGTCATTTTACATATATCTCCATCTTCAGATATTTTTTCTCACAAACGCAATTGAGCTGACTGAAAATGTATTAATTTACTAAATAATTAGTTAAAAATTTTGTATTAATATTAAAAGTGAATTTTTCAGAGACAAGATTTATTAGGTTTCAATACGACGAAGTGAGGTCTTCAAATACCTTGTATTATTTTGTCAAAGATGCAACCAAGTCCGTATGACCGACGAGCGCTACAAATCCAACTAACAACCGTATTGTCTTGAGCATTTTTTTACCGTTCGTTTTCCATACCCAAGAAATTCCCAAATAATATTAAAAAAAGATTTTTATCATTTAAATTATCATATCTTTCCATCAACAATTAACACTTTAACACGTAAAAAGTGATTTCAGTGAATTCGATCAGCATTCTAAAAAATATTACCGCATTAACATATAAGACTTCCAAATATTCTTTCGATATATAATTTGTTTGAAATTCAATTTCATCTTCGCAATTCGATGTATTCCAACTGAATATTTAAATTTTATTAAATAAACTTTTTAAAATAATAATTCTGTGCTTTTATCAACTACGCCACTGGTTTCAAGTACACGCTTTTGTGTGTGTGCTCTAGTTTATAAGTGTGAGTGTGTTTGAATTAAGTATCCAGGCGCAGGGTTACATCCCCTTGTAGCTGACGATTAGTTTTTTTTTGTGGGGGATATCATTCTTTGATAGTAGATGATGTTGATATATGCGAGCATGAGCCCGCCGAGGAAAGGTCGCGAGTGTTTTGTGTGATAACGTGCTGAAAAAAAAGTGTTAAAACATAATTAAAATAAAAAACTATCATAATACGTAATTTTGTTCTACAAACAGTTTTATAATGAGATATATTTTTAATAATAATACGAAAATACTGGTAATAAATTATTTCCATTTATGGAGATTCAAATACAGTAATCGAAATGTAATATTATACATTAGCATATATTTTGTTCATATACATTTTCAAAATTTAATACATAGCACTTGATTACAAATAATTATTGCAATATACAATTATTGATCAATGCATTTTGTATAATATAAATCAAGAAGTAATTGAAATATTTTGAAAGAATATAAACCATTTGTTTTTCTTTATTTACCAAGTGTAAAGTTTGTATTTTAACAGTAATTTTGGCATTTTAACAATGACTCATAGAGTAATAAATATGGTTTTATTTTTGTTTAATTCAAATTTAAAAAATGCACAACAAAATTATACGACAAATAAAAATATTAAAGTGGTCCATTTAGTCACTTTTAGATGTGTAAATCTTACTATATGTAGATAATAAAACACTATTTTAGTATTTTTTCCACAAATAATTGATCATAATAATACAAAAATTGTGTCAAAATAAAAATAAATATTAAATAAATAAAATGAACTCTTGAATATCTGTCCGATTCCAGATGTTTTGTTATTAATTACCCGAGTTTAACCTTTGGCATATTCAGGCATTGGAATCTTATTTTGGAATTATTGGAAAGATATTTGATCTTAAAATTACACCAAGCACTTCTACTCGATATCATAAAATATATATTTAAAATATGGTAAATAAATAAAAGTTAAAAATAGTTGTACTTTGATTTCAACATTAACTGACTTGAATGAAATAATATGGATAAGCTTAAAATAATTACTATATTAAATATAAATACAAAATTTTAACATAAAAGTACTTTCTAGTAACATTAAATAAATCCCGTTGAAAATATAAATATGTGAAGAAATACACGATAAAAAGTATCGTTTCAGCTATAATGTGGATGGTTATAAATAAAAGGTTTTTATGATATTAAAACGGTATTCACCACGAAAATATACATGTTTAAAGCTCGCAACATCCTGTGTGGCTTAGTCGGAACTCTAGCCAAAGACGGTTAAAGGGGTAAGCACTTTTGGCTTAATGCTTTCAAAAACGTTGCGATTAATATTTTATTAAAAATCTTCACGAAAAGAATTAAGCATAAGTAATATTGTACGATAAGAATTCCTGCCTAACAATGTTATTATTCTTAACCGTTGTATAATATAATAAAAGAATTTCGCATTTTTACGAACTTTATCGGTGTTTGAAGGCAGAATTAATCGTGTAGGTACTAATAAATATCACTTTCTTTCAAATGTTGCCGTTACTCAGTTACAATAAATGAATGAAAAAGTTTGGGTAACAAAATCTTTCTCTATGAAGAGAAAAACACTTTTAATAAATGACTTTATTAAAAAAAAAAAAAACGCAACTGTACTGATTATAGTATTATGCGCTTAGTTTTTTAATCATATTGTATAAAGATGTCGTATTATGTCTATAATAAAGTTTATAAAATATGATATCAAAAGTTTTTTTAATTATAACTGTAAACTAAAATTTTGTTATGCAAATATTTATGCGTGAGCGGTGTGCTAATATTCTCCTTGTAAAAAATCATCATATCTTTACCGAAAAACTTTCATATGACCAATTAAATTAAATAATTTCATATATAAATATGAAGCCTCAATAATCTTATTGCAAAATAACTTCGAAAAGTTTTTTAATGTGTATTTAAAGGTGTAAGTAAACTGGTTTACATCTTGATTAGCAGAAGTTCATGAGGACGTAGTTTTTTAAATTGTGTGTTTAATATCTTTATGGTTTGTTAAAAAAACACGACTTCAGCAAAAAAAAGTTTTTTTTGTTAGGTTTTTTTTGCTTTGCGTGTGAATTAAATAAAATATTAACCAACCAATCAGAAAAATCGTTCATTGAAATATTCTTCAAAATTGTCTAATCGAAAAAGTAGTCCGAGTCGCTCGTTTTTCACGACTACGACTTCAAATCTACACCCTTGATATATAAATTCTTTCAATTTGGTTTTATCTTGACTAACTTCCATATTTTTCAGCATTCATCTTCAATTACTCGACAACTCGAAACAAATTTTGCAATTAAAAGATAATATAAAATCTTTTAAAAAAGTGAATCGATGAACTTAAATGTAAATGCAAAGGATCACAAGTTGAATAGTTTGAGAATAAGAGCTCTCGATTACGAAATCTGTATTGTTATTTAGATCGTCACGCGAGGTCTATCTTCAATTTTGCTGTTACCAATGTTGTATCACACGCCAACATGGTCTTAAGACCTTCAGTTCTACAAACGCTACACAGATTTTGATTTTCCAATTCCGAAATCATTAACCATTATTTTCATGTGATTAGAGACCTATTACGTAAAAAATATTTGAAAATATCAACGCTGAACAAATAACATAATTAAATAATAAAAACAACAATTTTTATAGTTGATAGATGAATGCCATTTAAATTACGTTACAGTCAATAAATGAAAGTATGACTTATTGCAATTTTAATTTACAAAAAAACTATTTTACGCAAACAAAAAAGGTAACTAGAATTAATTATATCAACACTCGAATTTAATACCTTTAGATATACAGTACCAAAAATTATTCTCCTTTTTTATCACATTAAATTATGAAATAATTTTCTTTTTTTTTAATTTAATGCACTAAAAATCATAGGATATTCAAAATAATTACAATAAAAGCGTTAGTTATGCGGATTTTCGATTGATAATTTATATTTAATTTTTTTATAAACTATGCATATATGTTATGTATGTACAATATAATACACTAATAATCATTGAACTTTTCGTTTGCTTATTATAATACCATCGTATATTTAAAAAATGTTTTGCTGTAATAATATAAGTTATAATTATTAATACGGTAATGGAGCTTTCGTTAATTATGCCACCGAATTGTGTGGTGAAGGGATTGAATAAAATTTAAGAAAATTATTGATATGTTAGCCCAAGGTATATTAACATCAATAATGGTATTGTTAGTCACTTTTAAGGTGTTAACTGTTGTTTCTTGGAAGAAAGGCACTATTTTTAAATAATTACACATTTATTGTACTATTGTATTTCCACAATAAATTGTAGATGAAATTATTCGATGCGTTCGTATGGGACTTATTTTATACGATATCTTTTAATTACCATTATTTGATTTTTGGTTATATTAACTTTTGTAGGTTTTTCGGATGAAGGATTTATTTTCTGTTAGTGGTCACTAAAAGCTTATCTGATGATTGAAAATGAAATAAGGAGACAAAAAAATCCAAAAAATGATAAGCACAGTAAATACTTGAGAGAAATTCCTTAATTTCCTTTACGTCTAGCAAAGGACAAAGTATTATACTATGGCAGGTTTGTATAAAGCCTGATAATTATACAATAGTTATTGAGCATACAACGTTCTCAAAATAATAGCTGACAAAACCACGTTTGATAATCCTCACAATAGGTGAAACCAATTCTAATATTGACTATATAAAAGCGTGAAAATTGTATAAAACATAATGTTTTTCCATTACAAAATTTCAGTCAGCACTTTAAAATTAATCAACGTTTCAAAGTTTAGTTATGTGACACGATATAAACTAAAGAAATCTGAAAATAGCATTTAAAAAACAGAAATTTAAAAAAATCTAGAATATTTAATAGTAACCATATAATAATGATATATTCATTGATTTAATTGGAATTTCCTCGGTAGAACTCCATTATAACACGGTGAAAAATAGCAACGTATTTTAGTTTTACAAAAATTATATATAAATAATTGATAACTATTTCGGCTTACGCCCTCACCATAAATATGATTAAACTTACATTTATTTATCTATATATAGTAGTGCAGAAAAGGTACACAATACATCTTATTTTTTTATAGTTTTGATGAGGACGTAAACTGAAATAGCTATCAATTATAAACCGTATAAATTATGTATAACTAAAATACATTGTTATTTTTTCACCATCTCATATATTCAATATCATTTTATAATAATTAACTGCAAATAGCTGCTTAAAATATGAAAAAAAAATTTGATCGAAAATACAATGAGATATAAAAAAAAACAATTGCTTGAACTAACCGCTATTAACCTTGCGTAAAACACTACAGCGTCACTTACTTCTAATATGACAAAGTGGACTAACCGGGTTTTTGTTTTTGTTCGCCTCATATAATCAATGGGATTTTTTCTATTCGTGACTGTCAAAAGTGTGGCGTGCCTCTAACAGGTGACTTGGATACAATTGGCGATGTTATGTTTTCTCTTTTCGTTTTTACTTGTGGCTGATTTCGTGCAGAGCTTTTTTACGAGCTTTCGGGGTGGATTCATTGACTCTGTTTTGACAACTGGCGGAGATTTCATGGAAACACACATGGAAAGCATAATCAATATCACTATTGCGTATTGTACTTCCAAAGAGTAATCGATATTTTTGATTGAAAAGTTTATTTTATGTGAATATGTTCCTTAACACTGTCACGACAAAGTCATTACCCTTGGGTATTTAGTTATAATTAACAAATTGCCAGACTCATTTATAATTTGGTAAAAATTATTAAAATTGGATCCAAAATTATCAAGTTTAAGCTAACACTGGCAATATGGGGTCGCAGAGACATAGGAAAAAAACTAAAGATTCATCAATCTAAGAATAATAACAAAACAGGTTTTATTGAGTATTAATCTATGTCTACTTTTTTCATAGTAAATGATATCGAGTGCTTGATAGCATTTTAATAAAAAATTTGAATTTATTGAAATTTTATACGATTCCACACACTTTGTCACTTACTACCCGGGTTTCACCTTTCAGCATCTTCAGGCATTCGATCACTTGGTTTTTTAGTGAAAAAACATGTGAAACCATATGAAGTTTTAACAATTCAAATGTTTTTTTCGGAAAAAGATATTTTTCATTTCAATTTTATAATTAATAATATTTATAATTCTCAACTAACATCGTTTTTGACATTTAATGACTATTAAGTCCTGGAATTCGTAATAAAAAGAATAACATATATTCAATTCAAAACATCGAATTTCGTAGTTACGCCCCTGAATCCCTAAGTCTTAAAGTTATTCTTTCGAAAAGATATTCATTGCATTATTTTCAAATTTCGACTAATAAACAAAATCTGAACAAAATTGATAGTGTCAAAAAGTTGATTGGAAATAATAAAGTCTTAATAAAAAGGTATGGATGACTTTTAACCCTCCGATTGCCAAAAACTAATATATTTAATTTTACTACGCTAACACGATAACCGGGTCTATTGAATCTAGAATCATCATTGAAAAATTATCTGATATATTTTCAATTGAGTTTCAGGTGTACAGTATGCTTAAAATCAGTGTTATTTGTTTTTAATGTTAAGTAGAATCGTGACATTTCTTTCATAGTTTCATACAGAACGACCAGAGAGTAAATATGTCAACTGTCGATCCTTGGTAAAAAAAAAAACGTAATTATTTTCAGGAATATTAAACCACTCTTACCAAAGCGCTCAATATAAAAAAACCCATTATGTGACTTTGTAAAATATACAATAAATCAACACAAAGCTTTTTTTCATATTTTCCAGTTTGAACTCATAATTAAACATTTTTACGTGTAGCTTAAATTATGTCACTTTCGGGTCACTGAATCAAAAAAATTACTAAATATAAATTTTGATACTGTATATATAATATTTAAATTTTAAGTTATTAACTCTCATTTTTTGATAGAGAGACATGATCAGTACCGGTTGCACTCATCGACATTTTTTACATGTCTAAACATTTGGAAATATACACAGCTTCTTTAATGAAATTTTATATTCTGACATTCTATAAAGTAATCAGTTTAGATCGTAAATTATTGATAAGTAGCCAATTGGAAAACAGTAATTACTTATTTTAGTAATATTTAGACGATATTTGTGTGCTATATTTAATGTATAATATATACTTCTGACAACTATGAATTAGATGACTTTATTTTGTTTCATATAGTTTCTACTTTAGGATTTTAAGGACCGAATCATAAATTATTCATGATACAAGATATTGATCAATTAACAATCATCATGCTACGAGACACTGATGCAACATTGGCAGACATAAAATTGCTTTGAGGAGTCCTGTCGGCTGGGTGGGTGACTGAGAGAATGCTTCCAGAAAGAAAAAAACAGTGTTTTAAATTATGACTGCGAATGAAAGTCTTTCTCCTCGTGTTCACTGGTGGCGCCATTATGTTTAAATTAAATCATAAGGCACGCGGTGAATGCCAAGAGCAGACTTGTTTCATCAATACTGTACACACAAACTTCAATATATGTATGTATATAATAGATTTAATGATCGAATTGGCATTAACTCAAGCAAACTTATGGATTATCTTCAGGAAAAATCAATAATTATTTAAACACAAATGTTTCGGCGTTGTTAACACTCAAATTGTTTTGAGAATCACAAATTCAACCTTCTTTACAAATAAGACGTTAGTAGTCAGTATGTGAAAGTGTTAATTGTGACTACTTCTACTACTACACGCTGAAAAAAATTGCAGTGTATTTTAGTTCTACAAAAATTATGAGGTATTTAACTAGTTGATAGCTATTTCGGCTTACGTCGTCATTAGAATAATATTCAAACGTAGATTTAGATATTTATATGAATAAAATGGGGTAAAAAAGGTACACAACACATCTTCTCTCTTGTTCTAACATCCTTGTTTTATATTGTGATAATAAAATATTGAATTTACCAAATTGATTTTATGTATTTCTTGAAGTGAAAACTAATCTTCATTTTTTTTATTCGGTGGGAATAAACGTAAATTAATATTGTACCGCAAGTAAATTTATTTAAGAAATAAATTAATCTTCCATAATATTCTGAGAAACGGTGGTGGATTTATATTTGTTTATTTATTAAGAATGTCATTGTACTTCTGATATCTATGAATTTTTTATAGTTCCAATGTGTTTATCGAAGGACCTTTACTACAAAGTTGTAAACAAATTAGCACGGAGATTAAAGTTATGCCAGGTGATTTCTTTATAAGATTTTTTGCAATGTATGAGATGATTTGTCTTCTGAAAGCCATCGTCTTAGATGTTGAGCCGATTAAGTGACGCTTGTTGATAGCTGACAGTTACTTAAAAAATATATGTAAAATAACAGTGCAGAACTTTATCTTAAAGCGAATTTTTATTTTTAAATTTAGTCTCGTTTATTCAAATATTCTTGATAAATTTAGCTAACGTGAACCTTACTGAAATATTTTTTAATATTAAGGGATGAAATATCTGGTATGTAGTTCGGCACGGAATAGGTTAAACACAATAAGCAAATGATGGAGAAAAAGATGGTTTTTTTATGAATGGTTCTTAGCCGAGACTACAACACAATTACGAAAAATGCGACTACGATATATCTTGGATATAGTTTATTGAAATTTAAACAATATATCCAAAACACTGATAAAACCCACCAATGTTATACTGATACTATAGAAGTAACTTGGTGGATGGGCTTAGTTCTGCAAAGAAGATTTTAATTCTATCAGCGTATACAATTTTAATCGTGGATAAGTGTGTTCTTAAGAGTCTAATTTCATGAGTTCGCATAAGAAATGTTTTCTTCGATTTCAACTATAATGAGCATCTTAAACTATTATTTGCAGGGTTTTTTAATGAATTAAAACATTTAATACTAATTTAATTCACTAAAATAAATACAGTAAGATAATCTGTAAATTATTTCTTCGCACATCTTAAACCTTTGGTTTTATATACCTTGCTATTTTTAATAAAATTTTGTGAAAATGCTTTTGCTTTAATTTTTATTATTATCACTTGATAATGCTGGAATTGTGGAAACAGCAATAAGCATAATGATTTTATTATTTGAATATATGTTAATTACTTTCCAACAAGAAGTGATAGTTTTTTTTTAATTTCCGTGTACGTTGTATAGTATGACAATCGTAAGTATTATTTTTATGGTGTTAACTGTCACTTCTTTGTAGAAGGTGTATGATTTTAAATAATTAAAAGCTCACTTTTAATTATTGAAAAATTTTATACACATTTTATACACATTTATCAACATGTTTTCTAAATTCCAGTCGAGTAAAATACATTTTTCTTAAATAAAAGCAATCGACTAAAAACTTATGTGATACAATAACATTTTTGTTACATTGTTCAAGTCTATTTTTGTACAAAAAACCTTGATATAGCCGACAAACTAAGTGCTTAAATTGTATACAAAAATGCATACTGATTTTGGTTTATATGTTGAAATCCTAGTATCATTACTTGCCAACCGTTACTTTCACAAGATAAACACATGTAGTTATACACTCAAATTCGAGTCAAAATACCATTCTCCTCATTGACTGAACGTAGCACTGACGTTCGCATCATTCGCCGCTAATTCACATAGCTGCACAGCAGTTAAATTATTTTGTTTGATATGTATAGATAAATTAATTATTCCATTCGATTAGCTTAAATTTTAAATTAAAAGCAATCTAATTGTTGTTGTTTTTACTGGGCTATGATCAGCTTAAGGTGTTAGCTGTCACTTCTTGGTGAAAAGACATTGTAAAGGAGAGCATTTAATTAACTAACATTGTTTCCAATTAATTGAGTAATCACTAACCTATCTGATTGAATGCAGCTCATTAATTTAATATTTTGCAATGTTTAACGTCATTAGTAATATGTTTATTCGTTTGCTTTGTTTTGATTCTATAACCCCTTCTCTTGCGTCCATTATAAAGCAAAAATCCAAATTTGATTGATTGCAGCCCAATAATATCAGTATCATTATCTGATTGCATTGTTTTGATTCTATCACCCCTTCCTTGGTTCCTTTAGAAGGAAAAAAACCCGAAATCCAATTTTTTATTTCATAATTTAAAATGTTAGAATCAATCTTGCTCCATTACTTAAGCAAACTTTGCGATAGTAAGCCTGAAGATGCCTCTGAAAGAGGCGAAACACGTGTCACAGGTATAGATTATTACTACTTTGTAGTAAGGGTCGGAGTATGACGGCTTTGGAACAGCTGGAAATCAATAGACACCAATTATCACAAAAGATTCTTAACGAACAAACTAACATAATAGTATCGCCACTTGTCCAGCCGTTGTACAAAGGGGTGGTCTGATTTGCTTCCAGAAGGACCAATTCCGTCCCACATATAATCTTATTGTCATAGACACCTATTGTTTCATTTAAAATTTTGAAAATTTAGTGTCATTGTGTAAAAGTAACAGGCTAGGCCGTTGGAACAGGAGAGAGAATGTGTTGTGTGCCTTTTCTGCACAGCTATGTATAGATAAGCGAATGTTAGTTTAAGCATAGTTCTGACGATGTGCGCGAGCCGAAATAACTATCAACTATATTTGTTAAAATACATTGCTATTTTTTCACCGTGTTATAATGGAGTTCTACCAAGTGAATGCCAATTCAATCAATAGATTCTAATATACTCTTTTTGTCATTGAAGTATATTTTCATACAATATTTTCCAATGTTCCACCGTCCATTTGTTATAAAATCTTAGATCACTCTGCTTGTCACTAGCATTATCAATTGATAAAATTTTAATAAAATCAAAGTTATTTGTATTAAAGTGAAGGATGCTCATTAACATACAAACGTAACATTACATAAGATGTTTTAAATTATATTGATTGAATTGGCATTTACTTGGTAGAAATCCATTACAACCGGTGAAAAAGTAGCAAATATATTGTACTGACAGCTATCAACTATATTCTTTGCACAGCTAAAATACACTGCTATTTTTTCACCGTATTGAGATTTTTTCTATTTGTATTTTTTAATTAAAACAGTAAGTTTAACCATACCCTACCTGCTTAATTGATCACTTTTAAGGTGCCTTTTCAGCTAGAAGTAACAGTTATAAATTCACGAGGACTTATTGTACTGCTATGCGTTATCAGTTTTACCGTCTTAGAGAGTCGGGCTAGAGATCTTACTATAATAAAATAGAGTTTATTATAAGGTTCCAAGTTAGAACATATTTATGGTATTTTCGACTAAAGAGAGACAAACGCAGTTCAACATGATGATCTTGCAGAGCAATTTTAAAAAGTTCGTAAAAGAACAATCGAGAGCGAATGAAGAACTCAAATGTCAATGGCGAACAAAATCATAAAGCGAGAAAACAATCGAATCATACCAGTAACATCGAGTGTATAACGTAAATAAAATAGTGAATAATACGTAATGTAAGTGGAAAATCCATAACATGACTGTAAGTGAAAATTCTTAACCCGTGCAGTGAATAGGTTAAAATCAAGCATTAACGATATTTTCAAAGTATTTTATTCAACAATATTTGATTTAAAAAAACCACTGCATTAAAAAATAATTACAACACAAAGATTGTTTGCTTGTGTAGTAAAATAAAACATATGACAATCATATAGATCTCGGTTTCTTTCAATTTGCAATTTAAAATTTGGTGACAAAAATGTATACAGTTTTTTTTTATCCTTGAGTTGTTTTCGAGACACATTTAAATATTTTTTTGTAATAGGAATAGTATGATTTTTATATAATAAAACACACATTTTTTCATAGTATTTTTATAATATATTTTATGATCAGGACTGGTTTCATTGATCGCATGCATTATTGATCAGTTGAAGCCGTTCCAGAGAATAAATATGTATTGTGAAAATAGCACCAAAAGTGCGCGATAAGTTATACAAAATAAATGTAATACGATTTAAATCCTTTATAATTATATAAAGACAAAGTTTGATTGCCCGAAAAGGTCATAAATAAAAAAATCATTTGATATTATTTGTATAGTTGACTTGCTATGTTATAAATAAATATTGACAATTCTAGTTCGTGTGTTACCAGGTATGGCACATTCTTCATTTCATTAAGAAGTATCTTCAGAATAACTGTGTCGGAAAGTTATTCATTACTAAGGTAAGTGTAAATTATTAACGGGCTGTAATAAAGAATGGAGTGTGTTTATTCTGTTTTAAATGGACGTGGGGAAGGAGGTTAGAATCAAACGAAAATAACACTAATTATCACAACACTACTAATTACAAATTGATTACTATTGCTTAGTTGGGAAAATCCCAAAGGAAATATATTTAATACGGATAAACCTGTTCTATTGAAAATGTAATTGATTGCTGCTATAGTTATCTTTATTTATCATAGCTTTAGCCTATTCATTTCAATTCCTATTTTATTTACTTGATAAAATTTTTGTACGTCATTATGTTTGTTAGAATTTCGACCGTCCGTTTTCGATAAAATAATTTGCAAACATTGAAAAATTCTTGCTATTGAGACATCTTATTTGTTTTTTATTACCGATGCTAAAATTTATTTCTTTGTGTTCAACGACCCGTTACATAATTATGAAGTTTTTCCGCAATATAAACTTTCTTATATCTGAGTATTATTATAATATATTATATTAGCGGTTTGCAAGATGTTTTGTTGACTGAAATAACATTGTTTTGGGCTCGTAATGTATTCGAAATCAAGGTAAAAAGTTATAATAATCTGTTATTGGTTAAGAAATCGACGAAGTAAGTTAAAAAAATATGATAAAACTCAATATAAAAGCCAAAAACGTCGTATGGTTTATTGATTGAAATGGCATTTACTTGGTAGAACTCCATTAGAACACGGTCAAAAAATAGCAATGTATTTCAGTTGTACAATTTTTTTAATAAGCTATAGTTGATAGCTCTTTCAGCTCACGTCATCGTTGAAACTATGTTTATATATATAGCTGTGTAGAAAAGGTAAACAATACTTCTTCTCTTTTTTGCCCAATACTTAAGCTTACTGATATAGCCGTCTGTTTAGTTTCATTTACATTTTCAAAATTTTTAGTTATATTGCCAGCAGGAAATAATCTATGTCGTTAGAATAGAAAAGAACATGTATCGTGTACCTTTTCTACACAGCTATATATAGATAAGCAAATGTACGTTTAAGCATAGTTCCGACGATGGCGTGAGCCGAAATAGCTATCAACTATATCTTATAAAAAAAATGTAGAACTAAAATACATTGCTATTTTTTTACCGTGCTAACATTGTGTGGATTCAAAAGTAAAAGATTAATTCTGATAATTGTTGGCGGATGGTAGTATTACGCGTCACCCTTTGCAAAGCAATAAAAAACAGTTACGACAAAATAACAAGTAAGAAGGCTGGTCTGATGCCGTAAGAAATCGACGTTGTTTGATTTTGCTCTCTTCAGATTCTACGATAACTACGCACTTTGATTATATGACTTTTCTGAAGGTGGGCGATCCCATTTCGCAGCTTCCGAAGACGAGCTAAGAGGGTGTCTTGAACATTCAAGTAGGCGGAGATCTCTCCAAAGCTTTAGTAGGGCGGGGCTGTTTCGGGCGATTCTAACACGGTTTATTTACAGCGTGGTGTTGTATTGACAATGAAAACATTTCAAATTTAATTTTACGTCAAAAGAATTTTTACAAAAGAGTATTTTTACACCTTAAATCGAATAACGGTTGTGGCATCTATACTATTAACAATTAAATTGTTTGTTATCGTAACGAGTTTCCATGAAATTTTTTGCTCTGAGATCGCAGCAAAGCGCAACGGGTCATTTAGTTGCTATATACAACCTTTCCCTAAAGAACTATTATTTCACAAGTTGAATCATTTATTCTTAAAACTTTCAAAGCTTTTGAATAGATCAAGACAACACGTCGTTTAGGTAGAATTGGTCGGCCCAAATATCAAAAATAACTATAAATTTTATATTAAACCGTAGGCACACAAAGTCAACAGTTAATAATATGTATACAATAAATACTCGGCTTACGCGATAAAATTGTTCAATAGGTTTTTTGTATGTGTAAAAATCGAGTTAATCGAATAGGTATTTAATTTGAATTTTATTGTATATAATTTAAAAAATACAATTCATTCCTGATAAATTAGAAAATAAATGAAATAATTCAATTTTCACAAATATCACGGTGAAAAAATAGCAATGTATTTTAGTTCTACAAAATTATTTTTAACAAATATAGTTGATAGCTATTTCAGCTCACGCCATCGTCAGAACAGAATAGTTCTGACGATGACGTGAGCCGAAATAGCTATCAACTATATTTGTTAAAAATAATTTTGTAGAACTAAAATACATTGCTATTTTTTCACCGTGTTATAATGGAGTTCTACCAATTGAATGCCAATTCAATCAATAAATTGAAAGTAGCCGATATGGCTACCCAGGCAATTCTTTATAAATGACTAAAACTTAGACATAAAACAACTGTGCAAAATGTGTGGTTTAATTCACAGTGTATAAAGTGTAAAGTGACCCCAAGTTACATACAAATCAAAAGCAAATCTTCTACACCAGTGGGGATAGTTCTGACGATGGCGTGAGCCGAAATAGCTATCAACTATATTTGTTAAAAATTATTTTGTAGAACTAAAATACATTGCCATTTTTTCACCGTGTTATAATGGAGTTCTACCAAGTGAATGCCAATTCAATCAATTTCACAAATATTATGCGATTAGCATCGATTTTGTTCATCGCTGATGGAGACTATTTAATCGATTGAATTGGCTATTATAACTAACTATGGTATACACGGTGAAAAAATAGTACTGTATTCTGGTTTAACAAAACCTATGATTTATATTGTTTTATAGCTTTTTCGGCTTACGCCCTTGTTAGTACTATGTTTGAATCTACATTTACTTTATATAGTGGTGCATAAAAGGTACACAATACATCTTCTTTCTATATTTCTAATAGTTCTGATGAGGGCGTAAGCTGAAATAGGTATCAATTTTATACCCTATACATTTTGTAGATATTTAATTAAATTTTGTTGTATTTTCTGCACAATTATAAAATTTTGATATTGAAAGATTTGGAATATTTTTCAATATGTAATTAGGAACAAGAATGTAGTTGTTATTAAAGCGTGTTGAAATTTTTTAATGTGTTAATTGTACGTGCTTTAGAGCATTGTGCAGTAATTTACCACGAGTTTCGGCAGTGGAAAGTTTACCCATGGCTCGTACACGGTGACAAAGTGTTTTTGTTTTGTATTCCAGCGCTTTGTACGGCGTAAATTTGAACCTGGGCTCTTGTGCTCGAGGATGTGCCCACCCCGTAAGTGTTTGCTCGTAAAACAAACGTTCTGTGTCTCGCGTAGCAGTAGATGGATGGTGCCCTCTGTCTCCCCGTGAATTATTCCCTAAATGCAGAGCTGGCAACACCGATTTATAACCCTTTATTGGCGATGGGGTGCTTTTCAGTGCCGGATTTATATTCACGCGGTATTTACAAAATGATATATATATTATTACACAAAAGATATAGCAATCTAAATAAATACTTTTTCGGAGACAACTTACCCCTTGCCGTATCCAACTCCTACCGACCTGCTCAACTGAATGTGTTCTTTATTGATTGAATTGGCATTTAATTTGAAGGACTCCATTATAGAACGATGAAAAAATAGCAATGTATTTTAGTTCTAAATTTTTTTTTATAAGATATAGTTGATAGCTATTTTGGCTCACGCCATCGTCTGAACTATTAACTTTTAAAAAGTCTTATAGAAATTTTTAAACTAAAATAAATTGCTATTTTGTCACCGTATTGAATGTTTTCTTTACCTTAAAGAAAATTTTGTCTGGAATTAGATTTCCAAAGAAGAGCTGCAATATGTATCTTATTGCTTGGGAAACCAGCAAAAATTGGTCACTGAATTCTTTATTCACTGGATTCTCATGAGTTTTTTGAAGGGAAAGTGAAAAACTTTAACGTAAGATATCAACTGAGGGTACTTGAAGAAACTTCAACATCAAACTTGAATTGGCAAACAACAAAAAGAAAATTTATATTCCTACTATTAGTTAAATCGTATTAACTGAAATTTATCTTTATATAAGACATTATCAAAGTTTCACTACAAAAAATACGCCAAAAGCAAAACATAAATAAAACCACAAAAAAATCAAAAGGAATATATTTTCTAGAACACCCTTTTTATTTTTGAAAGCATAAATCATATTAAACTGAAAATACAAGAAAAAGACAATTGAATATAAATAAATTATGTAATATTATTCTTTTTGTCGAAGAAATTTTCTTTTGCATATTTAATTTTTTGTACATAAAAATGAAATTCGCTTAATTAAATAGTATGGAATAAAAATTTATTTGATAACTTTAACTTGCAGCTGTGTCCAAAAATTATTCATTGTTGAAAAGATCCTTTTGACGGGCGCAATAGTGTTGGGTATAATTAAAATATATCCTATAATTATTCAAAAGTTCGAAAGATTCTATTTATTGGTCTACGGTTACGCAATTCCGATTTTTGATATTAATAACGCGTATTGTTCCTCTTTTGATAACGGAACATTTTGGCTTCCCGGATAATGGTTGGAGACAACGGAAAAGGCAACTTTAAAACGGGATGTTTCCATTCGAAACGGGACGTATACTCACGTTAAACTTACGTCTATTAACTACATTTTGCGGGTCACAATATTGGAAACTATACCACAGGAATTACAATTAAAATGTTTATCTCTTTTGCCATGGAATTTTATCAACTAAATGTGTCAATTCCGTTGCATCCATGTGATAGTGTGCCTGAAGATATCAAAATGCGAAAGCCGAGTCGTAAATGAAAAAACATGTTGAATCGTACAGCGATTCAAAAATGACTATTAAATTAAATTGGAATTGTTAAAACGACCAGGCTTTCGCCTTTCTGCATTTTCAGGCACTTTATCACACGGATGCAATAGAACTGGTTGGGACGTTAGTGATAATACAATTTTTCTCAAAAGAGTTTTAACAATTCAAATTTGCTATTGAAATTCCATCGACCACCTTGAGTCGACATTATAGGCTATTAAATCAACAAAATACAGGTAATATTTATAAACGTGACATGTATAGCAAATGAACAAAATTCGTGATTTAAATGGTAGAATTAATATTTTTTTGAAACTGTTTATTACAGTCTGATTACTGTAACGTATTATTCACATTTCGGTGTTTTTAATTTCTAAAAAAAAAACAAATCACTAACCATCCCCTTATAAAAGCGAATCTCGTAACGACCACAGATTTACATCCCTTCATTGTCACAGGGGGTGATTTTGAAACGATTTCTATGATATATTATTATTCAGGCCGTGTTTTTATTATGCATATGTTTTGCATATTTATATTTACATTCGTAGTGATGATTAATTGTTCTGCCATTTGTGATACGTGTATTTTTGTATCTCCGTAAACAACGGGGACCTTTTTGTATTGTTCGAGTGCACACGGCTAGGAATCGCAGCCCTGGAATTGCTGACATCAAGATTCCGGTATTTTGGTTGCTTTTTTGGTAAAACGATTCAGTTGTTGAAAATTTCTCTTTGAATGCTTCTATATAAAGATTATATACTTCGGGTTGTGAGGAGACATGGATAAAACAAATATTCGTTATCAAATTTTACAAAATTTTATTTTTTATCGAAGAAAATGAAAAACTAGGGTTATAATAATGCTCTTACTGATAATGTAAAATCCCATGTAAATGTGTCGTATTGTATTGCGTGTAAATGTATTGCAAATTATTAATAATATGCATCATGTCAAAGACATGCAAGTATCGGTAAATACAAATAGCTTTTTGTGTCTCATATAAATAACTAACGACCCGGGTTTCGTTTTTCGGTATCTTCAGGTCTTCTATCACACGGATGCAACGGAACTGACGCACAATAAAAAGTTAGCATCGTCTTTATACCAAAGGTATTAATTACAGGGTAACATAATCCCCATGGCAGGAACTAAATTGCAGCTAAAACCAATTTAATAATATCGATCGAATAATAATTAACACAATTGCCTGTTATAAGTTTTATTATCTATTTATCTTTTAAGTTAATGAGTCATTTTTAAGGTTATAAGGCTTATAAGTTTTACAACGAATAATAATCGACTATCATGAATATATAATTGAGGGTTTTTTTAAAGAAATATCTACTTATTTCATTTTGGCAAGTAACGATTCAATATCTAGTGATAAAATACAAAAAAATTCATCTTCTTTCAAATTTGATATTGAAATTCTATCAACCATCTTCAGTCAATATCATAAAGTATAGCACTTTTAGCTTTTTGACTTTGAGTTGACGTTTTATCAACAAGAAAAAATCATTAAAATTCAAGTACTATCATTGTTACTTCGAGTTTAATTATTTCCCCTGCAATTTCATTATTGTACTGCATAACAACTGGAATACCATGTAATATTGCATCGAAATAGACACGTCACGAATGCCTGTATGAAAGCAATACGAATTTAGTTGTTCTGTAAAATTAATTCCAAGATTGGTCGTTTCATTTTCAGTGCGCATCGGGCGTTTGGTGTGAACTTTATTTCTAAGGCGTGTTCACAGATGGCACCTAAATATCTTCATATTGTTATACGTTTGCGAAAATTTCTTACATGCAACACCGCATAACTGCCACAAGGCGGCTATCTTTGAAACAATTTATAAAATGATTTGAAATAAAAAAAGTCTACTAAGTTCACACGTTTTGTCACTCACGATCTAGGTTTTTTCTGTTTGTATCTTTAGGTATTATAACACATGTAGTAATATAATAACAGACAATAAACAATTTATGATATCGACTGAAGGTGTTTGATGGGAATTCAATGTCAAAATTGAACTGCTACAACTTTGTGCGACTCCACGTGTTTGTCACTAACGAACCTGGTTTCGCCTTTCGGCATCGTCAGTTCTGGTGCATCCGTGTGATATGCCGCCTGAAGACACTGAAAGGCGAAACCCGGTTCTTTAGTGACAAAGCATGTGGAATCGTACAAAGTTGTAACAATTCAAATTAGACAATAAACAATTTGCATCTTTTATATACAAGGTACATTACATAAAGAAATATACCTTAATGCTAGTAACGAAATTTTTTTGAATGACAATCAAATTTGTTGAAGGTTAACTAATTTTTTTATGTGATAAAAATAAGACTTAACTAAGAGAAAAAAACTGTTTTAGTTTATTCTATTTTTTAAATTATGGCTTGTTTCGTAATTGAATGCCTCATATATGAAATAATTGGAGTGGAATGATGCTACAGCAATAATTCTGATGTCATTTCAGGCAGGCACTAATTGCGAACATGCCCAACTTATTCTTCGCAAAAGTTCAGACGGTGACAACTTATCTCATTCCGAATGTACTTGGAAACTCAATTAAAGATATTGTATCATATCAGGCACTTTGAAGGTCTTAGATGTCACTTCTTGATGGAAAAACATCTTTAAATAATAAAACACAATTTTTAGTATACTATTCATGTCATTGATAGTCAGACCGGTTTTGCTAATCGTGAACATTATCAACTGAAATAGTAAGTATGTTTATTTTAATTGCAGAAAAAAATTGTGAAAATAACTCTTTTACTAAAGGGCCATTTATCAATATTTCAGCATTATTTTTGTACCGGTTTCACTCATTTATCAGTTGATGCTATTATCGCGGTGAGCGAAACCGTCTCTCATCTTAATTATATATAATTGTGGAAATAGTACAAAAAATTCTTATAATGTATGATATCGACTAAAGATGTGTGCCTGATGAATTTTTAATATCAAATGTAAATTGTTACAAATTTGTACGATTCCACGTGGAATCTGAAGATGCCGACTACCAGAATGTCTAAAGATGCCGAAAGGCGAAACCCAGGTCATTGGTAACAAAACATGTGGAATCGTACAAAGTTTTAACAATTCGAATTTAACAACAATTTGTATTTTATTGTATATAATTTAATACAAATATATTTTGATAAATACAAATGCATAATTTATATACATAATATACAATAAATAGTAACTATATTGTATGAAAACAACAATACCATGGGGAAGCGTGATAGTCTATAAAATTAAGCCATAAGGAACCTAAAATATAAGCCTATGGTTGTTCAGTGTTTTTTTTAATTAGTTATTTGAGTGCGGTTAGAATTAAGTGATACGAATTTGTTAAAAGTTTTACATCCATCATTTTAATTCATTTGAATATTTAACGTCGCTATACACCAATTTGCTTTTTTAGGTTTCAATCGAACATTTGGCGGAATATTTTTTCTTCGGAACGTCGTTCGAATTAAAAGAAAAAAAATGAAACAAATGCTGCATTGTGTTGCCAGTGAAAATAATAAAAGTCCCGATAATGTTTCGGAAATTCATTCAATTCTCTTTGATACTTATTTTCAAATTCTATTTGTACATTACATAAAGAAGGAACATTTTTTTGAGAAATTATCAAAAGAATAATATTTCAAGTCAAATGTGCTCTTTCACAAGAAGGCAAAGTTAAAATGAAAAGGACTTAAATTAATGTAACGTAAAAAAGAAATACGACGAAGGACTTTTTATAAAGGTTATGAAAATAGATGAAGCGAAAGTAAGCTTAATGCCGTAGAGCAGTGATACTTGACCAGTGACTGGTGAACTTTTTTTCTAAATTAAATCTAAATACATTTAATTAAGAATCATTTATCGTGTAATTGAAAATCATCAATAGAATTCAGTGATAAACAACTTAATGCCATAGAGCAGTGATACTTAACGAGTATCCTTAGAAAAATGATTTCAAGATAAAATCGAAGTAAACTTTATTAATTTATGATATCGACTGAAGGTGCTTGATGGAATTTCATTATCGAATTTGAATTGTTACAACTTTGTATAATTCCACATTTTTTTTATGTAAGTTCTGTTGCACTCGTGTGATAGAATGCCTGAAGATCCCAAACTGGGATCCTAAATGGTAATTGTTGTTTCAAGCAAACAAGGGTTTACATGAAAATTGTATCATAAAAATCTCGTTTTTAGTGAATAAATGATTTTTACAAAATAAACACTATCATTATGGATAAAATTTATGATTTCGACTGAAGGTTCTTGATGAAATTTCAATATCAAAATATTGAAAATAAACACTAGTTTAGTGGTAATTGTAGAATACACAAACGCCTAAGTTTTTGAATAGAATTCAGAATACAAAGTAATAAAAAAAAACAAATTTTTCAACCCAATAACATTGACTACCGCATCAGAAAATTTACAATTTTTTTTATATTCTTGTTAAAATAATTAAATATTTCATTTAAAGATATCGGTTAAGAATACTTCATAGAATTTCAAAATTATATTTGATTCGTCTGAAACGTTAATATTATTAATTGTATTCTTTGTTAACACGTTGAACGCTAACATCTCTATTATTTAGATGACTGATTATAATGTGTTAGTATTCGAAAATCTAACACTGCTCGGTGATATATGATACATTATCTTACAAGTTTGTTAGCTTAAAAGCTACTTAATTAATTTTTAAATATACAGAATTGAATATATTTTCTGTATAACAGTAGGGAATTGGTTAAGTTGAATATTATTATGATAAAGTTTGACAAATAGAATAGCCGCCATTTTTGAATTTTAGATAATATGTGGCTACTTTATAATATGAATTTATTATAATCTATTGCACTGTTTTTAAACGTATAAGCTAGTACTCACACATGGTTACATTTTAATTTGTATTATATGTGAAAAACAACCGATTAAAGATATTAAAGTAATCATTCAAATGGAGTGTTTTATTTTTTACAAATTTTTAGGAATACAAGAGAAAATATGTTCTTCTGCATTTGATTTAGCAAAGCATACATTATGTCATTCGATTGACCGCTGATTTTTTAAATAAAAAAACATCGAAAATATCAAGATTCTCAATCGAAAATAAGTAAAAAATTTTCATCTCCGTAAATATAAATCATAAATGAAATTCGCAAGATGGCAGTCATGCGATAATAATAATTCGAAATATTGACATATTCGTTGTGCCCAATTTAATTCTTTCAATAAAAAATCTAACATGATTCCTGAAAAGTTGATGCTATCATCGTAACGATCTTATTTTATTATATTCTCGAAGCAAAACGATAAAATATTATTTTTACTGAAGCATTCTAACAACTGTTCAGAGAGTCGAGGATAAAAATATTCCGGGAGCTGAGGAAAATATTTCACTACGATTCGCAATCTGTGCTTATCAAAATGCTCGATAAAAATCGACTCCCAATTGTAAATCGAACAAAAGTAACTAATGATTATAAGTGAGTATTTATTTTGTTAATTTTTACGTTATTATTTAGAAATTTAAATAATATTTCAAAACTATGATGCACTATGAAAAATAATTTCCAAACGTGATCTTTAATTTCATAGCTATTGAATAAAAGCTACGTTACCAATTTCATGTATATCTTAAAGTACTATTTCCAGTTTTTTTATTATTATGATCATATCCGGTTAAGCTGATCGCGAGTATTATCAACTTATAAAAACTATAATATGCAAAATAATATATTTGAATTGTTGAAATCTTGTACGATTCAACATGTTTTGTCACTAACGTCCCGGGTTTTCTATCACGCGAACGCAACAGAACTTCATCACTTAAATCAGCATCTTAAACATATGATAACAGTTATTCAATATGATTTATGGTATCTACTGAAGGTGCTTAATGGAATTTCAATATCAAATTTGAATTGTTACAACTTTGTACGGTTCCACATTTTTTGTTACTTACTACCCAGTCTGTTGCATCCGTGTGATAGAATGCCTGAAGATGCCGAAAGGCAAAACCCGAGTCATTAGTGACAAAACATGTGGAGTCGTACAAAGTTATAAAAATTGAAATTTGATTATTCAATATGAGATTAATATTATTGTAAAAAAAACGCATTTGTATTTTGAAAAAACATTTTCAAGAATAACTCATTAAAAGGATCGTTAATGGAAGTTGTTGTCAAGGGCAATTGTGTTAAATATGATTGGATTAGTATTATAAAATTTTCTTATGCTGCAATTTACTACTTGCCTTGGGGTAAGTGTTTTCCTGTAATTAATATGTCAGTTCTGTTGCATCCGTGTGATGTGCCTAAGATGCCGATAGGCGAAACCCGGGTCGTTAGTGACAAAACATGTGGAATCGTACAAAGTTGTAACAATTCAAATTTAGTATTCACTTGTGATATTTATTAAGGATTACGTTACACATTTCACATATATTTTAAAAACAAGAAATAATATATAGTACTAATTCCACAATTTTTATATTATTAAGAACAGATCCGGTTATAATAATCTTAAGTTTTTTCAACTAATACAATACATAATTTGAATTGTTGAAATTTTATAAAATTCGAAATGTTTTGCCACTAGCGTCTCGAGTTTTCTATCACACGGGTACAATAGAATTTCCTCAATAATATCAGTATCTAAAACATATAATAATAGTTATTCAGTATGATATTAATATTTTGGTATCTTTGATAATTGCGGAGGACCATTTTATCAAAACATTTGAGGATCCCTCTCAAACAAGACATGGACTAGGGCATGTGGAGGGGGAGTGCCGCTGGAGAGGATCGATCGTCGTTGCCATGGCAACAGCGTACTCTTTTATACTTCTCTTGAGTTCCCTCTCTATCTCGTTTACCCTCGCCACCCGGTACAGAGGCTGCCGCCACACTGACGATACGTGAAAATGGGTATCCCTTATTTTTTATTATGCACCCCAATACTACAGCTGCAAAACTCAATTTTGACATTTTCGGTTTTCAATTGAATTTTAGATATTTCCCGATCATCGCCATATATCATCGGTGATTGCGGTTAAATCAAAAGCTGTTTCGACACAAAAAAATCAACTTCCATTCTCTTATATTATGTGAAGTATTACATTAAAAGTTTTTAAGGTAAAAATGGAAAAGTATTTAGCTCCGCATTTATTTATTCGGTCGTTTGAATGGGCTGTTCTTATCATACGACACAGTGAAAAAATAGCAATGTATTAAAAATAGCAATGTGTTAGTTCCTACAAAATTCTTTTTTAAATTTTTTTTAAATTTTATAATATAACATTATAACAATAATGGAGTTCTACCAAGTAAATGCCAATTCGATCAATAAATATCTTCTTATCATAGTAATTGAAAAAAATCAAATTAACTAATCAATCACTTTCAAGATGTCAACTGTTACTTCTTTGTCGGAATCCATGCTATTTCAAATAACAACAAAACAATCTTTTGTTTATTTTTAATAATAAAAACACGTTTTTAAGTAATTATTTCCACAATGTATTTTATGACCAAATTTGCGCTTATGATCAGAGTTTAAATAGTAAAAAATGTGTTTTTACTATTTAAAATATCATTCCTTTCAAACAAATTTTGTTTCAAGGCCATGCTCGCCATCCGAATTCTTCGTTAACTGATCATCGATTTACGATTCATTTTCCGTCCTGGAAATGACTTCACATACCAAGTCAAAATAGCGTCGTTTTCAAAAAAAATTCCAATGTAAAACGTTGATTAGTTGTACAAATATAATAAGTAGATTAAAAAGGTGGTTTTAGTTAGTTATGTAAATATACATTCGTTGCTCGAAAACAAAATTCTTTCGTGATAGTGTTCGCTGTCCGAATTGTTCGCAATCCAAGCTTTCCGTTAATCGATCACTCATTATATTTATTTTTTCCGTTAAAAGATTAATTGAACGGTTAAATCAATTAGAAGCGCGCATTTAAAAAAATGGTAAAAACCAAAATAATATTTTCTTTAAAATTCAATAGTTTTATGATACTGTTTTCTACGACTTTGCTATTCGTAAAGTCACCATAACAGACTTGGCGAAAATTTATATGTATTTAGCGCTAGAGAAACATCGACCGAATGGTGTCTCTTTGAAATTTTATTTTTTTATATTGTGCTACAATCAAAAACAGAATCATTGATAATAATTGATAACACAACAAATTTATTTCATATGAAACCTATATTTTATTTTGTAGAATATTGATAAAAAACCCGTGAGAATAATTTTATTCAAAATGCAATTTTTACGGAAAATGATTTTTTTTTTTCAGTATAAATCATATTATTTTTCCAATTAATTTACACCTTTCTTTCAAGTTTTTTTTTTTTTAAATGAAATGGAATATTCCACTCATTTAAAATCAGTAAGAATCTATGAGTTATAAATTTGTTAATTACATATTAATGGCCGTGATTTTTGTGAAGACCCTCATTATAAAATCAAATACTATTTTTACGTAATTTACTGAATACATTTGCAAAAACAATATTTAAACCGAAATAGCTATCAACTATATATATCTAATAAAATTTTGGAGAAATCAAATACATTTCTATTTTTTCACAACGTTAAAATGAAGTTCTACCAATTCAATCAGTAAACAATTAATTTTTTTATCCAAAATTTAGTTACACATTTACCAAATATTCATAATGGAAACATGTTTAATCAAAAAGCAATGATCAATATTACATGCTAAAAAAACGTCTATGTTAAATTTATGTTATCAATTGACGGAATTTCAATATCAAATATTAATCGTTCAAATTATTTTTGTAATCATTTACCAGGGATTTGGCTTTACAGCATCATAAGGAAGTATATTAAACGAACGAAATAGAAAAAATAATCGGTAAACAGTTCGGGTCATTTATATACAAGAGGAATTATTATTTTTTAGATTATTTGTAGTGTTATAATAACTTTACGTAATAAAGATAGATTCCAACCCTCTCATCTTCAGTAAAAAAAGAATAGTTCCACTCCACTCATTATTTCGTAGATTAGAACTAAATTTATTGTATACCTTAGTAATGAATTACCTTACGAAAAAATGTCCGGGGATGCTTCAAAGAAATAAAATACATGAAATGGAATATAACAGATATCGATTTTAATTTATATTAAAAGTTAACTAAAAAATTTGTTACTAAATTTATCAAAAATAAATTCTTTTTACCAGGGCTGTGAAGTTATTAAAAAAACACAACTCCGACATTGACCAAAAACTCGACTATAACTAAACAAAAATGTATTATTGTCAGGCTTTTTTCCTACCTTTCATATTTATACGCATTAAATTAAAGACCAACCAACCAATCCGGTAAATTATTCATTGAGATGTATTCCAAAATTATCTAATCGAAAAAGTAGTTGGCTCATTTTTCACAACTGCGGTCATTACACCGCAATTCCGTTTTTACTCTACAGCTCTGCTTTTTACGACAAAATTTCAATTAATTTCTACCACAAACATTTTTTAGTGTTTATGTCTTTATTCGATTTGAAATATTGATCAAACAGAATCTATTTATCGCGGTATTGTGTTACCGATACACAGTAATTATTAAATTTTTTATATTTTTTGTAATATCGGTTGTAATAATATATTTTCATTACCGGTATAACATGTTCGTCCTGTACTGAAACCTATATATAAAATGACAATCTATTGACCTGTATTATAGTTGTGAAAACAAAACCTAGTATATCATTATAACTTCTTTCACATTAGAACATTGAGGTGTGGTTTGTTTTGTGAAATGGTAAGTTACTCTTCGTTCGAGATTGAACTTTGCAGTGGAGATATATAGTAGCTAAAATTATTTCAATGAATGCACTAGCGTTTCCAAGACGGCAGTTTTTATTGTTATAATAGTTACAATGTCTGCTGCCATAGCATATGAATTTCGAAATTGAGTTTTGCGAACTGAATATTCATTCCTGCAATGTTATGTATGCAAGTATTACTGGTTCAAAGTAACGGTATGATAATGTTATTGCCGACTGAAAATGTCATAGCACTTTGAGTGCCTTTGCAAGAGAGGAGAGTAACAGCGCTTCTACAACTATTATGAATACAAGCACTGCAACCGTAGACAATTTGATTACTAACTGATTTTAATATATATATAGTTATGTTATATATATATTTCAATAAGTGGTTGGTAATGAAACATTTTTCCTGTTGTCAATAATATAAAATAGTCAAAAGTGTAGGCCAACACAATATATTTTACATAGCGATCAAATTATTATGTAAGCAAAATTGTTTGATTTTTCACTAAAACTAACGTTCATTGTTTTAGGACTAAGTTTGATTCATTTCTGGCTTTGATATCATATATTGACTAATTGATTTCCCGTTATCAATCTTAAAATATCATCGTTTGATTTAGAAAGCTAAGCTTTCAATAACGTTGTTAATTAACCAATGTTTCACCAGAAAATATTTTTTTTCCGATGAATTGTATTTTTTTTATTGAATATAAAATTGATGGAGGGTTAAGATCTATGATGTATCACCATCAGAATTATTCAAGCCTTCATCACCTCTCATGTATCGATATATTTGCTGAATTATTTTTTCTGTTGACGCCAACAGAAGTTATTCGCTGCAGAGCTGAGCAATATATAATGAATTCGGTTTATGTAGACATTATACGCATATATATTTAAATGTCAATTAAATACCCAAATTACAATAACCTAGAGATATAAGCTATTTTCAGATGTCTTCGCGTCTTGTGTTATAGGTATTCAAAATTTTAATAAGTCTAAAGGGGGTCCTCGAGTAGAACCGCTATCGTCTTTAAACGATTACTCAGTACTGTCTTATCAACTAAGCATTTATTTTTATAAAAAACAACAATCGCGCGTTTAGTATTAGATCTAAAATATATTTCTTTGGTGTAACGGTTTGACAATCAGTGGCGTAGCAGGCGTAGAAGCGTAGCACAAGAATAAGAAGCAATCTGCGTAGACCCAACGCGAAGCAATGTAGTCACAACATAAGCTAAATGAAAATTTCTACCGGATGATAAATTCTTTTTATGTTATTTTGTGTATTATAACGAAATTCTCGGAGCGTTTCCGGAACATACAAAGTAGCCCGAGGAAACGCAATTTATAAAACAAATGGATAAATAAATATTATACAAATAAAACGTTACACACCACCTCTTGGTAATAAATCGTAGCAACTTATATAAATTTTTATTTTAATTCAATAATGTTATAACAAAATCATTAAAAATTTTATCGAATACATAGTAAAAATATAATTTACTTTTTATCTTTGTTGGAAAGAAATTAAATCAATCACAAATAATAAAGTGTTACTTTCTGATAGAAAATTATTGTATTTAAATAACAAAGTCTATTCAGTACTATTAACATAGTTTTATTTTATACATCAGGACCTGTTTCATTCATTACGGGAAATGCGATTTTTTATTTTCAATTCCGCTTGAAAATGTATTAATGCACGTATTTCTGAAAAAATATATTCTACATTATTGTAAAATCTATTTTACGATGTCAACTGAACGTGCTTTATGAAATTTAGATGTCAAATTAAAATTTTTGAAACTTTGTGCGATTCTACATTTTTTGTCATTAAGGACCCATCCATCACCTCCATAAAACCATCTAAAAATTGGCGTTTTTTTAATTATAAGTTTAATAAAAACGTCATTGTAAAAAAACACAGTACAGTTTTATTTTCAATTTCCATTGTTATCGAAAGAGACAATCGAAATATCGAACAGAAGTGGGTATTCACATATTATGCAACAATGTAGAATCACATTTTTCAATTTAACAGAGGCGTCGTCTTTCGAAGGATGCGTCGCATTTTCCTGCGCGTCCGCGAATCGAAAATACAGCCTGATGCCTTCGTTGCTGGAATCTCGAGAATTTTTAATATCCTTGAAATAGTGGCGGTTCTTATTTCCTGTTTCGCTTCCAGCAGTATTGCCTCACTACCACCCACTTGTGAAATGAAACTCGAGTCACGCCTGCTAGCACAAATATGTCATGACAATGTCGCTGCGAGCTTCCAAAGCTCCACATGAAAGCTGTTATATAAAGTTTATTTATACTTTTTAGCGTGCAGTTTGACATATGTAAAAAGTAAAACGAACATGGCTTACGACTGAAATTAATTGTTGTTATAATATAATGAATCAATCATAGTTTTACGTACATCTATATTCGCAATTGTAATACTTGGCATAAAAAAAAATATTCGAGAGTAATGAAATTAATTGAAAATTAATTTTACAAAAAACATTTACGACTATTTCAATTTGCATTCCTCATATTCAATTCCATCACAACCTACCAATTTAAAATAAATATATATCTAATTTATGATATCAACTGAAGTGGTTCGATAGAGTTTTAATATTATTTTGATTTCTTGAAAAATTATATAATTCCATATTTCTTTTTACTTATGACTCTGGTTTCACTTTTTGGCATCTTCGTGCAATCTATCACACGTTGTATTAGTGAAAAACTATGTAAAAATCGTACAAATTTTCAACAATTCAAATTAAATAGGCATTACTTAGTATTAAATTACGTCACTTTTAAGGTGTTAACTGTCACTTCTTGATGGAAAGGCATGATATTTTAAATAATAAAAAAAATTGAAAAAAATTACGTAATGGTATTTCATTATAGTGAAAATCGCACATTACAAAGCTATTAGGCTATATGGTAATGAGATTATCTTTTACAAATCTGAATGTCATTATAATTATAATGAACGTTAAAGTTTTTAGTTCAGTTAAGTATTTCATATATTTAATACTTAGATCCTTAGCTTTTTGTGTATTTTTATTGTGTATAAGCTATTGAAGCTGTTTTCCATTTGTCACTTCTATTGCATCCTTGTTATAGAATGCTTAAAGATACTTAGCCACAAGTCTCATTTCACTATTGACAAAATACATACAAAATTTCATAACTCAAATTTTATATTTAAAGCACACCAAACACCCCTCGTCGATGTATTAAACTATATCAAATACATTCGATTGAATATTACATAATTCTCTAAGAACTTATGTAAGTAAGAAAAGATTACCTAACTTTTATCTACAATCATTCTTTCCAAGAATTTTTCTCAAACGAAATTTTCCTTGACGCCCAAAATAAAGTTAGCAAAATTTAAATATATGTTAGAGCCCTGGGGAAATTTAATGATTTTGCGTAACTATGTGAATATTTTTATATTTAATCTGTCATAATTCATGTCTTGTAAGTTAATTTATAAAATAATAATAATATTTGAATGTAAGTCGAATAAACAGTTCTTTTACTTCGATTTGTAACTTAATAATATTTAATGTAGCCCAGTGACTTTCAAACTGTGCTCCGTGAAATCCCGTGGTTCTAAAAAAAGTTCGCGAGAAAGAAAATCTACGTAATTTCATTAGTATAGAAGCACTATATCAGAAAGCTTGACAATGAAGGAACGGAAATTACTTATGCAGATATCATCAAGTTTGACGTATTTGCATAAGGTAACTTTGACATATTGATCAGCCTCGGATATTATTTTTAAATATATTTTTCATTAAATGAATTGACGTTTCTCGAAAAACAAAATCTAAGAGATGGTGAAAAAATAGCAATGTGTTTAAGCTCTACAAAATTTGTATGATATGAAGTTGATAGCTAAATCAACGTACGCCCTTATCATAACTATTAGCACTACTTCGTTCTGATGAGGGCGTACGCCGAAATAGCTATCAAGTTATATATCATATAAACTTTGTAAAACTAAAGTACATCGTTTTTTTTTCACCGTATTGTAATGGAGTTGTACCAAGCCAATTCCAATTCAACTAGCGAGTTTTTTTTTTATAATAATAAAAACCCATTTTTAGGATTTCTTTCTTCAATGTATTTTATGATCAGGACCGTTTCAACTAAATAATTGATAATGCTCGCAATGAGCGTAGCCGGTCCTGATCATAAACTATATTCTGGAATTAAGTACTAAAAATGTCCTTTTATTATCGGAAATATGATGTCTTTCCATCAAGAAGTGACAGAAAATTTTAATTTGACCTTGTAAATGAAGTGTTTTGTAGACATTTTGCAATAGGAGGAACCGCTATACAAAAACGGCTGTATTTATAAAATTTCGCTATAGAAGATTTGAGTATACTCAACTGTGTAATTATTTAATGCAATAGTATTTTTACTTGACAGAACTTTAAAATATAATAGGATAAAACCAGTGGTTAATACGGTGAAAAAAATAGCAATGTATTTTATAATAGTTCTACAAAATCAATCAACTGATAGCCATTTCGGCTCACGCCATCGTCAGAATTGTGCTTAAACGAACATTTGCTTATCTATATATAGCTGTGTAGAAAAGGTACACAATAATTCTTCTCTTCCTTTTTAACGACCTAGCTTGTTTCTTGCTCGCAATAAAACTAAAAATTGTAAATGAAACTAAAACGGCGGCTATATCAATAAGTTTACATATGGCACGGAAATGGTCTATTACTGAAACAAAACAGCACCCTCTACAGGGTTAAGCAATGGCGATCGACATATATTATTTTGTTCGTTAAGAATCCTCTGTGATAGTTGATATCTATTGATTTCCAGCTGTTCTAAAGCCGTCATCTTGCGACCTTTATTACAATGATGCAAAAACATAGGCGCTGAGTTTGAATTTATATTATGTGATACCTTTGTTACGTGATTAGCAACGTGGTTAATGTTTGCGATCAGCGAAACCGGTCCTAATCATTACATATAATGTGTTTTTATTATTTAAAATATCATGCCTTTCCATTAAAACGTGATAGTTTACACTTTGAAAGTGAAAAATATTATTTTCACTATATTCGTTAATAATTTGGGACATATGGCCGCTTAATAGAGATCTATTATATGAAAAAATATCTACAAAAACTGATTCTTGCTCAAAGACGACATTGGGGATAGAATAGGATGTCATCATATGGTATAAAAGATAACGAAAAATCAATACCGTATTGAATACTAGACATTTTAGAAATCTAGAACTTTCAAAACACAAGTTCTTATCTGTCACATTTTTCCTATTGAAAAAAAGTCAGTTGATGAAGTTTGAAGACCGCTGATATAGCATATCTTCTGTATTTGTTATTAAAAACACGTGAATCTAAGCGACAATTGTAACAAAACCACAAGTGACAGATAAGAACGTGTCATGAATTTTCCATTTGCTTGACCGTCGAAATATAATCCCTGTTGAAAATATACATTTTTGGTACGGAAGCTCTTGCAGCATGAAATATATTCCGAATGACTAATTAGTGAAGTTAGTAATTCCTCGCTAAACTCTTAAGTTAGGGGAGATGTACTTGCAAAGACTTGGAGAGGTATTTGTCGTTTGCATAATTTGCCAGGATCGTTTCTTGATGTGCCAGGAAAATTTATGGAGGCATCTGGATAATATTTCATTGGTGAGCGGTTCGTGAGT
The DNA here is from genome assembly GCA_028555115.1 of Himalopsyche japonica. Taxonomy (NCBI): domain Eukaryota; kingdom Metazoa; phylum Arthropoda; class Insecta; order Trichoptera; family Rhyacophilidae; genus Himalopsyche; species Himalopsyche japonica. The sequence goes on from JAHFWJ010000104.1 coordinate 682,221, forward strand.
GACTATATAATGAGCTCACTTCTACGGGGAGGTTTTGAATTATTTTAAATACTAACAGTCTCAGTTGAATAGATAAATTTTGCGACGGGAATTTAATATGTTATATAGTTCAATTCTGAAAACAATTATAATGTAATTAGTAACGTTTGGTGCGGGGATTTGGTAATACAATGTAAAAGAATCACCACTTTGCACATAAACAAAAATGTTGAATTAATCTTCTATTTAGCAGTAAACCTTAAAAATAATGTATTATATTAAATATATGACACGGTCAAAAAATAGCAATGTATTTTAGTTCTATAATTTTTTTTTTTAAGTTATAGTTGATAGCTTTTTTGGCTCACGCCATCTACAGAACTACAGTTGTTTTATGTCTAAGTTTTAATCGTTTGAAAAGAGTAGTTCTGACGATGGCGTGACCCGAAATAGCTTTCAAACATATCTTATAAAATAAATTGTGGAACTAAAATACATTGCTATTAGTTAGTAACTAGTTCTGACGATGGCGTGATCCGAAAAAGCTATCAACCATATCTTATAAAAAAGTTGTAGAACTAAAATACATTGCTATTTTTTCACCGTGTTATAGTGGAGTTCTACCAAGTAAATGCCAATTCAATCAATTTACATATACATATAAATACATGATTTTGAATTTAAAAATACTTGATATATAAAAACAAAGGAAGCCGGATCGGATCTTAAAAATATAACGTTGTCGAAATGGTTTTAAGCATTATGTTTTTATAATTTAAATGTCATGCCTTTACGCAATGAAGTGTAACCTTCAAATGGATAAAAAATAAAGTTATTGACGAAAAAAATAAAAAAAGTGTAGAAAATGATATTATTATTTTAGTTTCAACTTATTTTTGTTATTCATAAAACATTTATTAATAATATCCATCTCAAGGCGTGTAATTTTAACGAAACTTTTTCCTTTTTGTAAACAAATGCAAAACGGCAGAAAGTTCCATGTTCAAAATTCAAATCTTAAATGCGACGAAATCAGAATGGCGCGGCGCTGTAAGCATTCACACGAATAGCAGAATGGACCCTAAAAGTTTATCGAAGGGGTGGTCCTTTCAAAAGCGCTTCGTAAGTAAGAATTGGAAAAAGTTGCAAGACAAACCTGTGGCAATTGCCGTTCTTACGTTGCAGTTTTGCCAACATACACAATTTTATTTTACGACCGAATAACCCGATGTTATTTGTAAACTGGAATAGTTTTATTTTTTTATCTAAATACTAAATATGTATTTCTCTTCTGTAAATATTTTAACCTGTTTCCTGCTGTACTGCACAACAAACATTCCAACAACACATATAATATTTCCAAAATTATCTTGTAGTGTTACAAACTCACTGAATAATTTCAATAAAATATGTTGAAACATTGTACATTTCTGTTTTTTTTAATGTAATAATTAAAATACATCTTTAGTACTTATTTAAACAATACATTTTGTGATAATCAGTTGATAATGCTCGCAATGAGCGAAACTTTCCCTGATCATAAAATATATTGTGAAAATAAATATTAAAAAATGTATTTTTTTATTTAAATTATCATGCCTCTCCATTAGGAAGTATCAATCAACACCTTAAAATCAATTCCATTTTCATGTTTAGGACTGGTTTCGCTTATTGCGAGAATTATCAACTGAAGTAGTGCTTACGATGAGCGAAACCGATAGTAACCGATCATAAAATTTACTGTGAAAATGAGCACTAAAAATGTATTATATTATTTAGAATATCATGCCGTTTTATCAAGGAGTACCAGTTTACAACTTAAAATAGATTTTACGATTACACAATTTTTTCACTCACGATCCGGGTTTCGCCTTTCGGCGTCTTATTAATCAGGAGCAATATTATAATATATCAATATTGACTGAACTAAATAGTAAGTTAGCTTCAAGATATTGTGTGTCAGTTATATTTCATCCGTGTGATAGAATGCCAGACGATGTCTAAAGCCGAAACCCGGGAAATCAGTGAGAAAACATGCGGAGTTGTACAAATTTTATTATTACGCCCTCAGTATAGGTATTTAAAATTTATCATTATCGCTAACGACGCAATATTGACTGAACTTTATCGTAAATTAGTGTTATAGCGTTGCTTGATATTTGACGACGCCGAAAGGAGAAACTCGGGTCATCAGTAACAAAATATTTATAATTCTACAAAGTAGAACAAACAAGCAATTCAAATTTGAAACTTATCAAGATTACAATGTCAAATCAAATGATACTTGCATTAAAATTTAGTTTGTGCACGAAAGTTTAATCATTGTTTACAGTCTAATATTTTGGAGTATCGAGTATTACGTCTCCATAATCTGTCCTCTGAAACGTTAGCAATCGAACGGTTAACTTAAGCAACATAAGTAAGTCGAAACAAGAAACATAAGTGTAAGAATAATCAGATGGTTACAGATGAATGAAGGTTGGGATTAATATCGCCTTTGATTACAAGACTCGCAAAAGAATCATTGAATTTGAAGTGGTAAAACGTCTTACCATGGATATCAAACATGCAAAAGTTCGATTCAAACACAGGGTGGCATGAAAGTATAATTGAAGATCGACTGAGAGTTCATGACGATTATTAAAATATCGACTTGTGACAGTTTAATCTTTGTACACTTCCGTGTGTTTTATCAATCATGACATGGGCATTTGCATCGTTTATACATAAAAAAATACAAAAATTCTCTTCCTGATTTCATAGAAATATGTACACAGTTTTTATTTTATAGTATTACAACCTAATGGTTGTAATGAGATTTAATAGGAAAATGAAATTTAATGAAATTTATAAAGGTGAGATTCCTACCGGTGTTCACGAATTGTAAACGATTTTTTTAATCAATGATTAAAATTTCTTTACATAAATATTAATCGCACTCATTTTTTGCCTCACGCATCAAAACATTTTAATATGAAAGTACTTAAAATGTGTTTACCTTTTAAAAATAAATGGTTTTTTTTAATAACGATTTCAATTTGAATTGTTAAAGTTTTGCACGATTCCATATGTTTTGTCACTAACGACTCGGATTTCACATTTCAGCATCTTCTGGCATTTTATCACATGGATGCAACAGAACGGGTCGTTAGTGACAAAACTTGTGGAATCGTACAAAGTTGTACCAATTCAAATATGATATTGAAATTCCGTCAAGCGTCTTCAGTCGACATCATAAATTAAAAACACAATGGAAAATTATGTTTAGTGTTTAAAAATTTACGTTCTAGCTAATTTGTATGTAAAAGTTATATAAACGGTCTTTATAAGTTTTTTGTCATCGACACTTTTGAATTTATTTTTTAAATATTACGTTTTTGAATATATTGTTTATAGTTAAGCAGGAAACGAGTTTAATACTGTGTAATAATATTTTTATTGTATAATATTCTCCAAACTTCCAACAAAACTTAAATATCAATATGTATGCTACAATACTTTCTATTTATCTATGCAAATAGAAGATTAATACGAGAGAATACATAACATCTCATTTGTGAATCGGATTCAATTTCATCGTCTCTCGTCTCCATCTATCGCTCTGCAATCAAAACACTCTGATGCCGAGTCATCATCAGCCTGCACCTTTTGCCACTCGTCATCCGGTTCAGTTTCCGTCGGGAAGCCCCCGCACTTGATTTATGCGACGGTTGAGCAGCGGGGGGCAAGAGGACGGGGCCGGGTTCGCTATGGGGAGCCCCGCCGAGATTACCTGCCGCCCGGGGAACGCTCCCGATGGAGGCGGGAAAAGGTAGAAAGTGCGCGCGCAATTTCGCCGGCACTTTCATAGGACGGGATACTTCCGTGCGCTAAATAAACATTTGCCTAGATTTTAATATATATTTCTGTGTTATTAAAAACAAACACGATATGAAAATAACACTTCACGGCCAATACTAAACATTTTTTTCGAAGCATCGCGCAATTTTCAAAACTCTACTAAAATAACACGATAAAAAAATAGCAATGTATTTTATTCTACAAAACAAATAAGGTATATAGTTTATGATTATTTTGGCTTATGCCCTCATTTGAACTATTCTATCCTATTTCTAGTTCTGATGAGGGAGTATGCCAAAATTGCTTTCAACTATATACCTTATAAATTTTATAGAACTAATATACATTGTTTTTTTTTCATCGTGTTATAATGAATTTCTACCAAGTAAACGCCAATGTAGTCAATAACGTTTTAAGTGTGCTAATTTTTCGTTAATATTAATACAATAATGAATTGAAAAAAATATGGTTTATTTTATATTACGTGCAGCGGCCATGATAAAAAATTAGCTATAAGTCTAATTCTTAGCGTGATGACATAGACGTCACAGTAAATATTTTAGATTTTTTTTTAAATAGTATATATATATATAAAGACAAAAAAAAACTGAAGATTTGAATAAAATTACATTAATAATATCATTAACCATTACAATGCTGTGGAGCTTAAAAGATATTCCAATATTGAATAATTAAAAACTTATATATAATAAAAATAATTCTGTAGAACAATTATGAATATTAACAAGGAAAAGTAAGACATAGTATAACCAGCATCATCATTTATTTTTCCCGCCAAACTAGGACACCAAAAAATAATTGTTACTTATTCGTTCTAGGTATCTTACATTTTTATACCATTAATACAAATAAATAATAAATTATTTAAAAAGACAGCCAAAGAATTTTATGCAGTTATATGTTTCAGGTTTAAATAATCGGGAGCTATGTTTGTGTGATTGTTTTTAAATATTTATTTTTATTTCTTTAGTTTTATCGACATTTTTAAATACCCCTTAGAATGCATGAAGATGCCGAAATATGAAACCCGAGTCGTTAATTATAAAACATGTGGAATCGTACAAAGTCTTAACAATTCAAATTTGGTCAAATTTATTATTCAAAAATGTGTTCCTTTTATTTTATAATACTTTTAAATATTATACAATGCCTTTCCACCTAACAGTGACAATTAACATCTTTAAAGTGTAAAATAAATTAGTTCAATTAAAAAGAAAATTGTAATTAATGTTAACTTAAACACTTTTGTTTTTGAGAAAAGTTTAGTTTTCATTTTTTCTCAAGTAATTATTTAAATAGGTGTCAATCTTAATGTACTATCTGTTAGTGGCAAAACATTTGAATTCGTACAAAGTTTTGATAATTCAAATTAAATAAAAGATATTCTTCATAAAGTACTAAAAATAACACGGTGAAAAATAGCAATGTATTTAGTTCTACAAAATTATTTTTAACAAATATAGTTGATAGCTATTTCGGCTCACGCCATCGTCAGAACTATGCTTAAACTAAAATTCGCTAATCTATATATAGCTGTGCAGAAAAGGCACACAACATATCCTCTCTCATGTTCCAACGGCCTAGCTTGTTACTTTAACACAATGACACAAAATTTTCAAAATTCTAAATGAAACAATAGGTGTCTATGACAATAAGATTATATGTGGGACGGAAGTGGTCCTTATGGGAGCAAATCAGACCACCCCTTTGTACAACGGCTGGACAAGTGGCGATACTATTATGTTAGTTTGTTCGTTAAGAATCCTTTGTGATAGTTGGTGTCCATTCCCATCTGTTCCAAAGCCGTCATTCTCCGACCCTTACTACAAAGATGCAAACATTTAGGTGCTGAGTTTGAATTTATTTTACTGTTGAATGATCTTACATGTTCCTTAGCTCGTGTAGATATACTTCTACCTGTCTGTCCGATATAAACGGATAAACATGAGCCACAGGACATTTTATAAATACCGCTTCTGTCCAGTTTATTGATTATATCTTTACTATTTTTAAGTACTAAAAATGTATATCTATTATTTTAAATATAATGCCTTTCCACCAAGAAGTGACAGTTAACATCTCTTAAGTGTAAAATGAATGAGGTCAATTAAAAATAAAATTATAATACACGTTTAAAAAAACGCTTTTTTTTCAAAAAAAAATTTAGTTTTCATTTAGTTTTACTTAAGTAATTATTTAAAAAAATGTCGATCTTAATGTACTATCTGCTAAAATAAATATAATATTGAAGGAAGAGTAAAAGTTCACACCAAGAACATGTTTACTCTAGAATCGATTTCGATTATTTATTTCAGCCATCAAACTAAAACTCGTGCTTATCAGAATTGAGTGTGTAGCTAGAAGTACTCGTGTCCCAGGAGACGTGGAGCGGGCGGGGTTCCCGGGAACGGCGAGCACCACCGGCGTGGGTATCCCGGGGGCTCGTACCGACAGTTACCAAGCAACCGGGTCGGCGGCAGTCTCCCAACTAGATATGCGCGTCGGCTATGAGGACCGCTGGGACATGAACAGAAATACGGCGCGAAGTCGGCCGTATACATTCGCCGGACTTCCGAGTGGCGTAAAAAATTAGGCTAGATCCAAATATCGATGGAAAATTTACCCACAATCAAGTTTTATCGATAAACATATATTATTTACCATCTGACAGTGGTGTGCTGAATATTCATACTCAAAAACAAAATAGAGATGGAAAATATTTTAAATATTATAATAAAAACACGTTTTTCATTTTAATTATTAAAACGCTTGAGCGAAACCGGTCCTGATCAAAAAATATATTATGGAAATAAGTACGAAAAAATGTGTTTTTATTATTTAAAATATCTTGCTTTTTTATCAAGAAAAGACAGTTAATACCTTAAAAGTGACTTTTCAATACTAGTTCCACAATATACGCACGATTATGAAAAATGCTCATTTTTTAATACTTAAAATATAATACCTTAAAAAAAACAAGGGTATTTTAAGCAATAATTTTTTCAGTCTATTCTCACGATCAATTTATTATAAAACCAGTTTTTTTTGCGGAAATAGTACTAAAAAATATGTTTTTATTATTCTAAATATAATGCCTTTTTACCAAGAATTGATAGTTAAAACACATTAAATGTGAGAGATAAGCAGTATTAACCCATTCACTGTTGAGCTGTGTAAAAGTCATCCCAACGTAGATCAGTTCAAAAATTTGCTCAATATTGGTATCAAAAAAACTTTTGGAGGTGAAGTCAAGGTATACTTCAACAAAAAAAATGTTTTTACATGAAAGGTTTAACGGTGCTTACATTATTATATCATTAAAAACGAAACTTTAGCAGTCAGTGCGTGAAAACTGTCTTGAAATGAGTTAATTATTGTGTTTAAATATTGCCTGATAGTTCTAATTTTTTATATCAAAACTACGGAATTAAATTTAAATATTCATTATTAGAATGCACATTATGTGTTTAAGAGAGAACGCGTAATAATGAAGTTTAATAACAAACAAAATGTTAATCCAAAGTAACAATAAACTTTCAAACATGGCACACTCCATTATCATTTGTTTTAAATGACGGATCGTTGCACGTAAACCAATATAAATTTACCTTTAGGGGCATGTAGTTAGTTTATATTTTCGTTTCATATTAACAAAAATGCTATCAATAACGTATAATAGTCTACTGTTTCCTCGAGCAATAAAAAATGGATTGTAACGTCATTAGGCCTCTATTTCAAGTTCCAACTTGACGTGACGAAATGAGGCTGAGTAGATTCGTTGGACATTGGATATGGAATGAAAGGGATTGCTAATACATTTTACAAACTGTCATTCAATTCAAAACACCCTTTTATCATTCTCAGTGTCTTAACTGTCACTTCTTGATGAAAAGGCATGTTAACACTATGAAAAAATAACAATGTATTTTAGTTCTACAAAATTTATAAGATATATAGCCGATAGCTATTTCGGCTAACGTTATCATCAGAACTATTTTTTCACCGTGTTATAATGGAGTTCTACCAAGCAAATACCAATTCAATCAAAGAATGGCGTGTTATTTTAAATAATAAAAACACATATTTAGTACTGATTTCCACAATATATTTTATAATCAGGAGCGTGAATCAGGGGAGCGAAACCGGTTCTGATATTCTAATATTCACTTGGTAGAACTCCATCATAACACGGTGAAAAAAATAGCTATGTATTTTAGTTCTACCAAATTATTTTTTAAAAAGCCTTTTTAGTTTCATTTACAATTGCTAGTTTTATTGCGAACAGGAAACAAGCTAGGTCGTTAAAACAGGAGAGAAGATGTATTGTGTACCTTTTCTACACAGCTATATATAGATAAGCAGATCTTAGTTTAAGCATAGATCTGACGATGCGTCAGCCGAAATAGCTGTCAACTATATTTTTAAAAAATAATTTTGTAGAACTAAAATACATTGCTATTTTTTTCACCGTGTCAGTACGAATAAAGGTTTTATTATTTAAAATATCGTGTCTTTTCATCAAAAAATGACAGTTAACACTTTAAAAGTAATATAATAATGTTTTTAATTGAATAATATTTCGTAAACTATATTGACAATGCTTTTCATACCATATCCGCTGCCTATTTAACCTTCTCGGCCATATGTCTTTCTAAAATTAGTTTTAGAATGTAAGAATAGATTTCAGAGGCCATGAATCATTATTTTCAATCAGATTTTAAAATTGATGGGCATAGTAAAAAAAAGTTTTGAAACCACTGACGTAGAGCTTTCTTGTGCCTGATATCATTCAAGGACAGCTTAACAGTAAACAACAAAACGTAAATTTATTTTCATAAGAATTAATTGAAATAATGGAATAATTCTTCTCGTTTAAACACTTGAAAGCTTTATTAAGAACCATTTCATATCCAAAAACCGCATTGCAGCAAAATTTACGGGTACGAAATTGTCTTTGTAAGACCCCTATCTCCCGAAGGCGAACCTTTTCTTGCAACAATAAACAACACAGCTTTTTCTCATTAAAATGGCGTCCCGGGAAATTTAACCGGGTTCAAACCTCTCCCTAACAATGCCGGGTAAAAATGACAATCGAAATCAATACTCATTCAGAAGGTTTTGTGTAAAAATGTTATTTAAAGCCTCAACCCTTTCTTTGAATTTGTTTGTAGAATATAATGAAGCTTTTTAATCGTTTCGTTTTCGTGTTTTATTTAAATGAAGGCATAAATATTTTTTTTGTTTTGAATATATTTTTTAACCAAAATCTTCTTCAAACGAAAAACAATAGCTATTTTACAAAATTTATTTAATATTTTAATCTTTCGGTATAACTATTATTTATATATTTAAATATATTCAGATTCTGAAGTGAACAGCAATTTTCTCTAATAACCTACATTAAGCTTCAACAATTCAAATTTGATATTGAAACGCCATCAAGCAATCTTAGTCGATGTCATAAATCGTTAGTTTTCAACGAAATACACATATGTAGTTATCAAATATGAATTCTTGAAATTTCGTACATTTCCACATTTTGTGTCACTCACGGCCAAGTTTTAGAAATTCAGCAACGTTATGGATGCAATAAAACTGACCGAAAGTGTAAAATTGCCGAAAGGCAGTATTTAAGTCGTTGATGACATACATGTAAAAATGTACAAAGTTTTAATAATTTAAATTTGATAGACGAATATTATAGATTTTATTTATGTAACTAATGTTCTTATCAAAAAAAATATACCACAATGAATTTTATTTTCTATTGAAAATCAACGCTATTTTTTTTTTATCTTGTCTAAGAAATATATCTCTTAACCCGTTCCTTGCCGAGTCACGTCGCGAATACTACAACACTAAATATTTCAAGAATTAGTTCAGTATTACACGATGAAAAAATAGCAATGTATTTTAGTTCTACAAAATTATTTTTAACAAATATAGTTGATAGCTATTTCGGCTCACGCCGTCGTTAGAACTATGCTTAAACTAACATTTGCTTATCTATATATAGCTGTGCAGAAAAGGCACACAACACATCCTCTCTCCTGTTCCAACGGCCTAGCTTGTTACTTTAACACAATGACACTAAATTTTCAAAATTCTAAATGAAACAATAGGTGTCTATGACTATAAGATTATATGTGGGACGGAAGTGGTTCTTCTGGAAGCAAATCAGACCACCCCTTTGTACAACGGCTGGACAAGTGGCGATACTATTATGTTCGTTTGTTCGTTAAGAATCCTTTGTGATAATTGGTGTCTATTGCTGTCTACAACTGGAAATCAATAGAGGCGAGAGCCGAAATAGCTATCAACTATATTTGTTAAAAATAATTTTGTAGAACTAAAATACATTGCTATTTTTCACCGTGTTATAATGGAGTTCTACCAAGTGAATGCCAATTCAATCAATAAATAGTTCAGTATTGTTGTCGGCGTTTAGCAAACATCAGAATCAGGATATGTTTCAAGACAAAAATTAGGTCATACACGAAAGTTTGAACAGGCTTAAATATTTAAATATCAACTCTCAATATACCGCGTAGGGTTAATCAAGTTAGGGATGTATTTTCCCGCTTAATCTTCTTCCTGGCTCTATTAGTTTAAATGTACTATGAAATCCACTTTTCGAAATTCATTCGAAAAATTCATTTTGGAAATTTATTGATATATTTTTAAAAATTCTTTCAAAAAAAAATCACTACTTTTTGGACCTTTCTTAATATTAAACCACTTGACTACTATTGTGTTTTACGAAATTTCAGCAGGAAATGCCTGCAGTAATTGTTAATAAAATAAAATCAAATATACTTAACCATTTTTGTTGATCGTATGACTTTAGCCTTTATAGCGACAGTGATAGTCTTCGTAGATATTTATTTTTTTTAGCAGTCAAATGGTTAAATAATAACGTATTATTACTTGTCACCGCGGCCTTGTTAAGTAAATATTAATAAATAATTAAGTTTTTCTAAATATGCATTTTGTGCAGTAAAACTTACTCGAAGAAATAATATCAAACAAAGTTTTTCATTGATTGAATTGGCATTTACTTAGTAGAACTCCATTATAACACGGTAAAAAAATATTAATGTATTTTAGTTCTACAATTTTTTATAAGATATAGTTGAAAGCTATTTCGGCTCACGCAATCGTTAGAACTATGCTTAGCAGTATATTACTTCTTCGTTCGTATTGAACCATTTTCGACCGACTTCTCGTTTATGTATAAATTTTTCTTAATTGTACAATTCACATATATTTTAATCTATATCCACTCCTTATATGGAACAAATGGCCTCAAAATGGTTTTATTTTAATACAAAGTTTTTTTCTCAAATAACTACTTGTTACTCAGTTGCTCAACGTTTAGAAGATTTCTGACGATGATGTGATTATAAAAAAATTGTAGAACTAAAAGACATTGCTATTTTTTCACCGTGTTCAAAGTTTTTTGAATTTACTTTTCCTTCGCTTAAACATCTTTCAAAAACAATGAGCTTAAATCAGGCCAAAACAGGCATGAAAAAAGCTGCATATAAGACTTTATGGCCGTCTAAGGATTAAAACCACGTGGAGGTTTACGATCCAGAAACCATTAGCGCTTTTATGACCCATCTAAGGACTGCCCGAGCTAAACTCGCCCTGGTAAGAGGCGGACCGGTGGTCGCAACTTAATTATACTCCTTGCCGTGCAAGCCGTACCTTTCACAGCTATTCACAATTGTGCGAAATATTTCAACTCTTTACGGATAATGGTTTGACATCTTGAGAAACTGAATACGCTAGGCAAAACTCATTTTTACAAACATCCACAAATTTATCGCCGAATCCATCGAAAATATTAATTAATAATAATAATACTTTGCGGTCCACACATTTTCGCTAAATAACTACACCGAAATATTTTTTTCCTATTTTGATTTTAGACCTCGTGTTTATTCTTAACCCATCTATCGATTAATTTTGAAAATAAGACTTAAAATTCATATTAATTTTTGGTAGTATAGCTGCGCGTATCCAAAGACGCCATATTGTGCGTTCCCGGATTGTAACGTTTGTCTCAAAAATGACGCCAATGTGGTGTTCGCGGACCGTAAAGTAAAATATTTATCATATTTAATATTTAAATGCAATACTATATTGTATTAAAATTGTAGTAATTTTAATTATTATAACTTTGTACGGCGCCATGTTTTGTCACTAAATACCCGGGTTTCGCCTTTCGGTATCTTCAGGCATTCATGTAGATACAACAGAACTGTGATACAATAGAATTCATGAATATAGCGAACTGCGAAACCCGGGTCTTTACTGGCAAAACATGTGGAATCGTACAAAGTTATAACAATTAAAATTTTCAATTCAGTCAGTTCTGTTACATCCGTGTGATAGAATGCCTGAAGATACCGAAAGGCGAATCCCGGGTCTTAAGTGACAAAACATGTGAAATCGTACAAAGTTATAACAATTCTAATTTTTCATTAAAATTTCATCAAGCACCTTTAGTCGATATCATACATCAAATTAACATTGTATTCACTTTTAATGTGTTAACTGTCACTTCTTGACCAAAAGGCATGATATTTAAAATGATAAAAACACATTTTTTAGTACTTATTTCCACAAAATATTTTTTGATCAGGACCGGTTTCGTTCATCGCAAGCATTATCAACATAAATGATGATGTAAACTGATAGATGACTAAAAATGTGTTTTTATAATTTATAATGTTGTATTGTTTAAAGAATCGAGATGATTTTATTAACTATATTGCTACTCTAAAGTAGTATGTAAAACTAAACTAAAATTTAATATAATCATTGTTCTGCCATATTTATGTAAAATAATTGCAGTGCTCAAAATTTTGTTATTTTTACCATACTATAGAAACAGGTATAGCGAAAATATTGTTTTTTATACTTCAAAAATCTTTTAGATTATATATATGTAAGAGAAATATTATTTATCTCTCTAAATGTGTTAACAATCAATTATTGTGGAAAGGCATTCAATTTTCAGTACTATTTTTAATATGTTATATTATTTAAATTAATTTCGTTGTAAACTTAAGTTAAGCCGAGTTAGTGCTATGAAAAAAAGGAGAATCGTTGATTTTATTTAAAAAAAAAACACATATAACGATCACGAATTCAACAATACAAACTAAAGTCTATCACACCTCATGGATTTTTATTTTTATGTATGTGCTTGAACGAGAGTCGAGAAACGGTGACTAAGTTTCGAGCTTTTACGTAGGCGACATGGTATAGGGGACCCATTTTTCCTAGTGTCGCTTTGTACATACATAGGTGTTGTCTCAAATGTTTCATGGGGCGATCATTTGTTATGTTACACAATTGATGTTTCCCGAAACTATATTGCAGCTGATACTTTTGGAAAGGCATACATTACTGTCTACAAAAAGGTTCACAGAGCTTTCTTTTAAATATATATATTGATAAGATTTATTTCCGTATAAATTATATAAAAATAACCCTTCAAAGTTCTCATTAAAATTTTTAAGTTTGAATTGTTACAACTTTGTATAAGAGCTATAAACATTTAAATGAAAGTCTTATAAAACGTTTCTTATCTCTTTATATCTATTCTTATTGGATTTTTTTTTATAATTTATGATATCGACTGAAGGTGTTTGATGGAATTTCAATATAAAATTTGAATTATAACAACTTTGTAGGATTCCACATGTTTTGTCACTAATGACCTGGGTTTCGCCTTTCGGTATCTTCAGGCATTCTATCACATTATTTTATAGAAATAAGTAGGTATTTCTGTAAAAACAAAACCCCTTATTATTTTAATGTTAGTTGTAAAACCCTTTCAAGAATGACTCATTAACAAGATCGTCAATAAAAATTATCAAAGGCAATTGTGTTAATTCTTATAAGATTAACACTTTTAAAATTGTATTAGCTGCCATTTAATGTTTGCCTTTGAGTAAGTGTTTTCCTGTAATTAATAACGTTTGTATATACAATGTATGATGCTAACTGCTCAGTTTACGTGAGTTCTGTTGCATCCGTGTGATTGAAATTCCATCAAGCACCTTCTGTTGATATCATAAATTAAAACATTTTTAAGGTTTTAACCGTCACTTTTTCGATGAAAAGACAAGATATTTTCAATAATAAAAACATTATCAACTACCGTTCCTGATCATAAAATATATACTGAAAATAGTACTAAAATGTTTTTTTATTATTTTATTACTAGCAAATAAAAAATGGACAGTGAAATAAATGATATACAAAATTGACATGATTGTCATAATATTTTTTGACTTTATGCAATTTTGCACAATTATTCTATATTCTGTGGAAATAGTATTAAACATTGTTTTTATTATTTAAATATAACGCCTTTACACCAAAAAATGACAGTTAACTCCTTGGAAGTGAATAAACCTCACGCGACTACTTATTTATTCCCCAAAACGGGACATCTTCGTTTTATATGTAATGTGTTTTATTATAGATTTAAAATATTATTTTTGTTCATAGCAATTATTAGATTTCGTAAGTTTTATTCAAAAAGCGAGCGAAGTAGTGAAAAAATAATGAATATATACACATTTTTTTAATTTTTACAGTAACCTACTGCTCTTTTTCCGAACTTAGGATATTTTAGCATCCTGAGACAGTGTTTAGGGGACAATCGTACAGGTAACCTTAAAATGAGGTTGCTTTGTTTAAAATCGGACGAATAGTCGCGTTATATATACCTCAGATACGAAATAGTAGTTCACAGATAGGTTATCGTAGATATTTCATTGAAACAAAAATTTATTTCAATTAAAATTATGCTTAAAGTTTTGATAAAAACGCATCCTCCGAATTTACGCGGTATTTTTTGTGCAGTTTTACTACGTTTTTAGTTTTACGCGGTCAAGAAATATGCACTTACGCTCAATATGAATAGATATACACATAGAAGTAAGTACAAAGATTACGGATTTTTTGTTAACATAACTACCTAATACAACATTATTTTATGAATAAATATGTTTTGTAATACACAAATGTGTATCTTTTTTTGTGCAAATTTTTCGGAACGAAGTTTTTTTTTTCGTAGCATTTTTTACATTATCAAATTTATATTACGTTTTTGTAAAAGTGCTAGCCTTTTAACGCATTTACAATGGTCTGTGAAAAACTTATCTACCGAATGAATCGGGGGATGAAAGTATCCGAAAAAGATTTTTTTTTGTTATAATTAAAAGAAATATTTAAAAATCTTAGATGTAAATTTCTACCACTAACGCTCCCCTGCAAAAAGTACATACAAGTTTTCCGTTTAAGGGTTAAATCATTCTCCCTAGTTTAGTAGCAAGTAGCCGAAAAGAGGAATGTAAAAAAACTAGAGCCTTGAAGGTAAATGGGCAATTCCAGAGCATCATAACGGGAACGACGTTGGGGGATGCCGCTTCCCTCAGGGAAAATTTCCAAAATAAACATTTTTTTTGTAGGGGAGTCCCTACAAGACATGAAAATATTCTTCGTGCTTCTGTATTCTTTACGACCTTTCTGATGCATGTGCTGTTTTTGGGAACCGTAAAAGAGATGATTTAAATAAGACAATTACTAGAGTTGGCATTTAAAAATGATTGATAAAGTACAATCGAATAAATAAGTATTAAAA